>CM061138.1:127862401-128457385 GCA_030789695.1 Scilla litardierei
GAGTGGAGCTAACTGATTTCGAGGGTACGCGATTCAAGATGAAAGCAGCCGTCAATAATGCATCACCACAAAAGGTGATTGGCAAGTTAGCTTGCACCATCATTGAACGGACCATTTCCATTAAAGTTCTATTCCTCCTTTCAGCAACACCATTTTGTTGTGGAGTATAAGGCATAGTTACCTGATGAACTATGCCCTTTTCATCACAAAGTTCTTTAAAACTTGCTGATTGATATTCACCGCCTCTATCGGTTCGCAAGACCTTAATCTTGCGATCTAATTGATTTTCCACTAAACTCATATAGTTTTTAAAGCAGGTTAATGCTTCATGTTTGTGGGATATCAAATAGATATGTCTGAATCGGGTGAAGTCATCAATAAAAGTGATGAAGTAGGACTTCCCGCGTCTTGTCTTGACAGTCATCGGACCACATATGTCCGAATGGATGAGCTGTAATGGAACTTCGGCTCTTGTGCCGGTTCCAAAAGGCTTGCGACATGATTTCCCCATAAGGCAATGTTCGCAAGTCGACATTTCGACTTTTGAAACATGACGTGCCCCCGGTTTGTGAGCCACAAATGGCCGGGGGACCCGTGTGAGGGTTTAGATATTTGTAACCGCAAACGCACGGTGTTGTAGTGTGGCTTGGGGGTCGAACACAGGGAGGCTAGGTTGTGCTTATGTCAAAGAGGACCAAAATCACCCTGTGGGCGAGCTAGCCCAGATCGGATGATGGGTTGTCACGGTAAAGGAATGCAAGGTATAAACAATATGAAAATAAAACCCGGGACTTTGGTTTCTGACCCAACGAGCGACTCTCGCCGATACGGTCTACGGGTAGGATGGCGATCGGAATTAGGGTCTAATGGTGAGACGTTGCCTCTAAAAGTGGTACCGACATCCCATGGGCCCGATATTCCGGTCGGTGCCCAGGATGATACACCGGACTTCCCGGGTTCGATCAGTGGGCACTCCCGTGTCCATTAACACTGATCGACTCCGGGAGCACTAAGCTCGCAACGATAACTCCCAAAGTCTCATCCTGCCGCTCCCGCGCGCTAGGATTCGGCGTCTACGCTAAAGGCGTGAGCTATGGTTAGGGAGTCAACCGCCAAGTTTATTCCCCCTTGGCCCAACGGTTAAAGGCGGTCTTTTTCCCGCCGATGACAATAAAACACCCTGCGTAACCGTTAGATTCCTAATCCCTATCGATTTCCTAACCCTATGGATGCATCGGGAAGAGCCCCCGAAGGGGTTTCCGCCAAAATCCCAGATTTGGGAACTACTCACAAATATTCATTAAAAAGCGATCTAAACAAAAATGAACCGTTAAAATCATAATCAGACGATAGGAATGCGAAGGTAGTAAAGCAATTAAGATAATACTAAAGTTTTACAAAGATCCGAAAACTTACAAAAACAGGGAAATTACAACCGTCACAAAATGAAGAAAACAGTAAAAAATAACCAACTCCCGAATCTGGGAAACCTAGGGTTCTATTTATAGAAAACGACATCACCCGATCGGTTGACAAGTCAACCGATCGGGTGAGCCGCTTCACAAAATCACAGCGCAATGCGGGGGTTTCACCCGGTCAGTATGAACCGGTTGGTTGGAACTTGGTGCGATCGGTTGGATCTTGGTGCCGACCGGTTGGATCTTGGTGCGGATCGGGTGGGGAGACCGGTTGGAGCTTCGAGTCTTGGCTGTTGAAATTCAGCTACAGGTGAACCGATCGGGTGAAGGTCACCCGATCGGTTGGAAATCAGCTTCGAAATTCCAGAGACTTTGAGCTTTTGACCCGGTCACTGAACCGACCGGGTGTCTTCTCGTGAGCTCCATGCTGTGCCCGGGTGGTGCATGCGTGCATGACCCGATCGGTTGGAGAAGACCAACCGACCGGGTGAGGGGCTGAAAGATGCAATCTTCGTCGTTTGGCCCCCTGGATCACGCGTGACTCCTCCCGTTGCTCCGGGGACACATGATATCATCGTTTTACGCCCCCAAATGCCAGCAAACTCCTGCAAAACACGGAAAATACGGAAAAGTGAAAGAAAACAAGAAAATACAAGAAAACACGAGAAAACAAATAAAAGACGGCGGTAAATACGGAAAAACACGGAAGAAAACGCGCGTAAATATATGAAATATAAACGCACGTCAAAATCCCCCAAGCTGAACTCTTCCTCGTCCTCGAGGAAGACGAGTGAGAGTAGGAGCTCGGAGGGAAAAATAGAGAGAAAGAGAGAAAAAGAAAACTCTATATCCTAGATCGCCCGTCAGGGCCAACAAAATAAAAAACGACACACCAAGCAAGCAAACGCCAAATCACATCATTAAACCTAGGAATACGAGTCCAAATAAGTGTCGTGGGCCCACGCGGTGAAGCGCGAGTGAGTGTGGTCGTGCGCTAGCAGTCGGTGTCGCTATATACGATGTGCAATAAAGCTCGATATACACAGACCCAGGAAACGACCCAAATACTGATTCGAATTTGAAATTGCGGTGAATATTAGTTCAAGCATGCATGAGAAGAGTATAAGAATAGAAGCGTATCATGCATCGGGGACTCCACAACTAGGGTTAAGGAAATCACACCACTGTAGCCAAGATACTAGCTAAAAAGTTCCTAAGCCAAGTGTTTTCGAAACTGATGGGGGATGAGATGATGTGGAGAAGAACACTCGGTGCAAATTCTCGCCTTCCCTTTATTCTCGGCAAGTAGGAAAATATTCACACGGGAATTTTTTTTGGGTTTTGGGTATTTGTATTTTTTTTGACTTCGTGGCTATACAATTTTTCTTCTTTTCTTTTCTCATCTTTTTGGGTTTTTCTTTTCTTTTCTCTTTTTTTTGGATTTTTGGGTTTTTGGCTATACACATGTGTACTCTCCCAAGTGGGAGAACGGCACACGACGAGGGGATTTGCACCAAGTAAAACAAAAAAGAAGTCGAAATCTAAACACTTGGGCAAAGGAAACTATTCTCGCTAAATAGAGCATGGGCTAAATGGGTTATCCTAGTCCTTAATTGTGGAATCCCAACACATGCGAAATGAAGTACACGATATATATATATAGCATGCAGAAGCAGACAGGGGAAATAAATACCGCATTATTCAAATCGAAGCATGATAATCTAAGGGTCATTCCTGGACAGGTATATAAAGTAAATCACAAAGCAGAAGCACACCAAACAGATAGGCACGACACACGACTCACAAAAAGCTAAGAGGACACACGATGCGTGAAATGCAAGAGAACTCGAAATCCTAGGGTTAGTGAATGTGATTATCGATGCCATGCTAGGTGTGTGTGATTTTGTGGCGATTCATCATAGGGTTCATCTCTAGGAGAAAGAGATAAAAAGAAGAGAAGAAAAAATAAAAACAAGATGAAAACGACACAAAAAAGAAAAAGAAAGACTCAAAAGACGCACAAAGTGTGACTCCCCCAAGCTGAATCTTGCATTGCCCTCAATGCAATAAGAGTGAGTACGGGAGGGCAATGAAAATGGGAGGGAATACGCACCGACACAAAAAGAAATGAAAAACAAGGAAAACACAAATACGAAACTGAAAATAAAGAGAAATCAAAAACAAACCACACGACACGAAAAACGAAATAAAACCACACGACACGACAAAAAGCACACGACACGACACTCAAAAGGGGAAAAACAAGCAAACACACAAAAAGAAGAAAAACAAAACACGACAACACACCAAAACAGACTTCCCCCAAGCTAGACATGACAATGTTAGCAATGAAATATGAGCGTGAAAGTGCAGAAATATGCAAGGGGGGTGTCAATCGGACTCGCTGGTCCTAGAATGGTAGGGAGAGGGAGAGGAGGGTGGGGAGTAGCGGATGAAATAATCCTCAGAGGATGAGGAGGGCGTGCCTACAGGGGAAGGAGGGGAGACAGGCTGTAGCACGGGTGGATCGATATGTACCGGTGGGCTGTGGTGGAGGAAGGTTGTACCAGGTGGGCCGACAGTTGGGTGCCAATCGGGAGGATCCAAGGGTGGTAGATGCACTAATGGGGAATACCAAGGATCGGGGTAAAACTCCCATGGCAGGTGAGACGGGGGGTAGGGTAGCCGCAAAGGTGCTAAAGGTGGCAGGATCGCGAAAGGTGCGCAGGCGGGGCTATAGAGATAGACAGCACGGTCTTCACCGAAAGGAGTGAGCATATTGATATCGATCAAGTAATCACGATCAATACGGCTACGTCAAGGCAAAATAGGGAGGTCGGGCGGCACTCTCAAAACACAGCTGACAATAAGAGTGATCATCCCACCACAACAGATGGATCCAGAATTGGCGCGGCTAACGGCGAAAATTTTGTGGATGATCCAATGAGCGGCGTTTATGGGCATAGGGATTTGCCCAAGGATCATGTCTTCGGACATGGCATAGAGAAAGAAAAGCTCATCCCTAGAAACAGTGGACACATCCACGCGGGCGAAAACAATGTTGGCGAGGATGCAATGGGCGAGGCGGTAACACGGGTGAATAATGTAGGAGGCAAGAGCCTCAGGTGAAAAGGCGGTGTACCGGGTAAATCGTTGCCAAACACCATCAGCCCGAAATTGAGAGTAGATGTCAGTTCGATCGTGGGTGGAATGTTCAGTATTAAGATCGGGGTGACGGAGATTGAGGATATTGTTCAACTCGATGAAACCCAGAGAAAAATTGCAGTTGAAAGCACAGAAGGAGAAACCCCCGTTAAACACCTCGAGGGAACTGAGGAATTCAAGCGTGAGATTTCGGTGTGTGTGAGCATGGATGTAAGAAAGGGTATGGAACCCGATACAGTTGAAAATTCTGCCGACGCCGTTCGAAAGCCATAGAGCTTCGAGTGTGGGGCGATCGACAAAGAGTGTACATCGCATCGGGCGATGAAGTAGTGCTCGTAAACGGTCAGACTGCTCTTCCGTAGAAGGGTTTATGCCAAGGAAAGAGGGCGAAAAGGGGCCGTAGAGCGGATCACGGCGCGAAGATGAGGCAATCTATTTCCCTTTCTTAGACATGAAGACTATGTGGGTGGCAAAAAGGAGAGTGGGAGCGTGCCTATGATGATTATAAAGCAGGCGAAGCAGGTATAACACCAACTCAGGACATTACAGATAAGGTAAGAGATGTGTAGAGTGGAAAGGTGTTACCCATCAATGTAGCAAGATCAAGCTCCCAGGGGATTCGCGTAGTAGGAGGAAGCAATTCGGGAAGCCGCCACTCGCTGATCCGACAAGAAACAGGTTTTCGAAAATTTTGGGGGCTAGGGTTAAGGTTTGGGTGTTTTGATGATGGAATGTTGATGATGGCAAGGTGGCGAGGGTGGGGAAGTATGGGAGTGAGTGGGGATGAGGGTTTACGGGCAGTATGTTGGATGGGGGGGTCGATTCGACAGTTGGAGGGTGTGTAACCGCGTGAAGGGGATTTTTGGGGGTCGTGTGGCGGTCATCGTGCGGTAAGGGTATTTATAGGGGTGAAACTGAACCGATCGGGTGAGTTCTCACCCGATCGGGTGGACAAATTTCGAAAATTTCATGTCGGCCAACAGCTACAGGTGAACCGATCGGGTGAAGGTCACCCGACCGATTGACCACATCCCAAATCTTTCCCAAGAACATGTGATATTTCACCCGGCCACTCACCCGATCGCGATAGTACTCAACCGATCGGTTGATGCGATCTCCAAATTTCCTGAAAGTTCAGCACTACCCACACGGTCAGCGACTCGGTCTCGGCTATTGTCACCCGGTCGGTTGACGAATTCTGAGATTTTTCTGAGAGTTCCCCCAGGTCACCCGGTCTGCTCACCCGGTCACTTCTTTCTTCACCCGGTCGGTTCATTTGGTGACAGACACGGCCGTAAGCTGATACATCCCAACCGATCGGGTGAGAATTCACCCGATCGGTTGAGGCCTTGTTTTCTGCAAAAACCCAAAAATTGTCTAAGTTCCTTCACGGGAGTTGTTGCGGCTGGATTTATTTATAAAAATAGATAAAAATAAAGTAGAAAAAGTCCTAAAAACGAAGCAAAAGTTTAGAACATGGGTTGCCTCCCATGAAGCACTTTTGTTTAACGTCGTTTAGCTCGACGCCCGTTGATGATTTTCATGGTGGGCGGTACGGGTGATGCCCAAAATCCGGCATCTCTTCAGCTCCAGAGGTTGTGGCTATTAGTGTAGTCAGCGGCTGTAAAAAGATTTGCTCGACTACCCTCCCTTTGTTCACAGGATCCGGGGGCTTCTCCCTCAAATTGGCGTCCACCGCCATCTTTTTCAGGATCCGGACCTCATTGCCGGTGAGGTCCATGGGTTCTTTTCCTTTTCTCCTCGTGGGAGGAGACTTAGGAAATCCAGGAGGGATCACATGTCACGCGACCGCCTCATTAGCCACTTCATTCTTAGGGGAGCCAACTTGCTCTCCAAGGTCCCCCAAACTATCGGGGGGATTCCTTGAGAGCACTTCCCAGGCATTTGTTTCAACAGCTCTATCTTCTTCATTCTCCAGCATATTGATAATAGGATCGTCCGGGGGGTTTGGATGCTTCATCGACAAGCCTAAGTCAAATTCGACTCTTTCTTGGCCCACATTGAGGGAGAGCTTCCCATTCTTTACGTCTATCAATACTCCGGCGGTTGCCATAAAGGGTCGTCCAAGAATAATTGGTGTATGCTTGTCTTCCGACATGTCCATCACCACAAAATCAACTGGTACATGCACCCCTTTCACATCGACGGGGAGGTCGTCCACTACTCCCACCGGATACTTGACTGCACGGTCAGCAAGTTGCAATGTCATGCCGGTGGGCTCTAAGTCTCCCATCCCTATTCTCTTGTACAACGATAGGGCCATTAAGCTGACGCTCGCACCAAGATCGACGAGCGCCCTTTGGATTTGCACTTCCCCAATAGAGCAAGGGATGGAGAAACTTCCGGGGTCCTTGAGCTTGGGCGGGTTTGCACGCTGAATGAGTGCGCTGCACTCCGCCGTTAACACGACCTTTTCCTTTCTAGATCCCCGTGTCACCAAGTCTCTCAGAAATTTGGCATATGAGGGGATCGTCTCTATGGCCTCGAGGAAGGGGATTTGAAGGCTTAAATCCTTGACCATGGCAAAAAATTTGATATACTTCTCGTCGATTTGCGCTTGGGCCAAACGTTGTGGAAAGGGCACAACGGGCCTGAAAACCTTCAAATTCCCTTCTTCTTTCTTCTTCTCTTCTTTGGGGGTTCCCTCCGGAGCCACAATTTTAGGCAACAGGGCACCGTCGTCATTAACCTTTTCAATCGACCGCTCAACGGCCAGTGGTGCTTCCGGTTCTTTGGGCGACGCTCTAGTAGGAATTTGTGTCCCGCTCCTCAAGACGATGGCGGACACGTTCTCATGCTCATGTGTGAGCGCCAAGGTCCGATTTACCCCCCTAGGATTCACCTCAGGCTGTGGCGGTAATAAATTCTGCGGTCTCTGAAGGTTCGCCACTTGCAACCCCAGCTAGGTTACCTGATCAGTGAGGACTCTTTGTCCCATCTCCAGCTTCAGATTGATTTTCTCATGGTTGGCTATGTATAGAGTCAAGAGGGACTCAACTGGAGAAATGGCCCTCTGTTGGCCGTATTGCTGCTGGGCGGGCTGCTGATTCCTAGGGGCAAATTGTTGATACTGTGGTGGTGGTTGTTGCTGCTGAAATTGCTGCTATTGGAACTGCTGATGGGGCCTAGCCGGCTGATAAGTCTGCTGTTGTTGCTGAGCTGGCTGTTGGTAAGGCGCCCGGTAACTAAGGTTCGGATGATTCCGGTTGTTGGGAGAGTAGGCCGGGTTTGAGTTGGTTCGTGGTGGAAATGGCCCATTCCCTGTAGGATTGTAAAACAATGCGCTCGCCTGATCCAACGGTGGTGAGATGTCACCACCGTCGAACTCTCCAAAAACATCGGATTCTACCGCAGCAATCTGTTGTGAACCGGCGCCACCGGCGCCTACCATCAATGCGGAGATCTGGGTTGACAGCAAGTCAAACTTGCTTGACAATTTGTCGACGTCGTCGACTCTATGGATGCCCCCAGATCTTGGTGTGGCTCTCTCGTCACACCATCGTTCATTGTTGGATGCCATATTTTCCAAAATTTGGCCGGCATCTTCTTCGCTTCTTGACATGAAGGACCCTCCAGCCGCGGCGTCCATGGAAGATTTCAAATCGTCCCTCAACCCATTAAAAAACAGATTTATGATCTGCCACTTGGGAAGCTCATGGTGGGGACATCTTCTCTGCATCTCCTTGTATCTTGTCCAAGCCTCATGCAAGGACTCGTGGCTGGCCTGGGAGAAGGAGGAGATCTCACTCCTCAGCTTCATGGTCTTCCCCGGAGGAAAGAACTTCGTCAGAAAAGCATTGGAGAGCTTCTCCCAGGTGTTGAATGTGTTGGGGTCCTTCCCCCTAAGCCACAGCTTGGCCTTATCTCGCAAGGAGAAGGGGAACAGCTTCAGTCGGATCGCCTCAGTTGTGACACCGTTAATCCGGAAGGTGTCACATTTCTCCAATAAGGAGTCTAGATGCTCGATCGGGCTCTCCATAGGTGCACCCGAAAACTGATCCTGCTGGATCCACGTCACCAAATATGGCTTAAGCTCGAAGCTTTGGGCCGTAATAGCTGGAGGACGGATGGCGGAGGTGGACTTGATGGAAGGCATCGAGTACTCCAGCAGGGACTTGTGAGGCGGGGTGTTCTCCCCCATGGCTTCAGGATCCTCTCTTCTTCGCTTCTCGGCGGCCAAACGCCTAAGGGTGGCGTTTATCTCTGGATCAACGGGGATCAAGTCGTCGAGACTTCTTGAACTCCTGCGCATAAAAAGCAACAAACACACGTGAAGCGACAAGTGGGAAAGAAACATATAAGATAAGAAATAAAAATAAAAATAAAAATAAGAAAATAAAAAGAAAAAGGAAGAATGCGAAAATTATCGCGAGGTAGGGATAAGAGCTAGACACTAGGGTTCATGAGATCCTAAAATAACAAGCACGTTGCCTCCCCGGCAACGACGCCATAAACTTGACGTGCCCCCGGTTTGCGAGCCGCAAATGGCCGGGGGACCCGCGTGAGGGTTTAGATATTTGTAACCGCAAGCACACGGTGTTGTAGTGTGGCTTGGGGATCGAACACAGGGAGGCTAGGTTGTGCTTGTGTCAAAGAGGACCAAAATCACCCCGTGGGCGAGCTAGCCCAGATCGGATGATGGGTTGTCACGGTAAAGGAATGCAAGGTATAAACAATATGAAAATAAAACCCGGGACTTTGGTTTCCACCCCAATGAGCGACTCTCGCCGATACGGCCTACGGGTAGGATGGCGATCGGAATTAGGGTCTAATGGTGAGACGTTGCCTCTAAAAGTGGTACCGGCATCCCATGGGCCCGATATTCCGGTCGGTGCCCAGGAAGATACACCGGACCTCCCGGGTTCGATCAGTGGGCACTCCCGTGTCCATTAACACTGATCGACTCCGGGAGCACTAAGCTCGCAACGATAACTCCCAACGTCTCATCCTGCCGCTCCTGCGCGCTAGGATTCAGCGTATACGCTAAGGGCGTGAGCTATGGCTAGGGAATCAACTGCCAAGTTTATTCCCCCTTGGCCCAACGGTCAAAGGCGGTATTTTTCCCGCCGATGACAATAAAACACCCCGCGTAACTGTTAGATTCCTAATCCCTATCGATTTCCTAACCCTATGGACGCATCGGGAAGAGCCCCCGAAGGGGTTTCCGCCAAAATCCCAGATTTGGGAACTACTCACAAATATTCATTAAAAAGCGATCTAAACAAAAATGAACCGTTAAAATCATAATCAGACGATAGGAATGCGAAGGTAGTAAAGCAATTAAGACAATACTAAATTTTTACAAAGATCCGAAAACTTACAAAACCAGGGAAATTACAGCCGTCACAAAATGAAGAAAACAGTAAACAATAACCAACTCCCGAATCTGAGAAACCTAGGGTTCTATTTATAGAAAACGACATCACCCGATCGGTTGACAAGTTAACCAGTCGGGTGAGCCGCTTCACAAAATCACAGCGCAATGCGGGGGTTTCACCCGGTCAGTATGAACCGGTCGTTTGGAACTTGGTGCGATCGGTTGGATCTTGGTGCTGACCGGTTGGATCTTGGTGCGGACCGGGTGAGGAGACCGGTTGGAGCTTCGAGTCTTGGCTGTTGAAATTCAGCTACAGGTGAACCGATCGGGTGAAGGTCACCCGATCGGTTGGAAATCAGCTTCGAATTTCCAGAGACTTTGAGCTTTTGACCCTGTCACTGAACCGACCGGGTGACTTCTCGTGAGCTCCAAGCTGTGCCCGGGTGGTGCATGCATGCATCACCCGATCGGTTGGAGATGACCAACCGACCGGGTGAGGGGCTGAAAGATGTAATCTTCGTCGTTTGACCCCCTGGATCACGTGTGACTCCTCCCGTTGCTCCAGGGACACATGATATCATCGTTTTACGCCCCAAATACCAGCAAACTCCTGCAAAACACGGAAAATACGGAAAAGTGAAAGAAAACAAGAAAACACGAGAAAACACGAGAAAACAAATAAAAGACGGCGGTAAATACGGAAAAACACGGAAGAAAACGTGCGTAAATATATGAAATATAAACGCACGTCACAACATTGGATAGAAGGCCACGTTTGGCAAGTCTATCCATACGAGTTGGTCCAATGTGACCAAGCCTTGCGTGCCAACAAATTACATCAGATTCACAAACCGAGGAATTTGTAACAAGGAAAGTTTCATTAAAATTAGAGGAATCATACATAGTATTTAATACAATGAATCCCTTAAAAACATACCCAGAACCAATTAAAGAATTATTACAAGATAGGTCCACATTACAATTATGAAAGAACCAACTATAACCAAGACCCATTAATACAACCACAGATATAATATTCCTTTGAATATCTGGAGCGAAGAGGACATCATGAAGTAAGATAGTGCGACCGTTGTCCAAGACGAGCTTGCACGTCCCAATGCCTTTCACTTCAACACGTGTGGTGTTTCCTACATATATCCACTTCGTTCCTTGGGGTATCCGGTGATACTCCACGAAGGACCGTCTGTCCTTTGCTATGTGGTCGGTGACACCTGAATCAATTATCAAAAAAGGATTAGATTCTACAAGAAATATTGAACTAGAAACACATATGTAACTAGTATTATTACAAGTTACCTTGTCACCTCCATCCGTACATGAACGGGCATAGTGACCTAACTTGTTGCACTTGAAGCACTTGATCCTCTTCAAGTCTTTCTTCTTGTGCCATTTCTTGTTCCCACCCTTCGGTTTGGGTTTCTTGGTAGACACTGGTTGCTTTTGCTGGTCATGAGCAAACTTCGAGTGATGTTTTTGTTGAGTATTGGACTTCTCCCTACTTGGTGTTAATGATGAGCAAACATAAATACTTGTGACTAATCCCCTATTTTGCATTTAATCCATTGTCTAAGCTTACTATGAAGATCAACTAGCAATGGATGACTCACAAACGTGATTGAAGGCAAATGATATGAATTGGATGATCGTAGATTGATGATTGAAGCTCCGTAAAGACTTCAAGCTCATACGATGGAAAGAAGAGATTATTCGTCAATGTAATTTTTCTTTTATCTCTTCTAGTATGTAGCTTAGAAGTAGAACTTTGATGGAGCACTCACACACATCTACTTTCGGTCATAGGACATCTCTAGACCTTTGTCCTTTGATCTCAATTCAATTCTCTTTTGTTTGTGCTAGGATTGTTTATAACAGCCGACTGCTTAACAGTTTACAGTCGCCTGTCTCAAAAACAGTCGACTGTGTTTTGTTCTACAGTCGCCTGTTATGCACAGACTATTTCAATGCAGTCTTTGGGTCTCTCTGATTATCTCGCACCGGCTAATGTTGAACGTTTATCAGGTGCCTGTCTTAGCGACAGTCGACTGTGAATGGTTCATCAGTCGCCTGTCTCTCCTTGCCCAAACTCTGTTTGATCCGATTCCTACGGCCAGTCGACTTATGATGTACATACAGTCGACTGTCTATTAGATCAGTCGACTGTCTTTGCTGCAACAGTCGCCTGTCTGTAAGTCTATTCTTTGACTCAGCTCTCTGGAAATTTCTCATGTCTGTGACAGTCGTCTGTTTAAGGATATACAGTCGCCTGTTCTGATTAACAGTCGACTGTGTTCCTTGCATCAGTCGTCTGTCCTGTATCTTGTGAGATTTCCAGTATTTCATCTAACTTACTCTTCTCTCGGCCAGTCGCCTGTCGAAGAATGTACAGCGCCTGTTGGTTTTATAGACGACTGTCTTGGCTTCATCAGTCGACTGTCCACGTGGTAAGTTACCGTTATGAATTCTCACCTACCCTTGCTGACTGTGCAACAGTCGACTGTGGTTTGTTCAACAGTCGACTGTCGCGAGTTCAGATTATATCCGTTGAGATTTTTCTCACGGATTTCGATTGGGTTTTTGCCTAAACTGTTTTGTGGATTTGAAAAATCTATAAATAGAGCTTCTACTGTTTCATTGAAAGGTTACTCATTCATTGCAAAATCCTTCAAGCTTTCATTTCCAAAGATCAAAGCTTTCAAATCCAAAGCCCTAAGTATTTCCAAATCTTTTTCTCTTGCTCTCCAACCTAGAACCAAAGATTGATCTTCTAGGCATTTGGTGTAGTCAAGAGAAAGGGCTTTTCTTCTCTCTTCCAAGAGAGTTCTTCAACACACATCACACTTCTCCTTCAAGTTCTACTTCAAGGCATAGGTGATTGTAAGTGTTGCTTTCAGATTTCATAACTTCATTATTTGAATTGTGCTCTCGGTTGTGAGAGTGGTTTTTGCTTGCTTCCTGGTTTTGGGAGTCAAGGACATCTATTGTATTCGATTGCACTTGTAGGGTTTCTACAAGTGGGTTTTTAAGGAAACCTCAAGTTAGGGTTCTACTTGAGTATCCGGTGGTATCCGGGCGGTAGGGACGTAGGATTACCGGGAACAAGTCAGGAGTTGACTTGGGTAATCCGAACCTTTGAAACATAGCTACGTTTGTGTGTGTTTCTCTTTGGGTTGTTTTCTATTCCGCACTATTTGTTGGATTGCATTTTATTTGGTGTAAATTCCTTTTAAATTTGCATAAACACTATTCAACCCCCCCTTCTAGTGTTTTCCCCATAGACAGGGTCCTTACAATTGGTATCAGAGCGCAAGGTTTTATCTATGGCATCCAACAACAACAACGTTCCCCCTCCGCCTACGTACAACAATCACGACCGTGATGGAGCGTCCACACTTTTCGAAGGTCAATCTACGGTACGTCCTCCACGTTTCAATGGTACTAACTTTGGTTATTGGAAGTGTAGGATGGAGACATTCTTTAGGAGTGCTTCTCTTTGGAGAACTCTCCACAAGGAGTACGTCGAGCCCTCCAAAGATTATTTCGAGAAATGGACGACTTCCGAAAAGTCCGCCGAAGTCAACAACGCTAAAGCAATGAATGCTCTTAATTGTGCGTTGGACCCGAATGAGTTCAACAAGATATGCACATGTAAGACTGCATATCAAATTTGGAACCATCTCATCGTTACCCACGAGGGAACGAATAAGATAAAGCTTTCAAAGTTATATGTTGTCGTGCAAAACTTCGACTTGTTTCACATGCAGGAAAATTAGAGCATTGCGTCGATGTACGGATGCTTTACCGACATCACAAACGAATTGGAAGCCCTTGGCCAAATCTACACCGAACCTGAAAAGGTAAGGAAGATTATCATGGGGATGACCTCCAAATGGGAAAGACGAGCAATCGCCATTGAGGAGGTCAATGACTTGAAGAACTACACCGTGGTGAATCTCATCGGGACTCTTATGTCTTACGAAGTAAGACGGGATAACCGATTGAAGATTCGAGCCACGATGAATCCCTCGGAGGCCAAGAAGAAAGCTTTGGCGTTCAACGCCAATTCGTCATCCTCCGAAAGTGATGAATCCGAGAACGAGATGGATTTGGGTGAAATGGCCCAAATGGCAAAGAAGTTCCAACGCTTCTTCCGCAAAGGTAAATTTCCCTCCAACAAACGTTTTGAATCTACTAATGCTACTTCCTCTCTTTGTTATAAGTGTAATAAGCCAGGGCATATCAAGAGGGATTGCCCAATGCTAAACAACAAAGAAAAGTGGAAGGCACCAAAGTACCACAAGTCCAACAAGAACAAGAAAGACAAGAAGAAAGGACTCGTCGGTACCTTTGATGACTCAAGTGATGACTCATCAAGCGATTCCGATGATGAGAAGGGTGAGAGCGCCCACATGTGCTTCATGGCACTTGAAGACCCACTCTCGGATGAGAGTGATTCCGATACGGATAACACCGAGGTAACAATGGATGAACTTCGCATAGCTAATGAAGAACTTTTTGCTAAATACAAATCTTTAATGCTTAGATACTCTAGCTTAAAGAAATCAAATGTTAGTAAGTCATCCATTCCATGCATTATCAATAATGACACCATTGTTGATACTTTAACCCTTGAGAAAGCAAACTTAGCTTCTCAAAATGTCACATTGAGAAATGAGGTGAATTCCCTCAAATCTCAACTAGATCAAACACATCCCATGGATAATAGTGATCTAGTTACACGCCACACACAATTGGGATTAGAGAATGATTCTCTTAAAACCCAAGTGCACGAGCTCAAAGCACGAGTGTCCACCTTGGATACCAACATTTCTTCTTTAAAGGAGAAATATGAGCTCATGTCCTCCCGTATTGTGAGATTCAATAAGGGACAAGGACAATTGGATGATTTACTTGCAAATCAATTTCCGGCCACACATCGTGTTGGCCTTGGATTTGTAAAAGCTAATGCATCTAATGATCGCACCTCCTATAGTGGTGTCACTATAGATTTTGTGAGGCCTTCCTCCGGTGCATCCACAAGTGGTGTCAAAGACACTATAGGTAGCAATCCTATCAAGAATGTCACCACATCACTTTCTCTTCCTTTTGGCAAGAAACCCACTAAGGGTGGAAACAAAAAGCAAGGCCATGCTTATATGTACACTAATACTCATCCACGTAGAAAACATCCTATTTCACAAGTGGATCATCATGACACATTTTATGCTCCGCACCCACGGACACGTACACAACCACACATGAGAAATACTCATGTACGTGCTCCCACACACCCATATGCTCATACGCATCAGTCTTTCATGTATGCTAATTCTCCACATGTCATGCATGATCAATATGCTTCATATAATATGCATGTTCCCAAGAATGCATATCATTCAAGAATGTACAATGCATATCCTCCACCTCATATCTATGCTAGAAATCATGTTCCTAAGAAGCATGCACCACATAGAAATCCAACTCATATGCATGCAACTAGGAATAGGACTCCCAAGATGTACACTATTTGGGGTCCTAAGAACACTAGTCTAAATATTAGGAATGCTTATGTTGATTCCTACTTTCATGATGTAATTAGAAATAGTAACTATGTTGGGAAGTGGAAGTCCACTTGGACTTGGCTTCTAAAGGGCTAATCCCCTTGGACCCAACAAACATTGGGTACCATAAGCTTATGGTATATTATATAGGTACCCAAGAGAAAGAAGAAGAGCAATAAATGCCTTATTAGCTCTAAAGGGAAAGGATGGATTCTTGATAGCGGTTGCTCCAAACACATGACGGGAGATCCCTCATTGCTCTCCGAAGTGATTAGCATCAAAGATGGTGCAACGGTCACTTTTGGAGGTAATCAAAAGGGAACCATCATTGGAGTAGGTATCGTTGGTAATCCTTCCAAACCCCTAATTACTAATGTTTATCTTGTTAGTGGTTTATGTCACAACCTCATTTCCATAAGTCAACTTTGTGACAAAGGTTACAAGGTTAACTTTGGAGAAGGATTGAGTACTATTGTTGATTGTGATTCAAATGTTTTATTTTCCGGTATTAGGCGTAAAAATATTTATTATTTAAGCTTGCATAAAACCGTAGAACATTGCTTAGTTGCTAACATAAGTGAACAACTATTATGGCATCGCCGTTTTGGTCATGTTCACTTCAAGCACTTATATAAGTTAGCTAAGCATGATCTAGTCAAAGGTTTTCCTAAGATTGTTTTTAATAAGAAAAACTTTTGTGATTCATGTCAAAGAGGAAAACTAAGTAAATATTCATTTAAGCTTAAAGAAGGGATTACTTCTAAAAGGCCCCTAGAACTTCTACATCTAGATTTATTTGGGCCAACTAGAACCGCTTCTTTTGGTAATGCTCATTTTGGACTAGTTGTCGTTGACGACTTTTCTAGATTTACTTGGGTTTCATTCTTAACTAATAAGAATGAAGCTCATGAAGAGTTTACCAAATTTGCAAAGAAGATTCAGAATCTTTTAGGATCCACCATTATCACTATTCGTAGTGATCATGGAGGAGAATTTGAGAATGAGTCTTTTACTAAGTTTTGTGATGACTCCGGGATAACTCATAACTTTTCCTTTCCTCATGCACCACCACAAAATGGTGTTGTAGAAAGAAAGAATAGGACTCTTATTGAGTGTGCTCGCACTATGCTTCATGATAGTCATTTAGGACTACAATTTTGGGCAGAAGCAGTGCACACGGCATGTTATGTGCTCAATAGAATCCTAGTGAGACCCTGAACAAACAAAACTTGTTTTGAGTTGTTTTACGATAAAAAGCCTCAAGTGAAATATTTTCGTGTCTTTGGTTCAAAATGTTTTATAAAGAACACCTTTGGTAATTTAGACAAATTTGAGCCAAGATCCGATGAAGGAATTTTTGTTGGATATTCCACACGTAGCAAAGCCTACCGGATATACAACAAAACTTCTTCAACGATTGAGGAATCACTTCACGTATCTTTTTATTAAGACTTTGACTTTCCTCATGTTGATGATGATAATGTAGATATTCTTTGTGATTCTCTTAATAATGTTAAGATTAATGATAATATTATTGAGACTAACACTTCTAACGAAGTTGTTGAAGTTGTTCCTAGTGATCCAGGTTTACCCAAAGCTTATCCAACCGTTCGCAACCATCCACATAACCAAATCATTGGAGATATTGGTGTGGGTATACGAACGAGATCAAGAATTGAAGAATTCTCCCATTGCGCATTCGTCTCTACCATTGAGCCAAAGAACATTCAAGAAGCTTGTGAGGATAGCTCTTGGATAGTGGCAATGGAAGAAGAACTAGCGCAATTCAAGAGAAATGAAGTTTGGGAACTTGTACCTCTTCCAAGTGGTCACCAAGCTATCGGGACCAAATGGATCTTCAAGAACAAGTCGGATGAAAACGAGGTAATCACACGGAACAAAGCAAGGTTAGTAGCTCAAGGCTATCGGCAAGAGGAATGTATTGATTTCGAAGAATCCTTTGCCCCCGTAGCTAGATTAGAAGCTATTAGATTGCTTTTATCTTTTGCATCCCATAAGAATTTTAAATTATTTCAAATGGATGTTAAAAGTGCATTTTTAAATGGATTTGTAAATGAAGAAGTCTATGTTTCTCAACCTCCCGGTTTTATTCATGAGAAATTTCCAAACCATGTTTTCAAACTTAAGAAAGCGTTGTATGGATTGAGACAAGCTCCTAGAGCTTGGTATGATCACCTTAAGACCTTTCTTTTGAATTTAGGTTTTAAAATGGGAGAAGTTGATTCTACACTCTTCATTAAAGATTATGAAAATGACATTCTTTTGATTCAAGTTTATGTAGATGATATTATTTTCGGTTCTACTAACTTTCATCTTTGTCAAGAATTTTTCAAGTCTATGAAGGATGAGTTTGAGATGAGCCACATGGGAGAGCTCACCTACTTCCTTGGATTGCAAATTCGACAAATGGAGAATGGCACTTTCATACATCAGACAAAGTACACAGGGGAGCTTATTAAGCGATTCGGGATGGAATCGTCTTCAAGCAAAAGGACTCCCATGAGTACTACTACTCATCTTCACAAGGGTGAAAGCGGAAAAAATGTAGACGTTCGTCTATATCGAGGTATGATCGGTAGCTTACTTTACTTAACCGCTAGTAGGCCCGATATCATGTTTTCTGTATGTATTTATGCTAGATATCAAGCAAGACCTAAGGAGTCACACTTGATTGCGGTTAAACGAATATTTCGTTATCTCAATCAATCCCTAGATTATGGGTTACTTTACCCTAAGTCTAGCACGTATGAGTTAATCTCATATAGTGATGCCGACTTTGCCGGATGCAAGTCCGACAGGAAAAGTACTAGTGGCACATGCCATTTCTTAGGAAATTCCTTAGTTTCTTGGTTATCTAAGAAACAGAATTCGGTGTCATTGTCCACGACTGAAGCGGAATATATTGCCGCGGGTCTTGCATGTGCACAAGTTCTTTAGATGAGACACACTCTTAGTGACTATGGTGTCAATTGTGATACTTGCCCTATCATGGTTGCTAATCAAAGTGCTATTTGTCTTTCCAAGAATCCGGTACACCACTCCCATACCAAACACATAGACGTGAGACACCATTTTATAAATGATCATGTAGCTAAGAAGGACATCATCTTAGAGTACATTGAAACCCAAAAACAAATTGCTGATATCTTCACTAAACCTCTTAAAGAAGATTCATTTGTGAGGTTGCGTGGAGAATTAGGAATTATGGGTGAATCTGAAATCTAGAAGCTCAATTTTCATGCTATAACTCCTTATTGAGCTCATATATTTGTGATTGTCTTTCTTCATGTGCTTTATTGTTTTATGAGATTAAGAAAGGCAATTGTGACTTATTTGATTTCTTGAGTTTTCGAAGTTGATTGGAATAATTTTTGTTTCAATAGATTTATTGTTTTCATAATGATTTTAAGATGTATTTGTGATTAGAGTATAGGTCCTAGGGTGAGTGTTCTTATTCTCTGGAATTCTATCTCACTGTGCATTTTTGGACCAGGACAAACGACTGTGTTTCTTTTGACAGTCGACTGCCCTACTCTATATCCTCCATATGAAAACTGATATCTTTCGCACAGCCGACTGTTGACTGTTTTACAGTCGACTGTTCATTTAACAGGCGGCTGCAATTTAGTCATCAGGCGACTGTACTCTCTGTCAAATTTTTCACAGTATTCTCTGTTTTTCTTGTGATCTGTATTAATTCTCGGCCAGCCGACTGTTGAGTATATGTCAGTCAACTGTCCAGCGTACAGGCGACTGCATTATACTTGCCAGTCGACTGCCCATCTCTATGAGATTTAATTTTATCACTTCATACAGTCGACTGACTTTTGTTCTCCAGTCGACTGTCTCCTACTGTGTCGGTTCATTTGATTTGATCCGAGCCGTCGATTCTTTGATCCAACGGCTCAGATTGATTTTCCCTAGTTTATATTCAATCGAAGCGATCACTCTCCATGTCGTTTTTCTCTCTCCTCCGCTTCGACCGTTCAACTTCCCGCTCGATTTTCTCTACAAAATCGATCGATTTCGTGTCTTCAACAGTCGATCTCCTCCTAAACGTCACTGTCGATCGTGGTCTACCGTCGTCTTTGATCTTCATCTTCACGATCGTCTGTCTTCTCTCGGTTGGTGTGCTTTCTCTCTCTTGACCTTCGTTGTTTATGTTTGTTGCTTCTGTTCTTCCTCTCTTGTTTCCATGGCTCCTAAACCTAAGGGAAAAGAGAAGATCATTGCTTCTAAACAACCTAGGGCTCCTAAGAAACTCATCACCAAGAGAAAGAAACCCTATAAAGCTCGAACCAAGCATGCTCGGTCTCCAGTGCGTTCATCTTCACCGGGTTATTCTCCTTCTTCTTCATCAAGTGATGCTCAGCCCTTGATTCATCGTCAGCGCAAGCCTATTGGTATTCACATTAGTGAGCCTGCTACTGAGATTCCTCATGTGTCTCCTTCTGCATCCAGTTCGTCTGAAGAGACTCCTGCTGTACCCCCCTCTGATCCCCTGGTTCCCGTTTGCAGAGACGATCTTTGTCTGGCAAAGTTTCACTCTCTCCTTGGGATCAATCTACTTAGGGAGCGGTACATTGCTTTCCCCGCATTCACTGCTGAGAGACTCTCTGACATTCTCTCCGCTACTCACATGGCCGACCTTTTTCGCTTCTCTCAGAGCGAGTCCCCCAGAGCCTACCCATTTCTGGTGAAGCTCTTCTATGCGAACCGCGTTTGCGGTGAGTATTCAACTACTGGCATACTTGATACTGTCGTCCAGGGCACCCCCATTCAGCTCACTCTCTCTCTCTTAGGGACTATCCTTAGGATTCCTTCTATCGGTTCCCTCCCCACTGATATCAGCTTTTCGGAGATTGACGATCTTGACCAGTCTGTTCTCAGGGATATGTTTTGAGAGGTTCATTTAGCTCTTGATTCGGGTGTCAGATCATCCATGTTCTCTGCACGGGGTTGGGCTGTTCACCTAGTGGTGAAGTCCAACATTCTGCCGAGATATGGATCGTCTGACCAGCCGTCTCAAGATATACTAAAGTGTATGTATGCTATTCTCTCTGGAATGCCCGTGAACTGGGCTGGTGTCCTCCTTAACAGGATGGACAAGGTTGAGTTCACGTCCTCCTCGTCTCACATTCCCTTTGGTGGTCTTTTGACTCGTGTCTTCCGTCACTTTGGTATTGACTTGACCCGTTACGAGCCCATGCCCTTTGGCCCTCTCCTCGACGCTTCTGCGAAGTCGAAGTCCTCTTCGGCTCTGCAGACTGCCTCGAAGAAGAGGAAGACTGCTTCAGCTCCATCCTCATCCACTGTGCCTCCAGCTGATTTACCTTCGTTATCATCTGCTCCACCATCTCAGGATACTATTTTGTCGATGATCTCTGGTATTTACTGGCTGCTCTCTCTCTCTCTCCTCCATCAGGGAATTCAATTCCCTGAGGATTTGAGACAGTATCTTCCTCAGCCTTCTGGTGTCGTTGAGCCTCCTGGTGTTGTCTCTACACAGGATGCTGCTTCTGCTTCTGTTGCTCCTTCTGACCCTTCTCCAGAGGACACTCCTGCTGCGTCAGAGCCTGCTTCCTCGTACGTAGCCCCTGGAGACGCTCACCCTTAGATCGATGTCTTTGTGTGATGTTATTTTTGAATGATGATATATGTTTTGTCGTTGTATGATGGATGATGTTGTATGCGACACTTTTTATATATGTATGATGATATACTCTTTGATGTCGTCATGATGTAGTTATTTTTTGTTGCTCATAATGTATCTTTTTGGGGTGGCCAAGTTGATGACCATCCGATGATGTACTCACCTGCTTTACATTATATATATATGTTGTTGCATTTTTCTTTTGTGTCACACTATGCTATATTGCTTAATTTCTGTGTGATGTATAATATATTGTCTCTATGTATGCTTCACTCTTTTGATGTGTTTTTGAGACAATACACGAATTTGATATTGGTTAATTCATGCTCTTTCATGGAAGTGATGAATTTGTGAAAATTATTTTCTTTCCGAATATCTAAAATGTTGATATTGAATTTCAATTCCATTACTCACATGTGTATATGATGAGATTTTATGAGTTTTGATTCGATATATCTTTATACTCCTTGATTGTTGTTAGTTCGTATTTTAGCACTATTATTGTTGTTGTTATTTGCTCCCACCTTTTTGGATAATTCCATAGGGGGAGAGAAATAAACATACAAGAGTCATAATGGATGTGCTAAATATGTTCTAACGCTTGAATCTAAGATTTTCGTTGCCTTAGATTCAGGGGGAGTAAGATTACAATGAATAGGGATTTTATTTCCTAGATTTCTTGAATTAAATTCATTCATATCTCACTCATTTGCTTCAATTGCTATATAGATGCATGCTCTAATATTTGTTGGCTAACTTGATTGGCATCTATGTAGGGGGAGTAAGTTTTCATTGCGCACAACTATTTATCTTTTTGTTTATGTTTGTTTGTCATCATCAAAAATAGGGAGAATGTTGAGTATTGGACTTCTCCCTACTTGGTGTTAATGATGAGCAAACATAAATACTTGTGACTAATCCCCTATTTTGCATTTAATCCATTGTCTAAGCTTACTATGAAGATCAACTAGCAATGGATGACTCACAAACGTGATTGAAGGCAAATGATATGAATTGGATGATCGTAGATTGATGATTGAAGCTCCATAAAGACTTCAAGCTCATACGATGGAAAGAAGAGAGTATTCGTCAATGTAATTTTTCTTTTATCTCTTCTAGTATGTAGCTTAGAAGTAGAACTTTGATGGAGCACTCACACACATCTACTTTCGGTCATAGGACATCCCTAGACCTTTGTCCTTTGATCTCAATTCAATTCTCTTTTGTTTGTGCTAGGATTGTTTATAACAGCCGACTGCTTAACAGTTTACAGTCGCTTGTCTCAAAAACAGTCGACTGTGTTTTGTTCTACAGTCGCCTGTTATGCACAGACTATTTCAATGCAGTCTTTGGGTCTTCTCTGATTATCTCGCACAGGCTACTGTTGAACGTTTATCAGGTGCATGTCTTAGCGACAGTCGACTATGAATGGTTCATCAGTCGCATGTCTCTCCTTGCCCAAACTCTGTTTGATCCGATTCCTACGGCCAGTCGACTTATGCTATATATACAGTCGACTGTCTATTAGATCAGTCGACTGTCTTTGCTGCAATAGTCGCCTGTCTGTAAGTCTATTCTTTGACTCAGCTCTCTGGAAATTTCTCCTGTCTGTGACAGTCGTCTGTTTAAGGATATACAGTCGCCTATTCTGATTAACAGTCGACTGTGTTCCTTGCATCAGTCGTATGTCCTGTATCTTGTGAGATTTCCAGTATTTCATCTAACTTACTCTTCTCTCGGCCAGTCGCCTGTCGAAGAATGTACAGTCGCCTGTTGGTTTTACAGACGACTGTCTTGGCTTCATCAGTCGACTGTCCACGTGGTAAGTTACCATTATGAATTCTCACCTACCCTTGTTGACTGTGCAACAGTTGACTGTGGTTTATGCAACAGTCGACTGTCGCGAGTTCAGATTATATCCGTTGAGATTTTTCTCACGGATT
The DNA here is from genome assembly GCA_030789695.1 of Scilla litardierei. Classification (NCBI taxonomy): domain Eukaryota; kingdom Viridiplantae; phylum Streptophyta; class Magnoliopsida; order Asparagales; family Asparagaceae; genus Scilla; species Scilla litardierei. Next base: position 127,885,519 of record CM061138.1, read on the forward strand.
TCGATTGGGTTTTTGCCTAAACTGTTTTGTGGATTTGAGAAAGCTATAATTAGAGCTTCTACTGTTTCATTGGAAGGTTACTCATTCATTGCAAAATCCTTCAAGCTTTCATTTCCAAAGATCAAAGCTTTCAAATCCAAATCCCTAAGTATTTCCAAATCTTGTTCTCTTGCTCTCCAACCTAGAACCAAAGATTGATCTTCTAGGCATTTGGTGCAGTCAAGAGAAAGGGCTTTTCTTCTCTCTTCCAAGAGAGTTCTTCAACACACATCACACTTCTCCTTCAAGTTCTACTTCAAGGCATAGGTGATTGTAAGTGTTGCTTTCAGATTTCATAACTTCATTATTTGAATTGTGCTCTCGGTTGTGAGAGTGGTTTTTGCTTGCTCCCTGGTTGTGGGAGTCAAGGACATCGATTGTATTCGATTGCACTTGTAGGGTTTCTACAAATGGGTTTTTAAGGAAACCTCAAGTTAGGGTTCTAACTTGAGTATCCGGTGGTATCCGGGTGGTAGGGACGTAGGATTATCGGGAACAAGTCGGGAGTTGACTTGGGTAATCTGAACCCTTGAAACATAGCTGCGTTTGCGTGTGTTTCTCTTTGGGTTGTTTTCTATTCCGCACTATTTGTTGGATTGTATTTTATTTGGCGTAAATTCTTTTTAAATTTGCATAAACACTATTCAACCCCCTTTCTAGTGTTTTCCCCATAGACAGGGTCCTTACAGTTTACGTTTCTTTCCTCCGTGTGAGGAACTAGCAACCATGTGCACTTCTGTACTTGGCTTGGCAGCCGCAAGCCGCTCTTCCTCTAACTCGAGGTGCTTAGAAACATCGCTGAAATTTTTGATGCTCTCATTATGAGTGAGATGCATCTTCATTTGTTCCCATTCGATTGGTAGGAAACGTATGACCGTTTGGATTTGTTGCTCATCAGTGAGCACATGACCTGCATCATTTAACTCTGAAATAAGATTCGCCATGTGTCGTAGATGCATTCCCATGGAATGATCTCGACGCTATTTGTACGAATCGAATCTTATAGTTAAAGAGCGAAGTTTGGTCACCGAGGTGCCACTAAACTTCTCCTCTAGCTTGGACCATATGTCCATAGCTAGGTCATATTCTCGGAAGATCCGAATTATGTCGTCTGCCATACTTGACAGCAACGTAATGCGAGCAATTTTGTTCTTCCGAGACCAAGCATCGAAAGCTTCCTTGTCTCTTCTGTGTTGGGCCGTAGTGCCTAACTCAGGTTCAATCATTATGTTCTTCAGAGTTTCGAGCGTTTCTTGCTCCTCTAGAACATATTGTATCTTCATGGACCATAGTTTTTAATTATCGCCGTTGAGTTTTTCACCTTTGTTTAACTCAGCGACGATGTTCTTAGCAGCGGAAGACATTTCAGTTTTAAAATGCTGCAAAAGACATAAAACAAGTTTGATCAAAAACATTGCATAAAGTTTTCATTTGATAAGTTACTTTCGAAAAATATTGAAAATGTTGCTCTAGAATCAGAAAGAGCATCACGATGCCAATCACCATCTAGAACAACTGTCAATATTTCACCATCACTTATCAAACAATAGTACTCTTATAGTACTTGCATCGGAAAAACGTTTTTGAAAAAACGTATTTTGCAAACGTATTTTGCAGCGGGAGGTGTTGGCCTGCCCCAGCCATTGCCGGGGTCGAGCCGTGGCCATGCCAAGGCCGGATTCTCCCCCCTAGGGATCCAGGCCCTCCCCCTGCAGGGGGCTTTGCTGTATGCAATAGCCGTCGGCACCGTAGGGGCCAGACATGCAAGTGGCCGGGGTCGAGGCCACCGGCACTGCAGGGCTTCTCGGCCTGGCCCTGGCCACGGCCAGGGCCTTGCCTTGGCCAGGGCCGGCCCTGGCCCTGGCCGAGGCCAGGGCGCCTGGCACTGGCCTCGGCCAGGGCCGGTCTCTGCCCTGGCAGTGGCCAGGGCCTGGCCCTGGCCAAGGCCCTGGCCGGCCAGGGTGGCCGGCCAGCCGGCCTCCTTAGGGTCTGGCAGGGCCGGCCAAGCCGGCCTCCTTGGAGTCCGGCCGCACACCCCCCTTTGGGTGGTGGTCTTGGTTGTCATTGGCCGAAGCCAACCCCTTCCCCTTTGGGGAGGGGAGTGCATCATGCACCAAAGAGATATGTGTTCATCTTCTCCGATGAGAAGTATGAAACCACCTTCTTCTCCAATGAGACACCCGTTCATCGAGAAAGTAGTTATTCTTTTAATGGCCGTGTGCCAAAAAAAATAACACACCTTCAAGACCACAAACTTCACGCTCTACATGAAGAGAGTTCACATTCCCTATTGAATGGAGACTCAACATCCATGAGGAGTGCGAGTTTGGCGAGATGAACGGTCAGTTCTTCCCGTCACGGAGAGTTCTTGCCATATTCGTAATGGCAAAAGACCCTAACGTGAAAAGAACAACTTTTGCGTTCTCTCCGTCACGATGCGCTCCTACCATATCCATAATGGAAGGAAACTCATTCGTGAAAGAGACAACGCGTCATTCATCGGTGAGACCGGAGCAAACCCGTATGGCTCTGATACCAATGTAGGATCAATCATGCGATGATGGAGGATCGAAAGAGAGAAGAGACTTACGTTAGCGTATGCTTCGCTATAATCTCTGAACTTCGCCCTTGGATTCGCCACAACAGTCGGTACTTCGTCACAGAGGATCGAAGCAGCATTTCATCGTCTAAATCTCTACTTGGATGAAGAACTTTAATGGAAGGGAGAAGAGGAAAGAAGGTTGCCTTATGCAAACTTATGGCATGAAGGATTAGCCTTAAATGCCTTACCCTTGCGTCCAATTTATAGGCTTTAGGGGTAGTTATTGTAGGAAATAACTACATATAAGCTTATTAGCTTATATTAACACCCTTGCTTATCCTCTTCTTCATGCACTTATCAAGTGCCTTTATGCACTTATAAAGTGACTTTTTCCACTTATCGAGTGGTCCTTTTCACACATGAAAAGGTTCCCTTCGCACATGCTTTCATGTACGCGACATCCGAGGTCCATAGACCCTCATACATCCCCTCATGGGTGTATACATGTCGTCCATATCCAACAGATCCCAGAGGTGGCATGGATAAGAGGTTAGTTGGTTGGGTGACATAAAATATTTATGAATAGTTAAATAATCAAGAAGATAAGGATATGTGTAAAAATAATAATATCATTATAACTTACGTAAAATAGCGAGCATACGGTATAAGTTAAAACGTAAAATAAGATTAGTCAAATAATAGATGAAGAGTAATATAGTCATAGCGATGTGGTGCTTGTCTTGTAAATAAAAATAGGTTTGTAAAAAGATTTCTTTTATAAAAAAAGTATGTAGACAATGATTATAATACTGACACACAAGATTTTGAAGTTCTATTTAACCCAGGAAAGTATTTTAAAAGTGTGTATGAATGACTGTTTGGAAATATATTAGTAAGAAAAGGAGATGATATTTTGATCTAGCAAGAGAGAAATATGGTTTTAAAAAGAAGTTCGTTACATGAGAAGAATAGAGTAGCTATACGAAAATATGTGAAATAGAAGTGCGGAAGATGTATGTTAGAAAATCGCTATAAGATAGTAACCAAGGATCGCGTCAGAAGAGCTTCATAATCAAGATTGGGTTTAAGTCGACTGAAATGTAGAAAATCTAAGTAAAAGTTTTCAAAAGGATCTTGAAACTTAGCGAAGAATTCACGAAACAAAATATCGAAAATACTTTTTAAAAGACCCCGGATCTGCAATGGGGAGGTTCAAGGTTAAAAATGGCAGACCTGAAGAGTTTATGTGAATGGAGGACGATGAATAGGTTCGACGATCAAAACGTAAGGACGACTAAGAAGTAACTCCGTGAATACGCTACGACGGCTTTCTACGATCATTAACATGGAAGTGTAATGATTATGAAAATAGTAAAATCAGGGGAAAAATAATCATTGGGTCGACTAAGGTTTAGCACCTAGGTTCTTCGACGAACTAGACTGTGATAAGGAAGCCATGGTAAGGGTTCGTTGAGGGTCGAGATCGAGATCTTATCTATAAATCTGTAATACTCGACGCTTCGAAGTCTACTCCTTGCAGGCGTCTCGGGTTCGACTTGCACGGATGCGACGATCGCTACATTCGGTTGGGCCCTAGGTTCGATAAATCTTAGCGAATGACTAATGAAACTCAAAAATCTAATATGGTCAGAGCTGAAAGACCAATCGCTAGGGTGACTCCCGAGATAATACTAAGTCGTGGCAAGGGTGTCTAACTAACTAGCACGAGCGTCTGACTAAATCTTTCCGTTATCCTGGTATTGGGTTTCCTATCGTGATGAGTCAGGGTATTCGAGTAATTTTGTGTACGAACTAATTCTGGATGTTTTGGCTAATGAAAAGTGTTCTCATTGTTCTGAATTTCGTAGTTGCAGGACATGCATGTGCCACCACTAAAACCTGTAACGCCCCGCTTCTCAAAAGACACCGGAAGCGAGAACGTTAAGACGTCCGCTAGAACTGGAGCGATGAAGCTCGAGTCTAATAAGCGTCTGTGATAAAAACACAGGGCAGTTTTTTTTTTGCATTTGCGTTTCAGAACAATCAGAAAACATTTCATTAAATTAAAAAGGCACTTCCAGAATTGTTCGTACAAGAAATAAGACAACTGGGCCTCAGCATGGCCAAAAAGAAAACTACAACCAAACTCTAATCCTACTACAAGGTGCTAAAGCTAAAACTCAAAGTAGTGACGAAAAAGGGGCTCTAGTCTTCTGCAGAAAGCGGCTCGGCGTCTACGGCGAACTCTGGCTCTCTAAGTCAGTCGTCTCGAGAGGATCTCCCTAGTACTCAACTCAAGCTCATAATCTGACATACATCCAAAAACATGAATGTATGTCAGCAAGGGGTCTGCAAGAAAAGATTAGCAACCCAAGACAAGATATGCAAACGATATGAATTTTAAAAGACATTAATAATTAAATGAGATGACTGCAAAAAGATTAATATAATGAAAAGAAACGAGACAATCCTATCATGCAGTTCTAAGCTGTTTCAAGAAATAAAGTAAAGTTTCTTTGAGTTTGTTAGCATGTCAATTTACTGAGGTCACGTTAGCATTGCAAGTTTCATGTCAATAGTTCTCATCTATCATAGGGTTCTCACCTTTAGGTCGTGATGAGTAAGTCGTTCTTCTCACGGGGGCTTACCGTGATTGACGCTAACCCACCGCATGCGGGTGGTGCTCTTAAAGAGAGGACCCCTTCATACGCCTAGTGGCCGCTCAACCCTAACCACACCCCAATTTTTTTTGTGCTGGAACACGAGCCAGCCTAGTCGACTCACACGACATCACGAATTCACGATTCCGCCTTCGAGGCGCACGATTTTCACGATGTCTCAACTTGTTAAACATTTCAAGACTTGCAGAAATTTAATGTTATCAATATCAATCTGTTATTACAACATTTTCAATAAGCAGGAGTGGGTTGAACAATTCATACAACAATTTAAAATGATGTTGAACATGGGTTTTCGTTGAACCTGCTACAGAAACTAATTTCCTTCCTTGTTGTTTAAAATTGAGGTATATCGTATGATATGCCGTTGGATCACAAATTTCGTCCAGAATATCTTGGCATCGTTTTCATGCGTCATTTCACCTCTAGTTTTCAAGTTAAACAGCAATAAGAAAAAACAACGTAAAAGTCCTGAAACTTCAAAAATTCATATCTAATTGCACACTTGCCTGTTTTTGGCGTTCTTGGTGTCGTCAGAAACGTCGCAATGGGTACTACGTATAGTGATGACGGTTTACTGTTTTGACAAAACGTAAATTTAGATTAAGCATTTTTCGATCATAATAGTGTGATAAAGAGCTCCTACGACGTCTAATCAATCGATTTTATTAAGTATTCTAAATTACGGTGTGGGTTATAGGTTATAGGTAGGGGTACTAACAGTTACACATCAAATGGGGGCAGTGACGGTGACACGACTCCAAAACGGCATCATTGAGCGTCGAGGATCTGATGCCGACACGCGGGGAGGCGGCATCGGCTGTCGGAGGCTCTACAAACAGTTGTCGATGCCTCGGGGAAGAGAGAGGCCGTCTGCGGGTCTGCAGCAACGGCACAGGGAGGTGCTAGTGGCGGCGGGGCTGTTGTGCATGAACTGGCTTGCGGGGGCTGGGTTTGTTTATGCGGCAGTGAAGAGAGGAGAAGTTGGTGTCTCGCGCAACTGCATGGAGAATATGGATGTCTAGGCATGGTAAAACAAGGGGAGATCGGAGACTGAGGTTGCCGGCGGGCGGCAGTAGGAGGGGTCGTGAGTTTTGCTGGCGCGTGGAGAGGGGAGTGAAGGTCATGAGTTTGTGTTTCGAAGGCAAGAAGATGACGAAGCCTGGGTGTTTGCACGGCCTGTAAGACAAGTGAGAGCTTAGGGTTTGCTTACATGGGGCGGCTGATAGAGAAGGGCTTAGGGTTCGAAACACGGGAGGGGCGCACAGAGAAACCTGGGTCTGGGGTTTTTGAGATATGAGGAGAGAGGGCGTGGTCTGCTCCTTGCGTTGCGTGGGGATGAAGAGGCCGTTGCTTGGTGGATGGAGGGAGGAAGAGCGTAGGTCGTGGCGGGGAGAGGGGTTCACGGCGCTGGTGTGAGGTCATGGGGATGGCGACCTGGTGGTGCACGTCAGGGGAGGAAAGAGTCGGTGCGCTGCTCTTTCTCGTGAGGAGAGAAAAAGGCAGTGGGCGGCGCTTCTTGAGTTGCAAGGTGAGGAGAAAAAAAACTAGGGTTTATTTTTATAAAGTGTAGAGTAGGTAGGCAAGGGCTGATGATGTCCTTGGGTTATATTATATAAGAGCTAGCAGGTGGAGAGTAGGGCATCACGTGGGTAGGCCTAGGGTTTATTTTAAGTTTCCATTTGTGTGTCAACTTGGTGTTGGGTTGGGAAAAGCACAGCAAGTGAGAAATGTAGCCTTAGGTTTATTTTATAACATTTAGTTGTTTGTGTGGGTTGCCAGAAGATGGTTATAGGTTTGATATTGTGTTCAAAAATTTTGCTTTGGTTTCATGTGACAGAACAAACACGTGAACTTAGTTCTTAGGTTTATTTTCTTATAGTTTTTATATACACGTTTTTGGTGTGTGTGTGTGTGTGTGTGTGTGTGTACGGGAGACGTGTGTGCGCGTGAGTCTAGGTTCGGCCACATGGATAAAACTTGGGCTAGGCAATTGGGGAAGGATTTGGAAAATAATTAATGGGGAGAAATAATGGGTATAATGTGGGGAATTTAGAGCTACTCAATAGGTTTTAAGGGGTCCAAAATTGGAAGACAGCAATTTGAAACCTTAAATGTTAAAAGATTTAAATTTTGAATTTAAGAGTTTTGAAATGATTTAAAATTTGAATTTTTGGACTTGCAAATTTTAAATTAATTAAAGAAGAGATGTTTGAATTTTGAAATTTGAATTTGAAATTTATACTAATTATTAGAAGAGATAATTTTGTGATGGGTAAAAAATAATAATAATAACTAAAACGTATAGGGATTAGTAACTGAATACGGGTACGGGGTCTGATAAGGAAAGCTTATCAAACATTTAAAAAGTTTAAATGTCAAATTTGAATTTTGAATCAAAAATTTAAAACAATCTTTAAGAAGAGACTTTTAAAATAGTTTACTAGAAGGATCAGAATAATAATAATAAGTATGAAAAAGAACAGAAGTGGATACGGGTACGGGTACGGGTACGGTGACCGAAACGTCTAACTACGGATACTGAAAAAAATAATATCCAGAAGAAGTACAGATATACCGTAACAATGAAACTGGCCGTTACAGCAACACCCTCCGCCAGCCACCTCCGGCCAAGCTGCCGGTGACACCCCGCGCGCGGCCACCCTAAACTACCACACAAATAGCAGTCGGCCCACATTGACAGCCACATCCACTCTCGCACCCCTTTAAACTGCCACCAGGCCGCGCCCCGACACTCCGGCCAGCCACCCATCCTCCACCCAAACTCCCCCTTGCCCAAAAACAGCCCCTCTCCCCTTAGCCGCTGCCGTTTCTGTGCCACCCCAGGCCGACAACTCCTCATGCGGCCATCTTCCTCTTTGTCGTTGATCCGTGGCCACCTTCATCGCTAGCCGACCTTGAACTTTGCTTGCTACTGGAATCCAACCCCTGACGTCGCTACCCGACGTCAGTGTAGCTCGTGCGTCGTGTTAAGGTATACCTGATCCGTAGGAACCCACACACCGCATGTTTAACAAGATAAAAATCGTTAAATTTCCTTGCTTTGATAAATCACTAATTGAACTTAAAAATACAGGATTGTAGGTTGGTGATTGGTGATTGGTGATTGAGCACATATGGAGATTCTGGACCGTCGTTGAACTGAGACTGTGTCATATTATTTCAGGCAAGTGAAACTTGCTCAGATTATTGTTAAAGCCATGTTCAGACTACGTTGTGAATTTTTATAAAAGAGACTATGCGGTGAAATGATAATCACCTAGACATCATACTTGATCTAGCTTGATAACAAAGCTAGATCCAGCACCATGTTAGATCTGGCTTGACAACGAAGCTAGATCCGACACCCTTGCCATGTCATTTCATGCATATCACATGTCACGTTTATTTTGATATAACTGTATGCAAATCAATATCTGCTCATATTGCATTTCATTTCATGTATTAGAATGTTTTGTCGTGATTGTGTAGCACACGCTACTATTGAAATATAAGCTGCGGCGAGTAGGATTTTGACTCATACATCATGAATGAGGCTAGGTCAACCCTACGCCATAAGCATGAAATGTATAAACACTTCCTGGCTCGTGATCCAGAAGATGGGTGCCAGTCCATATACACGTGGAGGTGTAGGGTTAAGCGGCCATTCAGCGTAGAAGTGTGCCCGATCAGCAACTTCAGCTGCAATACATAAACCCTGTGCACAATGTGAATGCATGTTTTTCGTGAAATTTTGAAATCGTGAATATTGTTTAGTAGCTTTTTGCTACAATTTGCCATGCATCGTAAAATATCATGTTCATTATAATTGTTGCATTCATGAAATAATTTGTCATGTCATCATATTTAAACTGCTAAGTTGCATTCATCTTATAACTGCTATACTTTATGTTTCCTTGCACAAAAGTCTCCATTTTTCCTTTTGGAGATTTTGCTGACATGTGCCCTTTTCTCTTTGGGTTCACATATCAGGCTTTGAGTTTGAGGTAGTCGTTGAGGACTACCAAGTTGATGTCGTCGTGCTTAAGGCTTTTGCTGACGTCCAGTTCGAGGGTACCAGAGACCTGCCCTAGTCTCAGTTGGTGACTTTCTCTTAGTTGTTGTTGTTTCCTAGTAGTTGTTGTTAGGTTGTTCGGTGTGTAGCACCTTATCTTTGTTTCAGTTTTGGCCACGCTTGGGGCCTTCTTTTCAGACTCTGTTCTTTCCTTTTGATCATCTCTGGATGTTTGGAATAATAAATTGGATGTTGTTTTGAATGTTGGTTAATTTTGCCTGCTTTCAATTATTATTGTTGTTGTTGTTTCTTTTGCAATTCAAGAATCTGCAAATGGATGAACACACAGACGCTTATCAGACTGTAGCTTCACAGCCCCAGTCTGATCGGACCTCTTCCCGTCTCGCCTTCTGTACTTGGGAAGTGGGGCGTGACGGGTTTTTGTGGTGGCACATGCAGGTCGTTGGACCTGTGAAATATCGAAACAATGATAATAATAAAACATCCATTGAAACATTCGAAACATTCGAGTCATAAAAATTGGAGTCTAATATGAAAGTTTTCCTTGTCTTAGATGGTAGGAAGACTTAGATAGACGTCCTAGTTTGATAGTCAGGCACCTTCGTTAAGATTTAGTCGTACTTGTCTTAGGATATCCTTAGTAGCCTCTCACCCAGCCTTGAACATATTAGATTTCTAGAGTTCTCCTTTAGTCATTTGCTTGGGTCCATCAAATTTCGGGCCCAGTAGAACGTAATCTTGATCCTCTAATAACCCTTTACCTGAGATCTCTATTACAGTCTAGTTCATTAGAAAGTCTTAGTGCTAAGTTTCTCCTAATCTTTAGACGGCCGCTGATTAGAACCCCTGATTTCTATCGTTCTCCTAATCATTGCACTTTTGAGCAATGACCATAGAATCCCATCGTAGCAGATTCACTAAGTTATTTTCCAGTCGTATTTACGTTTTGAATACTTGATTCACTTCCTTGCTTTCGATTCAAGTGATTCCTTCATGTCGTTCATCATCAATCGTTGAATCTCCATCATTACCATCCTGATCCTTCGAAAAGTATTTTCAATATTATTTTTAAATCCTCCCCAGTTTTAATTCTTTGAAAACATTTAGCATGAGCTTAGACTTCCTACCCTTCAGTTGACTTAAATGCATTCTTTGAATTTCGAAACTTTTTCGCCGAAATCTTTAAATCACTACCTTATAATATTTTCTAACCTATATTTTTCATACTTATGTAAATATCTTACTTCCTTCATATAATGACTTTTCGATAATCCAATATACCATTTCTTCCCTTACTACTCAAACTTATTTCAAACAACTCATTGTACCGACCTCTAAATATTTTTCTATGCGAAAGAGAACTCCAACTTTTCAAGTATGTCCGTTTTTATATTCTTTCGGCTAATCCCTACTTAGTATTCTAACTTATATCATCTACACACTATTCTCCTGTATTTTATAAGGATATTATTATATCTTCCTTTCCCTTACTTAAATATTCACAATTATAACTTGTTGTGTATTGATTCCCCGGATTTGGTTTTGATGATGAACAAACATAAATATCGTGAACTAACTCTTTGTGAGAGCAGTTATGGAGATCGTCGCCAAAATTCTACATACATCAAAAGCGACGTCTCAAGACTTCTCAAAGCGCGTGATCGTGTGCCTGAAGCTTCGTTGAAGCTCTAGGAGCATTATCAAAGTCAAGAGATTCGGATTGAAGCTTTGGAGACGGTTCGTCTAGTTTATTTTATAGTCGGCTAGCTTCTTTTCGTAGAATGTTAAGCCTTGAGTAGGTCTTACATTATAATCTTCATAACGCTCATATCTTAAAGCTATGATTATCTTAGAAGCCCATAGAAACTTTCCGAAGCCTCACGCTTCATTTCGCGGCTTCTGGTGCATCTTAGTTGGTTCAAGAAGAAGAACCAACCGACTAGATTGTCATCTAGTCGGTTAAGAATCCTTATTGAACCGACTAGATCTCCTTGCTCAATTCAGCCTCTTCACTATTGACCAATTAGTCTGTCCAAGAAGGTTCACCGACCGACTAGTTGTCAAACTAGTCGGTTTGGAATCCATCTTAGACCGACTAGTTATACTTTCACTTTTCAGCCTGAGCTACTGTTTACAGTTAGTCGGTCCAAGAACATTCATCGACCGACTAGTTGTGAAACTAGTCGGTTGGAATTTGTTCTTAGACCGACTAGCTCTCTTTGAATTCAGCCTACTGTATTTCAACTCTTAGTCGGTCAAAGAACACTCACCGACCGAATAGTTGTCAAACTAGTCGGTTGGCAAGTCTTCTTAGACCGACTCGTTCTAACTCCTTCAATTCACTTTATTGGCTGTGAACCATTGACGTGCATTTATATTTCATATATTCACGCACGTCTTCTTTATGATTTTCCACTGTTTTCCGTCGTTCCGTACCCGTTTTCTTGTGATTTCTAGTTTTATTTCACTTCTTTGTCTTTTTGTGTGAATGCAGGATATTTCCAGTATTTGGGACATATAATGAAGATATCATGAGTCTCCGGAGCAACGGGAGGAGTCACGCATGATCCAGGGGGTCAAACGACCAAGATTTCTATCTTTCAGCCCCCACCCGATCGGTTGGACACAGCCAACCGATCGGGTGATGCACGCGTGTCCGACCCGGACGAAAGCTGAAGCGAAGTGAAGATCAACCGACCGGTTTGCCGACCGGTTGAACACTGCTGAGTTCTCGGGAATTTGGAGCTGAATTCCAACCGATCGGGTGACATCTCACCCGATCGGTTTATCTGTAGCCACATCGCCCCAAATATCGAACCGACGGCTCCACCCGCTCTCCTCAGTGACCGGTTGAAGCTCCCGAAGCCCGATGGCCAAAGCAACAAGCAGCTCACCCGATCGGTTGATGTTTCAACCGATCAGGTTGCCTTTTCTTCTGCTTTCGCGTGCTGCTGATGCACTCATTGAAGATCTGCTATCATTCCATAGGGATTTTGGGTGATCTCTTATTTTTTAGCGCCGGCATTGTCGTTAGCTTTCCAGCGATAGGTCGCATGCCCAAATCCGATTTTTCTACATTTTTCTGGAATTTTCTGAATGCGGCTATGTGCTGAAATTGGGTGCTATCTGGAATTGAACTTCACCCGATCGGGTGAACTTCCACCCGACCGGGTGAGATCATTTTCTGCGGATTTGAGCTCTCTGTTTATTCCACCCGATCGGGTGAACTTCCACCCGATCGGGTGGGCCTGTTTTAGCAGTTTTGAGTGGGTTTCGAACCCGAACTGTTAAGGGTTTTGGAGGGGTTATATATTAGAGTTTGGGGCACGACTTGAAGAGCTTCTTCCACTATTTTTTCAGTAGCTTCCCTCCCATTTCTTGGGAGTTTTAGGTTAGATTAGATTAGGTTTTATCTTCTAATAAATCTTGTATTGGATTGAAGATTCAAACTCAAGATAAGTATTTCTTCCTCCTATTTTCTATTGTTTTGTATTGTGTTTATTTTGCTTGATGGTGAACGTTTGTATGTAATTTCTTTTGCTTGTTTTTATGTTCTTCACCATTGAGTAGTGTTGAGGAACCCTAATACGGGTTAGGGTAGGATTGATGCTTGGAAAGCTACATTTGACTTGATTGCATGGCATGTGTTCGATGAAATGTGTCAATGGGGATTTCTAGCAATCTGAGTCCAATTCGTATGGCAACACACTAGTTGTGTTGGGGATTGGGGTCCGGTGTCTTGTCCAGTCAAGATCCGCTGCGATGTATTGTTAGAAATCACATTCGACCTATTTGGCCATTAGGGTTACGCGGGGGTGTTTCATTGTCATTGGCGGGAGAAAGACCGCCTCTCACCGTCGGGCCAAGGGGGATAAACTTGGCGGTTGACTCCCTTGCCATAGCTCACATCCCTAGCGTAGACATCGAGTCCTAGTGCGTGAGAACGGCTTGGATGAAATGTTGGGAGTTATCATTGTGGCCTTAATGCTCCCGGTTGCGGAAGGTGTTAATGGACAAGGGAATGCCCACCGTCCTGAACCGGGTAGGCCTAGCGTACTAGGCACCGACCGGAATATCGGGCCATGGACGCTAGGTATCACCTTTTGGGGTAATGTCTCACCCTGTGTCAAGTCAAATGCCGAGTGTCATGAGTGCTCTAGCCCGTGTTAGCGGGGATTCACTTCGTGTCTTTTTCATTTCTTTCTTTTATTTCCACACTTCCACACATATCATCCGCGTAGCTAGCACACAACCTAGGCGAGGCTAGTAGCCATTCAAGCCATCCACCTCCCTGAGTTCGATAAACCCGCACCATACACTAACCGTGCACTTGCGATAAAACGACACCGCGCCCAAACAGTAAACGGGGCACCGGTCAAGTTTTTGGCGCCGTTGCTGGGGAGGCGTTCGGTTTGATATTAGCTTAGCTTGGGTTCGTTAGACTACGCATAAAAACACAAAAAAATTTATAAAAAAAAGAAATTTTTTCCCCCACCATTATATTATCTTTTTGTTATTCTCTTGTGCTATTGACGCTCCTCTCTGGTTTTCTTATTTTTGTTGTCCAGGTATCTTTGATATTACCATGTGGAGATCAAATTTCGATGCTCAGATGGGAGGATACGATTCTTATTCAGTTGTGGTTTGTGAGACTTGTGGGATGGTTGGGCACATGTATTATGATTGCCCATTTACGCTTGAGAGCCTCCCCCTACACTAAGGCCATACATTTTCCCACAACCATTGACCAATCATCTCTCATCCATTTCCTCAACCTTATATCCCTCCACCAACACAAGAAGAATCAAGCCTCGTGTCTCTCCTTGAAAGTGCCATGTCTAACCAAGGCCAATTATTTCAAAACTTCATGGTACCAATCACCGAGCCTACACCGAGAAGGGGAGATGAAGGAGAGGATATACCCACTTTCATGGTTGAGACCACCATCTCATCGGCCCCCCATAGACAAATCTTATGCCGATACCCCATTTTTTCAACACTACCACTTGGATGACGAAGCATTTTTTGATGGTGATAGTGAGGATGGGGAGATATCTCTAGGATTTGTGGGAGAGACTTCTCATCTTTATTTGGATACCCCACATGAGTCCTACGAGGGCACCAAGGAGACCACAGAGCTTATGCATACCGGCAAGGAGGATGTGTGTGAGGACACAGACACCATGACAACATACGAGTGGTCCGCTCCACATCCACCTCCACTGTCATCTCTGTTGCTGCTTCTTCCTTGGTCTGTGGTCAACCACGAGGATGTCATTCAGGACATCGGGCAGATGGTGGAGCATGAGCATATCGTCGAGGAGGATGTGCATGAGGGCTTGGATACGATGGTCCACTCTATGGAGCCCGAATCACATCTACCTTTACCGTCGCTCTCCACTTCTTCAGCGGCTGAGCATCTACTTGAGCATATTGCCCCTATTCAGGGAGATTTTCATACTCACTCTCACTCCACTTTTGAGTCTCGCTTTTCACTTCCTATTTCTTTAGACTCGTATATATTTGACATACCATATCTCTCGCAGGACACAGGATCGACTTCCCTTGAGGTATGCTGCGGTGTGTCACCACCTGGAGAGCAACTACACATGGAGAGCGGGGATTTGATCGTGGCTAGCACAGAGGATAGCATACCATTTCCAGGGAGTGTTCGCCATATTTCTGTTGAGTATTGGACTCCCCGGATTTGGTTTTGGATGATCGTCGCCAAATTCACGTGAACATCCAAAGCGACTTCTCAAGACTTCTCAAAGCACGTATTCATATGCCTAAAGCTTCGTTGAAGCTTTTGGACCAACTTTGAAGTCATGAAGATTCGATCGAAGCTTTTGAAGACGGTTTGTCTAGATTTATATTTAGTCTTCTAGCTTTGTTCTTTAGAATGTTAAGCCTTGAGCAGGTATTATCATTTGATCTTCATATCGCTCCTATCTTAGAGCTATGATCTTAGTAGAAGTCCATTCAAACTTTCCCAAAGCATCGCGCTTCGATTCGGGACTTCTTGTGCATGTTAGTTGGTTCAAGAAGAAGAACCAACCGACTAAATGGTGATCTAGTCGGTCAGAAAAGCTTCTTGGACCGACTAGTTTGTCTCCCAAATTCTAAGCTCTTTACTGTTCATAGTTAGTCGGTCTTAGTTGACTCACCGACCGACTAGTTGGTGAACTAGTCGGTCAGTGATGCTTCTTAGACCGACTAGTTGAGCTTTCCCTATACATGCCTAGTTACTGTTTATCGTTAGTCGGTCTAAGAACGTTTGGCGACCGACTAGTTGATGATCTAGTCGGTCAACATTTGTTCTTGGACCGACTAAATCAATTTGTATTCAGACTAATAGTTTTTGACTCTTAGTCGGTCTAAGTTAACTGACCGACCGACTAGTTGAGAAACTAGTCGGTCGGAAAGTCTTCTTGGATCGACTAGTTCTTTAGGTCTGAAATTTCATCTGTTCACTGTTCATCCTTTAGTTGGTTCATGTTGTTTCACCGACCGACTAGTTGATGAACTAGTCGGTCAGTGGTTGTTCTTTGACCGACTAATTGTTCCAGATTTCCAACCGTTGGGATTTGACCTAGCTCGATTTTGTGGGACCCTATAAATACGAAGCTTGGTCGTTTCTCTCAAGGTGAGAGCTGCTATTGAGAGCCTTATTTAGATTGAAAGAGTTAGAGATTGAAACTCATTTCCAAAGCTCTCTTCCTCACAAGAAATCATTCTCTCCCTCATTTGAGATCTAGAATCCATCTTGAGAGAACTTTGTTCTTGTTGGGCCATCCAAGCTATTGCTTGATTCAAGTCTCTTATTCATTCCTAGGCACCCATTGCTGCTTATATTGGTGGTGCTAGGTCTTGGTGACTTCTCCTTCCTCAAATCCCTCCTTGCCCTAATTTGGTAAGAATACTCAAGGTATAGGGTTTGTGATAAGTTGTTGTTTATTTCATATAAACTCTTTTATTGCTGTTGATTCTCTCGGTTGTGAGAGAAGGTTGTGATCCTGGGTTGTGGGATTCACTATTGCTATTGATTGTATGATTTGATCTTGTGAAGGTTTTTCACAAGGTATTCATAGTAGAAATCTTGGGTTAGGGTTTCTAACCTAAGTTTCCAGAGGGGATCCAGGTGTTCTGGGACGTAGGATCACCGGGAACAAGTCGGGGAGACTTGGGTGGATCCGAACCCATCATATCAATTGTTTGCATTGAATATTTGTTGTTGTCAATTTTAGCTTCCGCATTTGTTGGTAGTAGTTTGCACGATAATTAGGAATTATACTCCTTGTTATTTTTAAAGTACTATTCATCCCCCCCCCCCTCTAGTACTTGTGCAGTAGCTTTTAGGGCATTACATTTGGTATCAGAGCCAGATACTAAGCTATGTCTGCCAATGACAACAAGACCGTGCGTCCACCTTCGGATTATAGCACCTTCAAGAACCGTGAAGGAGCTTCTTCGGTAATGGAAGGACATTCCTCAACGAGGCCTCCATTCTTCAACGGTACCAACTACGGGTACTGGAAATGCCGGATGGAAACTTTCCTCCGGAGTGCTTCACTATGGAGGACCACAATGAAGGAGTATGTCGAGCCCGCCGAAGAAGATTTCGAGAAATGGACAACCGCGGAGGTCGCCGCGGAGGTACGCAATGCCAAGGCAATGAACGCCTTGCAATGCGCATTGGAGCCTGAGGACTTCAATAAGATATGCACATGTAAGAGTGCATATCAAATTTGGAACTCCCTCCTCATCTTACATGAAGGGACGAGTAGGGTAAGAGACTCTAAACTCGTTGTAGTTAATAAAGATTACGAGATGTTTCATATGCTACAGGGTGAGAAGATGAAGGAGTATTATGCTCGCTTCGTCGACATCATAAACGAGTTAGAGGCTCTCGGTAAAACCTACACCCAAAAGGAGAAGTGTTCGAAGCTTATCGAAGGACTTCCTTCTAGTTGGGAAAAGCGTACCTTCGCCATCGAGGAAGGTAACGATATGAACAAGTATACCGTAGTTCAATTAATGGGTACTTTAATGTCATACGAGGTATGCAAGGATAGCAAGGTGAAGTTACAAGAGAAGATGAAGTCTTACTTGAACCAAGACGTGCCTAAGAAAAAGGCGATTGCGTTCAAGGCGGTTCCATCCACCTCTACCGATGACGAGGACTCGGAAGACAAAATGGACATGGAATCCATTGCCCTCATGGCAAAGAAGTTCAATCGCTTCTTCCGAAAAGGTAACTTCAAAGGCAAATCTAAATTTACTTCTACTAACACCTCTCCTCCTTTGTGCTTTAAATGCAATAAGCCAGGACACATCAAAGCGGACTGTCCACAAAACAAGCAAAAGGAAAAGTGGAAGGCGCCGAAGTACGACAAATTGAAGAAGTATAAGAAAGGCTACAAGAAAGGATTTGTCGGTTTCACCGATTCCGAAGATGACTCTTCAAGCGGGGAGTCGGATGATGTGAAAGTGGAGCAAGCGCATGTATATTTCATGGCTAACGAGGAAAATGTTCAAGAACCCGCCTCCGATGATAGCGAGAATGAAAGCGATGAGATAACTATGGATGACCTTAGACTAGCTAATGAGCAAATATGGAATAGATATGCTAAATTAGTTGAACGATATACTAAGACTAAAGATGAGCTAGTTAGCATCCAAACCTCACCTAAAACTATCATCACCAACAACGACATCGTTGTTGAAGAGTTAAGAAATGAGATTGTTAATCTCAAATCTAAACTTGAACATGTTAGCATCGAGGATTCGGATGAACATAAGATAACGGATTTGACTTCTCAAATCTCGACTTTGAGTATTGAGAATGAAAATCTCAAGTCTCGTGTTTATGCGCTCACATCGCAAGTGTCCACTTTGGGTGCTTCGATGCATTCTCTCACCGAGAAATATGAGTGCACTATAGGCCGAATTAATAAATTCAATAAGGGTAAGGACCATTTGGATAACATCCTAAATGAATTACTTTCGGCCAATCACCACATTGGCTTGGGGTATACGATGGGGAGTTCATCCAAATCGGCCACTACCTTTGTTAGGCCTACTTTCGATGCCTCACCGAGTGGGAGCAAACACTCTATTGGTAGTTCATCTACCAATGGTGCTTCCACTTCGCACACACCCTCTTTTGGAAAGAAACCCACTTTGGGTTGACCTCCAAAGAAGGGTCATGCCTACATGTACACAAATAGTATGCCACGTAGGAACACACGTCCTACTCCACCGGCTAACTCATATGATGATTTCTATGCTACACATTCACGAGCACGTGCACAACATGTGAGACACCCTCACGTACTTGTTCCCTCACATGCATATGTTCACCCACATCGTCATATGAATAATTATCCATATGCACCATTTCATCATGTTCCTTTTACCTATCCACGACATGCATCACGTAGAAATCAACAAAGCATGCATGCTCCCAATAGGATTAAGGCTCCCAAAATATTCTCACTTTGGAGCCCAAAGGACACAAGTATGGATGAAAAACAAATCTACATGAATGATTATTTTTTGAATGTAGTGGATAATATTAATTATATTGGGAAGTCTAAGTCCAATTGGACTTGGCTTCCAAAGGTCTAACCTTTGAGGACCCAATGACCTTGGGTACCATGAAATGATATAATCATCTTTAGGTACTCTAGAAAAACAAACGGAGCAACAAAGTTAAATTTGTCTCTAAGGATGGGTGGATACTATATAGCGGGTGTTCAAAACACATGACGGGCGATGCTCAATTGCTTTCCGGAGTGGTGCACATTGCTAATGGGAACCGGTTAATCTTTGGAGGCAACGAGAGCGGAACCATCTGTTGGATATGGAAGACGTTTGTACACCCTTGTGGGGGATGTACGAGGGAATACGGACCTCGAACGTCGCGCACACGAAGTCATGTGCAAAGGGAATCTGTTCCCTTGCGGAGAGGATCTCTGTATGAGCGAGAAAGTCGCATTATATATGCATAAATGCATGCGACATATGGCTAATAAAGGGGGAATATCTTAAGCTTATGTTGTACCATGCATATGGTACAACTTAAGCTTATAATGTGCCATGTATCATGGTACACCTTAATTAAGTTGTTCCAAAGGAACAACTTACCCTAAAATAACTACCTTGGGGGCTATAAATAAGACCCAAGGGTAGCCATTTTCCTTACACATTTTGCATGAAATTCATGCATGCATCTTCTTCATAGCGAAGCTCTGCAGAAATATTTCCTCTCCCTCCATCCAAGTTCTTAATCTAAAATAGAGATTTAGATTGTGGGATTAGTAGCCTTACTCCGTTCGTGAGTAGACTCGATCCGTCGTGGCGAATCCGAAGGCGAAGTTCGTAGACTACCGTGTCGCGTACGCAAGCGTAAGTCTAAACTTCATGTTATCGATCCTAACTCTGTTTTGGACAGGATCCTTCATTGGTATCAGAGCCATATGGGTTCGCCCCGGTCAAACCATCGCCCCGTCGAAACTACGAACGAGTCGTTGTCTTTTTCACGAATGGGTCTCCTACTATTACGGATATAGTAGGAACGCTTCGTGACGAAGAGAACGCAGCGGTTGTTCTTTTCACGTTAGGGTCTCCTATCATTATGGATATGGTAGGAACTCTCCGTGACGGGAAGAACCGACCGTTCACGTAGTAAGTTATTCATTTTTGGCACACGGCCATTAGAAAATAACTAAATTCTCGACGAACGGGTGCTTCATCGACGAACGGGTGCTTCATCGAGGAAGATGATGGAAGTTATTTCCATCGGGTAAGAGGAAAATTTGGTGCATGTGCACCATGGCCAAATGGGCCATGAAGGCCATGCACCCCCTCTCCTCATGCGGAGGGGGTTGGCTACGGCCAATAACCACCGGCGACCACCCCATCAAGGGGGAGGAGAAAGTGCGGCAACCCCATTCAAAGGGGGTGGCCGGCCATGGCCAAAGGGGCCATGGCCGGCCAACGCCGAAAGGCCTTGACCATGGCCGGCCATGGCCAAGCCATGACCGACCATGGCCAGGCCGGCAGTGGCCGGCCAAGGCCGGGCCGGCAGTGGCCGGCCTTGGCCAAGGGCCTGCCGGCCAGGCCGGCCCTGGCAGTGGCCAGGGCCGGCCCTGGCCGGCCTGCCGGCCCTGGCAGAGGCCAGGGCCGGCCCTGGCCGGCCTGCCGGCCCTGGCAGAGGCCAGGGCCGGCGCCCTGGCCACTGCCAGGGCCAGGCTGGCCCTGGCAGTGGCCAGGGCCGGCCTGCCGGCCCTGGCAGTGGCCAGGGCCGGAGCCCTGGCCATTGCCAGGGCCAGGCCGGCCCTGGCAGTGGCCAGGGCCGGCGCCCTGGCCTCAGGCCAGGGCCTGGCCGAGGCCAGGGCAGGAGCCCTGGCCCCGGCCAGCGGCCAGGCCGCCCTGGCAAGAGGCCAGGGCAGGAGCCCTGGCCCCGGCCAGTGGCCTGGCCGGCCGGCCCTGGCAGAGGCCAGGGCCTGGCCGGCCATGGCCGAGGGGGGCAGGCCCCCTGGCCGGCCAAGGCAGAGGCCCTGGCCGGCCATTGGCCAAGCCCCGGCCAGGGCAGAGGCCCTGGCCGGGAGAAGTTGCAGTTCGAATATTGGTCGACCAATTTTGTGTTTTTGGTCGACCAATCCGACAGATGGTCTGGGTCGATTGCAAACTTGCCAAATGACCCATACGGGGTGATAAAAGGCATTGGTCAAACTCGAATGTGTCGATTAGCCCATACGGGGCTAACCACAGTGTCGACTAGTTTATACGGGACTAACGTTTGAATGAAGTTTTTAACTTGGGCTCTACTCCTTGAAGATTAGCCATAGTGCTCTACTTCATGCGAGATTAGCCAAGTCATTGTGCTCTACTCTTCGGAGATTAGCTAATGTACTTATGAAATTGTGCTCTACTCCTTGAAGATTAGCTGTAATGCTCTACTTCATGCGAGATTAGCCATGTCATTGTGCTCTACTCTACGGAGATTAGCCAATGAACTTATGACGTTGTGCTCTACTCTACGGAGATTAGCCAATGTATTTTATATTCGTTTTGAAAAATACGTTTTCAAAAACGCTTTTCCGCTGCTAAGTACTATAAGAGTACTAACATTTGATAAAGTGAGGGAGAAATATTGAAAGTTACTCTAGATGGTGATTGGAAACATAGTGACCTTTCCGATTCTAGAGTAACATCTTCAATATTTTTCGAAAGTAACTTATCAAATACTTATTTTCCGCTGCTAGTACTATAAGAGTACTATAGTTTGATAAGTGATGGGGGAATATTGAAAGTTGTTCTAGATGGTGATTGGAATCATAGAGACCTTTTCGATTCTAGAACAACACCTTCAATATTTTTCGAAAGTAACTTATCAAATATAATATAATTCCAAGTGGGATTTGAATTTTAGAACTATCCAAATGGGATATTCTATTATCATTTCAAGTGGGAGTTATATTTTAAGAATTTTTTATGCAATGTTTTTGAACCTTCGGTTTTGTGTCTTTTGCAGCATTTTAAAAGTAAAATGTCTTCCGCTTCAAAGAATATCGTCGCTGAGTTAAACAAAGGTGAAAAACTCAACGGCGATAATTACAAACTTTGGTCCATTAAGATACAATACGTTTTAGAGGAGCAAGAAGTGCTCGAAACTCTAAAGAACGTAATGATTGAACCCGAGTTGGGCACTACGGCCCAACACCGAAGAGACAAGGAAGCTTTTGATGCTTGGTCTCGGAAGAATAAGATAGCGCATTACGTTATTAAGCAGTATGGCTGATGACATAATGTACATCTTCCGAGAACATGACCTAGCTATGGACATATGGTCCAAGCTAGAGGAGAAGTTCGGTGGCACATCGGTGTCCAAACTTCGCGCCTTAACTATAAAGTTCGATACATATAAGAAACGTCCAGATCATTCCATAGGGAAACATCTGCGACATATGGCGAACCTTATCTCGGAGTTAAAGGACGCAGATCATGTGCTCACAGATGAGCAACAAATCCAAGCAGTCATACGTTCCCTACCAAATGGGTGGGATCAGATGAAGATGCATCTCACTCATAATGAGAGCATCAAGACCTTCAACGATGTTTCCAAGCACCTCGAATTAGAGGAAGAGCGGCTTGCGGCTGCCAAGCCAGGTGCAGAAGTGCACATGGTTGCTAGTTCCTCACACGGGGGAAAGAAACGTAAAGATCGTTCGAAGTCTTCTAATGAACGTAATAAGCAACCTGAGTCTACCAAGGAACCCAAACATAAGGGTGGACACAAGAAATGGCACAAGAAGAAAGACTTGAAAAGAATCAAGTACTTCAAGTACAACAAGCTCGGTCACTATGCTCGTTCGTGTACGAGTGGAAGTGACGAGGTGCCACCGACCACATAGCAAAGGACAGACGGTCCTTCGTGGAGTATCACCGGATACTCAAGGAATGAAGTGGATCAATGTAGGAAACAACACACGTGTTGAAGTGAAAGGCGTTGGGACTCGCAAGCTTGTCTTGGACAACGGCCGCACTATCCTACTTCATGATGTTCTCTTCATTCCATATATTCAAAGGAATATTAAAATTGTGGTCAATTTATTGGGTCTTGGTTAATGGTTGGTTCCTTCATGTTTGCAATATGGACCTATTTTTGTAATAATTCCTTTATTGGTTCTGGGTTATGTATTTAAAGGATTCATTGTAATAAGTACAATGTATGATTTCTCATTTCCTTATGACAAATTCTTTGACTAATGAGTCTAATATAATTTGTTGGCAATCAAGGCTTGGTCATATTGGACCAACGCGTATGGATAGACTTGCCAAACGTGGCCTTCTATCCAATGTTTCAAAGGTTGAAATGTCGACCTGCGAACATTGCCTTGAAAGGAAATCTTGTCGCAAGCCGTTTGGAACCGGCACAAAGGCCAAGGTTCCATTACCGCTTATCCATTCGGACATATATGGTCCGATGAATGTCAAGACAAGACGCGGGAAGTCCTATTTCATCACTTTTAATTGATGATTTCACCCGATTCGGTAATATCTATTTGATATCCCACAAAAGTGAAAGCACTAAACCTGCTTTAAAAACTATATGAGTTTAGTGGAGAATCAATTAGATCGCAAGATTAAGGTCATGCGAACCGATAGGGGCGGTGAATATCAATCAACAAGTTTAAAGGAACTTTGTGATGAAAAAGGCATAGTACATCGAGTAACTATGCCTTATACTCCTCAACAAATTGGTGTTGCAGAAAGGAGGTATAGGACTTTAATGAAAAATGGTCTGTTCAATGATGGCGCAAGCTAACTTGCCAATCACCTTCTGGGGTGATGCATTATTGACAATCGTTTTCATTTTAAACCACGTACCCTCGAAATCAGTTAGCTCCACTCCTTATGAGTTGTGGAACCAAAGGTCTCCTAACTTAAACATTTTACCTTGAGTTTGTGCATTCAACGCACATATTTCCTCCCATAAGTATGGCAAACTTGGGCCATGGGGAAGGAAATGTATCTTTAAACGATACGCATTAAACTCCAAAGGTTATGTTTTTGTTAGTCAGGAAGACAATGGTGTGCTAATTGAGTTTGAGTCGAGGGATGTCACTTTCTTGGAAAACGAGTTTCCAAGACAGGGCGAGATAAGTCAGGACTTATCTCTATTTGAGATTTGTGATCAAGAAGGATTACCTCATTCGAGTGGGAGAATTCTTGGTGAAAACGAAAATACTTTTCAACCTTCACCAATGGATTATACGAATGACGATTATCCTATTCCATACGGGAATAATGATCCAAGTGGGAGCAATTCTAACAACATTTCAAGTGGGAGTGATATTAGAATTGATCTAAATTCGAGTCAACAAGGACTTGAAGAATCTCAAATATGCCACATCATGCCCTGCAAAAGACAAATGGATGGAAGCGATGAAGAAGGAATTGAAATCCATAAAAGTTAACCAAGTCTGGGACTTAGTTAACTCACCCAGAGGACATAGAGCAATTGGGAACAAATGGGTTCTCGAGATCAAGCATAAGGCTGATGGCTCTATAGATAGATATAAAGCTCGCCTTGTCGCGAAAGGTTTTACGCAACAGGAAGGGATAAACTACAAAGAAAACTTCTCACCTGTTGTGCGTTTTACCTTGATTCGCAATGGTAGCTTGCTTATACCTCAAATTACATCAGATGGATGTAAAGACTGCCTTTCTCAATGGAGAATTGGACGAGGAGATCTATATGGAACAACCAACAGGGTTTGTAAAAGAAGGAAACAAACATAAGGTTTGTAAACTTCGTAAGTCCATATATGGTCTTAAATAATCCTCGAGGCAATGGTATATACGATTTCAAGAAGTTGTCTTATCAAATGGATTTTTTCCATGCTTGATGAAGATAACTGAGTATATATCAAGAGGATTAAAAGCAAGTATATTATCATGTATCTATATGTAGATAACATTTTAATAGCCAGAAATGACAAGGGCTTTGTAATGAGTATCAAGGCTTGGCTTTCATCAGTATTTGAGATGAAAGGCATAGGAAAAGCCGCATATATCCTTGGAATTAAGATTTCAAGGAATCGTTCGAAGAAACTTCTTTCTCTTTCACAGGAGACTTATATAAAGAAGGTCCTAGAACGATTTAATATGCAGGACTGCAAGTCCATTGATATTCATATAAGCATATGCGATAACTTATATCTGGAATCGCGTCCAAAGAACCAAAAGGAAAAGGAAATTATGGAAAAAGTTCCATATTCCAGTGCAGTTGATAGTCTTATGTACACTATGGTGTGTACGAGACCGGACATCTGTTTTGCCGTTGGAAATGGTAAGCTGTTACCAATCCAACCCAGGGCAAGAACACTGGAAAGCGGTTAAGAGGATAATGCAGTATCTTAAAGGAACTGCAGATTTGCAAAAGACTATGATAAAACCAAGAAGGTAGACATAAGGTACATATCTACGCATGAGACGATAGAGGATCAGCTTACGAAAGCGATCCCCAGAAATGTGTTTTATAAACACTTATCATCTCAAGGATTGCGTATGGGCTGAGTTGTACCAAATATATATTCCCATGTCTAAGAAATGATCAAAATTAATAAAAGAATAAGTTCTTTTTCCAACATTGCATATGAATTTCTTAAGAAATGTTTGTGTACATTTTTGAAATCTCAGCTGAATTGTGTGTATGTCGGACAGATTAAGGTTGGCTCTCTCACATGAGCAACCGCCTTATCTTATCAGATGGATAAGATAGAGATGAGACTAGTTTAAAGTCAAAATCATTAGACGAATGATTTAGAGTCAAGACTTTAACAAGATAGTCGAATGAAAGATCTGCATCATATGGATGCTTACAAAAGATCTGAGATCTGTATCACAAGGATATAAAGATCTCATTGGATTTTTTTAATCCTATCTGTCTTATGCAGGATGAGAGTCCGGGAATATTTCCTGAGTAGTAAGGGGACTCAAAAGATAGGCACTGTGGTGTCTGATCTTTCATCCGTACAACATCATTAAGACATACTCTCCCTGGGAAAGGAGTGATGTTGTAATACGTGTTCATACCACGTATGCATTTCGACCACTGAGTTAGTAGCAATAGTGTTTGCTATTATGTGAGACTCAAAGGCCATACGGGTCTTAACTCTTACCCTCAAGGACTCCAATTGGTTCCTTTAGATTTGACGAGATGATCGCTATCTTAGCGTGTTACTAATGGGCTATGGTAATTCGGCTCGGCGGGGCACGTTAGAAAAGCGAATCAAGTCAAGATCATAAGGTTCTCAAGAAGAGGAAGATTGATTTCATGTTCGCATTTGGACTTTAATGATTCAAAGCTGGCCAGCCAATTGTAATCCAGATGGGATTCAATTGTTGAATATAAAGTATAAGAAATGTGAAGAAATAATCTAGGGTAAAGCATGCGTTGAACTACTCAAACTTTGCACCTTCGAGGTCGTTGTGTATCTCTAACAAGTGCACAACAACAGACTCTACGCGCATGACGGTCGCACGGTCTATTTCTCGGTATGATAGATGAAAGAACTAAGGGAAAGACGTTCTCTTACAATCCCCTCAAGTGTGAGTGGGAGATGTTGGATATGGAAGACGTTTGTACACCCTTGTGGGGGATGTACAAGGGAATACGGACCTCGAACGTCGCGCACACGAAGTCATGTGCAAAGGGAATCTGTTCCCTTGCGGAGAGGATCTCTGTATGAGCAGGAAAGTCGCATTATATATGCATAAATGCATGCGACATATGGCTAATAAAGGGGGAATATCTTAAGCTTATGTTGTACCATGCATATGGTACAACTTAAGCTTATAATGTGCCATGTATCATGGTACACCTTAATTAAGTTGTTCCAAAGGAACAACTTACCCTAAAATAACTACCTTGGGGGCTATAAATAAGACCCAAGGGTAGCCATTTTCCTTACACATTTTGCATGAAATTCATGCATGCATCTTCTTCATAGCGAAGCTCTGCAGAAATATTTCCTCTCCCTCCATCCAAGTTCTTAATCTAAAATAGAGATTTAGATTGTGGGATTAGTAGCCTTACTCCGTTCGTGAGTAGACTCGATCCGTCGTGGCGAATCCGAAGGCGAAGTTCGTAGACTACCGTGCCGCGTACGCAAGCGTAAGTCTAAACTTCATGTTATCGATCCTAACTCTGTTTTGGACAGGATCCTTCACCATCGTCGGTGTTGGTAAAGTGGGTAACCCATCTAAACCCTTAATTAGTGATGTCTATCTTGCTAATGGTTTAAACCACAATCTTATTTCAATAAGCCAACTTTGTGACAAAGGTTACAAAGTTAGCTTTGCGAAAGGATTGTGTCACATTTTTAATAATGTTAATAATGATTTATTATTTTCCGGCACACGCCATAAAGATATTTATATTTTGGATCTTCCTAAGTCATATGAACAATGTCTCGTTGCCAACACAAGTGAACAACACTTATGGCATCGACGCTTTGGTCATGTGAACTTTGGAACACTTTTAAGCTTTCAAAATTAAATTCCATTAAAGGTTTTCCTAAGCTTGTATTTGAAAAGAAAAGTTTTTGTGACTCATGTCAACGAGGCAAGCTTCCTAAATCTTCATTTAAACCTAAGAAAAGCATTTCTACTAAACGGCCTCTAGAGCTATTACATCTAGATTTATTTAGGCCAACTAGAGTTGCTTCTTTAGGAAATGCTAGATATGGGCTTGTCATCGTAGATGATTTTTCGAGATTTACATGGGTATTTTTCTTATGTAATAAAAATGAAGCTTTTGAAAACTTCACAACATTTGTGAAGAAATTACAAAATCTCATCGGAACGACCATTGTCACTATTCGTAGTGATCATGGAGGTGAATTTGAGAATGAGTCTTTCTCAAATTTTTGTGATGATCTTGGAATTACACACACGTTTTCCTTCCCTCGTGCACCCCCTCAACATGGTGTTGTTGAGAGAAAGAATAGAAAGCTTGTGGAGTGTGCTCGCACAATGCTCGATGATAGCCAACTTGGACATCAATTTTGGGCGGAAGCGGTACACACCGCTTGCTATGTGTTTAATAGAATACTTTTGAGGCCCGGCACCAAACAAACTTGTTATGAATTGTTGTTTGGTAGATTGCCTCAAGTTAAACATTTTCGTGTTTTTGGTGCGAAATGTTTTATTAAAAACACTTATGAAAATTTGGACAAGTTTGATCCGAGATCGGATGAGGGGATATTTGTTGGGTATTCCTCACGTAGCAAAGCCTACCGGATATACAACAAAAGATCCTCGACGATCGAGGAATCACTACATGTCTCTTTTAATGAAAATTTTATTCCTTCTAGAATTTCAAATGATGATGATTCAATGGATGTTTTATGTGATTCTATTGATAATTCTAAGTCTATTGATTCTATTGATTCTATTGATACTAACCCGACTAATGAGGTTGTTGAGAATGTTCCTAGTGATCAGGGAATTTCCAAACGGCTTCATACGGTTCGTGACCATCCCCATGAACAAGTCATTGGCAATATTCATGATAGAGTCAAGACGAGATCGCAAGTCCACCACTTCGCCAATTGTGCCTTTGCCTCCTCGATTGAGCCAAAGAATATAAATGAAGCGTGCGAAGATAGTGCTTGGTTCCTTGCCATGGAGGAGGAACTCATTCAATTCGAGAGGAATGAGGTATGGGAGCTTGTTCCATTGCCTTCGAAGAACCACACCGTTATAGGAACGAAGTGGATCTTCAAGAACAAAACCGACGAGAACCAAATCGTCATCCGGAACAAGGCTCGGTTAGTAGCTCAAGGCTATCGACAAGAGGAAGGTATCGATTTCGAAGAATCCTTCGCTCCGGTAGCTAGATTAGAATCTATTAGATTATTGTTATCTTTTGCAAGCCATAAAAATTTCAAACTATTTCAAATGGATGTAAAAAGTACATTTTTAAACGAAGATGTCGTTGAGGAAGTTTATGTTTCTCAACCTCCGGGCTTTATTAATGAAAAATTTCCAAATCATGTTTTTAAACTAAAGAAAGCACTTTACGGTTTGAGACAAGCTCCTCGAGCTTGGTATGATCGCCTAAAGAATTTTCTTTTGGATTTGAATTTTAAAATGGGAGAAGCCGATTCTACACTTTTTGTTAAGCATTCGAATAATGATATACTCTTAGTTCAAATTTATGTTGATGATATCATTTTCGGTGCTACTAACTTCACTCTTTGCAAAGAGTTTTCTAATGTTATGAAGGAACAATTTGAGATGAGCCACATGGGTGAGCTCAAATATTTCTTAGGTCTCCAAATTCGCCAAATGAACGATGGAATCTTCATCCACCAAACGAAGTACACGATGGAGTTGCTAAAGCGATTTGGAATGGAGAGTGCCTCCGGGAAAAAGACTCCAATGAGCACTACTACGCATCTTGATAAAGATACGGGCGGAAAAGATGTAGACATTCGTCTATATCGAGGTATGATAGGTAGTTTACTTTATCTTACCGCTAGTAGGCCCGATATTATGTTTGCCGTATGTATTTGTGCTCGTTATCAGTCTCAACCTAAGGATTCTCACTTAGTAGCGGTAAAACGTATTTTTCGCTATTTAAGTTACACTTTAAACTTTGGATTACTTTATCCAAAATCTAGCACGTATGAGTTAGTCTCATATAGTGACGCAGATTATGCGGGATGCAAATCCGACAGGAAGAGTACTAGTGGCACTTGCCATTTTATAGGAAATTCTCTTGTCTCTTGGTTTTCCAAGAAGCAAAATTCTGTATCACTTTCAACCACCGAGGCGGAATACATTGCCGCCGGTGCTGCATGTGCCCAGGTTCTTTGGATGAGACACACACTTAAGGATTTTGGTATACATTGTGATACTAGCCCTATCATGGTGGACAACCAAAGTGCCATTTGTCTTTTAAAGAATCCGGTGCACCATTCCCGTTCTAAACACATAGATGTCCGACACCATTTCTTAGATGATCATGTTGCTAAAAAGGACATCATATTAGTGTACGTTGAAACCCAAAAGCAAATCGCCGATATTTTCACAAAACCCCTAAAGGAGGATTCCTTTGTGCGGTTGCGTCGAGAATTGGGGATTATGGGTGAATCCGAGATATAGGATTCATTTTTATTCAATAATCTTGCATGCTATTCTATTTCGCTATATTTGTTCATGCTAGACTTATTGGATTCTTTCGGGATTTTTGTGAATTTTTGGAATTTATGCTCGAATTTACTCTTGAACGTCGTATTTAAGTTTTTCGATGATTAATGGGGTAGTATGATGATTTTTGAGAGTTGAACGATGTTTCGTCCAAGTGCGATTGGGAGAGAACTCAAAATTTTGTATTCTATAATTTTTGGACTCATCTAGTCGGTTTCAGTTCATCAACCAACCGACTAGATGCACATCTAGTCGGTCAGCTAATGAACTCAGACCGACTAGTTCAAGCTTATAATTTTCCTTTGCTACTGACATCATTTAGTCGGTCCACGTTCACTTACCGACCGACTAGAATGAAAACTAGTCGGTCAGTACTTGAACTTAGACCGACTAACTCTAGCCCTAAATTTTTCGTCTGTCGGCTGTTTTCACTTAGTTGGTTCAAGCTCATTGACCGACCGACTAGATCGTCATCTAGTCGGTCAGTGCTTGAACTGTGACCGACTAAGTGCTCAGGACAGTCGTGTCTTTTCGCATTCCAACCGACTTATACCTATTCTAATCGATTGTTTTTCATTCTAATCGATCGACGCTCTCTCTCCTCTCCAGCTAAAACCCCCGACCCTTCAACTTCCGATCGTCTTCCTCCGTCGATTCCGCCGCCGTTCGTCGATCTCCGACCAACTCCGGCCGTGGATCTCCGTCGATCTTCCACCTAGGGTATCCCTCCTCTCCTCTCTTGCATCTAGGGTTCTATTCTAGGTCGATTTTCCTTCCTAGAGTTTCGGTTTCAGCTTATTTCATTTCAGATCTAGGGTTTCGATCACTAGGGTTCATCGATCTCTTACTTGCGATTGTTTGATCTCGTTTTGTCACACTTATGGCAAAGACGAGAATACCGATCACTTCCTCTGGCCCGTCCCATATGACTGTTGAGCCACACCCTAGGGATCCTTCGAAACCCAAACGACGATCTAAAACAACCCAACCTTCATCGTCTTCGCCTCCTCTGAAGAAGCAGAGGACGGCGACCACCAAACCCAGTAGACGTTCTCAGTCTAGGAAGCCTATACTCCATACCCCCACTACACCATCTGATTCCGACACTGAGTTTAGACCCGAGGATGAGCCTAGCCGTAAGGAACCCACTCCTCCACTTCGTTCTAGCTCCTGTAAGCCTAAGGGAATGGCTCCGATGCCAGCTGGTGGTGTCGATATCTCGATATGTCGTGATGACCCTATGTGTCTAGCGGCATACACCCGTATCAAACATTGCCTGCTGTTATTGGAGCATTTCGTTAAGTTCTCCGACTTCCTTGGCTTAGCAGATCTTCTATCTTATAGTGGGCTCCTAGACTACCTTCGCTTTGACCCTAAGACGAATCCAAATCCCTATCCTCGCCTGGTCAAACTTTTCTATACAAATCGTACCCGGGGTCAGTACGGTGAGACCCACTCCATCGAGACTACTGTCTTGGGGACTCATATAGTCCTCACGGCAGAAATCTTGGTGGAGTTGCTTGGTTGTTCGTCGTCTGGTCTCCTCCTGTCTGATATTTCAGTTGATGATATCTCTTCTTTAGATCAGTCCGTTCTCGTCGATATCTTCCATGTGATCCCTCCAGCTTTCATAGGTGTCCCATCGAAGTCATTCAAGCCGAATGCTTGGGTGCTTAATCTTATCCTGAAGTCGTGCTTACTTCCTAAGTACGGCTCATCTTCTCTGCCATCCCAGCCATTCCTAAAGTTGATTTACGCTCTCATATTGGGTTGCGAGATTAACTGGGCTCGCATTATACTCGATAAGATGGATTCTTTCGAGTGTATTCGCAAGTCCATGAAATCTGCGCATATCCCTTATCCTTGTTTGTTGACTTTGGTGTTTTGTCATTTCCACGTGCCTTTGCCTCCTGACGATGAGCGTCCACTTGGTCCTCCCCTGAACGCGATGGCCGTCAAGAAATCTCTTGCGGCACTCCGTCACGTGCAGAGGACGACTCCTTCAGCTTCTCTGGGCACCTCTTCTGCAGCTGCTGCTCCTAGACCTCCCACCACACTTGATGATCTCGCTCGTTCTGTTCATCGTCTCGAGTCTCGGTATGCTCGTACCGAGGAGATTCTGTATCGTATAGCTCGTGTTATTGGTGTTGAGGTCCCTCCTCCTGTTTCTGAGGATGAGGAGATGGATGATGATGAGATCGATGAGCTCGTTGATTCTCTTGCTCGTGGCACTGAGGCCACTGCTGCTGCTGTTACCACATCCGTTGCTGGAGCTGCCACTTCTTCAGGTGCTCCAGAGTCTTCTGCTCCAGTGGATGAGTCTACTGGTGCTCCAGAGACGTCTGCTCCAGTTGACGTTCCTGTTGGTGCCTCTGCCGTTGAGCCTGCTGTTGATGTTCCCACTCCTGCCCCGACGATTGCTTCTGTTGACACACCACTCCTCCCAGCAGAGCCTGAGTCCACTCCTTCGACTGGACCTACGGAGACTGCTGATCCTACCACTCCTTCTTGAGAGTCTGTTTGGAGGACTCTCCGATGCTCCTTGGATGATTCATCTTTTAGAGCGAGTTTTGGGTTAGGACATGGTTGGTGGTGTTTTTGATGTATTTGGATGTTTTGATGCTTGATGTCGATGTTGTATCATTTTTGGATGTATGTTGATGATGTTGATGTCGATGATGGATTTTGACATTTTGATGTTGATATAGTATGTGATATTTTGATGTAGTCAATGTATTTTGTGCCTTTGATTGTATGGAGTCGATGTATCTTTTGGTTGTACTCATGATGCTTCATATATATATATATATATATATATATACATCGTTGTTCTCTTTTACTTCGTTGTGCACATTTTATATTCGTTTTAATGTCTATGATGTTCGATTTCGTCGCTCGACGATAATGTCTTGGTTTAAATGAATTTATTTCTATGAAAACATAGAATTGTTTTCCATGCACTGATTTAACCAAAATGTTGAGATTGGATAGCACGTTCCTTTACTCAATAAGTGAATTATATTTGGTATTTTGATGATTTCATTTTTCGCTTTTGGATAATGGTCAATTTGGCACACCTTGATTTTCTTCATGTATTTTTTTTTCCTTGGTGTCTTTTGGACCATCGTCGTATTCTTCGACTCCCGATGTTGGATTTTCTTTAGCCTTGTTGTTGTCGTTGTATGCCCCCCACTCTTTTTGGATAATGCCAAAGGGGGAGAGATAGTAATAATGACAAGGGCAAAATGAAAATTTAACTCTATTGTCCATGAATCTAATTTATTATGTTAGATTCAGGGGGAGTGAAGATATAAAAATGGATTACGATCCTAAATTTCAATAATTGGATCATGTTTTATATCTCTCACTTCTGCTTGATGCGTATTATATTTATTCAATTTGGAATTAATGTGTCATCAATGCAGGGGGAGTAAGTATTTTACATTTGAATCATTATTTTTTATTATTATTTATATTGGTTTGTCATCACCAAAAAGGGGGAGAATGTTGAGTATTGGACTCCCCGGATTTGGTTTTGGATGATAAGCAAATATAAATAAATCGTGAACTAACACTTTGTGAGCGCAGTTATGGAGATCGTCGCCAAATTCACGTGAACATCCAAAGCGACATCTCAAGACTTCTCAAAGCACGTATTCATATGCCTAAAGCTTCGTTGAAGCTTTTGGACCAACTTTGAAGTCATGAAGATTCGATCGAAGCTTTTGAAGACGGTTTGTCTAGATTTATATTTAGTCTGCTAGCTTTGTTCTTTAGAATGTTAAGCCTTGAGCAGGTATTATCATTTGATCTTCATATCGCTCCTATCTTAGAGCTAGGATCTTAGTAGAAGTCCATTCAAACTTTCCCAAAGCATCGCGCTTCGATTCGGGACTTCTTGTGCATGTTAGTTGGTTCAAGAAGAAGAACCAACCGACTAGATGGTGATCTAATCGGTCGGAAAAGCTTCTTGGACCGACTAGTTTGTCTCCCAAATTCTAAGCTCTTTACTGTTCACAGTTAGTCTGTCTTAGTTGACTCACCGACCAACTAGTTGGTGAACTAGTCGGTCAGTGATTCTTCTTAGACCGACTAGTTGAGCTTTCCCTGTACATGCCTAGTTACTGTTTATCGTTAGTCGGTCTAAGAACGTTTGGCGACCGACTAGTTGATGATCTAGTCGGTCAACATTTGTTCTTGGACCGACTAAATCAATTTGTATTCAGACTAATAGTTTTTGACTCTTAGTCGGTCTAAGTTAACTGACCGACCGACTAGTTGAGAAACTAGTCGGTCGGAAAATCTTCTTGGACCGACTAGTTCTTTAGGTCTGAAATTTCATCTGTTTACTGTTCATCCTTTAGTCGGTTCATGTTGTTTCACCGACTGACTAGTTGATGAACTAGTCGGTCAGTGGTTGTTCTTTGACCGACTAATTGCTCCAGATTTCCAACCGTTGGGATTTGACCTAGCTCGATTTTGTGGGACCCTATAAATACGAAGCTTGGTCGTTTCTCTCAAGGTGAGAGCTGCTATTGAGAGCCTTATTCAGATTGAAAGAGTTAGAGATTGAAACTCATTTCCAAAGCTCTCTTCCTCACAAGAAATCATTCTCTCCCTCATTTGAGATCTAGAATCCATCTTGAGAGAACTTTGTTCTTGTTGAGCCATCCAAGCTATTGCTTGATTCAAGTCTCCTATTCATTCCTAGGCACCCATTGCTGCTCATATTGGTGGTGCTAGGTCTTGGTGACTTCTCCTTCCTCAAATCCCTCCTTGCCCTAATTTGGTAAGAATACTCAAGGTATAGGGTTTGTGGTAAGTTGTTGTTTATTTCATATAAACTCTTTTATTGCTATTGATTCTCTCGGCTGTGAGAGAAGGTTGTGATCCCGGGTTGTGGGATTCACTATTGCTATTGATTGTATGATTTGATCTTGTGAAGGTTTTTCACAAGGTATTCATAGTGGAAATCTTGGGTTAGGGTTTCTAACCTAAGTACCCGGAGGGGATCCAGGTGTTCTGGGACGTAGGATCACCGGGAACAAGTCGGGGAGACTTGGGTGGATCCGAACCCATCATATCAATTGTTTGCATTGAATATTTGTTGTTGTCAATTTTAGCTTCCACATTTGTTGGTAGTAGTTTGCACGATAATTAGGAATTATACTCCTTGTTATTTTTAAAGTACTATTCACCCCCCCCCCCCTCTAGTACTTGTGCAGTAGCTTTCAGGGCATTACAATTTCATATATTTTACCATCATTTACCGGCGACTATCTCTGGGATACATTTATTTTGGGAAATAATTTCTTGCCATGGACTAATGCACCTCGTCCTTTGCAGGTCACAGGTGGACACCTACGAGGGATGCTTGGAGGTGCATTGCTTGGGTCCATTGGCACACGTGGCACATCGCTTCTGGCGGAACCACAGAAGGAGCAGTTAGAGCAGCTACCTGCCCCACTTCAGATCTTGGATCCGCCTATGCTCAGGTGTATCCTAATCCAGTAGTGTAAAAATTTACAGCCTTCTAGTTTAGATTTGAATAATCTCGTCTCCTCTCATTAGTGAGGGGAGCGTATCTAGGATTTGCTTTTGCATCATAATAACCCATCATGGCGTGCCCTTCTATCACTTCTACCGCCCACACCCCACTTCCTCTTCTGAGGAGAATGAGCACACCGTCTCTCCTGCATTTTGATTTCTTTCTTTTCTTTTTCCGATTTTCCCCTAGCATATTTCTGCATCACATTGATCATATCATTTCGCTAACATTGTCATGTTCAGCTTGGGGGGAATCGATTTGTGTGCATGTTTTCGCGTGTCGTTGTTGTGTGTCTGTGTATATGTGTTCTTTCGTCGTGTTTTATATCTTTTATTTGAGTGTTTCTTTTTCTTAATTTTTTAGTTTCGTTCATGTGTTTTTCATGTTTTTCATTTTTTGTGTCGGTGCGCACCTCCCCCATTTTCTTTGCCCTCCCGTATAAACTATTATTGCATTGAGGGTAATGCAAGTTTCAGCTTGGGGGAGTCGCACCTCGTGCGTCATTTGTGTCGTTTTTCTTCGTTTTTGAGTCGTTTTCCATCGTGTTTTTCTTTTTCTTCTCATCTTTTGTTCTCTCTCTCCTAGAGATGACCCCATATGATGAATTGCCACTGAAACACACACACACACACACACACACACACACACACTTAGCATAGCTACGATGATCACATTCACTAACCCTAGGAAGCCGAGTCCTATTGCATTTCATGCTTCGTGGGTTCGCTATGCTTCTATGTGAGTCGTGTGTCGTGACTAGCTAGGTGGCGTGCTTCTACTTTGTGATGTTGTTTTATATACCTACCCTTGGATGACCCCTAGATTATCATGCTTCGATTTGAATATGCGGTATTTGCTTCTACTGTCTGCTTCTATATGCATGTTATATGTTTATATCGTATGCTTCAATTCGCATGTGTCGGGATTCCACAATTAAGGACTAGGATAACCCATTTAGCCCATGCTCTAATTAGCGAGAATAGTTTCCTTTGCCCAAGTGTTTAGATTCCAATTTCTTTTTTGTTTTACTTGGTGCAAATCCCCTCATCGTGTACCGTTCTCCCACTTGGGAGAGTACACATGTATATATCCTAATATCCAAAAATCCAAAAAAAGAAAAGAAAAAAAGAGAGAAAAAATATGTATAGCCAAAAAACAAAAAAAATACAAATACCCAAAACCGAAAAAAAATTCCAGTGTGAATATTTTCCTACCTATCGAGAATAAAGGAAAGACGAGAATTTGCACCGAGTGTTCTACTCCACATCTTCTCAACCTCCATCGTTTTCAAAAACACTTGGCATAGGGACCTTCTAGCGATTATCTAGGCTATAGTGTGGTGATTTCCTTGTCCCTAGCTGTGGAGTCCCCGATGCATGATACGCTTCTATTCTTATACTCTTCTCATGCATGCTTGAGCTAATATTCACCTCAATTTCAAATTGAATCGATATTTGGGTCTTTCTTTGGGTATGTGTATATGGAGCTTTATTGCATGATGTAGATAGTGACACCGTCTGCTAGCACACGACCACACTCACTCGCGCTTCACCACGGGGGCCCACGACACTTGTTTGGACTCACATTCCTTGGTTTAGTGTTGTGTTTTGTCATATGCTTGCTTAATGTGGCGTGTTTGATTTTGTTGGCTCTGACGGGCGATTTAGGATTTTGATTTCTCTTTCTTTCTCTCTCTCTATTTTTTTCCCTTCAAGCTCCTACTCTCACTCGTCTTCCTCGAGGATGAGGACGGGTTTAGCTTGGGGGATTTTGACGTGCGTTTATATTTCATATATTCACGCACTGTTTTCCGTCGTTCCGTATCCGTTTTCTTGTGATTTCTAGTTTTATTTCACTTCTTTGTCTTTTTGTGTGAATGCAGGAGATTTCCAACATTTGGGACATATAATGAAGATATCATGAGTCCCGGAGCAACGGGAGGAGTCACGCGCGATCTAGGGGGTCAAACAACCAAGATTGCCATCTTTCAGCCCCCACCCGATCGGTTGGACACAGCCAACCGATCGGGTGATGCACGCGTGTCCGACTCGGACGGAAGCTGAAGCAAAGTGAAGATCAACCGACCGGTTCGCCGACCGGTTGAACACAGCTGAGTTCTCGGGAATTTGGAGCTGAATTCCAACCGATCGGGTGACATCTCACCCGATCGGTTCATCTGTAGCCGCATCGCCCCAAATATCGAACCGACGGCTCCACCCGCTCTCCTCAGTGACCGATTGAAGCTCCTGAAGCCCGATGGCCAAAGCAACAAGCAGCTCACCCGATCGGTTGATGTTTCAACCGATCGGGTGGCCTTTTCTTCCGCTTTCGCGCGCTGCTGATGTACTCATTGAAGCTCTGCTATCATTCCAGAGGGATTTTGGATGATCTCTTATTTTTTTAGTGTCGGCATTGTCGTTAGCTTTCCAACGATAGGCCGCATGCCCAAATCCGATTTTTCTACATTTTTCTGGAATTTTCTGAGCGCGGCTATGTGCTGAAATTGGGTGCTATCTGGAATTGAACTTCACCCGATCGGGTGAACTTCCACCCGACCGGGTGAGATCATTTTCTGCGGTTTTGAGCTCTCTGTTTATTCCACCCGATCGGATGAACTTCCACCCGATCGGGTGGGCCTGTTTTAGCAGTTTTGAGTGGGTTTCGAACCCGAACTGTTAAGGGTTTTGGAGGGGTTATATATTAGAGTTTGGGGCACGACTTGAAGAGCTTCTTCCACTATTTTTTCAATAGCTTCCCTCCCATTTCTTGGGAGTTTTAGGTTAGATTAGATTAGGTTTTATCTTCTAATAAATCTTGTATTGGATTGAAGATTCAAACTCATGATAAGTATTTCTTCCTCCTATTTTCTATTGTTTTGTATTGTGTTTATTTTGCTTGATGGTGAACGTTTGTATGTAATTTCTTTTGCTTGTTTTTATGTTCTTCACCATTGAGTAGTGTTGAGGAACCCTAATACGGGTTAGGGTAGGATTGATGCTTGGAAAACTACATTTGACTTGATTGCATGGCATGTGTTCGATGAAATGTGTCAATGGGGATTTCTAGCAATCTGAGTCCAATTCGTATGGCAACACACTAGTTGTGTTGGGGATTGGGGTCCGGTGTCTTGTCCAGTCAAGATCTGCTTCGATGTATTGCTAGAAATCACATTCGACCTATTTGGCCATTAGGGTTACGCGGGGGTGTTTCATTGTCATTGGCGGGAGAAAGACCGCCTCTGACCGTCGGGCCAAGGGGGAATAAACTTGGCGGTTGACTCCCTAGCCATAGCTCACGCCCCTAGCGTAGACATCGAGTCCTAGCGCGTAGGAACGGCTTGGATGAAATGTTGGGAGTTATCATTGTGGCCTTAATGCTCCCGGTTGCGGAAGGTGTTAATGGACATGGGAATGCCCACCGTCCGGAACCGGGTAGGCCTAGCTTACTAGGCACCGACCGGAATATCGGGCCATGGACGCTAGGTATCACCTTTTGGGGCAATGTCTCACCCTGGGTCAAGTCAAATGCCGAGTGTCATGAGTGCTCTAGCCCGTGTTAGAGGGGATTCACTTCGTGTCTTTTTCATTTCTTTCTTTTATTTCCACACTTCCACACATATCATCTGCGTAGCTAGCACACAACCTAGGCGAGGCTAGTAGCCATTCAAGCCATCCACCTCCCTGAGTTCGATAAACCCGCACCCCTACACTAACTGTGCACTTGCGATAAAACGACATCGCGCCCAAACCGTAAACGGGGCGCCGGTCAACCATTTAGTCGGTCCAAGAAGAATCACCGACCAACTAGTTGAGAAACTAATCAGTCAGTGATCCTTCTTAGACCGATTAGACTGCTTCAGAAATAGATCCGTTGGAGCATTAAATGCACGAATTTTCCCTCTCTCTTCTCTCTATCCTATATATACTTGTGATGCTTCTTCATAGCATTCAAGGCTGCCATTATTGAGTTTTAGAGATCAAAGAGAGAGCATTTAATTCTCATTTCCAAGCTCACTCATTTCTCACAAGAATCTCTCCAAACTTCTTGAGTCCTAATTTCCTCATGAGAGATTCTCTTCATTGTGAGCCATTCAAGCCAAGAGCTTGATTCAAGGTCACCAACTCCATCCTAGCCTTCGATCGTTGTTCATCTTCTTGGAGCTAGGCTTTGGTGCCTTCTTCTTCCTCAAAATCCTTCTTGCCCTAAAATCGTAAGTTTTACTCAAGGCATAGGATTTTGTTGGTAAGTGTTTATATTTCATTTACATTGATATTGCAAGTTTTTCTCTCGGTTTGTGAGAGAAGTGTGTGATCCCAGTTTGTGGGTGTCACATTTCGATTTGTGTGTGATTTGATCTTGTAGAGGTTTTCTACAAGAATTTCATAGTGCAAAACTTGGGTTAGTGGTTTCTAACTCAAGTAGCCGGAGGGGATCCGGGTGTTTGGGACGTAGGATCACCGGAAACAAGTCGGGGAGACTTGGGTGGATCCGAACCCGTTATTTCGTTTGTTTGCATTGTCGTTTATTGTTGTCAATATTTTCATTTCGCATTGTTGTTTGAGTTTGCACGATAATTAGGAATAATTACTCTTGATTATTTTAAAGTACTATTCACCCCCCCCCCCCCTTTAGTACTTGTGCAGTAGATATCAGAGCATTACATTTGGTATCAGAGCCAAGTTCATAGCTATGTCTACCAACGACAATAAGACCGTTCATCCACCTTCAGACTATAGCACCTTCAGGAACCGTGAAGGAGCTTCTTCGGTGATGGAAGGACACTCCTCAACTAGGCCTCCCTACTTCAACGGTGCCAATTATGGGTACTGGAAATGCCGGATGGAAACATTCCTCCGGAGCACTTCACTATGGAGAGCCACGATGACGGAGTATGTCGAGCCTGTCGAACAAGATTTCACTAAGTGGACTACCGCAGAGGTCGCCGCGGAGGTAAACAATGCCAAGGCAATGAATGCCTTGCAATGCGCTTTGGAGCCCGAAGACTTCAACAAGATATGCACATGTAAGAGTGCATATCAAATCTGGAACTCACTCCTCATCTTGCATGAAGGAACGAGTA
Source organism: Scilla litardierei (assembly GCA_030789695.1). NCBI lineage: Eukaryota > Viridiplantae > Streptophyta > Magnoliopsida > Asparagales > Asparagaceae > Scilla > Scilla litardierei. The sequence continues at coordinate 127,926,172 of CM061138.1, forward strand.
GGGTAAGAGACTCCAAACTCACTGTTGTAAATAAAGAATTCGAATTATTTTATATGCAACAGGGTGAGAAGATGAAGGAGTACTATGCTCGCTTCGTTGACATTACCAACGAGTTGGAGGCTCTTGGAAAGACTTACACCCAAAAGGAAAAAGTCTCAAAGATCATTGACGGACTTCCTTCTTGTTGGGAAAAGCGTACCTTTGCCATCGAGGAAGGTAATGATATGAATAAATATATTGTCGTTCTACTAATGGGTACCATGATGTCTTATGAGGTACGTAAGGACAGTAAAATAAAGATGCAAGACAAGATGAAGTCGTACTTGAAGCAAGACGAGCCGAAGAAAAAGGTGATTGCGTTCAGGCCGCTCCATCTACATCTACCGATGATGAAGAATCGGAAGACGAGTTGGACTTGGAATCTATTGCCCTCATGGCAAAGAAGTTCAACCGATTCTTCCGGAAAGGTAATTTCAAGAACAAATCTAAGTTTAGTTCTACTAACGCCTCCGCTCCTTTGTGTTTTAAATGCAACAAGCCAGGACACATCAAAGCGGATTGTCCTCAAAATAAACAAAAGGAGAAATGGAAGGCGCCAAAGTTCGACAATTCTAGAAAGTACAAGAAAGGGTACAAGAAAGGACTTGTCGGTACATTCACCGACTCTGAAGAGGACTCCTCAAGTGTAGAGTCGGATGATGAACAAGTGGAGCAAGCACACATGTGCTTCATGGCTAGAGAGGAACATGATCAAGAGACATCTTCCGATGAAAGCGAGGATGAAGGCGATGAGGTAACTATGGATGACCTTAGATTAGCTAACGAGCAAATTTGGTCTAAGTATTCTAAACTAGTAAATAGATATACTAAGACTAAAGATGAGTTAACTAGTCTTCAAACCTCACCTAAGCCTATCATCATCAACAATGACACCGTTGTTGAAAGTTTGAGAAATGAGATTGTAAATCTCAAATCTCAACTTGAGCATGTTCATATTGAGGTATCGGATGAATATGAGATAGCGGATTTGATTTCTCGAAACTCAACTTTGAATATTGAGAATGAGAATCTCAAGTCTCGTGTTTGTGTACTCACAACTCAAGTGTCCACTTTGGATGCTTCAATACTTTCTCTCACCGAGAAGTATGAGTCCACATTAGGCCGAATTAATAAATTCAATAAAGGTAAGGACCATTTGGATAATATCCTAAATGACTTACTTCCGGCCAATCATCACATTGGCTTGGGATATAAAATGGAAAATTCATCCAAATCGTCCACCACCTTTGTTAGGCCATCTTCCGTAGCCTCAATGAGTGGGAGCAAACACCCCATTGGTAGTTCTTCTACCAATGGTGCTTCCACTTCGTACACACCCCCGTTTGGAAAGAAACCCACTTTGGGTGGACCTCCAAAGAAGGGTCATGCTTTTATGTACACCAATACCATGCCACGTAGGAATACACCTCCTACTCCACATGGTCACACGTATGATGATTTCTATTCACCACATCCACGGGCACGTGCACACCATGTGAGACACACTCACGCACGTGTTCCTCCATATGCATATGTTCATCCACATCACTATCATATAAATGATTACCATCATGCATCATATCATATGTCGCCACCACCATTTCATCATATGCCATATGCTTATCCACGACATGCATTTCCTAGGCCACCTCCTCATAGGCCACATGCATCACGTAGAAATCAACAACGTATGCATGCTCCCAATAGGAATAGGGCTCCCAAAATATTCACAATTTGGGGCCCGAAGAACACCAACATGCATGAAAAACAAGCATACATGAATTCCTATTTTATGAATGTCGTGCACAATGATGATTATATTGGGAAGTCAAAGTCCAATTGGACTTGGCTTCCAAAGGTATAATCTTTTAGGACCCAATGACCTTGGGTACCATGGAATGATATTTCTATCTTTAGGTACTCAAGAAAAAGAAACGGAGCAACAAATCCAAATTTAGCTCCAAGGATGGGTGGATACTCGATAGCGGGTGTTCAAAACACATGACGGGTGAAGCTCAATTGCTCTCCGGAGTGGTGTCCATTGTGAATGGGAACCGAGTAGTCTTTGGAGGCAACGAGAGTGGAACCATCATTGGTGTTGGTAAAGTTGGTAACCCATCTAAACCACTTATAAGTGATTTTTACCTTGTTAAAGGATTAAATCACGATCTTATTTCAATAAGCCAACTTTGTGACAAAGGTTACAAAGTTAGCTTTGCAAAAGGAATGTGTCATATTTTTAGTAAAGATAATAATAATGTGTTATTTTCTGGCACACGACATAAGGATATATATATCCTAGATCTTCCACAATCACATGAACAATGTCTCATTACCAACACAAGTGAATAACACTTATGGCATCGACGTTTTGGTCATGTGAACTTTGGAACACTTTTTAAGCTATCCAAGTTAAATTCTATTAAAGGATTTCCTAAGCTTACTTTCCAAAAGAGAAGCTTTTGTGACTCTGTCAACGAGGCAAACTTCCAAAATCGTCATTTAAACCTAAGAAAAGCATTTCCTCTAAACGGCCTCTACAGCTTTTACATCTAGATCTTTTTGGGCCAACTAGAGTTGCTTCATTAGGGAATGCTCGATATGAACTTGTCATCATTGATGACTTTTCTAGATTTACTTGGGTATTTTCTTTAAGTAATAAAAATGATGCTTTTGAAAACTTCACAATATTTTTTAAGAAAGTACAAAATCTCATTGGAACCACCATTGTCACTATTCGTAGTGATCATGGAGGGGAATTTGAGAATGAGTCTTTCTCAAATTTTTATGATGAAGTTGGTATTACTCACACCTTTTCTTTCCCTCGCGCACCCCCCTCAAAATGGTGTTGTTGAGAGAAAGAATAGGACGCTAGTGGAATGTGCTCGCACTATGCTTGATGATAGCCAACTTGGCCATCAATTTTGGACGGAAGCGGTACATACCGCTTGCTATGTGTTTAATAGAATACTTTTGAGGCCCGGCACCAAACAAACTTGTTATGAATTGTTATTTGGTAGATTGCCTCAAGTTAAACATTTTAGAGTTTTCGGTGCAAAATGTTTTATTAAAAACATGTATGGTAGTTTGGACAAATTTGATCCAAGATCCGATGAGGGGATATTTGTTGGATATTCCTCCCATAGCAAAGCCTACCGGATATACAACAAAAGAACCTCAACGATCGAGGAATCTCTTTATGTTTCATTCAATGAAAATTTTGTCCCTTCTAGAATTATCAATGATGATGACTCCATGGAAGTTATATGTGATTCTATTGGTAATTCTAATTCTATTGATTCTATTTATACTAACCCTACTGATGAATCTTTTGAGAATGTTCCTAGTGATCAGGGAGTTCCCAAACGGCTTCATACAGTTCGTGACCATCCCCATGAGTAAGTCATTGGCAACATACTTGATAGTGTTAAAACGAGATCTCAAGTCAACTATTTCGCTCATTGTGCCTTTGCCTCTTCAATAGAGTCAAAGAATATTAACGAAGCGTGCAAAGACAGTGCTTGGATCCTAACCATGGAGGAGGAACTCATTCAATTTGAGAGGAATGAGGTTTGGGAGCTTGTTCCATTGCCTTCGAAGAACCACACCGTTATAGGAACGAAGTGGATTTTCAAGAACAAGACCGACGAGAACCAAAACGTCGTCCGGAACAAAGCTCGGTTAGTAGCTCAAGGCTACCGGCAAGAGGAAGGTATAGATTTCGAAGAATCCTTTGCTCCGGTAGCTAGATTAGAATCTATTAGGTTGTTGTTATCTTTTGCATGCCATAAAGATTTTAAACTCTTTCAAATCGATGTAAAAAGTGCGTTTTTAAACGGAGATGTCGTTGAGAAAGTTTATGTTTCTCAACCTCCGGGTTTTATAAATGGAAAATTTCCAAATCACGTTTTCAAACTTAAGAAAGCACTTTATGGTTTGAGACAAGCTCCAAGAGCTTGGTATGACCGCCTAAAGAACTTTCTTTTGGATTTGGGTTTTAAAATGGGAGAAGTTGATTCTACACTATTTGATAAGTATTCGAATCATGATATTATTTTAGTTCAAATTTATGTTGATGATATCATTTTCGGTGCTACTAACTTCACTCTTTGCGAAGAGTTTTCTAATGTCATGAAGGACCAATTTGAGATGAGCCACATGGGTGAGCTCAAATATTTCTTAGGTCTCCAAATTCGCCAAATGCACGATGGAATCTTCATCCACCAAACTAAGTACACGGTGGAGTTGCTAAAGCGAGTTGGAATGGAGAATGCTTCTGGCAAGAAGACTCCAATGAGCACTACTACACATCTTGATAAAGATACGGGCGACAAAGATGTAGACATTCGTCTATATCGAGGTATGATAGGTAGTTTATTATATCTTACTGTCAGTCGACCCGATATTATATTTGTTGTATGTGTATGTGCTCGTTATCAGTCACAACCTAAGGAATCTCACTTAGTAGCGGTAAAACGTATTTTCCGTTATTTAAGTTACACACTCGACTACGGATTACTTTATCCAAAGTCTAGCACATATGAGTTAATCTCATATTGTGACGCAGATTATGATGGATGCAAATCCGACAGGAAAAGTACTAGTGGCACTTGCCATTTTATAGGAAATTCTCTTGTCTCTTGGTTTTCCAAGAAGCAGAATTCCGTATCACTTTCAACCACCGAGGCGGAATATATTGCCGCCGGTGCTGCGTGTGCTCAGGTTCTTTGGATGAGACACACTCTTAAAGACTTTGGTATAAACTGTGATACTTGCTATATAATGGTGGACAACCAAAGTGCAATATGTCTCTCTAAGAATCCGGTACACCATTTCCGTTCCAAACACATAGATGTACGTCACCATTTCCATGATGATCATGTTGCTAGAAAGGACATCATTTTAGTGTACGTTGAAACCCAGAAGCAAATCGTCGATATTTTCACGAAACCACTCACGGAAGACTCCTTTGTGCAGTTACGTCGAGAATTGGGGATTATGGGTGAATCCGAGATTTAGGATTCATATTTTCGTTAATCCCGCATGATAATTTTTCCTATATGCTCATGCTAGATTTGTTGGGATTTTCTGGATTTATGGTTGGATTTTCGGAATTTTTGCTAGATATGTTCATACACGTCGTATTTATGATTTTCGATGTTTTATGGGGTAGATTAATGATGTATGAGAGTATTTCGATGTTTCGTCCAAGTGTGCTTAGGAGAGAAATCAAAATTTCTGATTTTCAAACTTTTGGACTCTCTTAGTCGGTCCCAGTTCAGTCATCGACCGACTAGATTCAGTTCTAGTCGGTCAGTGAATGAAATTAGACCGATTAGATCTTGCCCCTATTTTTGACTTTGCTTACTGTTTGCACTTAGTCGGTCCAAGCTCATTAGCCGATTGACTAGATTGCATTCTAGTCGGTCAGCACTTGAACTTAGACCGACTAGTTGCGCAGGGGCAGCTGTGTCTTTTGGCATTCCGAATCGTTTTTAATCTCCCTGCACCGATTAGAATCCATTCTAATCGGTGCGAAATACTTCTCTTAAACCCTAACCCACGTCTCCTCAGCTCTCCCTCCACGATCTTGACCAGTCGATGCTTTTTGAGATGTTCCATGTCATCCCTCCCGCCATGATTGGCGTTCCCTCCAAATCATTTAAGCCTAATGCTTGGGTCCTTAATCTCATCCTGAAGTCGTGCCTCCTACCAAAGTACGGCTCCTCTATCTTGCCCTCCCAGCCATTTCTCAAGCTTATCTACGCTCTTTTCATGGGAAGCGAGATTAATTGGGCCCGGATCATCCTTGACAAGATGGATTCCTTTGAGTGCATAAGGTGTTGGATATGGAAGACGTTTGTACACTTTTGTAGGGGATGTACGAGGGAATACGGACCTCGAACGTCGCGTACACGAAGTCGTGTGCAAAGGGAATCTGTTCCCTTGCGGAGAGGATCTCTGGATGAGTGGGAAAGTCGCATTATATATGCATAAGTGCATGCGACATATGGCTAATAAAGGGGGAATATCTTAAGTTTATGTTGTACCATGCATATGGTACAACTTAAGCTTATAATGTGCCATGTATCATGGTACACCTTAATTAAGGTGTTCCAAAGGAACAACTTACCCTAAAATAACTACCTTGGGGGCTATAAATAAGACCCAAGGGTAAGCCATTTCTTACACCTTTTTTGCATGAAATTCATGCATGCAACTTCATTCTAGCGAAGCTCTGCAGAAATCCTTTCTCTTCCTCTATCCAAGTTCTTAATCTAAAGTAGAGATTTAGATTGTGGATTTAGTAGCCTTACTCCGTTCGTGAGAAGACTCGATCCGTCGTGGCGAATCCGAAGGCGAAGTTCGTAGACTACCGTGCCGCATACGCAAGCGTAAGTCTAAACTTCATATTATCGTTCCTAACTCTGTTTTGGCAGGATCCAACATTGGTATCAGAGCCATATGGGTTCGCCCCGGTCAAACCACTGCCCCGTCGAAACTATGAACGAGTCGTTGTCTTTTTCACGAATGGGTCTCCTACTATTACGGATATAGTAGGAACGCTTCGTGACGGAGAGAACGCAGCGGTTGTTCTTTTCACGTTGGGGTCTCCTATCATTACGGATATGGTAGGAACTCTCCGTGACGGGAAGAACCGACCGTTCACGTAGTATGTTATTTTTCATTTTTGGCACACGGCCATTAGGAAATAACTAATTTCTCGACGAACGGGTGCTTCATCGACGAACGGGTGCTTCATCGAGGAAGATGATGGTAGTTATTTCCATCGGGTAAGAGGAAATTGGTGCATGTGCACCATGGCCAAATGGGCTATGAAGGCTATGCACCCCCCCTCCACTTGCGGAGGGGGTTGGCTACGGCCAATAACCACCAGCGACCACCCCATCAAGGGGGAGGAGTATGTGCGGCAACCCCATTCAAAGGGGGTGGCCGGCCATGGCCAAAGGGGCCATGGCCGGCCAATGCCAAATGGCCTTGGCCATGACCGGCCATGGCCAGGCCGGTAATGGCCGGCCGCCCTGGCAGAGGCCAGGGCCGGCGCCCTGGCCTCGGCCAGGGCCTGGCCGGCCCTGGCAGGGGCCAGGGCCGGCTGGCCTGCCCTGGCAGAGGCCAGGGCCAATGCCCTGGCCTCGGCCAGGGCAGAGCGAGGGGGCCAAGGCCCCTGGCCGGCCCTTGGCCAAGCCCCGGCCAGGGCAGAGGCCCTGGCCGGGAAGAAGTTGTAGACCAAAAATTGGTCGACCAATTTGGTGTTTTTGGTCGACCAATCCGACAAAAGGTCTGGGTCGATTACAAACTTGCCAAATGACCCATACGGGGTAACAAAAGGCCTTGGTCAAACTCGAATGTGTCGATTAGTCCATACGGGGCTAACCACAGTGCCGACTAGTTCATACGGGACTAACGTTTTAATGAAGTTTTTTCTTTGGGCTCTACTCCTTGAAGACTAGCCATAGTGCTCTACTTCATGCGAGATTAGCCAAGTCATTGTGCTCTACTCTACGGAGATTAGCCAATGTACTTATGAAATTGTGCTCTACTCCTTGAAGATTAGCCTTAGTGCTCTACTTCATGCGAGATTAGCCATGTCATTGTGCTCTACTCTACGGAGATTAGCCAATGTACTTATGACGTTGTGCTCTACTCTACGGAGATTAGCCAATGTATTTTAAATTTTTGAAAAAATACGTTTTTCAAAAACGCTTTTCCGCTGCCAAGTACTATAAGAGTACTAACATTTGATAAAGTGAGGGAGAAATATTGAAAGTTACTCTAGATGGTGATTGGAAACATAGTGACCTTTCCGACTCTAGAGTAACATCTTCAATATTTTTCGAAAGTAACTTATCAAATTATGAATATCATTCCAAGTGGGAGTTGATTTTAGAACTATCCATATGGGATATTCTATTATCATTTCAAGTGGGAATTATATTTGAAAAATACGTTTTCAAACTCGTTTTTCCGCTGCTAGTACTATAAGAGTACTATTGTTTGATAAGTGATGGGGGAATATTGAAGGTTGTTCTAGATGGTGATTGGAATCAAAGAGACCTTTTCGATTCTAGAACAACATCTTCAATATTTTTCGAAAGTAACTTATCAAATATAATATAATTTCAAGTGGGAGTTATATTTTAAGAATTTTATGCAATGTGTTTTTGATCGAACCTTCGGTTTTTATGTCTTTTGCAGCATTTTAAAAGTAAAATGTCTTCCGCTTCAAAGAATATCGTCGCTGAGTTAAACAAAGGTGAAAAACTCAACGGCGATAATTACAAACTTTGGTCCATTAAGATACAATACGTTCTAGAGGAGCAAGAAGTGCTCGAAACTCTAAAGAACGTTATGATTGAACCGGAGTTGGGCACTACGGCCCAACACCGAAGAGACAAGGAAGCTTTTGATGCTTGGTCTCGGAAGAATAAGATAGCGTGCATTACGTTATTAAGCAGTATGGCTGATGACATAATGCGCATCTTCCGAGAACATGACCTAGCCATGGACATATGGTCCAAGCTAGAGGAGAAGTTCGGTGGCACATCGGTGTCCAAACTTCGCGCCTTAACTATAAATTTCGATACATATAAGAAACGTCCAGATCATTCCATAGGGAAACATCTGCGACATATGGTGAACCTTATCTCGGAGTTAAAGGACGCAGGTCATTTGCTCACTGATGAGCAACAAATCCAAGCAGTCATACGTTCCCTACCAAATGGGTGGGATCAGATGAAGATGCATCTCACTCATAATGAGAGCATCAAGACCTTCAACGATGTTTCCAAGCACCTCAAATTAGAGGAAGAGCGGCTTGCGGCTGCCAAGCCAAGTGCAGAAGTGCACATGGTTGCTAGTTCCTCACACGGGGGAAAGAAACGGAAAAATCGTTCGAAGTTCACTAATGAACGTAATAAGCAACCTAAGTCTACCAAGAAACCCAAACATAAGGGTGGGCACAAGAAATGGCACAAGAAGAAAGACTTGAAGAGAATCAAGTGCTTCAAGTGCAACAAGCTCGGTCACTATGCTCGTTCGTGTACGAGTGGAGGCGACGAGGTAACTTGTAAATATACTAGTTACATATGTGTTTCTAGTTCAATATTTCTTGTGAAATCTAATCCATTTTGGATAATTGATTCAGGTGCCACCGACCACATAGCAAGGGACAGACGGTCCTTCGTGGAGTATCACCGGATACCCCAAGGAACGAAGTGGATCTATGTAGGAAACAACACACGTGTTGAAGTGAAAGGCGTTGGGACTTGCAAGCTAGTCTTGGACAACGGCCGCACTCTCCTACTTCATGATGTCCTCTTCGCTCCAGATATTCGAAGGAATATAATTTTTGTGGTTGTATTAATGGGTCTTGGCTATAGCTGGTTTTTTCATGATTGTAATATGGACTTAAGTTGTAATAATACTCTTATTGGTACTGGGTTTGTATTTAAAGGATTTATTGTAATGAGTACAATGTATGATTCCTCATGTAATGAAAATTTCCTTGTTGCAAATTCTAAGACTTATGAGTCTGATGTGAATTGTTGGCACGCAAGGCTTGGTCATATTGGACCAACGCGTATGGATAGACTTGCCAAACGTGGCCTTCTATCCAATGTTTCAAAGGTTGAAATGTCGACCTGCGAACATTGCCTTATGGGGAAATCTTGTCGCAAGCCGTTTGGAACCGGCACAAGGGCCGAGGTTCCATTACAGCTTATCCATTCGGACATATGTGGTCCGATGAATGTCAAGACAAGACGCGGAAAGTCCTATTTCATCACTTTTATTGATGATTTCACCCGATTCGGACATATCTATTTGATATCCCACAAAAGTGAAGCTTTGGCTTGCTTTAAAAACTATATGAGTTTAGTGGAGAATCAATTAGATCGCAAGATTAAGGTCTTGCGAACCGATAGGGGCGGTGAATATCAATCAATAAGTTTTAAGGAACTATGTGATGAAAAAGGCATAGTACATCAGGTAACTATGCCTTATACTCCTCAACAAAACGGTGTTGCAGAAAGGAGAAATAGGACTTTAATGGAAATGGTCCGTTCAATGATGGCGCAAGCTAACTTGCCAATCACCTTTTGGGGTGATGCATTATTGACGGCCACTTTCATTTTAAACCGCGTACCCTCGAAATCAGTTAGCTCCACTCCTTATGAGTTGTGGAACCAAAGGTCTCCTGACTTAAACATTTTGAAACCTTGGGGTTGTGCATCCTACGCACATATTTCCTCCCATAAGTATGGCAAACTTGGGCCAAGGGGAAGGAAATGTATCTTTATACGATACGCAGAAAACTCCAAAGGTTATGTTTTTATTAGTCAGGAAGACAATGGTGGGCTAATTGAGTTTGAGTCGAGGGATGTCACTTTCTTGGAAAACGAGTTTCCAAGACAGGGCGAGATAAGTCAGGACTTATCTCTATTTGAGATTTATGATCAAGAAGGATTACCTCATTCGAGTGGGAGAATTCTTGGTGAAAATGAAAATATGTTTCAACCTTCACCAATGGATTATACGAATGACGATTATCCTATTCCATACGGGAATAATGATCCAAGTGGGAGCAATTCTAACGACATTCCAAGTGGGAGTGATATTAGAATTGATCTAAATTCAAGTCAACAAGGACTTGAAGAATCTCAAATACGACGTAGTAGTCGTACAAGGTTGGCTCCTCTAAGATTTGAGGATGAATTTCCGCAAACCTTTATGACTTTACTACAAGAAGATGACGAGCCTGCTACTTTCAAACAGGCCGTATCTTGCCCTGCTAAAGACAAATAGATGGAAGCGATACAAGAGGAGTTAGAATCCATGAAAGTTAACCAAGTCTGGGACTTGGTTGACTTACCCAGAGGACGTAGAGCTATTGGGAACAAATGGGTTCTCAAGATCAAGCATAAGGCTGATGGCTCTATTGACAGATATAAAGCTCGCCTTGTCGCGAAAGGTTTTACGCAACAGGAAGGGATAGACTACGAAGAGACTTTCTCACCTGTTGTTCGTTTTACCTCAATTCGCCTGATTCTGGCAATGGTAGCTTGCTTAGACCTCGAATTACATCAAATGGTTGTAAAGACTGCCTTTCTCAATGGAGAATTGGACGAGGAGATCTATATGGAACAACCAACAGGGTTTGTAAAAGAAGGAAACAAACATAAGGTTTGTAAACTTCTTAAATCCATATATGGTCTTAAACAATCCTCGAGGCAATGGTATATATGATTTCAAGAGGTTGTCTTATCAAATGGATTTTCCATGCTTGATGAAGATAACTGTGTATATATCAAGAGGAATAAGAACAAGTATGTTATTATGTCTCTATATGTAGATGACATTTTAATAGCCGGAAATGACAAGGGCTTTGTGATGGATATCAAGGCTTGGCTTTCATCAGTTTTTGAGATGAAAGACATGGGAGAAGCCGCATATATCCTTGGAGTTAAGATTTCAAGGAACCGTTCAAAGAAACTTCTTTCTCTTTCACAGGAGACTTATAAAAAGAAGGTTCTAGAACGTTTTAATATGCAGGACTGCAAGTCCATTGATACTCCAATAAGCAAGTGCGACAATTTATGTCTGAAATCATGTCCAAAGAACCAAAAAGAGAAGGAGATTATGGAAAAAGTTCCATATTCCAGTGCAGTTGGTAGTCTAATGTACGCTATGATGTGTACAAGACCGGACATCTGTTTTGCCGTTGGAATGGTAAGTCGTTACCAATCCAACCCAGGGCAAGTACACTGGAAAGCGGTTAAGAGGATAATGCGGTATCTCAAAGGAACTGCAGACTTTGCTTTATGCTATCAAGGAGATGCCTTGAGGCTCGAAGGCTACACTGATGCTGATTGGGCGGGTGATCTCGATGAGCGACGATCGACCTCAGGATATGTTTTTCTACTCGGATCTGGTGCAATATCCTGGAGTAGCAAGAAACAATCCTGCATCGCACTTTCAACCATGGAAGCCGAGTTTGTAGCATTTAGCATGGCAGTTCAAGAGGCTGTTTGGCTTAGGAAGTTCTTAGACAGGCTAATTAATGCAAGTGACTCAGGTGCTGTACCTATACACAGCGACAGTCAAGCATCTATAGCCTATGTCAAAGATCCGAAATTCCATTGTAAGACCAAACACATAGATATCCGCTACAAATTTGCAAAAGACTATGATGAGACCAAGAAGGTAGACATAAGGTACATATCTACGCATGAGATGATAGCGGATCCGCTTACGAAGGCGATCCCCAGAGATGTGTTTTACAAACACTTATCATCTCAAGGATTGCGTAAGAGCTGAGTTGTACCAATGTAAATTCCCATGTCTGTAAATGATCAAAATTAATAAAAGAATAAGTTCTTTTTTCAAACATTGCATATGAATTTCTTAAGAAATGTTTGTGTACATTTTTGAAATCTCAGCTGAATTGTGTGTATGTCGGACAGATTAAGGTTGGCTCTCTCACATGAGCAACCGCCTTATCTTATCAGATGGATAAGATAGAGATGAGACTAGTTTAAAGTCAAAATCATTAGACAAATGATTTAGAGTCATGACTTAAACAAGATAGTCGAATGAAAGATCTGCATCATATGGATGCTTACAAAAGATCTGAGATCTGTATCACAAGGATATTTGAAAGAGATCTCATAGGATTTTTTCCTATCTGTCTTATGCAGGATGAGAGTCCGTGAATATTTCACGAGTAGTAAGGGGACTCAAAAAGATAGTCACTGTGGTGTCTGATCTTTTCATCCGTACAACATCATTAAGACATACTCTCCCTGGGAAAGGAGTGATGTTGTAATATGTGTTCATACCACGTATGCATTTCGACCACTGAGTTAGTAGCAATAGTGTTTGCTATTATGTGAGACTCAAAGGCCATATGGGTCTTAACTCTTACCCTCAAGGACTCCAATTGGTTCCTTTAGATTTGACGAAATGATCGCTATCTTAGCGTGTTACTTATGGGCTATGATAATTCGGCTCGGCGGGGCACGTTAGAAAAGCGAGTCTAGTCAAGATCAGAAGGTTCGCAAGAAGAGGAAGATTGATTTCATATTCGCATTTGGACTTTAATGATTCAAAGCTGGCCAGCCAATTGTAATCCAGATGGGATTCAATTGTTGAATATAAAGTATAAGAAATGTGAAGAAATAATCTAGGGTAAAGCATGCGTTGAACTACTCAACTTTGCACCTTCGAGGTCGTTGTGTATCTCTAACAAGTGCACAACAACAGACTCTACGCGCATGACGGTCGCACGGTCTATTTCTCGGTATGATAGATGAAAGAACTAAGAGAAAGATGTTCTCTTACAATCCCCTCAAGTGTGAGTGGGAGATGTTGGATATGGAAGACGTTTGTACACCCTTGTAGGGGATGTACGAGGGAATACGGACCTTGAACGTCGCGTACACGAAGTCGTGTGCAAAGGGAATCTGTTCCCTTGCGGAGAGGATCTCTGGATGAGTGGGAAAGTCGCATTATATATGCATAAGTGCATGTGACATATGGCTTATAAAGGGGGAATATCTTAAGCTTATGTTGTACCATGCATATGGTACAACTTAAGCTTATAATGTGCCATGTATCATGGTACACCTTAATTAAGTTGTTCCAAAGGAACAACTTACCCTAAAATAACTACCTTGGGGGCTATAAATAAGACCCAAGGGTAAGCCATTTCTTACACCTTTTTTGCATGAAATTCATGCATGCAACTTCATTCTAGCGAAGCTCTGCAGAAATCCTTTCTCTTCCTCTATCCAAGTTCTTAATCTAAAGTAGAGATTTAGATTGTGGATTTAGTAGCCTTACTCCGTTCGTGAGAAGACTCGATCCGTCGTGGCGAATCCGAAGGCGAAGTTCGTAGACTACCGTGCCGCATACGCAAGCGTAAGTCTAAACTTCATATTATCGATCCTAACTCTGTTTTGGCAGGATCCAACATAAGGAAATCTACCAAGTCTGCACATATTCCTTATCCTTGCCTATTGACTCTCATTTTACGTCATTTTGGCGTCCCTCTCCCTCCAGATGACCAGCGTCCTTTGGGTCCTCCCCTGAACGTGACTGCCGTCAAGAAGTCTCTTGCGGCGATGTGTCACGTTCAGAGAACTACCCCTGCTGATGCTCCTGCTCCTCCTCCTCCGTCTCTCTTTGAGTTTTCAGTTTCCCTGAGACGTCAGGAGTCTCGTATTTCTCGTTGTGAGGAGATGCTTGCTCGCATCTGCGAGTATCTAGATATTGATGTTCCTCCTTCTGTTTCTGACGAGGAGGAAATGGATGATGCTGATCTCGAGGAGCTTGTTGGATCTCCTGTTCGTGCCCCCGAGGGTACGTCTGCTGCTGCTACTTCTGCTGGTGCTCCCGAGAGCACACCTGCTGCCACCATTCCTTCGGTGGATACTTCTGCTGGTGCTCTCGAGACCACTCCTGTTGCCACTCTCCCTTCGGTTGACACTTCGGTCGTTCCCGAGACCACCACCTCTTCTGCAGCGCCTGCTGTGAAGGATCCTGCCAAAACAGAGTTAGGATCGATAATTAAAGTTGAGACTTACGCTTGCGTATGCGGAACGGTAGTCTCGGAACTTTGCCTTCGGATTCGCCACGACGGATCGAGTCTTCTCACGAACGGAGTAAGGCTACTAATCCATAATCTAAATCTCTATTTTAGATTAAGAACTTGGAAAGAGGAAGAGAAAGGATTTCTGCAGAGCTTCGCTAGGATGAAGTTGCATGCATGAATTTCATGCAAAAGGTGTAAGAAATGGCTTACCCTTGGGTCTTATTTATAGCCCCCAAGGTAGTTATTTTAGGGTAAGTTGTTCCTTTGGAACAACTTAATTAAGGTGTACCATGATACATGGCACATTATAAGCTTAAGTTGTACCATATGCATGGTACAACATAAGCTTAAGATATTCCCCCTTTATAAGCCATATGTCGCATGCACTTATGCATATATAATGCGACTTTCCCACTCATCCAGAGATCCTCTCCGCAAGGGAACAGATTCCCTTTGTACACGACTTCGTGTACGCGACGTTCGAGGTCCGTATTCCCTCGTACATCCCACGCAAGGGTGTACAAACGTCTTCCATATCCAACATCTCCCACTCACACTTGAGGGGATTGTAAGAGAACGTCTTTCCCTTAGTTCTTTCATCTATCATACCGAGAAATAGACCGTGCGACCGTCATGCGCGTAGAGTCTGTTGTTGTGCACTTGTTAGAGATACACAACGACCTCGAAGGTGCAAAGTTGAGTAGTTCAACGCATGCTTTACCCTAGATTATTTCTTCACATTTCTTGTACTTTATATTCAACAATTGAATCCCATCTGGATTACAATTGGCTAGCCAGCTTTGAATCATTAAAGTCCAAATGCGAATATGAAATCAATCTTCCTCTTCTTGCGAACCTTCTGATCTTGACTTGATTCGCTTTTCTAACGTGCCCCGCCGAGCCGAATTACCATAGCCCATTAGTAACACGCTAAGATAGCGATCATCTCGTCAAATCTAAAGGAACCAATTGGAGTCCTTGAGGGTAAGAGTTAAGACCCGTATGGCCTTTGAGTCTCACATAATAGCAAACACTATTGCTACTAACTCAGTGGTCGAAATGCATACGTGGTATGAACACGTATTACAACATCACTCCTTTCCCATGGAGAGTATGTCTTAATGATGTTGTACGGATGAAAAGATCAGACACCACAGTGCCTATCTTTTTGATTCCCCTTACTACTCGTGAAATATTCACGGACTCTCATCCTGCATAAGACAGATAGGATTTAAAAAATCCTACGAGATCTCTTTCAAATATCCTTGTGATACAGATCTCAGATCTTTTGTAAGCATCCATATGATGCAGATCTTTCATTCGACTATCTTGTTTAAGTCATGACTCTAAATCATTCGTCTAATGATTTTGACTTTAAACTAGTCTCATCTCTATCTTATCCATCTGATAAGATAAGGCGGTTGCTCATGTGAGAGAGCCAACCTTAATCTGTCCGACATACACACAATTCAGCTGAGATTTCAAAAATGTACACAAACATTTCTTAAGAAATTCATATGCAATGTTTGAAAAAGAACTTGTTCTTTTATTAAATTTGATCTTTCTCAGACATGGGAATATATATTGGTACAACTCAGCTCTTACGCAATCCTTGGGATGATAAGTGTTTTATAAAACACATTTCTGGGGATCGCTTTCGTATGCTGATCCTCTATCATCTCATGCGTAGATATGTACCTTATGTCTACCTTCTTGGTTTTATCATACTTTTGCAAATCTGCAGTTCCTTTAAGATACTGCATTATCCTCTTAACCGCTTTCCAGTGTTCTTGCCCTAGGTTGGATTGGTAACAGCTTACCATTTCCAACTGCAAAACAGATGTCCGGTCTCGTACACACCATAGCGTACATAAGACTATCAACTGCACTGGAATATGGAACTTTTTCCATAATTTCTTTTTCCTTTTGGTTCTTTGGACACGATTCCAGATATAAATTATCGCATATGCTTATATGAATATCAATGGACTTGCAGTCCTGCATATTAAATCGTTCTAGAACCTTCTTTATATAAGTCTCCTGTGAAAGAGAAAGAAGTTTCTTCGAACGATTCCTTGAAACCTTAACTTCAAGGATATATGCGGCTTTTCCTATGCCTTTCATCTCAAATACTGATGAAAGCCAAGCCTTGATACTCATCACAAAGCCCTTGTCATTTCTGGCTATTAAAATGTCATCTACATATAGAGACATGATAATATACTTGCTTTTAATCCTCTTGATATATACTCAGTTATCTTCATCAAGCATGGAAAAAACCATTTGATAAGACAACTTCTTGAAATTGTATATACTATTGCCTCGAGGATTTACTTAAGACCATATATGGATTTACGAAGTTCACAAACCTTATGTTCGTTTCCTTCTTTTACAAACCCTGTTGGTTGTTCCATATAGATCTCCTCATCCAATTCTCCATTGAGAAAGGCAGTCTTTACATCCATCTGATGTAATTCGAGGTATAAGCAAGCTACCATTGCCAGAAACATGCGAATCAAGGTAAAATGCACAACAGGTGAGAAGGTCTCTTCGTAGTCTATCCCTTCCTGTTGCGTAAAACCTTTCGCGACAAGGCGAGCTTTATATCTGTCAAATAGAGCCATCAGCCTTATGCTTGATTTTGAGAACCCATTTGTTCCCAATTGCTCTATGTCCTCTGGGTAAGTTAACTAAGTCCCAGACTTGGTTAACTTTCATGGATTTCAATTCCTCCTTCATCGCTTTCATCCATTTGTCTTTCGCAGGGCATGATGCGGCATATTTGAGATTCTTCAAGTCCTTGTTGACTCGAATTAAGATCAATTCTAATATCACTCCCACTTGAAATGTTGTTACAATTTCTCCCACTTGGATCATTATTCCCGTATGGAATAGGATAATCGTCATTCGTATAATCCATTGGTGAAGGTTGAAAAGAATTTTCGTTTTCACCAAGAATTTCTCCCACTCGAATGAGGTAATCCTTTTTGATCATAAATCTCAAAATAAAGATAAGTCTGGACTTATCTCGCCCTGTCTTGGAAACTCGTTTTCCAAGAAAGTGACATCCCTCGACTCAAACTCAATTAGCCCACCATTGTCTTCCTGACTAACAAAAATATAACCTTTGGAGTTTTCTACGTATCGTATAAAGATACGTTTCCTTCCCCTTGGCCCAAGTTTGCCATACTTATGGGAGGAAATATGTGCGTTGAATGCACAAACTCAAGGTAAAAATGTTTAAGTCAGGAGACCTTTGGTTCCACAACTCATAAGGAGTGGAGCTAACTGATTTCGAGGGTACGCGGTTTAAAATGAAAACGGTTGTCAATAATGCATCACCCCAAAAGGTGATTGGCAAGTTAGCTTGCGCCATCATTGAACGGACCATTTTTCATTAAAGTCCTATACCTCCTTTCTGCAACACCAATTTGTTGAGGAGTATATGGCATAGTTACCTGATGTACTATGCCTTTTTCATCACAAAGTTCCTTTAAACTTGTTGATTGATATTCACCGCCTATTTCGGTTCGCATGACCTTAATCTTGCGATCTAATTGATTCTCCTCTAAACTCATATAGTTTTTAAAGCAGGTTTAGTGCTTTCACTTGTGTGGGATATCAAATAGATATGACCGAATTGGGTGAAATCATCAATAAAAGTGATGAAAAATAGGACTTCCCACGACTTGTCTCGACATTCATCGGACCACATATGTCCGAATGGATAAGCTGTAATGGAACCTCGGCCCTTGTGCCGGTTCCAAACGGCTTGCGACAAGATTTCCTCACAAGGCAATGTTCGTAGGTCGACATTTCAACCTTTGAAACATTGGATAGAAGGCCACGTTTGGCAAGTCTATCTATATGCATTGGTCCAATATGACCAAGCCTTGCATGCCAACAAATTATATTAGACTCATTAGTCAAAGAATTTGTCACAAGGAAATTTTCATTACATGAGGAAATACATTGTACTTATTACAATAAATCCTTTGAAATACAAACCCAGTACCAATAAAGGAATTATTACAAAAATAGGTCCATATTACAATCATGAAGGAACCAACTATCACCAAGACCCATTAAATTGACCACAGTATTAATATTCCTTTGAATATATGGAATGAAGAGAACATCATAAAGTAGGAGAGTGTGGCCGTTGTCTAAGTCTAGCTTGTAATTCCCAACGCCTTTCTCTACAACACGTGAGTTGTTTCCTACATCGATCCACTTCATTCCATGGTGTATCCGGTGATACTCCACGAAGGACCGTCTGTCCTTTGCTATGTGATCGGTGGCATCTGAATTAATTATCCCATAATGGATTAGATTCCACAAGAAATATTGAACTAGAAACACATATGTAACTAGTATTACAAGTTACCTCGTCACTTCCACTCGTACACGAACGAGCATAGTGACCGAGTTTGTTGCACTTGAAGCACTTGATCCTTTTCAAGTCTTTCTTCTTGTGCCATTTCTTGTGCCCACCCTTATATTTGGGTTCCTTGGTAGACTCAGGTTGCTTATTACGTTCATTAGAAGACTTCGAACGATCTTTACGTTTCTTTCCCCCGTGTGAGGAACTAGCAACCATGTGCACTTCTGCATTTGGCTTGGCAGCCGCAAGCCGCTCTTCCTCTAATTCGAGGTGCTTGGAAACGTCGTTGAAGGTCTTGATGCTCTCATTGTGAGTGAGATGCATCTTCATTTGATCCCACCCATTTGGTAGGGAACGTATGACTGCTTGGATTTGTTGCTCATCAGTGAGCACATGACCTGCGTCCTTTAACTTCGAGATAAGGTTCGCCATATGTCGCAGATGTTTCCCCATGGAATGATCTGGACGTTTCTTATATGTATCGAACCTTATAGTTAAGGCGCGAAGTTTGGACACCGATGTGCCACCGAACTTCTCCTCTAGCTTGGACCATATTTCCATGGCTAGGTCATATTCTCGGAAGATGCGCATTATGTCATCAGCCATACTGCTTAATAACGTAATGCGCGCTATCTTATTCTTCCGAGACCAAGCATCAAAAGCTTCCTTGTCTCGTCTGTGTTGGGCCGTAGTGCCCAACTCGGGTTCAATCATTACGTTCTTTAGAGTTTCGAGCACTTCTTGCTCCTCTAAAACGTATTGTATCTTAATGGACCAAAGTTTGTAATTATCGCCGTTGAGTTTTTCACCTTTGTTTAACTCAGCGACGATATCTTTTGAAGCGGAAGACATTTTACTTTTAAAATGCTGCAAAAAAAACACAAAACCGAAGGTTCGATCAAAACATTGCATAAAAAATTCTTAAAATATAACTCCCACTTGAAATGATAATAGAGTATCCCATTTGGATAGTTCTAAAAATTCAAATCCCACTTGGAATTATATTATATTTGATAAGTTACTTTCGAAAAATATTGAAGATGTTGTTCTAGAATCGAAAAGGTCTCTATGATTCCAATCACCATCTAGAACAACCTTCAATATTCCCCCATCACTTATCAAACAATAGTACTCTTATAGTACTAGCAGCGGAAAACGAGTATTTGATAAGTTACTTTCGAAAAATATTGAAGATGTTACTCTAGAATCGGAAAGGTCACTATGTTTCCAATGACCATCTAGAGTAACTTTCAATATTTCTCCCTCACTTTATCAAATGTTAGTACTTTTATAGTACTTTGCAGCGGAAAAGCGTTTTTGAAAACGTATTTTTCAAAACGAATTTAAAATACATTGGCTAATCTCCGTAGAGTAGAGCACAACGTCATAAGTTCATTGGCTAATCTCCGTGGAGTAGAGCACAATGACATGGCTAATCTCGCATGAAGTAGAGCATTACGGCTAATCTTCAAGGAGTAGAGCACAATTACATAAGTACATTGGCTAATCTCCGTAGAGTAGAGCACAATGACTTGGCTAATCTCGCATAAAGTAGAGCACTATGGCTAGTCTTCAAGGAGTAGAGCCCAAGTTAAAAAAAACTTCATTAAAATGTTAGTTCCGTATGAACTAGTCGGCACTATGGTTAGCCCCGTATGGACTAATCGACACATTCGAGTTTGATCAATACCTTTTGTCACCCCGTATGGGTCAGTTGGCAAGTTTGCAGTCGACCCAGACCTTCTGCCAGATTGGTCGACCAAAAACACCAAATTGGTCGACCAATATTCAAACTGCAACTTCTCCCGGCCAGGGCCTCTGCCCTGGCCGGTGCTTGGCCAAGGGCCGGCCAGGGGCCCTGGCCCCCTCGGCCAGGGCCGGCCAGGCCCTAGCCTCTGCCAGGGCCGGCCGGCCAGGCCACTGGCCGGGGCCAGGGCTCCAGCCCTGGCCTCGGCCAGGCCCTGGCCTGAGGCCAGGGCGCCGCCCTGGCCTCTGCCAGGGCGGCCTGGCCGCTGGCCGGGGCCAGGGCTCCTGCCCTGGCCTCGGCCAGGCCCTGGCCTGAGGCCAGGGCGCCGCCCTGGCCTCTGCCAGGGCGGCCTGGCCGCTGGCCGGGGCCAGGGCTCCTGCCCTGGCCTCGGCCAGGCCCTGGCCTGAGGCCAGGGCGCCGGCCCTGGCCTCTGCCAGGGCCGGCCTGGCCCTGGCAGTGGCCAGGGCGCCGGCCCTGGCCTCTGCCAGGGCCGGCCTGGCCGGCAGGCCTTGGCCAAGGCCGGCCACTGCTGGCCTGGCCTTGGCCGGCCATTGTCGGCCTGACCATGGCCGGCCATGGCTTGGCCATGGCCGGTCATGGCCAAGGCCATTCGGCGTTGGCCGGCCATGGCCCCTTTGGCCATGGCCGGCCACACCCTTTGAATGGGGTTGCCGCACTTATTCCTCCCCCTTGATGGGGTGGTCGCCGGTGGTTATTGGCCGTAGCCAACCCCTTCCGCTTGGGGAGGGGGGTTGCATGGTCTTCATAGCCCATTTGGCCATGGTGCACATGCACCAAATTTCCTCTTACCCGATGGAAATAACTACCATCATCTTCCTCGATGAAGCACCCGTTCGTCGATGAAGCACCCGTTCGTCGAGAAATTAGTTATTTCCTAATGGCCGTGTGCCAAAAATGAAAAATAACATACTACGTGAACGGTCGGTTCTTCCCGTCACGGAGAGTTCCTACCATATCCGTAATGATAGGAGACCCTAACGTGAAAAGAACAACCGCTGCGTTCTCTCCGTCACGAAGCGTTCCTACTATATCCGTAATAGTAGGAGACCCATTCGTGAAAAAGACAACGACTCGTTCATAGTTTCGACGGGGCGGTGGTTTGACCGGGGCGAACCCATATGGCTCTGATACCAATGAAGGATCCTGCCAAAACAGAGTTAGGATCGATAATTAAAGTTGAGACTTACGCTTGCGTATGCGGAACGGTAGTCTCGGAACTTTGCCTTCGGATTCGCCACGACGGATCGAGTCTTCTCACGAACGGAGTAAGGCTACTAATCCATAATCTAAATCTCTATTTTAGATTAAGAACTTGGAAAGAGGAAGAGAAAGGATTTCTGCAGAGCTTCGCTAGGATGAAGTTGCATGCATGAATTTCATGCAAAAGGTGTAAGAAATGGCTTACCCTTGGGTCTTATTTATAGCCCCCAAGGTAGTTATTTTAGGGTAAGTTGTTCCTTTGGAACAACTTAATTAAGGTGTACCATGATACATGGCACATTATAAGCTTAAGTTGTACCATATGCATGGTACAACATAAGCTTAAGATATTCCCCCTTTATAAGCCATATGTCGCATGCACGTATGCATATATAATGCGACTTTCCCACTCATCCAGAGATCCTCTCCGTAAGGGAACAGATTCCCTTTGTACACGACTTCGTGTACGCGACGTTCGAGGTCCGTATTCCCTCGTACATCCCACGCAAGGGTGTACAAACGTCTTCCATATCCAACATGCTGCTGCTATTGACCCTGCCTCTGCCTCCTGAGCATGCGTTGGAGGACTCTCCCATGTGCACTTGGATGATATTTTTTGTCGTGAGAGAGTGGGGTAGGATAGTTGGGTGGTTATGTATTTTGATGTATTTTTTGGATGTTTTGATGATACATTTTGTTGTATGTTCATTTTGGTGTCTATTGAGACATATGTTGTATTTGGTGCAACGATCTGATGATCGTTTATATCTGTGTTGGCAGATGTATACTTTTGATGTATCCTGTTTATATATATATATATACATCGTGTTGCAATTTATTTCCGTGTGCACATTATATTTTTGTCTCTGATGTTGATTTCGTCGCTCGACGATTATATTGATTAAATAGAATTCTTTCTATGAAAGCATAGAATTGTTTTCCATGCACTAAATTCACTAAGAATGTTGATATTGGAGAGTATATTCCATAACTCAATATGTGAAATTGATTTGAGTTTTGATGATTTCATTTTTCGATTTTTGACTATGGACTCGTTGGCACGCTTTGATTTTATTCGTTATTTTACATTGGTGTCATTTGGACCATGGTCGTATTCTTCGACTCTCGTGCTTTTATTTTTTAGCCATTGTTGTTGTCGTTGATCTCCTCCCGCTCTTTTTGCTAATGCCAAAGGGGGAGAGAATTAATAATGACGATGTGCTAAATGATAAATCAAAGCCATTTACCGTGAATCTAATTTGACATGTTAGATTCAGGGGGAGTTAAGATATAAAAATGGATTTCAAATCCGATATTTCAATAATTGGATCATGTTTTATACTTTTCTCATCTGCTTGATGCGTATGATTATTATTTAATTCGGAATTAACGTGTCATCAATGCAGGGGGAGTAAGTAAATTTCATTTCAATCATTATTATTGATTATTATTTATGTTGGTTTGTCATCACCAAAAAGGGGGAGAATGTTGAGTATTGATTCTCCGGATTTGGTTTTGATGATGAACAAACATAAATATCGTGAACTAACTCTTTGTGAGCGCAGTTATGGAGATCGTCGCCAAAATTCTACGTACATCAAAAGCGACGTCTCAAGACTTCTCAAAGCACGTGATCTTGTGCCTGAAGCTTCGTTGAAGCTCTAGGAGCATTATTGAAGTCAAGAGATTCGGATTGATGCTTTGAAGATGGTTCGTCTAGTTTATTTTATAGTCTTCTAGATTCTTTTCATAGAATATTAAGCCTTGAGTAGGTCTTACATTATAATCTGCATAACGCTCATATCTTAGAGATAGGATTATCTTAGAAACCCATAGAAACTTTTCCGAAGCCTCACGCTTCATTTCGTGGCTTCTGGTGCATCTTAGTTGGTTCAAGAAGAAGAACCAACCGACTAGATTGTCATCTAGTCGGTTAAGAATCCTTCTTGAACCGACTAGATCTCCTTGCTCAATTCAGTCTCTTCACTGTTGACCAATTAGTCGGTCCAAGAAGGTTCACCGACCGACTAGTTGTCAAACTAGTCGGTTTGGAATCCTTCTTAGACCGACTAGTTATATTTTCACTTTTCAGCCTGAGCTACTGTTTACAGTTAGTCGGTCCAAGAACATTCATCGGCCGACTAGTTGTGAAACTAGTCGGTTGGAATTTGTTCTTAGACCGACTAGCTCTCTTTGAATTCAGCCTATGGTATTTCAACTCTTAGTCGGTCAAAGAACACTCACCGACCGACTAGTTGTCAACTAGTCGGTTGGCAAGTCTTCTTAGACCGACTAGTTCTAACTCCTTGAATTCACTTTATTGGCTGTGAACCATTTAGTCAGTCCAAGAAGAATCACCGACCGACTAGTTGAGAAACTAATCGGTCAGTGATCCTTCTTAGACCGATTAGACTGCTTCAGAAATAGATCCGTTGGAGCATTAAATACACGAATTTTCCCTCTCTCTTCTCTCTATCCTATATATACTTGTGATGCTTCTTCATAGCATTCAAGGCTGCCATTATTGAGTATTAGAGATCAAAGAGAGAGCATTTAATTCTCATTTCCAAGCTCACTCATTTCTCACAAGAATCTCTCCAAACTTCTTGAGTCCTAATTTTCTCATGAGAGATTCTCTTCATTGTGAGCCATTCAAGCCAAGAGCTTGATTCAAGGTCACCAACTCCATCCTAGCCTTTGATCGCTGTTCATCTTCTTGGAGCTAGGCTTTGGTGCCTTCTTCTTCCTCAAAATCCTTCTTGCCCTAAAATCGTAAGTTTTACTCAATGCATAGGATTTTGTTGGTAAGTGTTTATATTTCATTTACATTGATATTGCAAGTTTTTCTCTTGGTTTGTGAGAGAAGTGTGTGATCCCGGTTTGTGGGAGTCACATTTCGATTTGTGCATGATTTGATCTTGTAGAGGTTTTCTACAAGAATTTCATAGTGCAAAACTTGGGTTAGTGGTTTCTAACTCAAGTAGCCGGAGGGGATTCGGGTGTTTGGGACGTAGGATCACCGGGAACAAGTCGGGGAGACTTGGGTGGATCCGAACCTGTTATATCGTTTGTTTGCATTGTCGTTTATTGTTGTCAATATTTTCATTCCGCATTGTTAGTTGAGTTTTCACGATAATTAGGAATAATTACTCTTGATTATTTTAAAGTACTATTCACCCCCCCTCTAGTATTTGTGCAGTAGCTATCAGGGCATTACATAACTCTGTTTCACCTAACCAAGCTATCTCCTTATCCCCGCCTCATCTGTACCCATTTATCCCGATCTTGTTTCGTTACGCTATTTGATTTCGATACCCTTACTATTGCTTAGTCATTCTACTAGTGCTTGTCGTTGCCTATGTCAACCTTAGTATAGTGGTGGGCCCATTAGTTTTATTGTGATGTCGTCGTGGTGCATGTATATAGGTAGAGTGTGTGGACCCGTGTGTGTGAACCCCTGTGTACCACTCATGTGTGAGTGTGCTACCCCTAGTATATTAATGATTGTCCCTTGTGTTATATATGCATACTCAGTGTTATTCATGATATATGTGAAGTTGTATGATTGATAGTATTTATAAATATATGTGTGGATAGCTATACCACTTTAGGGATGTCTGTGTATATTAGAATTAGTATTAGAATATCAACTAGTGGTGTATGTAGTTTGAAGTATATGTAAATGCTTGAAATAGTATACTAGTAAGTTATGTACATGATATGTGTAATGATAATTGGTGTACTTATAGTTAAGTGTGCAGGTCTATTATATGATCTATAAGTTAGTACGTATGAGCGTATGCTCGTACATAGATATATATGTGTTTAGCCGTAAGTAGATATTTACATACTGTATGAATATGTGTGATATACGTATGGTAATATGGTTATAATTTTGTATAGTACTGCTTGCCTTTAAGGGATGTTGTGTGTGTATGTGTATACCATGAGATATACCCGATTATTGTATGTCGTAACTATGTATGGATAGGTATATATAGTAGTATACTAATTATATGTAAATTGCTATGGTGTGAATATGTTATATGTATGACTATGTTTTGGTGTAGATATGTGGTAAGCAAATTTTTGTGTAGGTATGGTATGCGTGCAATGAGTATGCGTGTAGTAATGTGTACGCGACTATACGATGTATGCGTGTATATGATAGAGTATTATGATTGTATACGTGTACTGATATTTGTAATATTATTATAGTATGTAAAGTTATTGCATTATGGGGGTGTTAATTGAATAAATATAAAGTGTGATTGATATTATTGTGTGTATAAGATAGCATGTGTTTTTACCTGTATAGTGTGACGAGTGATATGATTACGTTGGTATATATATAAGAGTGGTGTGTTGGTATATATATAAATATAGTGTTATGAATATAAAGTATTCTGGTTCTTATATGGGTCTTTGAGTCTCACTCATGCTTGAGTGGGTATACTCTAAGTATATTGTTATATTTGTCTGTGGTTGGTGTATAATGCTATAAGCATAGTAATGGATGAGTGTATATTGATAGATTTGGTTGTGCCTGGTTACGTTATGCACATGGTTGTGGGTGGCTATACCATTATATGGATATAGGTGTTGGTCTTGTAGTATAGCTATTTACTAAGGTTTTACATGTTTAAATGTATATATGCTAGCTAAACTAGGTGTGTAGAATGTGCTAAGTATATAGTGGTATGAGTGGCATGTATGAATAGTATATTAGCGTGTGTGGGTATGCACCATGCACGAGTAAGTATGTGCTTAGCTACAGGTGATTGCGACTATGGTATGTGTGTTATGTCATGAATATAGTTATAGGATTGTATGTGGTTTGTATATAAGATGAAGTATCTGCGTGTATTTGAATAACTACATATTTGTGTATTTATAGTAGTAGTGAATGTATAATAGATATAGCAAACATGATTTAATATTGTATGGTGTGATTACATGTGTTGATATGTTTAGTGTTGGATGTACGCTAGGAGATATAAAGGAGTAGTATATCCATGTTTGTTTTGTACATAGGTATCTATACGTGAAGTACAACGATTGTATTTGCTAGTGTGAAACTTTTTATTTATGTAGGTATCTGTACCATGGATATGTGATAAGTGAGTAATAGTTATATAAGGGATGTACGTGACTATATGAATGATTGAAGTACGTGTATGAATTTGACTGTCTATGACAGGTATAAGTATAGAATGTGTATATAAATGCATGATTGTAGTATTAATGTTTGAGTACCTAGTGCATATATAAGCACGTGTAGTAAATATACATGGTTTGAATTATAGTATGATATGATTGGGGTAGTTACTAGAATGGCTAGATATATTTTTAGTTAGAAAGTCTGAGGACAGACTTTGCTCTAAGGTTGGTAGGATGTCACGGTCGCTTTTCGACCGAATGTTTTCCGTGCGCGTACCTTCTTAATCGTACGCGTATTTTTGTGACATCCTCTTGTATCTCGAACGTTATATGTCGTTGTGACCCTCTGAGAGAGTACTTATTTGTGGAATTTTTCGTGAACATTTCACGGCTCATTCTTGTTGGATATGGAAGACGTTTGTACACCCTTGTGGGGGATGTACGAGGGAATACGGACCTCGAACGTCGCGTACACGAAGTCGTGTGCAAAGGGAATATGTTCCCTTGCGGAGAGGATCTCTGGATGAGTAGGAAAGTCGCTTTATATATGCATAAGTGCATGCGACATATGGCTAATAAAGGGGGAATATCTTAAGCTTATGTTGTACCATGCATATGGTACAACTTAAGCTTATAATGTGCCATGTATCATGGTACACCTTAATTAAGTTGTTCCAAAGGAACAACTTACCCTAAAATAACTACCTTGGGGGCTATAAATAAGACCCAAGGGTAAGCCATTTCTTACACTTTTTGCATGGCATTCTTGCATGCATTTTCATCCTAGCGAAGCTCTGCCGAAATGCTTCCTCTCTTTCTTTATCCAAGTTCTTAATCTAAAGTAGAGATTTAGATTGTGGATTTAGTAGCCTTACTCCGTTCGTGAGAAGACTCGATCCGTCGTGGCGAATCCGAAGGCGAAGTTCGTAGACTACCGTGCCGCATACGCAAGCGTAAGTCTAAACTTCATATTATCGATCCTAACTCTGTTTTGGCAGGATCCTTCATTGGTATCAGAGCCATATGGGTTCGCCCCGGTCAAACCGTCGTTCCGTCGAAACTATGAACGAGTCGTTGTCTTTTTCACGAATGGGTCTCCTACCATTACGGATATGGTAGGAACAATTCGTGACGGAGAGAACGCAGCGGTTGTTCTTTTCACGTTAGGGTCTCCTATCATTACGGATATGGTAGGAACTCTCCGTGACGGGAAGAACCGACCGTTCACGTAGTATGTTATTTTTCATTTTTGGCACACGGCCATTAGAAAATAACTAATTTCTCGACGAACGGGTGCTTCATCGAGGAAGATGATGGTAGTTATTTCCATCGGGTAAGATGAAATTTGGTGCATGTGCACCATGGCCAAATGGGCTATGAAGGCCATGCACCCCCCCTCCCCATGCAGAGGGGGTTGGCTACGGCCAATAACCACTGGCGACCACCCCATCAAGGGGGAGGAATGTGTGCGGCAACCCCAATCAAAGGGGATGGCCGGCCATGGCCAAAGGGGCCATGGCCGGCCAATGCCCAAAATGGCCTTGGCCATGGCCGGCCATGGCCAAGCCATGGCCGGCCATGGCCAGGCCGGCCACGGCCTGCCGGCCTGGCCGGCCCTGGCAGTGGCCAGGGCCGGCCTTCCGGCCCTGGCAGAGGCCAGGGCCGGCGCCCTGGCCTCGGCCAGGGCCGGCCTGGCCAGCCCTGGCAGAGGCCAGGGCCAATGCCCTGGCAGAGGCCAGGGCCAATGCCCTGGCCTCGGCCAGGGCATGGCCGGCCCTTGGCCAAGCCTCGGCCATGGCAGAGGCCCTGGCCGGGAAGATGTTGCAGACCAAAATTGGTCGACCAATTTGGTGTTTTTGGTCGACCAATCCGACAGAAGGTCTGGGTCGACTGCAAACTTGCCAACTGACCCATACGGGGTGACAAAAGGCCTTGGTCAAACTCGAATGTGCCGATTAGCCCATACGGGGCTAACCACAGTGCCGACTAGTTCATACGGGACTAACGTTTTAATAAAGTTTTTTCATTGGGCTCTACTCCTTGAAGATTAGCCATAGTGCTCTACTTCATGCGAGATTAGCCGTAGTGCTCTACTCCTTGAAGATTAGCCGTAATGCATGCGAGATTAGCCATGTCATTGTGCTCTACTCTACGGAGATTAGCCAATAAACTTATAACGTTGTGCTCTACTCTACGGAGATTAGCCAATGTGTTTTCAAATTTTTTGAAAAAGGTATTTTCAAATAGGTTATGTCCCGTCCTTAATCGGGATAGCGCAATTTAGAAATCCAAGTCCTACCACGATCCGGCCATGGTTATCTAACCCATGGGTGTGTAGAACAGGTCTCGTGGCTTGGCAATTGTTGCGTTAAAATTCTTTGCGCAAACTCTCACCTATTCCATTTTGAAAGATATGTTTTTCAAAATTGATTTTCTGCTGCGAAGTACTATAAGAGTACAATTGTTTGATAAGTGATGGGGGAATATTGAAGGTTGTTCTAGATGGTGATTGGAATCATAGAGACCTTTTCGATTCTAGAACAACATCTTCAATATTTTTCGAAAGTAACTTATCAAATATAATATAATTCCAAGTGGGATTTGAATTTTTAGAACTATCCAAATGGGATATTCTATTATCATTTCAAGTGGGAGTTATATTTTAAGAATTTTTATGCAATGTTTTGATCGAACCTTCGGTTTTATGTCTTTTGCAGCATTTTAAAAGTAAAATGTCTTCCGCTTCAAAGAATATCGTTGCTGAGTTAAACAAAGGTGAAAAACTCAACGGCGATAATTACAATCTTTGGTCCATAAAGATACAATACGTTCTAGAGGAGCAAGAAGTGCTCGAAACTCTAAAGAACGTTATGATTGAACCCGAGTTGGGCACTACGGCCCAACACCGACGAGACAAGGAAGCTTTTGATGCTTGGTCTCGGAAGAATAAGATAGCGCGCATTACGTTATTAAGCAGTATGGCTGATGACATAATGCACATCTTCCGAGAACATGACCTAGCCATGGACATATGGTCCAAGCTAGAGGAGAAGTTCGGTGGCACATCGGTGTCCAAACTTCGCGCCTTAACTATTAAGTTCGATACATATAAGAAACGTCCAGATCATTCCATAGGGAAACATCTGCGACATATGGCGAACCTTATCTCGGAGTTAAAGGACGCAGGTCATTTGCTCACTGATGAGCAACAAATCCAAGCAGTCATACGTTCCCTACCAAATGGGTGGGATCAGATGAAGATGCATCTCACTCATAATGAGAGCATCAAGACCTTCAACGATGTTTCCAAGCACCTCGAATTAGAGGAAGAGCGGCTTGCGGCTGCCAAGCCAGGTGCAGAAGTGCACATGGTTGCTAGTTCCTCACACGGGGGAAAGAAACGTAAAGATCGTTCGAAGTCTTCTAATGAACGTAATAAGCAACCTGAGTCTACCAAGGAACCCAAACATAAGGGTGGACACAAGAAATGGCACAAGAAGAAAGACTTGAAATGGATCAAGTGCTTCAAGTGCAATAAGCTCGGTCACTATGGTCGTTCGTGTACGAGTGGAAGTGACGAGGTAACTTGTAATACTAGTTACATATGTGTTTCTAGTTCACTATTTCTTGTGGAATCTAATCCATTTTGGGATAATTGATTCAGGTGCCACCGACCACATAGCAAAGGACAGACGGTCCCTCGTGGAGTATCACCGGATACCCCAAGGAATGAAGTGGATCAATGTAGGAAACAACACACGTGTTGAAGTGAAAGGCGTTGGGACTCGCAAGCTAGTCTTGGACAACGGCCACACTCTCCTACTTCATGATGTTCTCTTCATTCCATATATTCAAAGGAATATTAAAACTGTGGTCAATTTAATGGGTCTTGGTTATAGTTGGTTCCTTCATGATTGTAATATGGACCTATTTTTGTAATAATTCCTTTATTGGTACTGGGTTTGTATTTCAAAGGATTTATTGTAATAAGTACAATGTATAAATTCCTCATGTAATGAAAATTTCCTTGTGACAAATTCTTTGACTAATGAGTCTAATATAATTTGTTGGCACACAAGGCTTGGTCATATTGGACCAACGCGTATGGATAGATTTGCCAAACGTGGCCTTCTATCCAATGTGATACGACTATTTTGACCGGGTCCGGAGGAGCCAAGTCAACCACGACCAGTCAACCAGCCAAACTACGGCCTCGGGCTCCGGCCCAAGGATCTTACGGGCGGGTCGCGTTTCTCCACCCACGACGAAGGCCCAAGAGATTGCCCGCCTCTGTAGCGGAGGAAATCGGGGCCCAAATCGAGGAAGCCTTCGCCAAATATGGCAGCCGCCCTGTGCCATCATGATCCGCCAATTATGGCAGCCACCTTCATGGCTCGCCAAATATGGCAACCGACTTCATGGCCAGGCTTAATGGCCATCATTCTCCCGCCATTATGGCCCGCCAATTATGGCAACCGCAACGCCCATTACTCCAGCCTTCATGGCCCGCCAATTATGGCAATCACTCATGGCCATGACTCCACCTTCATGGCGTCATCAAGTGGGCGCAATTAGAGGGGGTCAACCCTTCCCCATTTGCACGACCCCATGAATGGCAGCCATGATGTCACGTCATGGCATATGATGAGCATGGTTCGTCTATATGAGGAGGGGGCGGGCGACATTTTGAAGGGGCCGGATCTTCACCACCTACAACGGAGGTACCTCATACTCCCATCTTACACCTTCTTCCACCTTGAATATTTCTCCTCCAAAGCTCGGCCCGAGGACTCAAGTATCGGTCTCTCCACGAGCCATACTCGATCCCACCGAGCACTTATCAGACCAGATCTGACTTTGGCATCGGAGGGGCTTCGGTCGGAACCAAGGTCCGACCCCCCTGACGAGCTCTCTCGTCTATTCAGGTCCAGGAGTTCCAGTGACGCCGAGGCTACCCCTCGGTGTCCTTCCAGCCGGAGCCGAGCGCCCTCGTCCCCGACCTCGTTCGTCTCCTCCGTCACGAGGACGTCGCTCTGCCGAGGCTACCCCTCGCCGAGCCGACGCGAGGATCCGCACGCCCCGCTGCGAACGACTCTGCCTTCAACCGATCCCAGAGGCTGTCATCTCACCGAGGCTACCCCTCGGCCCGCCAAAGAACGGAGCCGCGCCTTTCCGCTCGAGCGAACGCGCCGTCGGTCGACCCCACCGGTCATCTCCGTCTCGAGCGACAGCCACGACAACTCGGGGGTCCCGCGCGTCCCCTCTTTGACCGCGTTGACCACACACCTTCCATACTATTAATGTGTTCTGTGAAAAATAGCAGAAACATTTGGCGCCGTCTGTGGGAACCGAGTCGACACCTACGACGTCAACCGCATCGGTAGCGACTCATTCCATGATCTAAAACCCGTCTCCCCGTAAAGACTAGATGGGATTCCCCCTCCCGCGATCCAAGATTGATGCTGTGGGCGGAGCAGAAGACTAGCGTTGGGCTGGAGAATTCGCACCAGATCGTTTCCCTTTTCCTCTCAAAAGTGAGCAGACTCAACTGAACTCGAGATCGACCGCTCTGCATCTCTCTTCTTACCAACATTCGAACTTCAGACTCCCGAAGAAGACCGAGGCCGTGCGACGGCGGGAGCAAGCGTTCTGTCTCAGATAGAACCTGAGCTCGAGCAGAAGCTGGTGCCCTCAATCCAAGGTCGAACTTGGTTGACAGGAAGCTTCGATCATCCAGACGCATCAGGGTTCAACCGGATGAACCCATCAATTCTGCGAAGATCTGATCAGAGCATCTCAACCTCATATGAGCTTCGCCTCGAATGGGGACTCCGACGAAGCACCGGCGTCCCGGGAGAAGCGTCAACCTTCGGCATCACCGACCGCGCCTCGACAGGGCCCGATCTGGGCCTTCGATCCACGTCCATCGCCCTGAGGGAGAAATCGACATTCGACCCGATGGGACATCAGATCCGACGAGTTGTCCGGCTCAGCACAACTCCTGACAGATATCGGTCCGTCCCCGCCTCGTTCCAACTGAGAACGAGGTGCCCCCTCCATGTTCGACGATGAACGAGCTCCTCTTGCCTCGTTTCGACTGAGATCTACCTACACTCGGATCTAAAGCGAGTTGGGGGAAAGAGCCGGTGCCTATCTCCATCTTCAGCCACTCTTCCCTCGTCTCCCCTCACCGCTGACGGGATTGCCACCCAATCGTCCCGAGCACGGGCGCTAGGTCCGATCTGATCTGCCCCAGCCGATGTGGGCATCCTCCGTTATCATGGCTGCTCGAGCATTCCTCGTGTCTGGATCTTGATGGAATCTCGATCCATCGATCAGGCAGGAGGATGCGCTCTGTCGGACGACAGGTCGGACGTCCGGTGATCTCGGAGCTGCAAGTCTGATGAGGAACTCGAATGGACGATGGCAAACAAAAACGGCCTCGTAATCGACCTTCTCAATAGATCTCCCACAGTCGAAACAGGTCGAGTGGAGGCGTCCTAGGCCGACCTGTTGAATTCATCGACCACCGGATTTGGCTGACAATGGATCGGATTCCAACGTCGACATGACAGCTCGCCGACAGATCTTCGCCCAGTTTGGGGTTGCAAGGGGGCATGGGTTCTTCCCGCTGTCGAGTTCGGGGTCAGATCCGGTGGCGATGACGAGAATCAACTCGA
Organism: Scilla litardierei; assembly: GCA_030789695.1. Taxonomy (NCBI): domain Eukaryota; kingdom Viridiplantae; phylum Streptophyta; class Magnoliopsida; order Asparagales; family Asparagaceae; genus Scilla; species Scilla litardierei. The sequence goes on from CM061138.1 coordinate 127,960,014, forward strand.
GCGAGGTAAAGGGCAAGGGTCTGATCCCGAGCGATACGTCGAACATTGCTCCTCTTCCGACCTTGATCCTTTCGTCCGTTTTTCCTCCATCTCCATGAAAGGGGAGAGCCGAATCTGAGCCCGCCTCTCCTCAAAGAAGCCGAACGTCGCTCCGACATCTGCACCTCAACATGCATCCTAATGTTCGTGACCGTCTCATCGCCAAAAGGAGGCTGACCAGTCCAGGCCGAGGCCGAGGCTGACCAGTTCAGGCCGAGGCCGAGGCCGACCCCAGAGCAGGTCGACCAGTCCAGGCCGAGGCCGACCCAGACGAGGCCGACCAGTTCAAGCCGAGGCCGAGGCTGACCAGTTCTGGCCGAGGCCGAGGCCGACCTCAGAGGAAGCCGACCCAGCAAAAAGGTCAAACTGTCCTCTTCCCCCTTTGTTAATTAATTGTGTGCTTTCAGACAACTACAAGAGCTTCCCTAACAATTCTCCTCTCTTAAACTTCTTGCAAGATGGTGATAAAAAGCCACATCCTCCGGTTTCAACAAATGTCTCACAAAAAGCTTGTAGATAAGGCTGCCATGGTCGCGACAACGCCGGAGCACACGACGACCGGCATTGCGGCCTCGGCCAACTTGAGGGAGTGGCGCAAGGAGTGCGTCTAGATCCGGGGACGGGCCAGGAAGACGCGGGGCTACGAGTGGCCTGGCAAGGTCGCCAAGGAGAATGAGATCTCGATCGAGTTCAGACAAGAGACAACACCGACGACCCTCGCAGGCGTCGGGCTTAGCCCCGACTAGGCCTTCATCGATGGCCCTACCACCATCTCTGGCCATTGTCTCGACGTCCGCCATACCAACACCGTGCTGCCATCGCCAAACATATGGGCTGAGCTCCCATCACTGTGCTGCCCTTGCCGAGCTACCTTGGTCGTACCGTCAAACAGACAAAAGCGGGAGCCGGAGCGAGAGCAGGAGCTGGAGCAGGAGCAAGGATCCAGACAAAAGATGGAGCCGGAGCCAGAGCTGGAACTGGAGCAGAAGCTAGTATCCAGACAAAAGCTGGAGCTGGAGCTGGAGCTGAATTTGGAAATAGAACTAGAGCTGTGTCTAGACGAGGCCGACCCATCCAAGAGGAGGCCGACCACACCAGTTCAACCGACCCAGGAGGAGGCCGACCAGACAAGTCCGACCGCCTTGCCAAGTATCTGAGTCATCCTGGCCAAGCCGATCTGGCCGAAGCACCCCCGTCCGAGTTCAAGCACCCAGATCGCTCCTCCGACCGTGCTGCTGGGTCCCCGCTTGCCGAACAACTCCTGCATCCACCGATCTGGACGAAGCAATGGCAGATCGCCACCATGGAATCTTCGAAAGGCTTCACAAGGTCCTCACCCTTTTCGCCGGCCGTAAGCCGAGGGGCAACTCACCTCGCCACCGAGCGGATCTCCTTTGCCGGCCGTAAGCCGAGGGGCAGCTCACCTCGCCACCGAGCGGATCTCCTTCGTCGGCCGTAAGCCGAGGGGCAACTCCCCTCGCCACCGAGCGGATCTCCTTCGTCGGCCGTAAGCCGAGGGGCAACTCCCCTCGCAACCGAACGAACGGATCGGTCAAAGAGCTGGGGGCAACCCCCCAGTAGGCCGAGCACTCCTTCGTCGGTCGTAAGCCGAGGGGCAACTCCCCTCGCCACCGAACGAATCTCCTTCGTCGGCCGTAAGCCGAGGGGCAACTCCCCTCGCCACCGAACAAATCTCCTTCGTCGGCCGTAAGCCGAGGGGCAACTCCCCTCGCCACCGAACGGATCTCCTTCGTCGGCCGTAAGCCGAGGGGCAACTCCCCTCGCAACCGAACGAATCTCGGACCGACGATCTATCGTCACTAGCCAACTCCGCAGGACGGACCAAATTCTACAGAAAGAGCAACTTCTTCCCCATTATACTACATCTCCCGACCTCCACCTCAACAATGGTAGAGCTCAGAAGATGGGGGCAATTGATACGACTATTTTGACCGGGTCCGGAGGAGCCAAGTCAACCACGACCAGTCAACCAGCCAAACTACGGCCTCGGGCTCCGGCCCAAGGATCTTACGGGCGGGTCGCGTTTCTCCACCCACGACGAAGGCCCAAGAGATTGCCCGCCTCTGTAGCGGAGGAAATCGGGGCCCAAATCGAGGAAGCCTTCGCCAAATATGGCAGCCGCCCTGTGCCATCATGATCCGCCAATTATGGCAGCCACCTTCATGGCTCGCCAAATATGGCAACCGACTTCATGGCCAGGCTTAATGGCCATCATTCTCCCGCCATTATGGCCCGCCAATTATGGCAACCGCAACGCCCATTACTCCAGCCTTCATGGCCCGCCAATTATGGCAATCACTCATGGCCATGACTCCACCTTCATGGCGTCATCAAGTGGGCGCAATTAGAGGGGGTCAACCCTTCCCCATTTGCACGACCCCATGAATGGCGGCCATGATGTCACGTCATGGCATATGATGAGCATGGTTCGTCTATATGAGGAGGGGGCGGGCGACATTTTGAAGGGGCCGGATCTTCACCACCTACAACGGAGGTACCTCATACTCCCATCTTACACCTTCTTCCACCTTGAATATTTCTCCTCCAAAGCTCGGCCCGAGGACTCAAGTATCGGTCTCTCCGCGAGCCATACTCGATCCCACCGAGCACTTATCAGACCAGATCTGACTTTGGCATCGGAGGGGCTTCGGTCGGAACCAAGGTCCGACCCCCCTGACGAGCTCTCTCGTCTATTCAGGTCCAGGAGTTCCAGTGACGCCGAGGCTACCCCTCGGTGTCCTTCCAGCCGGAGCCGAGCGCCCTCGTCCCCGACCTCGTTCGTCTCCTCCGTCACGAGGACGTCGCTCTGCCGAGGCTACCCCTCGCCGAGCCGACGCGAGGATCCGCACGCCCCGCTGCGAACGACTCTGCCTTCAACCGATCCCGGAGGCTGTCATCTCACCGAGGCTACCCCTCGGCCCGCCAAAGAACGGAGCCGCGCCTTTCCGCTCGAGCGAACGCGCCGTCGGTCGACCCCACCGGTCATCTCCGTCTCGAGCGACAGCCACGACAACTCGGGGGTCCCGCGCGTCCCCTCTTTGACCGCGTTGACCACACACCTTCCATACTATTAATGTGTTCTGTGAAAAATAGCAGAAACATTTGGCGCCGTCTGTGGGAACCGAGTCGACACCTACGACGTCAACCGCATCGGTAGCGACTCATTCCATGATCTAAAACCCGTCTCCCCGTAAAGACTAGATGGGATTCCCCCTCCCGCGATCCAAGATTGATGCTGTGGGCGGAGCAGAAGACTAGCGTTGGGCTGGAGAATTCGCACCAGATCGTTTCCCTTTTCCTCTCAAAAGTGAGCAGACTCAACTGAACTCGAGATCGACCGCTCTGCATCTCTCTTCTTACCAACATTCGAACTTCAGACTCCCGAAGAAGACCGAGGCCGTGCGACGGCGGGAGCAAGCGTTCTGTCTCAGATAGAACCTGAGCTCGAGCAGAAGCTGGTGCCCTCAATCCAAGGTCGAACTTGGTTGACAGGAAGCTTCGATCATCCAGACGCATCAGGGTTCAACCGGATGAACCCATCAATTCTGCGAAGATCTGATCAGAGCATCTCAACCTCATATGAGCTTCGCCTCGAATGGGGACTCCGACGAAGCACCGGCGTCCCGGGAGAAGCGTCAACCTTCGGCATCACCGACCGCGCCTCGACAGGGCCCGATCTGGGCCTTCGATCCACGTCCATCGCCCTGAGGGAGAAATCGACATTCGACCCGATGGGACATCAGATCCGACGAGTTGTCCGGCTCAGCACAACTCCTGACAGATATCGGTCCGTCCCCGCCTCGTTCCAACTGAGAACGAGGTGCCCCCTCCATGTTCGACGATGAACGAGCTCCTCTTGCCTCGTTTCGACTGAGATCTACCTACACTCGGATCTAAAGCGAGTTGGGGGAAAGAGCCGGTGCCTATCTCCATCTTCAGCCACTCTTCCCTCGTCTCCCCTCACCGCTGACGGGATTGCCACCCAATCGTCCCGAGCACGGGCGCTAGGTCCGATCTGATCTGCCCCAGCCGATGTGGGCATCCTCCGTTATCACGGCTGCTCGAGCATTCCTCGTGTCTGGATCTTGATGGAATCTCGATCCATCGATCAGGCAGGAGGATGCGCTCTGTCGGACGACAGGTCGGACGTCCGGTGATCTCGGAGCTGCAAGTCTGATGAGGAACTCGAATGGACGATGGCAAACAAAAACGGCCTCGTAATCGACCTTCTCAATAGATCTCCCACAGTCGAAACAGGTCGAGTGGAGGCGTCCTAGGCCGACCTGTTGAATTCATCGACCACCGGATTTGGCTGACAATGGATCGGATTCCAACGTCGACATGACAGCTCGCCGACAGATCTTCGCCCAGTTTGGGGTTGCAAGGGGGCATGGGTTCTTCCCGCTGTCGAGTTCGGGGTCAGATCCGGTGGCGATGATGAGAATCAACTCGAGCGAGGTAAAGGGCAAGGGTCTGATCCCGAGCGATACGTCGAACATTGCTCCTCTTCCGACCTTGATCCTTTCGTCCGTTTTTCCTCCATCTCCATGAAAGGGGAGAGCCGAATCTGAGCCCGCCTCTCCTCAAAGAAGCCGAACGTCGCTCCGACATCTGCACCTCAACATGCATCCTAATGTTCGTGACCGTCTCATCGCCAAAAGGAGGCTGACCAGTCCAGGCCGAGGCCGAGGCTGACCAGTTCAGGCCGAGGCCGAGGCCGACCCCAGAGCAGGTCGACCAGTCCAGGCCGAGGCCGACCCAGACGAGGCCGACCAGTTCAAGCCGAGGCCGAGGCTGACCAGTTCTGGCCGAGGCCGAGGCCGACCTCAGAGGAAGCCGACCCAGCAAAAAGGTCAAACTGTCCTCTTCCCCCTTTGCTAATTAATTGTGTGCTTTCAGACAACTACAAGAGCTTCCCTAACAATTCTCCTCTCTTAAACTTCTTGCAAGATGGTGATAAAAAGCCACATCCTCCGGTTTCAACAAATGTCTCACAAAAAGCTTGTAGATAAGGCTGCCATGGTCGCGACAACGCCGGAGCACACGACGACCGGCATTACGGCCTCGGCCAACTTGAGGGAGTGGCGCAAGGAGTGCGTCTAGATCCGGGGACGGGCCAGGAAGACGCGGGGCTACGAGTGGCCTGGCAAGGTCGCCAAGGAGAATGAGATCTCGATCGAGTTCAGACAAGAGACAACACCGACGACCCTCGCAGGCGTCGGGCTTAGCCCCGACTAGGCCTTCATCGATGGCCCTACCACCATCTCTGGCCATTGTCTCGACGTCCGCCATACCAACACCGTGCTGCCATCGCCAAACATATGGGCTGAGCTCCCATCACTGTGCTGCCCTTGCCGAGCTACCTTGGTCGTACCGTCAAACAGACAAAAGCGGGAGCCGGAGCGAGAGCAGGAGCTGGAGCAGGAGCAAGGATCCAGACAAAAGATGGAGCCGGAGCCAGAGCTGGAACTGGAGCAGAAGCTAGTATCCAGACAAAAGCTGGAGCTGGAGCTGGAGCTGAATTTGGAAATAGAACTAGAGCTGTGTCTAGACGAGGCCGACCCATCCAAGAGGAGGCTGACCACACCAGTTCAACCGACCCAGGAGGAGGCCGACCAGACAAGTCCGACCGCCTTGCCAAGTATCTGAGTCATCCTGGCCAAGCCGATCTGGCCGAAGCACCCCCGTCCGAGTTCAAGCACCCAGATCGCTCCTTCGACCGTGCTGCTGGGTCCACGCTTGCCGAACAACTCCTGCATCCACCGATCTGGACGAAGCAATGGCAGATCGCCACCATGGAATCTTCGAAAGGCTTCACAAGGTCCTCACCCTTTTCGCCGGCCGTAAGCCGAGGGGCAACTCACCTCGCCACCGAGCGGATCTCCTTTGCCGGCCGTAAGCCGAGGGGCAGCTCACCTCGCCACCGAGCGGATCTCCTTCGTCGGCCGTAAGCCGAGGGGCAACTCCCCTCGCCACCGAGCGGATCTCCTTCGTCGGCCGTAAGCCGAGGGGCAACTCCCCTCGCAACCGAACGAACGGATCGGTCAAAGAGCTGGGGGCAACCCCCCAGTAGGCCGAGCACTCCTTAGTCGGCCGTAAGCCGAGGGGCAACTCCCCTCGCCACCGAACGAATCTCCTTCGTCGGCCGTAAGCCGAGGGGCAACTCCCCTCGCCACCGAACAAATCTCCTTCGTCGGCCGTAAGCCGAGGGGCAACTCCCCTCGCCACCGAACGGATCTCCTTCGTCGGCCGTAAGCCGAGGGGCAACTCCCCTCGCAACCGAACGAATCTCGGACCGACGATCTATCGTCACTAGCCAACTCCGCAGGACGGACCAAATTCTACAGAAAGAGCAACTTCTTCCCCATTATACTACATCTCCCGACCTCCACCTCAACAATGGTAGAGCTCAGAAGATGGGGGCAATTGATACGACTATTTTGACCGGGTCCGGAGGAGCCAAGTCAACCACGACCAGTCAACCAGCCAAACTACGGCCTCGGGCTCCGGCCCAAGGATCTTACGGGCGGGTCGCGTTTCTCCACCCACGACGAAGGCCCAAGAGATTGCCCGCCTCTGTAGCGGAGGAAATCGGGGCCCAAATCGAGGAAGCCTTCGCCAAATATGGCAGCCGCCCTGTGCCATCATGATCCGCCAATTATGGCAGCCACCTTCATGGCTCGCCAAATATGGCAACCGACTTCATGACCAGGCTTAATGGCCATCATTCTCCCGCCATTATGGCCCGCCAATTATGGCAACCGCAACGCCCATTACTCCAGCCTTCATGGCCCGCCAATTATGGCAATCACTCATGGCCATGACTCCACCTTCATGGCGTCATCAAGTGGGCGCAATTAGAGGGGGTCAACCCTTCCCCATTTGCACGACCCCATGAATGGCGGCCATGATGTCACGTCATGGCATATGATGAGCATGGTTCGTCTATATGAGGAGGGGGCGGGCGACATTTTGAAGGGGCCGGATCTTCACCACCTACAACGGAGGTACCTCATACTCCCATCTTACACCTTCTTCCACCTTGAATATTTCTCCTCCAAAGCTCGGCCCGAGGACTCAAGTATCGGTCTCTCCGCGAGCCATACTCGATCCCACCGAGCACTTATCAGACCAGATCTGACTTTGGCATCGGAGGGGCTTCGGTCGAAACCAAGGTCCGACCCCCCTGACGAGCTCTCTCGTCTATTCAGGTCCAGGAGTTCCAGTGACGCCGAGGCTACCCCTCGGCGTCCTTCCAGCCGGAGCCGAGCGCCCTCGTCCCCGACCTCGTTCGTCTCCTCCGTCACGAGGACGTCGCTCTGCCGAGGCTACCCCTCGCCGAGCCGACGCGAGGATCCGCGCGCCCCGCTGCGAACGACTCTGCCTTCAACCGATCCCGGAGGCTGTCATCTCGCCGAGGCTACCCCTCGGCCCGCCAAAGAACGGAGCCGCGCCTTTCCGCTCGAGCGAACACGCCGTCGGTTGACCCCACCGGTCATCTCCGTCTCGAGCGACAGCCACGACAACTCGGGGGTCCCGCGCGTCCCCTCTTTGACCGCGTTGACCACACACCTTCCATACTATTAATGTGTTCTGCGAAAAATAGCAGAAACACAATGTTTCAAAGGTTGAAATGTCGACCTGCGAACATTGCCTTGTGAGGAAATCTTGTCACAAGCCGTTTGGAACCGGCACAAGGGCCGAGGTTCCATTACAGCTTATCCATTCGGACATATGTGGTCCGATGAATGTCAAGACATGACGCGGGAAGTCCTATTTCATCACTTTTATTGATGATTTCACCCGATTCGGTCATATCTATTTGATATCCCACAAAAGTGAAAGCACTAAACCTGCTTTAAAAACTATATGAGTTAAGTGGAGAATCAATTAGATCGCAAGATTACGGTCGTGCGAACCGATGGGGGCGGTGAATATCAATCAACAAGTTTAAAGGAACTTTGTGTTGAAAAAGGCATAGTACATCAGGTAACTATGCCTTATACTCCTCAACAAATTGGTGTTGCAGAAAGGAGGAATAGGACTTTAATAAAAAAAATGGTCCGTTCAATGATGGCGCAATCTAACTTGCCAATCACCTTTTGGGGTGATGCATTATTGACGGCCGCTTTCATTTTGAACCGCGTACCCTCGAAATCAGTTAGCTCCACTCCTTATGAGTTGTGGAACCAAAGGTCTCCTGACTTAACATTTTGAAACCTTGGGGTTGTACATCCTACGCACATATTTCCTCCCATAAGTATGGCAAACTTGGGCCAAGGGGAAGGAAATGTATCGTTATACGATACTCAGAAAACTCCAAAGGTTATGTTTTATGTTAGTCAGGAAGACAATGGTGGGCTAATTGAGTTGAGTCGAGGGATGTCACTTTCTTGGAAAATGAGTTTCCAAGACAGGGCGAGATAAGTCAGGACTTATCTCTATTTGAGATTTATGATCAAGAAGGATTACCTCATTCGAGTGGGAGAATTCTTGGTGAAAATGAAAATACGTTTCAACCTTCACCAATGGATTATACGAATGACGATTATCCTATTCCATACGGGAATAATGATCCAAGTGGGAGCAATTCTAACGACATTTCAAGTGGGAGTGATATTAGAATTGATCTAACTTCGAGTCAACAAGGACTTGAAGAATCTCAAATACGACGTAGTAATCATACAAGGTTGGTTGAAATTTCCGCAAAACCTTTATGATTTTACTACAAGAAAATGACGAGCCTGCTACTTTCAAACAAGCCGTCATTTTGCCCTGCAAAAGACAAATGGATGGAAGCGATGAAGGAGGAATTGAAATCCATGAAAGTTGACCAAGTCTGGGACTTAGTTAACTTACCCAGAGGACATAGAGCAATTGGGAACAAATGGGTTCTCAAGATCAAGCATAAGGCTGATGGCTCTATTGACAGATATAAAGCTCGCCTTGTCGCGAAAGGTTTTACGCAACAGGAAGGGATAGACTACGAAGAGACCTTCTCACCTGTTATGCGTTTTACCTCGATTCGCCTGATTCTGGCAATGGTGGCTTGCTTATACCTCGAATTACATCAGATGGATGTAAAGACTGCCTTTCTCAATAGAGAATTGGACGAGGAGATCTATATGGAACAACCAACATGGTTTGTAAAAGAAGGAAACGAACATAAGGTTTGTAAAATTCGTAAGCCCATATATGGTCTTAAATAATCCTCGAGGCAATGGTATATACGATTTCAAGAAGTTGTTTTATCAAATGGATTTTCCATACTTGATGAAGATAACTACGTATATATCAAGAGGAATAAAAGCAAGCATGTTATTATGTCTCTATATGTAGATGACATTTTAAATTATCAGAAATGACAAGGGCTTTGTGATGGATATCAAGGCTTGACTTTCATCAGTTTTGAGATGAAAGACATGGGGAAGCCACATATATCCTTGGAATTAAGATTTCAAGGAATCGTTCGAAGAAACTTCTTTCTCTTTCACAAGAGACTTATTTAAAGAAGGTTCTAGAACGGTTTAATATGTAGGACTGCAAGTCCAATTGATACTCCTATAAGCAGATGCGATAATTTATATCTGAAATCATGTCCAAAGAACCAAAAGGGAAAGGAAATTATGGAAAAAGTTCCATATTCCAGTGCAGTTGATAGTCTTATGTACGCTATGATGCATACAAGACCGGACATCTGTTTTGCCGTTGGAATGGTAAGTCGTTACCAATCCAACCCAGGGCAAGAACACTGGAAAGCGGTTAAGAGGATAAATGCAGTATCTTAAAGGAACTGCAGATTTGCAAAAGACTATGATAAAACCAAGAAGGTAGACATAAGGTACATATCTACGCATAAGATGATAGAGGATCAGCTTACGAAATCGATCCCCAGAAATGTGTTTTATAAAAACACTTATCATCCCAAGGATTGCGTATGAGCTGAGTTGTACCAATATATATTCCCATGTCTAAGAAATGATCAAAATTAATAAAAGAATAAGTTCTTTTTTCCAACATTGCATATGAATTTCTTAAGAAATGTTTATGTACATTTTTGAAATCTCAGCTGAATTGTGTGTATGTCGGACAGATTAAGGTTGGCTCTCTCACATGAGCAACCGCCTTATCTTATCAGATGGATAAGATAGAGATGAGACTAGTTTAAAGTCAAAATCATTAGACGAATGATTTAGAGTCATGACTTAAACAAGATAGTCGAATGAAAGATCTGCATCATATGGATGCTTACAAAAGATCTGAGATCTGTATCACAAGGATATTTGAAAGAGATCTCATAGGATTTTTAAATCCTATCTGTCTTATGCAGAATGAGAGTCCGTGAATATTTCACGAGTAGTAAGGGGACTCAAAAAGATAGGCACTGTGGTGTCTGATCTTTCATCCGTACAACATCATTAAGACATACTCTCCCTGGGAAAGGAGTGATGTTGTAATACGTGTTCATACCACGTATGCATTTCGACCACTGAGTTAGTAGCAATAATGTTTGCTATTATGTGAGACTCAAAGGCCATACGGGTCTTAACTCTTACCCTCAAGGACTCCAATTGGTTCCTTTAGATTTGACGAGATGATCGCTATCTTAGCGTGTTGCTAATGGGCTATGATAATTCGGCTCGACGGGGCACGTTAGAAAAGCGAATCAAGTCAAGATCAGAAGGTTCGCAAGAAGAGGAAGATTGATTTCATATTCGCATTTGGACTTTAATGATTCAAAGCTGGCCAGCCAGTTGTTATCCAGATGGGATTCAATTGTTGAATACAAAGTACAAGAAATGTGAAGAAATAATCTAGGGTAAAGCATGCGTTGAACTACTCAACTTTGCACCTTCGAGGTCGTTGTGTATCTCTAACAAGTGCACAACAACAGACTCTACGCGCATGACGGTCGCACGGTCTATTTCTCGGTATGATAAATGAAAGAACTAAGGGAAAGACGTTCTCTTACAATCCCCTCAAGTGTGAGTGGGAGATGTTGGATATGGAAGACGTTTGTACACCCTTGTGGGGGATGTACGAGGGAATACGGACCTCGAACGTCGTGTACACGAAGTCGTGTGCAAAGGGAATATGTTCCCTTGCGGAGAGGATCTCTGGATGAGTAGGAAAGTCGCTTTATATATGCATAAGTGCATGCGACATATGGCTAATAAAGGGGGAATATCTTAAGCTTATGTTGTACCATGCATATGGTACAACTTAAGCTTATAATGTGCCATGTATCATGGTACACCTTAATTAAGTTGTTCCAAAGGAACAACTTACCCTAAAATAACTACCTTGGGGGCTATAAATAAGACCCAAGGGTAAGCCATTTCTTACACTTTTTGCATGGCATTCTTGCATGCATTTTCATCCTAGCGAAGCTCTGCCGAAATGCTTCCTCTCTTTCTTTATCCAAGTTCTTAATCTAAAGTAGAGATTTAGATTGTGGATTTAGTAGCCTTACTCCGTTCGTGAGAAGACTCGATCCGTCGTGGCGAATCCGAAGGCGAAGTTCGTAGACTACCGTGCCGCATACGCAAGCGTAAGTCTAAACTTCATATTATCGATCATAACTCTGTTTTGGCAGGATCCTTCAATTCTTCCACAAATCAGCTTTGTATGAAGGGGTGTCGTAACTTTAGACTTCAACGTTTGACCTCTTTAATTTTAGTTCCGTTTTCTGTTGACCTAGCACATGACCGACCATCGTAGTCTCGATCCTCTCATTGACACGGTCGTCCCGATATTTTTCGTGTATTTATCGGACACCGTTAGACTGATAATTCACATTAATCACCTTTAATCTCTAATTAGCCTAGATTTATCTCGAATTAAATAACCTAATCTAATCCTATAGGAATATTACGTTTCATGTTGAAATATTCCTAGCTATCTACACCCTAAATCTACCCTTCCCCTCTCACACACCCTCTCTCCAATCACCCCTAAGTGCACCCCCTTTTCTACCCAACATAGCACTAACCCTTCATCAAACAAACATACGCATCCAAACCTAGGGATTTACACAAATCATAGCCGCCACAACCCATCACTTGCTCCGGCCTTCCCCCTTCCCCTTGCACGGCCACCTCCAGCCTAGCCAGCCGCTGGCCACCTCCGGCTGGCCCTTGCCGTCGGCGCAACTCCTCCTCCACACCAAAAACTGCCACCTCCTCCACAAAGAACAGCCGGCGCCTCCCTCTAAACCTCCGGCCAAGCCCCTATACTTCCGTTCACCCCCCTTCATGGCCTGAATCCCATGGCCGAGATCCCCCTCAGGCCGCAACACCCTCCCCCAGCCACCTCCGGCCAAGCTGCCGGCGACACCCCGCGCGCGGCCACCCTAAACTGCCGCACAAACAGCAACCGGCCCCCATTGACAGCCGCATCCATGCTCTCACCCCCTTAAACTTCCGCCAGTCCACGCCCCAACACTCCGGCCAGCCACCCATCCTCCACCCGAACTCCCCCTTGCCTAAAAACAGCCCCTCTCCCCTTAGCCACTGCCGTTGCAGCACCACCCCAGGCCGACAACTCCTCCCGTGGCCATCTTCCTCTGTCGTTAATCCGTGGCCACCTTTGCTGCTAGCCGACGCTGAACTTTGCTCGCTACCGGAACCAACCACTGACGTCGCTACCCGACGTCAGTGTAGCTCTCGCGTCGTGTTAAGGTATACCCGATCCGTAGGAACCCACACACTGCCTGTTTAACAAGATAAAAATCGTTAATTTTCCTTGCTTTGATAAATCACTAATTGAACTTAAAAATACGGGACTATAGGTTGGTGATTGGTGATTGAGCACATAGGGAGATTCTGGACCGTCGTTGAACTGAGACTGCGTCATATTATTTCAGGCAAGTGAAACTTGCTCAGATTATTGTTAAAGCCATGTTCAGGCTATTTTGTGAATTTGTGTAAAAGAGACTAGGCGGTGAAATGATAGTCGCCTAGACGCCATACTTGATCTAGCTTGACAATGAAGCTAGATCCGACACCATGCTAGATCTAGCTTGACAACGAAGCTAGATCTGACACCCTTGCCATGTCATTTCATGCATATCACATGTCACGTTTATTTTGATATAACTATATACAAATCAATATCTGCTCATATTGCATTTCATTTCATGTATTAGAATGTTTTGTCGTGATTGTGTAGCACACGCTACTATTGAAATATAAGCTGCGGTGAGTAGGATTTTGACTCGTACATCATGAATGAGGCTAGGTCAACCCTATGCCATAAACAATTCCTGGCTCGTGTTCCAGAAGCATGAAATGTATAAACACTTCCTGGCTCGTGATCCAGAAGATGGGTGCCAGTCCAAATACATATGGAGGGGTAGGGTTAAGCGGCCACTCAGCGTAGAAGTGTGCTCGATCAGCAACTTCATCTGTAAGGCGTAAACCCTGTGCACAATGTGAATGCATGTTTTTCGTGAAATTGTGAAATCGTGAATATTGTTTAGTAGCTTTTTGCTACGACGTGCCATGCATTGTAAAATATCATGTTCATTATAATTGTTGCATTCATGAAATAATATGTCATGTCATCATATTTAAACTGCTAAGTTACATTCATCTTATAACTGATATACTTTATGTTTCCTTGCACAAAAGTCTCCTTTTTCCCTTTTGGAGATTTTTGCTGACATGTGCCATTTTCTCTTTGGGTGTCACATGTCAAGCTTTGAGTTTGAGGTAGTCGCTGAGAACTACCAGGTTGCTGTTGTCATGCTTGAGGCTTTTGCTGACGTCCAGTTCGAGGTACCGGAGACCTACCCTAGTCTCAGCTGGTGACTTTCTCTTAGTTGTTGTTGTTTCCTAGTAGCTGTTGTTAGGTTGTTTGGTGCGTAGCACCTTATCTTTGTTTCAGTTTCGGCCATGCTTGGGGCCTTCTTTTCAGACTCTGTACTTTCCTTTATGACCATCTCTGGATGCTTGGAATAATAAATTGGATGGTGTTTTGAATGTTGGTTAATTTTTCCTGCTTTCAATTATTATTGTTGTTGTTGTTTCTTTTTGCAATGCAAGAATCTGCAAATGGATGAACACACAGACGCTTATCAGACTGTAGCTTCACAGCCCCAGTCTGAGCGGACCTCTTCACGTCTCGCCATCCGTACTTGGGAAGCGGGGCGTGACACTAACAGTGTATGACATCGCCTCGTGTTCTAATTAATTATTAGAGCATAAAATATGATGATTTCATTTATCCTATGATTCTGGGATGCATGTGATGTGTCATAAACATGTTCACTGAGCATAAATTTTGCATGAATGGCTAGTGGTTCTGGATCGGCCGTTTAGTCCAACATTTTACTTTTCATGCACTATTCTTTTCCTTTTTAAGAGAAATTGTAGTGCGGAAAAATATGTAATGCCCAAGACCGACGGCCATTTCCATGGAGGTGGAGAAATTTTTTATGGGACCCATGTGGTTTCCAAATTTGTAATTTTCTCTTTAATTTGTGTAAAATGGACTGTATTAATAAACTTTGGGACATTATTTTTTACGTGATGACTGGCCGATCCACGCAATTAGCCTATTCATTTTAAAATTGCCTATGCATGATATAATTCCCACTTTTTATATCAATTCAGGCAATTGTGCTTATATATAATTATGTATAATGGCCCATGTCGCAATTATTGTTTTTCAAATCTTTGAATAATTATTATTGGTAATTGGATCCGAAGCTCCACTAAAATGCCAATACCCTTTTTCCCTTATAAACAAATAAATGAATGCAACTGGATAAATGCGAAAGTCATTATTGTCATCTCCTAGACACAAGTCTTAAAAGATAAGCAGCCCCACGGTAAATAGATCCTACAAGTCTATGGTTTAATTACAGACCTATATGTACACCAAAGGATGCCATATCAGCACTAAGTGATCTCACTTCACGGGGCATGATTCTTTTATCTAGCCCTGAGCAATAATTCTGTCATGAAAAATAAATAATGAAATCACACCTAAAGTCGTAACTTGACGGAATAAGTGAGAAACATATAAATGAATGAGTATCGCACCCTTGCATTTGCCCCCTGAGCCATGTTTCTTCTTCCACAACAGAAAAAATGGAAGAAAATAAACAAGGGGAGCTCATACCCTAATAAATGCCTCCTTAGTGAGACCAATGATTCTTTTTCCAGAAAAATTTATAAAAGATGGAAGAATTAGGGGGAGCTCGTATCCTTGTTTCTACCTCCTACGTGAGGCTATTGCTACCTTTCTCCGAGAAATTTTAAAAGTGAAGAAATTGAAACATGAGGAGTACAGAAATTATAAGGAACAAACAAAAGAAAGGGAAAAGATAAAATATACCTCGACAAGAAATAGCAACGGCTAAACCAAAACCAATAAGGTCTGACAAGATCTAAATAGATCGTTGGTTTATATATGCCAAAACAATTGCAAAATTTACATAATGCTAGTCTAAAGACAAAAGCTGAAATAAATCTAGCTATTGTATATTTAGCCATTCTTTGAGCACATAAAGAATTTGAAAACAATAATTTTCTTGACTAGTTGCCAAAATATAATTGTCAGGAGCAGTAACCATTACATTTTACATTGCAATACTTCTATGCACTAAATTATAGGAAATAATTTTCTTAGATGCTATAGCTTATAATCATATGGTTATGTTTTGCATTGAAGTCTATGCTACAATAATTAAGCTTGCTATAAGTTTGACGAAACTTAACAAACAAACTGTGGAAATTTTTTACCATCCACATGATCACTCATGACGCATGCTAACATAAGCATCACACTCTAATGAAAGTTCTGAAGCACTATCGTGTGACGTCTGAATTGAGGATCAAACATTGCAAGCATGAAGCTCCTGAACAAAATATGAGGATGGCCACTACTCTCAGAAAATATGGAAAAAGAAAAGTTTCAAGGATATTCGTCGATACGAGATCCATAATGAAACTAATGAAATAAATGAATACCGAATATTCGTATATAAACGACTCAAGATAACTAATGACTTGAAGATCATACTTGAGCATTTAAATGTACCTTCAAAAGGTCTATACCATACGAAATCCAAAGAATGGAGCAAAATTAACGGAGCACACAAATGCGCCTGACCTCGTAAAAGTTTACACTTTGATACGAGTGGTTTAGACACCATGGATCAGTGATGATGCACTCCATCATATCACAATCCCATAAAATAATCTGCAGAACACGAAGATTCTTCAGAATGGTGAATGTCCATTTTATGGAGTGAAAACCAATCTCCATTAAATATAATAAAGACTTTTTCCTTGAGAGTACTTGAGGGATACTTATCCACTCACCATGAAGGGCCGATAGAGTACCTTATCGTACTTATGATCTTCTAAATGGTCATATGTATGCCTATTATCCAACCGCAGTCCAGCTTTTCGAAAAGCTATCAGGACAAATTACTAAAATTGCAGGCACAATGGATAAATTGGGATATAAAAATAATTTGCAACTAGAATAAAAGTTAAACACCGTGAACTATGTGTTCACATCCAGAATGGGTTTAAAAAGTTGATTATTAAAACTGACTCTAATGGATTACACATCCATTGATTCCGGTTACTAGTGACTACATGGGGACATATAATCTTGCATGCTGCTTAATATATAAGGCTCAGACCATATGGGAATCAGAGTCATTCTCTGATGCAACTAGCATACGAAACATCGCCAAATATCCCTTATTTGAGGATTTTGGGTGTGTAGTGTACATCCCCACATCACCACAGCGAATAAAATGAGGACATCAATGCCGTCTTGGAATCCATATAGTGTTGATACACCCTAGATACCTTGCACCCAAATGGGGGAGGCGTCAAAAGCACATCTCGAAGACTGTGCATATGCGTGTCCACATTCCCAGTGCTAGACTCAACCCGTTTGAGGCATGAAGCCATACTGACCATTCAAAATAAATAAACAAAAATCTATGATTCAAAAATATACAATGTGATAATGATATTCTAAAGATCCATCACAATCAAGAAAACTGTTCAACAATTATCGAACATAGTTACTGATAATAAGTGAATTTGTCAGATCACAAATACATGCTGCTAATAATCCAGCTAGGATTGACATCCCTAAGAATGGATGCAATTCACCTTCAGCAGATGTGGTTGTTCCTCAAAGAGGCAGACCACCAGGCTCCAAGGGTAAAATTTCCAAAAGAGGAAAACACCTGAAGACCATAAGTCAATACTACCACATGACAATGAGCTCATGTCCATACCCGCATCCCTTCCGGAATCCCCTGAAGTGGAAAATCCGGTGGAAACTGGAATGAAATTAAATGTTGTATGTACTTGGGAGGTGTTGGACAGAAAGAACACAATTGTCGATAATGTATTCATGTATCATATTGCCACTTACATCGCAGAAGCGATGATAATTATACAATATCGTTCCACACTTTGTTGCGAAAATGTAACCGTAGAGATTGGATAAATGTGGAACGTTGCAATAAAAGATGAGCTAGACTCGCTTATAAAACGTGAAGTGTTTGGACCTGAAGTCCAGATACCAAAAGGTGTCAAATCTATGGGCATAATAAGAACTGCACAAATAAAAATATAAGTACAAAATCGTATGATATAAGGTACAACCTATAACTCAAGAATTTTTCACTGAAACTGGGGAATACACAACTAAGATGAGCTAGACTCACTTATATAAATGATGCATCAGATTCCCCAGTTATAAATTGCGAATACCTTACGATTTAGCAAAGGTAATTTTGGATATGCTGCTATTGGATGTTGTGACAGCATACCTTTAAGGATATCTTGATAAAGACATATTCATTAGTTCCTTACAGTGCCTGAATAGATTCGGGACATTTATTGTATTGAATAAATAATAAAATATTATACAACCAAGAAAATCACTTGACAAAGAAATGATTCCTACTAAAGGTTGTTTTTGCATCTTTATTAAAAGCAAAGAACAAGATTTGAGATTATAGTTGTAAACAACTTAAATCTCATTGGATCTCCTGAAGAGAAAATCACAATATCTGTTCTAGCCTGACTATCAAAGACCTAGGCAACATAAAAATATGTCATGGCTCACAGATTTGTTATCTAAAAAGATAAAATCTTGTTACATTAAACTTCATACACCTAGACTGTGTTGAAGAAATTACAACAATGACCATTATCTTTCACTAAGTACACATATGGTAGTACTTTTATTGTATATACATAAAGACACCTTCCGACAGCTGGAAGAAGGAGAGGATATACTTGGTCCTGAAATCCCTTATCTGAGTGCTATCAAAGCACTTCTATATCTGGCTAACTGTACATGTCCTGATATAGTCTTTGCAGTAAATTTACTAGCCAGATACAGTGCACTACCCACAAAACGCCACTAGACCGAGGTTAAGCATTTTATGTGCTACCATCAAGGGTCTACAGATTTGGGCTTATAAAGAATTAACATACATGCTTATGCATATGCAGGTTACAGGTCCGACCCTCATAATGAGAAGTCACAAACTGGATACCTATAGTGGGATGACCATCTGCTATAGATTTGCAAAGCAACCTATGAAAGCAACATCATCGTGTCATTCCGAGATCCTCACCATTCCAGAAATAAGCCAAGGGTGTGATTGTGTGCGCCTATTGGTACATCACGTCCCAGTGACGACTGGGTAAAAGGCTGGCATTTTGGAGCTGACCAGATAGTCTGAAGACAAAGCCACATGTTTACCACACTTTTGAGGAGACCACATCAGAGGCAACAAGACAAAGCACACCTCTCGAGAGTTTTTGGATTCAACAGTTGCTTAATGATTGTGACTTTTTTAAATTTGTACATATTTTCGGAATGTTATAAAGAGGAGTGATGAAAAGCGTCTAAGAGATCTGAAACCCTAAGAGCTTGTACAGATAGGGGGTGGGTTAGAGGGATTTTGTACTCTTTTTCCTTAGCTGTGATTTTTCACACAGGGTTTTCCACAGCCAAAGGTTTTAACGATGCAAATCCCATTAACTAAGAATCCTGAAGTATCCACCCCTTGTGATACGCATAGGATGGTATTCATGAGCAGAGTTCGCACTTATGACATGATAATGAGGAGTGTTATGAATATCTCATCTAGTGAGATGATAAGATTGTAATCTATTCAAAGGATTGTATCTTATCCATGTATAAACTCTCACATCCCCTATAAATAAAGGCACGTGGTCTCCATCAAAAAGATGATGTTCACACCAATAACATATATATTTGCATACTGAACACAATGGCATATTAATGACGCCTAACATGCGGCAGCCTCAAACATCAGCATGTAAAAGTAAAGGAAGAATATGAGCTTTTTATGCATCTCTGGCTTCCAAGCACGAACCACTGCAGCCGATGTCAATGTCATCCAAGATTTAATAAGAATTAGAGTCCGTGATATTATAAAATAATCGCAGCTCTTGCACACTGGTAAGCTACGAAGCACAGACATTTCAAAATGAATGCCAGTGTTTATGTCAAACACCTATACTTTTATAACACTTGCCTTGCACGTATCCAACTTAAAAAGGATAAAAAATTGTGTCTACGTGAATTCCAGAGGTTGAGTGTCGAACTCTTTATGGACACACACGTATAATATAATAATATATCAATAAAGATTGTACACCACTTGAACTAGACAAAGTATTGATTGGGATCGTTTAGCCCTCTTTTTGCTTGATGTTGCTGCTTGATTAGAAATTATATTTTTTCGTTGAAATATATAGCATTCTTTTTATATTTTTAATAATCCACATCATGATCACTGTGGGTAACTAGTTTACACACACACAACAAATAACCAGTGCACATAGTGCACGAGGACCAAAGAAGATATCCACACATAGGACGCGGGACCCGCGAGCAGCGACAAAGTAGAGTGAAGTGTGGGTGTGTGCCTGATTATCGCCTGGTGGTAAAGGTGGGAAAAGCAGGTGTTAAAGTGCAAAAAACCATTAGAGGTGGCAAAGTGAAAAAAGACCAATGACAAACATGTAAATAAGGGAAAGAGATGGGTTTTGGGGGTGCTATTTGGTTCATGAAAAAGAATAGCAATTATGTAAATAGTTGCTTTGGGGGCTTTTTCTTTGGAGGTGTGAGGTGGCAACCCATGCGGCGATGTGACATTTTTAGTACATGCCACATATACGCCATATGGGACAAAGCCTGCCATGTAGAACAGAGTCCTCAATTGTATAATAGATATCTATATTACATTTGAAAACTGTTTTTGAATTTTAGGGCTGACTAGGGCAAGCTGACTAGGACAAACAGGTTGATAGAAGGATGGTTGAGACTTAATCTTGGAAAATCAACAGTTGAGGTGAGAGTTTGTGAAAATTTTGGGAGTGAAAACTTTTGTATTTTGGGGGGAACTTTTTGGAGAAATAAATCTTCATTTAATTTTGTGAAATTCGATATATTTGAATTTAAGAGGTCTTGGAAGTTGAACAGCCATGCATTTATGTGATTTAATTTACA
The DNA here is from genome assembly GCA_030789695.1 of Scilla litardierei. Taxonomy (NCBI): domain Eukaryota; kingdom Viridiplantae; phylum Streptophyta; class Magnoliopsida; order Asparagales; family Asparagaceae; genus Scilla; species Scilla litardierei. The sequence continues at coordinate 127,980,609 of CM061138.1, forward strand.
ATATTTATAACAAAAATAAGGAAAAATTATATTATCAATGAATTATATGTTGCGTATTCAAATCATCCTTATCTATCTGGGTATTTGACTTCATCGAGAAGAAAATAATACACTCACAAATTGGATAACACAACGTCGTAATTAATACACTCACACTGGGCCCCACATGACGTCATTATTGGGCGCCCGCGCGACAAATTTTTTTACGCTAATTTGAAGTTCCGCGCCGATGGCGCCCGCTCCGAATTTGTTATTTCGTATCGAAGGCGCATGCGCTGAATTTGTTGTTCCACGCCAAAAGCGCACGTGCCGCTAAATATTTTTACGCTAATTTGTTGTTATTTTAAATTTTGGCTGTGGAAACAATTTTTTGGGATCAAAAATTTCGCAGGGAAAAATCTTAAGTGAACCGTGCCCGCGGGCACGGGTTATGACTAGTCTATATTACATTTGAGGACCTTTTTTGAATTGCCTTGCTGACTAAGACAAGCTGATGTCATGCTGATGTATAAAGAGGTTGATAGAAAAATAGCTAGGATTTAATCTTGGTAAAAGAATGGTTGAGATGAGCGTTTGGTAATATAGAATTACTTATTGGAAAAGAATTAACTATATAGAATGAGTTAATTACATGAAATTACTTAATTATGCGCATGCCCACGCCGAAGGCGCCCGCTAAATTTTTGTGCTTTTAAATTGTAGACTGGAATATTATGTCCCAAAATTTTCGCGAGGGAAATAATTTTTGGAGAAATAAAGATTTTAAATGAACTGTGACCGAATGCGCAGCATGGTAAGACTACTACATATACATATACAGACGCAAGCACAAGGATTTGTCATGTCCATATATGTCTGTATAATGTCATATTTGTGTCTGTCCTACAGAAATGGTAAGCATTGAAGACATCGACATGGAGGAGTGTTTGATACAAATATATCAGTTTTAATAATAATAGCACTCAACGACATAGCGACCAAATAAATCCACTTTCGAGGTTGACTTATCATGTTATTCTCGATGAACATGCTTGTACATTGCTCTACCTAGCAGCCCCCCTCCAAGGACCAAGTTGCTGTCTTACTTGGCTTCCTCCTCACTGTTCTCCAATATTCTTTGAACCACGAAGTTATGGCGTAATGGACTCAATCATCTGCATATGAAACTGACTGCATATTTTTTGTCTCTTCCTTCCAAGCAACAACACATGACTGGGTGCATCTTCAGGAGGACTCACTGGAGTCATCCAAGATTTTATATGAGAATTAGAGTTCACCGTATAACAAACGATCGGCTGTTCTTGCACAGGCACAGTGGTAAGCCTTTTAAACATCAGTATGTATCAGTCTTGGATACAAGATGCATGGAACCGATTCAGAATTACAATTGCGTCATTGAACAAAGTCGCTGCACAAAATTAAGACACATGGATCAACGAATGGAGAAAAAAAAGTTGGAATACTGTCACAACATATCTCTTGCCAGCTTCAGTGATTTGTCTCTTGGATTTGCTGGTTGGCTGTCGGTGGGACTGGTTAACAAGTGACCTAGCTGTTCATCGTCGGTCCCTTCACCAGCCGAGGATGCCAATGAGCCCGATCCATCTGAAAATTCTTCCACATATAAAAATGGAAAGGGAAATCATTTTCTGACCGTACAAATGTATTGGATAATTGGCTTTAACGGAGATTTTACTCTAAAATCAGAAACATGACTCTTTGTTTAGTTGAGAACATTTATAATTCAATTGTCAAGGGGGGTAAATACATAAATAAATGGATGTTGATCAAGCTTTTCTTCTCTTCACTTCTTTTTTTCCCGATGCTCAAAGTTAAAGGCAGGTATACGAAAAGATGCATTATATTCAAAAGGTTACACCATTAACAAAATAAATTACATAGCATGTTGGCCGTTTGGGGTGGTTAGCCAAAATGATTTTTAAAACATAACATTGTATTTTGAATCATGTTGATTTCTAGCATAATCAACTTCTATTTAGAGTTGGTTTGATTCGTTTTATAACTCTCAAATACAATCCATTTGTGGCTTTCAAACCCAACCACATGTAATTCTCTACTAATATTATATTTATTACTAACATATTATGTTCATTATACGTAAAAAGTAACGACACCTATTGAATTATTAATCACGCACAATTATTAAAATGTTGAGAATCGGAAGAACTAGCTAATGGTCTAAGCCATAACCATACATATAACCATTCATATAGGGGTTTACATCATTTAGAACCCAAGGGATACCCACTACTAAGTGGGTGTAATGGTGGATGGTTAGTGGGTGGAGATCAAAGGTCTCCCCCATTCATAACACTCCCCACATCCATCCATTCTTAGCATATGAACTCTTCAGGATCCAATATGCTAATATGTGGCGGATACTGCTGGATCCAGAGTTATCGTTTTTGCCTCGTTAAAACTTTACTTGTGGAAAACCCAGTGTGAAAAACCAGCAGCGTAAGGAAAAAGAGTACAATACACAAGTGACTCCCCCTGATCTGTACAAGCTTCAGGCTTGCAGATCTCCTAGGCATCTATACATCAACCTTATCTACAACATTTCGAGAATAAATACAAAATACAAGCATCACTCATCTATACAAGTATCGCTCATATATGGCAGCTACTGAATCTAAGGGAGCTCCTCTGAAGAGGCGTGCTCTGTCTCATCGCCTTTGATGTAGCCTTCTCAAGGATGAGTTAGGAAAATGGCATGGTCTGCAGACTGTGTAGATAGCTCCATGTCTCTAGTCTCTGACTCAGTTGTCACTGTGTTTGCGAGGTACTTCAGGGCGTAGCTGTACATACTCTCGATTTGCTTCTTGGATGATGAACTTCTCGGAATGGTAGGATGATGTTGCCTTAGTTGCATACTTTGCAGATTTTCAGGACGTGGAATGTCCTAAGAGGTGGTCATTGCGGTGATTTAGTACCTGCATCTGCAAATACATTTAACATGGAGGATAATCCTTTATAATATTGACCATTGGAGGTAGCGCAGAAGTTGCATAGCTCCGGTCCAGTGGTGCGCTGCAGGCGTTGCACTGTATCTGGCTAACATATTTACTGCCAACGTAATATAGGGATGTGTGCAGTATGCCAGATAAAGGAGTGTACCAAAGACACTCAAGTAAGGCACTTCAGGACCTAGGATATCCTTTCCCTCTTCCAGCAAACGGAATGGGTCTTATGTATATACATACAACCAATATGTGTATTTAAATGGATTACAATTGTCCATGTTTCTTCATCAACTTTGGGTGTATGAAGTTAAATGTCACATGATTTTCACCTTCTGGATATTATTTTCATCTGTTGGATGATATTTTCATCTATTGGATGATCATCTTTTGGATGATGTTGTCATCTGCTGGATGATAGTTTCATCTGGTGTGTTCCATCTTCTGGATGATGTGTTCATATTCTGGATGATGTGTTCATCTTCTGGATGAGTGTTTCATCTTCTGGATGATTGTTTGTAAACCAAGTTATTTTTGCCTAGGTATTTCATATCATATATGATAGTTAGGCTTAAACAGATATTTCGGTTTTCTCTTTAGGAAATCCGATGAGATTTGAGTTTGCAACTATAATCTCAAATCATTTTCTTTGCTCTTTTAAAGATGCAAAGAGAACCTTTAGTAGGAATCCTTATTTTGATAAGAAACTTTATTGGTTGAATTTTATATATTTCATAGAATAGACGTCTCAGAGTCTATTCAGACAATTAAGGAAATTAGGAATAAATCCATAAGGTTATGCTGTCACAACATCCATATCAGCAAAAACCAAATTTTCATTTGCCAATCGCAGGAATTTCGCAAACATAACCAGGGAGCCTGATGCATCAATTTTATTTTGTAAGTGAGTTAATCTCATCTTACTTACTTCCTGGTTTCAGCAAAAAGAACCTACAAGCTAAAGCACGTCGCTTATAGCATATGATTTTATTTATTTATATTTGTGTTTATTCAATACTCATTGTGCCCACAGGTTTGATATCTTTTGATATCAGGACTTTTTGGTCTAAACACTTCACATTTCATAAGTGAGTCTAGCTCAACTTATTGCCTCGTTCCACATTATTGGACAATCTCTATGTTTGCTTCAAGAAACGAAGTGTGGAACGATATTTATAATTATCATTTAAATGACAAAATAAAATGTGAGTAATTGTCGACAAGTGTGTTTTTTATCCAAACACCTCCTCCTGTACGTACATTATTCAATAATTTATCAACGTATTCCAGATTCATCTCTTCTAGAGGTTCTGGAAGGAAAGAGGATATGGAGATGAGCTCATTTTTCTGTGGTGGTATTGTTTAAAGGTCTCCAAGAGTTATTTCTCGTTTTGGAGCCTCATGGTATGTCCTCTCATCTATTGAGGACATCCACTTCTGCTACGGGTGGATTGCATCCATTATATTTGGTATGTCAATACTAACTGGATTTTTAGCAGCAGAGATGTGTGAACTTGACAATATTTATATTGTCAGTAACTATGTCTAATAACTGTTTAACAGTTTCATATGTGAGAATCTTCAGGATCTCATCACAATTCATGATAATCAGATCATATGCACTAATGTTTGAAATGGTTAATTGAGTTTCAGACTATGGATGATTATAATATTTTTGTTGAACCTAATACTGGGTAATTAAAGATTTCTGAATGTGAAGGATCTTCAGAATCTCATCATTCGTTATCGAATCTTTATATGATAACCCATCAAAGGCATAATTTATTAGATGTGCTCTAAATGCTTCCCATGTTCGGAGTGCTCGGAATCTATTTATCTGGGGTAATTTTTTCCGATAAATAGTTCTAAGACTGCATTTTGATGGTTATAGTGGTGATATGTGGATGTATACTCATTATGGCACAATCTATAAGATGTGCGCTAAACGCTTCCACCGTTAGGGGTTCTCGGAAACTGTTTATATGAGGTGATCAGGTTCATATAAATAGGTTCCAAGGAGGCATTTTGATGGTTTGTATTGTAATTGCATGTTCCCATGTAGTCACCTACAACTGGATTTTTAATGGATAAGTAATCCGTTTAAATCATTTTAATGATTTATTTATATAACCCATTTTTTGGGTGTGAACACAAACTTCAGGGTGTTCGACATTATTCCGGTTGTAAATATTATTTGATTTCCCAGTGTTATCTGCCATTTATTAACATGTCTTATATGCTGTTAAAATCCGAACTGCGGTTGGATAATATGTTTGATAATGACCATTTTTAGAGGATATATGGATGAGTACTTTAAAGTACATCATCAGCCCTATGTATGGAGTGGATAAGTCCACTTTTATCTCTCAAATACGCTTAAGAGACCTAAAGGTCTTATTATGTTAATGATGATCGTAAATATATCATCTTAAATTCTTTTGAGGAAGTGAAGAGAGTTAATGTCCATGTGAATGGAAATGATCTCGTAATCATTTTTCCCTTTTGAATGGGACAATGAAAGTTTCACCCTTTTTGAAGGATCTTCGGGTTATTCAGATTTATATGATTGGTTAATGATGTCTTGCATCATCAATCCAGGGTGACATCGTTTCAAAGTTGGTAGATTCTGGACACTTCTGGTGTTCCAAATTAATTCATCTTTTCTAATTTATGTAGGACTTTTGAAAGTCCATTAAAATACTCAATTTAATTTTGTCTGGTAATAGGTCAACCGTGTTCTAACTGTGAAGGATTACATCTTCACATTGACTATTATGCGGATCATAGTGGGACAAAGCTTCAGGCTTCATTGATTTCTTGAGTCATTAATTATGGATTTCGTTTTGACGAATATCCATCGAAACTTGGTAAGTTTCTTTTTATTGATTTTTGAGAGTATTGGCATCCTCATATAGAGTATTCAGGTAAGTAGACGACCACAATAATAATAATAAGTTTTCTATTGGACAATTATTAGGGTTAAATGTTTTTGAAAGCATACGTTTACAACTATACTCATTAAGAATTATGTTATGACAACAGATTAAATTTGTTTTCAAAATTTATTTGTCATCGAGGAGTAGCTAAATATACACAAGGTCAATTGACTTTCATCGTTTAGACTAAATATGTATATATTTGTATATGGCACAAGTTAATGCCCATTCATGTTGCAAAAACATTATGAGTCTTATCAGAACTTCTAGTCTGATATTGGTTTGCCATTGCTTACTCCATGTCGAGGTATATCATATCTTCCTTTTCTCATTTTTATTCAGAACTTCCCCTGTTTTCAGTCTTCCTTATTGTTATTTATAAGGAAGAATGAATATTAGTGTTACTAAGTAGACATATACAAGGGAAATGAGTCAGTTTCTATATTTCCACTTTTCTAATTTATGGGAGACTTTTAAAAGTCTATTTGAATGCTGAAGTATGGTCTACATGCTATTTTTATTGAATCATTCAAGTATTATATGGATAGAGAATCATGCTCAATGGGAATCAAATATGTGGCTACGAAATTTATAATTTCTCACTTATCTATTAAGTCACGACTTCGGACGTACGCTTAAAAGTAAGGCTAGATTCAAGAATCATATCTTGTAAAGTGAGATTACTCTAAAAGAGTTTAGCGGTGTTATGACAACTGCTGGTGTCAATATTAGTTTATATAGACCATAGATCAGATAGATCTATTTACTGCAAAATGCGTATCTCTAAAAAAGATCGCATAAATGGTTTTCGCATAATCCATCATATTTGGTATTTTATTTTATTTGAGTAAAAGGGTATTAACTTATGATTTTATTTGAACTTCAGGTTCAGTTGTCAATATAGATATGATTTTAAACTTTTGAAAAATTATTTAGTTGTGTCATAATCATAATATATTAGTGTGAGTATAAATGCTTGAATTAATACAAAAAGATATTTCATGCAGATTATAGAGCATTTAAGAAATTCATCACATGGCAATTCATTTGAAGTACATAAAACAATTATGTACATCAAAATAAGCTAAGTAATGACATGCAAATAAGGTAATAAATCATTTGTGCATTAAACGTTTATTTATAAGATGACTTGATTCATATGACACGTCCCCAAGAATTTCGTGGGGACTGTAACCCAAAAAGGAAATTTTGGTGGGGTATGTGGTGGAAGCGGAGGCTTTGGGCCGCCCGCGGTATGCACCGGGTCAATCGGGTCATGTTCAGAAAAAATTTAAAACTGAACGAGCTCGAAAACATATATTATCGATATTGCGCCGATAAACGACGTCGACCGATGCAGGCCGTTGGTTGTCGTACATGACCGGATACATGGCCGTTCAGTTCACGGACAACGGATTCAGGCTGGCGACTAGAACCATAGATGATTAAAGCTTTGACCAAACAAAGCTATGATATGTAATGTGTAGTCACTGGCCATCGGAAATTTGTGAATTAAGAACATGTCCAGCATGAATCAAAATCCATACACAGAAATGGTTCAAATAGGCAGCACTGTAGAACTCACAAACAACCAAAAAATAAGCCAAATTCAAAAACAAAATTGTAGGATATGGTCTAAGCCATAGCCATATCCATAGCTGATAACGTGTTGAGAATCGGAAGAACTAGATAATGGTCTAAGCCATAGCCATACATATACCTATTCATATAGGGGTTACATCATTTAGAACCCAAGGGACACTCACTACTAAGTGGGTGTAATGGTAGATGGTTAGTGGGTGGAGACCAAAGGTCTCCCCTATTCATAACAAAAAATATTTTCTCTTGTAAATAAATATAAAATTTAAATAATAATACATTACTTAGAAATTAAATATTAGTGATAGTTTAATTGTTAGTAAGGCTTTAGTCATCTTATGCATGTTTAGTATTTATACACTCGAAATATCCGCTCAATTACTTTTTAATTAATTTACTAATACCACGACAATTGCAATTTTTCCACCAACTAGTAGCTTTAAACTAATGGGTTTTTTGCATATCCGTCCCTTAAATCTTTGCATATTTTGATATACATTCCTTAAAAATTCGCATTTGCTCTTAAGTCTCTCAAATATTAAACGTTAACCTTAATACTCCCTTCATCCTGTTTTCTGTTAAAAAGTTAGCTGAAATTATATTAATTATATTTAATTAAGAAACAAAATATATTTAATACTCATGCCATCCTGTTTTCTGTTAAATTATATTAATTAACGATTAAATAATGATTATAGTTAATTAATTAAGAAACTAATTTTAATTAAGCATTAACCCCTACTAAATAACCATTAACCACCCCCACCCAAAAACGTTGGGGAGGGGGATGCGCCGCCCCCTCCCCCCCCCCCCCCCCCCCCCCCGAAAACCCCGGGGGAGGCCCCCGCGCGAAAACCCCGGGGGAGGCAGCGCCTCCTCACCCTCCCCCTCGTTTAGGGGGATGAGGCGCCTCCTCCTCCCCCGGGTTCCACCACTCCTCAGACGAGGAGGAGGCGTCACCGCCCCCCAGGAAACCCAGACCCCCCCACAACGAAAATTAACCCTTACCCTAACGGAATATTCTCATTTCGTTAGATTTTAACAGAAAGTTAGATAGAGTGACTATTAAGGTTAAAAGTTTAAAATTTAAGGGACTTGAGAGCAAATACGAATTTTTAAGGGATGTATATCAAAATATGCAAGATTTAAAGAACAGATATGCAAAAAACCCTAAATTAATTTACATGTGCCTTAGTAATATTTCCTACATGTATATTCTGCAACAAAAGATTCTTTGCTACTAAAAATATTAACTACTTGCCCTATCATGAGAAAAATTAAGATAAATACTAATTTTGGATACATAAAATCAGACTACAAAAATCTGAAGCAACAGGTAATATTTGGAGAAAATATTTTTGGTATCATTCAAAGATACAATGATATAGCATAATCTAGGATTTATGAGAGAGAGAGAGAGTGAGTGAGAGAGAGAGCGAGAGAGAGAGAGAGAGAATGGTAGACTGAAGTCAAATAAGTTTTTCTGTTTTCCCTCAAAAACGAAAAAATCCCAAATATATTGTTGCTTGCCTTGGAGATCTACAAAGTGATGTCGAGAATTTGCATCAAGTCAGCTCTGATTTGGGAAAAAAGGAAGACGAGGTTGGAGAAGGTGAAAGGTGAATCAAGGGGTTTATGAAAGGGAGAAGGGAAATAGGATAGAGAAAGAGAAAGCTGCTGTGTGTTTTAAGAAACACGTAGGAAACTAGCCCTAAATTAATATACACCGTGACTTTTTAGTGAATGTTAAATGCTATTTCAATGAAAAACAATGTATTTCAGAATCCTCTCTGACTAGCACCAGTTGAGATGCAATATATAGCAGTTATGAGGTTGTATGAAAAATGGAAATTATGTTAAAGTACCGATACACGGATACAAATAAGGACAAATTTTCGAATAAAAGCCAAAAATTAAAAATATTTACGAAAATTGACCAAATTAAAAAATATTTACCAAAATCGATCAACTTTTGCCACGTCAACGCCGCAGGTGATTTCATGCAAAAGTACCGGGTTGACAACCCCAGACATTATTAGTTCATTGCCAATTTTGGCAGGGGTTGGCAACCCCGGCCATTATTAATTCACTTGGCAATTGACAACCTCGGCTATTATTAAATCACTGGTAATTCGGGACATTATTAATGTTTTGACCCATTAAGTGTGATATATACAAAGTTTCTTTGTAGTGATATGCACTGAAAGATTTAAATTGATTCAAAGTAACCCATTAATTGTGATTTTATGGCAATAACAACAATCCCATTTTGAATTCATTCAAAGTTTCCCATTAAATCACAATAACCACGTTAATTGTGATATTTACAAAGTTTTTCTGTAGTGATGTATACTAAAGATTTAAATTGATTCAAAGTTTCCCATTAATTGTGATTTAATGGTGTTTCAGAGTGTTTTCTCACTACAAGAGCGTTGACCGTGGACAACCCGGTCAACGTGGTCAAGGGGCCCGCTTGGGTCCCTCGGGTGTGTCGAGTCGGTGCAGACGAGGCGCGAGTCGAAGTCGTAGACGGCGTGGAGCGCGTCGGCTGGGCCGAATCGGGGTCCTCGGTCGTCGGTAGGGCGAGGGGAAGCCTCGGCCCGGGTTGAGACGCTCGGCCTCGGTCGGATGTGCTCGGCCTCGGCGGTCGGACGACGAGGGGTAGCCTCGATCGTCCAGCTGGTTGCGTGATCGGCGAGGGGCGGAGGGGAAGCCTCGGCCCGTGGATCTGATGTCCTCCTGCGTAGACGAGAACGCTCGTCAGGGGGCCGGACCTTGGTTCCGGCCAAATCCCCTCCGATGCCTAAGTCAGACAGTGATCTGAAAGAGGAGGCCCGGCGGAGACGGTTCGACTCGAGAGATCGGAACGGCGTCTCACGGCGCGAGCGGGGGAGGAAGGAGATGAAATGGGGGAACAAGGTCGTTGATGGAGTACCTTAGGTTATGGATACCTCAGATGTCGTCCTTTGTTCTGTCGTCCTCCTAGCCCTCTTATTGACCTTCCACCGAGTCTGCCCACGACTCACGTCTCACGTCCGCCCTCAATCGTGCCCCCTCAACCCGCCCCTTCGCCGCTTCCTACGCCCCCACTGGCTCCTCCCCATAACGGCCCTTAAATGATCACGGGTCTGGGGGAGCGGTTATCGCAGGAGTGGGCGAGTGACCAGCGCGTTGTCAGGGCCGGGTCGGATCGATACTTGGGGGCCCCCTATAGAGCCTTGTCGGGCGGGCCGGATAGCGCAGATGGGCTTCTGATCGGTAGTTGGATTTCCGGGCTTGAGTCTTTCGGGCGTCGGCCAAATAGGCGTAACAATTGCACCCATCGGTCGGGTCGATCGGCCTCGTCCGATTCGGCTCGGCCGATGTGACTTCCGCCGACTTTGACGGGCTCGTCAGTCGATGCCGACTCATTTATTAGTCGTCATCATGAGTTGGTCCGTTCGATACTTTTACGGCGCGGGCTCCGAAGCGCCGTCGGTCCTCTGATGCTGCCACGTGTAGCTACAAGATTATCCCCACCGCTCGCGGGGCCGTCTTAGGTTGAGAAGCCGAGGGGGTTGTGATCCGCGGTCTCGTTATTTTCTTCTTTGCGTTGATCCCGATCCTGCCTGAGCTCTGCCTCATGTCATCTTCCTCTGCCACGGGTTCGGGTCGGCCGGAGCGGGATGTTACTCCTGGCCTGGGGGGGTAGCCCCCCTTCGGCGATTCGTCGGCACGGGGGTGAACTTTCAGGGGTGCCCCAGAGGTTTTGTCGTGGCCTTCGTCGATCTGTGCCACCGCCATTGGGAGCATGCGCTCCGCCTACCTGCTTCCGCCTTACTCGGCTCGTGCTCCCGGGTCTGACGAGCGGATCTGCCTTCCCGGCCCCAACGAGGTTGGAATATACGAGAAGTGCTTCCGCTTCGGGCTTCGTTTTCCGCTCCACCCCTTCATCGTTGAGTTCCTTCAGGCCCACAACGTGTGCCTGTGTCAATTCTGTCCCAACGCCGTCGGGCTCCTCGTCGGGTTCGTCGTCGTCGGCATGCTGAGGGGAGTGGCGCCCTCTCTTCGTCTCTTCGCCCAGTTCTACCGGCTGAGTCACCACCAATCGGGGGCGTGGATTTACATCAGCGCCCGCCCGAAGATGACCCTGGTGTTGGGGTTGCTGAGCTCCCTGAAACGCTGGAAGGGGGAATACGTGTTTGTCAAGTTCCCGTCGAGTGTTCCTTTCCAGGTTCGGTGGGAGGCGGCCGGCGCAGTCATCCTCGATCTGGGTGAGCCGACTGTCGCCGAGCAGCAGATGGCGAAGGACATGCTGGCGATTCCTGCGAGGGAGCGGTCGGTCGACGTCCTCTTTAGTGATCATAACTTGCGCAAGGCGGTGTGGCCCTTGGGTAAGTTCTCCGAGTATTCGCCATTCGAGGTTGCCATGGCTCTGCCTGGTCTCTCATTTCTCCCTTGAGTGTAGGTGGATTCCCTCCCGGTTTTTCCCCCGCCGGCGCTCATGTGCAGGCCTCAGATCCGGATCCGCGTAGGAGGGATCATGTGCTGGAAGTCCGGAAGAAGCAGCGGGCCGTGACCTCGACTGGGGGCTCCAAAAGGAAGAAGGGGCCATCCCCCACCGTCCCCTTGTTGGTGTCTTCCAAGAGGGTCCGTGAGGGGGTCGAGGAAGTTGATGCCCCGCTGCCCCAGCTCCAACCCGCCCCTGTCGAGGTTGCCTGGCCGTGGGTCGGCCCTTCGCCTCTCCCGGACGGTTCTCTCCCTGATGCCTACGATCGGTATCTGGGCGCGTTCCGCTCCAACCCGGGGGAGTTTCCTTCGTCCGGGGAGGGTCTTCTTCGTCCACGCTTCCCGGTAGGGGAGAAGGAATCGGTGTTTTCGAGCCGCGGAGCCGCCGTGCGAGTGGCCGAGAATGGTTGCCTCCCTCCCGATCAGGCTGCGTTGGATGGAGTTAGAGGTGACTGTCTGGCCACCTTTGTGATTCAGGCCGGCCAACAGGTAGAGTGCCTCAGCTCGTCCTTCCTCCAGCTGCTCTCGCCGTCTTACTTTTGTTGCCTTGGTGCAGTTGTCCTCGGTGGGTCTCTCGATGAGGCGTCAGTTTGCGGCGCTTCCCAAAGCCAAGTCCGAAGCCGGGCGGGATCTTGAGGCCCATGGCGAGGAAGGAGAGGCAGGTCAGCTAGAGGAGGTGCGGGTCAGGTCTTGGGAGACCCGCGTAGCTGAGCTGTCCTCTGCCTTGGAGGAGGCGGACCGGGAAAGGGCCTTGGCCCTGACTGCAAAGTCAGAGGCCGAGGCGCGGGTCGCCGAGCTTTTGAGAGATGCCGACATGTCTGGGGAAGCCGAAAGGATCCCCGTCTCCGTTGCTGCCCCCGAGGCCTTGGAGCTATCCGATCGTCTGGAAGCGGCGGAGGAGCAGGTGGGGGTTCTCCTTGCTCAACTCGGCGAGAGATCCCGGGAGATCGAGAAGGAGAGGGCGGAGCACCGACGCCAGATCGAGACCTTAGAGGCCCGGATGCGCGGGCTTGAGGAGGTGGATCCGGCCCGGATCGCTCAGGATGTCGTGGCCGAGTATGCCACCTCCTTCGTTGAGACCGCCTTGACGGAGGCGTTCGAGAAGGGTTTCGCCCGGTGTCAGTCCGAGATCCAAAAGAAGTTCCCGCTCTCGGGGGTCAACTTCGAGGATCTCCGGGTGCATCCCGACGCCGAACGGAATGTGGGGGATGACCCAAGTGGACTGCCAGCTGGTGGCCCCACAGGTGCCCCTGGAGATGAATGATGGAGGGGAATGCCCCTCGGCCTCTTCGTGCGTTCCTCTGTACATCTTTTTTGTTTATCTGGAAAGGAACGAATTCAAATAAATTTATTTCACAAGAAACGATACATTTATTGAAAGTATTTACGTAAATGTTCCGCATTCCAAGCGTGAGTGAGAATCCTCCCCTCCATATTGGCTAGACGGTAGGTCGCAGGTCCGAGGACCTCGACAACTTTGTAGGGCCCCTCCCATTTAGCCGCGAGCTTCCCCTTACGAGCGGTATCCGGGTTGAAGCCTGCTTTCCAGAGGACCAGGTCTCCCAGGTGGTAGCTTCGACCCCTGACCCGAGCATTGTAGTATCGGGCCACCTTCTGCTTCTGGCGGATGATGGTGGCCATGGCTTGTTCCCGTCGTTCGCCGAGGAGCTCCAGGCTGAGTTCCAGACCCTGCGAGTTCCTGTCTTCGTCAAAGTATTTGAGGCGGAGAGATTCCTCGCCCAATTCGACCGGTACCACTGCTTCGGCCCCGTAGGCAAGCATGAACGGGGTCTCGCCGGTGGCCTCCTTGTGGGTCGTCCGGTATGACCAGAGTATCCCGGGGAGTTCTTCCGGCCAGCCTCCTTCGGCGTCCTTCACTTTCTTCCGGAGGGGCTCTATGATACACTTGTTGGCCGCTTCCGCCATTCCATTGGTCTGGGGGTGTGCTACAGAGGCGAAGAGAAGCTTGATTCCCCATTCCGCGCAGAAGTCTTTGAACCCCGCGGAGTCGAACTGTTTCCCGTTGTCTATGACGATGGACCGGGGGACTCTGAATCTGGAGATGATGGAAGTCCACACGAAGCTTTTCGCCTTCTTCCATGTGATAGTGACCAGCGGTTCCGCCTCGATCCATTTGGTGAAGTAGTCCACCGCCACTATCAGATACTTCCGCTGCCCCCGGCCCGGTTTAAACGGTCCGAGGATGTCGAGCCCCCATTTCGCAAAGGGGATGGGGCTTATGATAGGGATGAGCTCCGAAGGGGGAGTTGAGGAGTGGTGGGCATACCTCTGACATTCATGGCACTTTTGGACGTAGCTTGTTGCGTCTTGTACCAGGGTCGGCCAGTAGTATCCCTGCCTCAAGATTTTCTGTGCAACCATCTTGCCCCCGTGGTGATTCCCGCAGATCCCCTCGTGAATCTCCTGTAGGATGTAGTCGGCTTCCTGTGGTCCGACGCATTTCAGGTATGGGAGGACATCAGCCTTCGTCCAGCGCCTCCGGTAGAGCGTCCCCTCATGGATCACGTATCGGAGCGCCGTCCTCTCCAGGGTCCGACGCTCGTCCCAATCCGTCGGCACTTCCCCACGAGTGAGGTACCGGATGATCGGATCCATCCAGGTGGGATTTTGGTCGATCGCCATCACCTCCCGCTCCTCCGTGCTGGGGGACTGCATGTTCTCCACGTAGATGGTGCGGCCCAGCTCCTTAGGCGAGGACGAGGCTAGCTTCGACAACGCGTCCGCCCGTGCGTTCTCCGACCGCGGGAGATGAAAGACTTCCGTGCTTTTGAACCTGGAGAGCGCAGCTTTGGCGACGGCGTGATACCTCTGCATTGTCTCCTCCCGCGCCTCATAACTTCCCAGAAGTTGGTTGACAATGAGCTTCGAGTCGCTGAGGAGGCGCATCGATTCGGCCCCAAGCTCCCAGGCCAGTTTCAGGCCGTTGATCACCGCTTCGTATTCTGCCACGTTGTTGGTGGCCGGGAACTCGAACCGCAACGCGTACTCCACGACGTTCCCTTCCGGAGATCGGATCGCAATCCCCGCCCCGCCTCCTGACTGTGTGGCCGATCCGTCCACATGGACTATCCACGCTCCTGGAATTCCTGGCTGGAGGTGGTCAGCCGAAAGAAAGGACAAGGGTTGGGCAATTATCGTTGCTGGGCCTTCTTCTACCGGGGGCCATTTCCTTCCGTCGTGCACTCAGCGATGAAGTCGGCCAGAGCCTGCCCTTTGATGGCCGTGCGCGGTTTGAATCGGAGGTCGAACTCGCTCAATTCCACCCCCAGTTCAGCATCCTCCCCATTCGATCGAATCTCTTGAGGTTCTGCTCCAGTTGTGAGTCGGTCAAGATGAGTATGGTGTGGGCTTGGAAATAGGGTCGGAGCCTTCGTGCTGAGAGGACGAGGGCGTATGCCAGTTTCTCCATGGGCGAGTACCGCACCTCCGCCCCCTTCAAGATCCGGCTCGTGTAGTACACCGGCCACTGCACCCCGCCGTCTTCCCGGATCAGCACCGAACTCACAGCTTCCTCCGCGCACGCCAGGTAAAGGCTCAGCGACTCCCCTTCTCGTGGCTTGGACAGGAGAGGCGGACTGCGGAGATATTCTTTGAGATCCGCGAATGCCCTGGAGCAGTCTTCGTCCCATAGTATCGCCTTCCTATTGTCCGAAGGTTCCGCGATCGCTTTCCTCAGGACCTTGAAGAAGGGGAGCGATCTTTCCGCCGATTTGGAAAGGAATCGCCCCAGGGCTGCGATGCGCCCATTTAGCCTCTGCAGTTCTTTGATCGTCGTCGGCTCACGCATGTTGATCAGAGCCTCGATCTTGTCAGGATTAGCTTCAATGCCACGGTTAGTTATCATAAACCCCAAGAATTTGCCAGATCTTACCCCGAACGTGCACTTCGCGGGGTTGAGTCGAATGTGGTGTCGCCGCAACCGCTCGAAGGTCTCCCGAAGGTCAGCGATGTGGTCCTCCGGTTGTCTTGACTTGACAAGCATGTCGTCGACGTAGACTTCCAGGTTCCTCCCGATCTGGGAGCTAAAAACCTTGTTGACCATTCTCTGGTAGGTGGCCCCTGCGTTCTTCAGGCCAAAGGGCATCTTCTTGTAGCAGTATGTTCCCCGGTCCGTCGTGAAGGCTGTCATCTCCTCGTCCCGGGGATCCATCTGAACTTGATTATACCCTGAGTAGGCGTCCATGAAGCTGAGCATCTCGTACCCCGAGGCGTTGTCCACCAGGTGGTCAATGCGCGGCAGGGGGTAGCTATCCTTGGGACAGGCCTTGTTGAGGTCACTGAAGTCCACGCACATTCGCCACTTCCCGTTGGGTTTCTTGACCATCACCACGTTCGACAGCCACTCCGAGTACCAGACTTCCCGTATGAAGCCGGCGTCGAGGAGACGCTCCACTTCCTCGGAGGCCGCCTTCATCTTCTCGCCGCCCAGGTTCCGCTTCTTCTGCCTGACCGGCCTGAAGTTGGGGTCGGCGTTGATCTGGTGGACGATCACCTGGGGATCTACGCCGGGCATGTCTTCCGGTGACCAAGCAAAGCTGTCTAGGTTCACCTCCAGGCACTCGACCAGTTGGTCCCTCAGGTCGTGGCTTAGCCCTCTCCCGATTGAGACGAACCGACCCTCGATGTCCATGACCGGGATCTGCTCTTGCTCCTCCGCAGGGGTGGGCCTCGGCCCGTCCCTTAAGTCGAGCGTGGCCATCCGGTCGGCTAGACGATCTTCGGGACCTTCCTCCGCCAGTTGATAGCAGGTACTCGGTCTCCCCGCGTCGCCTTCGACTTGCCCCATCCCCCGGGCGTTCGGAACTTGATAATCTGATGGAGGGTCAAGACCACCGCGCCGATGGCGTTGAGTAAGGGTCGGCCGATGATCCCATTATATTCCGACCCGATCCCCAACACGATGAATTCCACCGCCAAGGTCACCGAGTCTGGTGGGCCTCCGAGTGTTACCGGGAGGTGGATCGTGCCGATGATGGGGGTGGAATGACCCGTGAATCCCACCACGGGACCCGAACGAGGTCGTAAGTCTTCCTTCCGCCGCCCCATCTTTTCTAGGGTTGACATGAAGAGGACGTCACAGGAGCTGCCGGTGTCGACGAGCAGTCGCCGTACCATGGTTGTGTCGATGATCACCGACACCACCAAAGCTGCGTCCGAGCTGCGCGCCGTTACAGACGTGCTCGGTCTCCCAACCGGTTGGGATGGTGAGGGTCTCCCGGTCCTCTCCGCGTGATCATCCTCGCGTCGGGCCCGGGCCCACTCTCGCCAACGATGGCGGGCCCGGTCGCTTCGCGTCAAAGCCTTGCTCTCCTTTCGTCGAGACGGGTGAAGACGCGTCATTGCAGGTGTGGTTTGTTTCTTCGTGGGACAGTTCGGTTCCCACAGACGGCGCCAGATGTTTCAGAGTGTTTTCTCACTACAAGAGCGTTGACCGTGGACAACCCGGTCAACGTGGTCAAGGGGCCCGCTTGGGTCCCTCGGGTGTGTCGGTCGGTGCAGACGAGGCGCGAGTCGAAGTCGTAGACGGCGTGGAGCGCGTCGGCTGGGCCGAATCGGGGTCCTCGGTCGTCGGTAGGGCGAGGGGAAGCCTCGGCCCGGGTTGAGACGCTCGGCCTCGGTCGGATGTGCTCGGCCTCGGCGGTCGGACGACGAGGGGTAGCCTCGATCGTCCAGCTGGTTGCGTGATCGGCGAGGGGCGGAGGGGAAGCCTCGGCCCGTGGATCTGATGTCCTCCTGCGTAGACGAGAACGCTCGTCAGGGGGCCGGACCTTGGTTCCGGCCAAATCCCCTCCGATGCCTAAGTCAGACAGTGATCTGAAAGAGGAGGCCCAACGGAGACGGTTCGACTCGAGAGGAGATCGGAACGGCGTCTCACGGCGCGAGCGGGGGAGGAAGGAGATGAAATGGGGGAACAAGGTCGTTGATGGAGTACCTTAGGTTATGGATACCTCAGATGCCGTCCTTTGTTCTGTCGTCCTCCTAGCCCTCTTATTGACCTTCCACCGAGTCTGCCCACGACTCACGTCTCACGTCCGCCCTCAATCGTGCCCCCTCAACCCGCCCCTTCGCCGCTTCCTACGCCCCCACTGGCTCCTCCCCATAACGGCCCTTAAATGATCACGGGTCTGGGGGAGCGGTTATCGCAGGAGTGGGCGAGTGACCAGCGCGTTGTCAGGGCCGGGTCGGATCGATACTTGGGGGCCCCCTATAGGGCCTTGTCGGGCGGGCCGGATAGCGCAGATGGGCTTTTGATCGGTAGTTGGGTTTCCGGGCTTGAGTCTTTCGGGCGTCGGCCAAATAGGCGTAACAAATGGCAATAACAAGGCTTCTCATTTTAAATTCATTCAAAACTTCTCATTAAATCACAATAAACAGCAAAATGAATAATGGCCTGTGTTGGCAACCTTGACCAAAATTATTTCCAATAAGATTCCTCCTAGTCTAAAAGTGTTTAGATGTCTAAGACAAGTACATTCAGTACCAGATGCTTCAAAAAATTTTGAGAAGCTCAGTTGCACTCATATTCTCCACACTGATTATAGCTAGATTAGGTAATACAACTACATGCACTACCACATCAAGTTCTACTTGATATACTTGGATGATATATTCAGAGGATTTTGACCATATGACTGGAGAGATGGGTATATTATGTTTTCTATATCTACTAATAGACAGACAATGATACTAGCATATATCTTCACATTTACAGTTTTAGGAGTGATTTTGTTTGTTACTTTTTCTTTACCTTTGATATCTATTTTATATGTACTTGAATTTTTAACTTAATCTACTTTCTATTATCTGACACGATCTTTAAATAGCTACATAATCTTTTTTCCTTATCATTGTGTATTTCAAGAGATTAGAACGAAGAAGACGATTGTCAGAAGGCATGAGCCTGGATGTCTCTATCACTTGGATGTTGAAGTTGGATTAGTAGATTTCTTTGGCATACTAATGAGATCACACCCAATGGCAAAAACTGTAATTTCTAGACAGTGGCAGATCTGTAATTTCTAAGTACATGGGCGTTTTTGTAATTTTGAGGGTCCAGGGGCAGATGTAGATCTGTAATTTTAGACAGAAACGTCCAAGTAAGGGATATTTTGGTAATTTAAGGGATGTGGCTCATTAGGAGTTTTATGATAAATAAAAGGAAGGGGATTATAAGGGAGTTATGTTGAAATTGAGTGAAGAATTGGTTGAGAATATGTTTAGATCCTTTAGATCTAGCGTGAGGTTTGGCTTCCTCTCGAATTGAAACTAGGGAGAGTGATTCTCCTCTCGAAAGAGGCCAAATATCTTGTACCACTTTTATTATCAATGAAAATACCATCTTTCTTCCTCGAATCCACGTTCTAGCCTCTGTATCTGAAGAATTTTATCACCAAATCTCCACAATTGAGCCCCAAATCTCCTTGAACAATTGCCTTAGCCTCTGTATCTGAAGCCCCCAAAATTAGACACATGAATACGCAGGGAAGGTCTCCAAAACTCACGGTCAAATACGCTCTCTCTAGGGCTCAAAATATGCAAAGAATACCTAACCCTAGGCCAAAATACGCTTATATATACATATATTGCGGGTTTTAAGTGTTAGCGGGTCCAAAACCAGCTCCAAAAGCCATAGGAACCCGCTCCTAAAGTCGCTGCAATTATAGACAATCGGATGAAGTGGGATTAAACGTGGAAGCGCCACGTGTCCTCCCTATCGCTCGATTTGGCTCGATTTTGCTCCGCTTCGTTGGGTGAATCTCGCCCATCCAATGAAGGCGGGATGAACTTAGGGCGCGACACGTGGCCTTGGTGGAGCTCCGCTTCGCTGCGAATTCGAACGCGATGCAGCTTCGTCCTCCGCCGTTCAATCGAGTGGGGAATCGTCGGGATCTTGCCACGTGGCTCTGAGAATGTGAGCGGGATTACGTGATATTCTGCCACGTGGCAGCGCAGATCAGGCGGCGGTGTAACTACACCGTATTTCTTCGTATTTCTGGTGTATTTTTGTATTTTAAATGGTATTCTGCATTCAAAAATTCATAGTAATTAGCACAGATCTCAAAAAATACAAATAAATAGTCATTGGAATCGTGAGATGGAGATCTACACATGAAAAATATGAGAATGCCGAAATACTCAATAAAATGTTGTTTTGTGCTTAAATCAAGTGATTGCTCTAATAAATGACGATATTCAAAATACGATTGTATTAGAGACCAAATACGTACCATATATGCACAAAATGGGGCTAAATGAGGTGTTAAATATGCAATATTTATCCCGAATCACACCCCCAACTAACGATTTGCTAGTCCCTAGCAAAAAGAGCGATTAAATCGGATGATTACTAAAAGTATTAAATCCTATTGATCGTCTATGGCGTGGCTCAATAATACACTTTCCAACATGATTTTGACCATCAATATACACAATCCATGAAGAAGATCAATCAAATGATATTTTCTCTAATTTAATTTGAATAAATAACATATAAGCATCATTTTGCGCAAGCGAAAATATAACACGACGGTGTATCCTAGTTTTCTGATTTCCAAGGAATTGGCATAACACAAAGATCGTTCGATTCATGAGTATTGAGTTTTCTTCCTTATTCACCATTTCTTTCTTTCTTTCTGTTTTCTTTTTCTTTTCTTTTTTTATAACTTAGAATGATCGATATAATGAGCTTTCAGTTAATGACTCATAGGCCAGACGACCTTCGTGCATTAGGCTTAGAAGAGCCCCTCGAACCTAATAGCTCGAACCATCTAAGTATTTCTTTTCCTTTTTTATGACTTAGAATGATTCCTTTAACGAGCTTTCAGTTAATGACTCCTAGGCCAGACGACTCTTGAGTATTAGGCTTAGAAAAGCCACTCGAACCTAATAACTCGAAGCATCTAAGTTTTTTTCTCCTTTCTTTTTCCCTCTTTTTTTTCTTATTTTGTGTGGAAGCAATTCAATACACATTCATCGGACATACACTTTGGTAATAAAGGCCACATTTCTCTTCAACTTGAAGACTATTCTAATAAATCGTGTATACTTAAGCTTATGCATCACAATAGCATGCATGAAATAAATTCAATTTCGAGATATTAATCATGGCAAATGAAATTTTTCATAAACGACATATTAATGGTTAATTCCATGAAGGAAAAATAATTAATTCATGTCATAAACAATTTTTAGAATTCAGTTAACGCATAATCATTCTATAGTATGATGATTGAAGGAGTATAAGATGATGAGTAATGATGATTTATTCTTTTCTATCGGTTTATTAAAAAAATCCTAAGGTCGCATACACTCCTCCTACTTAAAGATGGACATTGTCCTCAATGTCGAAAAGGATACGAGTTTATTCAAAAGTTAACATCCTAAAAAGCATATAAAAATCTACGCTAATGGAAAGAACACACAATGGTCAAATGGTGGATCACGGATCTTTAATGGTGAAGAAAGTTGTTCTATCTGTACCTTGCGCTCTTCGGCGAGTGTTCGTCCTCCACTAGCTAAATAGGATTTCAGCAACGTAACTCCCATCATTTCTATAAAGTGTTCACATAACCTGCGAGAGATGAGTCACGTCAATCCAATTGAGTCTAAAATTCTTCTTCATAAATACATTCCAAATATAATCATCAAAATATGTAAAATTAAGTAAAGCATGTTGATGAATACTCCCTGAAAAATTTGCACTGTTCTCAGAATGATGCTCAGACATGGGGAGAGAAATGAATGATTTTTGGAAAAAACGCAGGGGAAAGAGTGATTCGGGCTCCATATTAATAATATCTAAACTCACGTCCCTTGTTATCTCTTTCTCCTGTTCATCCAAAATTGCTTGCTCGTACTCTTCTTCTTTGCACACTTCCCGCCATGTTAATATTTTGATTTGTGCTTTCCTCGTGACATGGCTCGCTCGGTATACCTGCAATAGAAGATGAACTTATATTAGATACTTAAAATTGAATTTCAAAAGAATTACTTTCTTCTAAGCAAGTGGTAATCAAAGTAAGATTTTCAATTGATTGTTGAATTTGCCGACTCCGAGCAATGAAATTTTCCTGGAATTGATGGGATTTAGCCTCTTGTGTCTGCATGAGCAAGTGAACTTCCTCTTTCAGGGGTTGCAATGGTACGTCTACGCTTTGCTCTCTTTGATCAAGGTATGAATGCTCCGTTGAATCACGCTCTGAAGTCTCATTAATGGTCTGATCATTCTCTTGTAAGGACTTCATGTATTTCCACGCCTCTGTCGGTGTCATGACTCCCAAAAATTCCTGCAGCTGTGGTTGTAGTCAAATAAGGACTCTGTAAGCTCTTTCTTTGTGTACACATGTTGCAGATAGCTCAATACTAGGTCTGTGATCCTCCTCCAGGCTTGAAAGAAAGCTTCACAGTCACAGTCTCAGTCTCTCTGATTGAAATTAACGATCTTGAGCTTCTCCATTCTATGATTGTGTACAACAGCATACTCTGCATCATACCAATAATCTGTGCCATAAAATGATAGAATTCCATAACTTTTTTGATTTTTTTAAGAAACAAAAAACAAAGCAAACAAAAGCAAACAAATAAAATTCCTAAGCTATAAGATGAAAGGATCTCACTGAATGTTCTTATATACGAACTAAAATCGTAGATCACAAGTATACTAATCCCCGGCAACGGCGCCAAAAACTTGACTCGTCTCAAAATATGTGAGCGCTATTCCCAAGTGTAATAGATCGAATAAGTAATAATCCCGATGAGTCCAGGTATCATATCCACGGGACAACTGACCTGCAAAACTACGAATTTCAGTTTATAAAGAGTACAAAACGATAAGAAACGACCACCTTTCGAAGGTGAAAATAGTGGAGTAAAGGTTTTAAGAGCTAAAATAATCCTACGATAACTA
This sequence comes from Scilla litardierei, assembly GCA_030789695.1. NCBI lineage: Eukaryota > Viridiplantae > Streptophyta > Magnoliopsida > Asparagales > Asparagaceae > Scilla > Scilla litardierei. The sequence continues at coordinate 128,003,540 of CM061138.1, forward strand.
CTGGGATGGAGATATTGGGATACCAATGTGGAGAGGATGTGTTGGTTGTGATTTCGTTAGAGTTTTGCAATCAATGGTAATTGATGTCTTGGTTAATCAATTGGTTCGTAATGTTCGCAATCAAGATTCATAGATGAGCCTCGCAGATCATCGCCCTCTCGGGTCCCTTCGGGTATGCACACATAGACATATCCTCGCAGTACGTCACCCTCTCGGAATCCTCACGGTATGTGTGTGAATCAAGATCTAAAACATCAAAAACAATTAATTAACCTAAGTAGCATGACGTTTCACCCTGCAAGGGTATGAGAACATCAGAAGATTTAACAATAACGAACATGAAATAACACCATAAGATCAAGTATATTATTAGTTTCATAAATAACATAGGCTCATGTGCCCGCAAGGGTCACGGCATGTCCGCAAGGATCACGCCACGAATAAGTCCGCAAAGATCAGATTCGATCAAAGCACACCAACAACGAATATACTTGAATAATACGTGTAAAAACTAATAAAATACGTTATTTTACATACAAAATAGGGCATAACATCAAACCCAAAGATTACATAGCCCTATGTACATCACAATCAACACATATGGAGATTAGTCACGCATGGAGAGAAAAGAAACCATATTCATAGACAAATACATGTTCATATACTCAAAATACGTGAAGAATACACCAAATACGAGAGTAAAGTTAAGAATTTTATCACCAAATCTCCACAATTGAGCCCAAATCTCCTTCAACAATTGCATTAGTCTTTGTATCTAAAGCCCCCCAAAATAATACGCAGGAATACACAGGGTAGGCCTTCAAAACTCATGGCCAAATGCCCTCTCTAGAGCTTAAAATATGCAAAGAATACCCAACCATAGGCCAAAATACGCTTATAATATACATATATTGCGGGTTTTAAATGTTAGCGGGTCCAAAACCCGCTCCAAAAGCCATAGGAACATGCTCGTATAGCGCTGCAATTATATGCCATCGGATGAAGGGGGATTAAACGTGGAAGCGCTACGTGTCCTCCCAATCGCTCGATTTCGTTCCACTTCGTTGGGATGAATCTCACCCGTCCAATGAAGGCGGGATGAATTGAGGGCGCGACACGTGGCCTTGGAAGAGCTCCGCTTAGATGCGAATTCGAACGTGATGCAGCTTCGTCCTCTGCCGTTCGATCGAGCAGGGAATCGTCGGGATCTCGCCACATGATTTCGAGAACACGCTGAATTCGACTCTGATGCGGGGTCAGTGGTGGTAGTTCGATTGTCAATCGCTGGCTAGAAAGAGGCCACGTCTTCGCTCGCTGGGATGTCAGCTAAGAGCAGGATTGCATGAGATTCGGCCACGTGGCAGCGCAGATCGGCGGCAGCATATCTATGTCGTATTCCGCCGTATTTCTTCGTATTTCTGGTGTATTTCTGCATTTTAAATGGTATTCTGCATTCAAAAATTCATAGTAATTAGCACAGATCTCAGAAAAATACAAATAAATATTCGTTGGAATCGTGAGATCGAGATCTACATATGAAAAATATGAGAATACCAAAATACTCAATAAAATTGTTTTGTGCTTAAATCAAGTGATTGCTCTAATAAATGACGATATTCAAAATACGATTGTATTAGAGACCAAATACATATCATATATGCACAAAAATGGGGCTAAATGAGGTGTTAAATATGCAATATTTACCCCGAATCAGTTTCATAGTTTGTCTAGTCTAGAGTACACGTCTGGTTAGTTGGGAAAACATAACTAAATATCTTACCAACCACGAGCCAATAAGTATGCTTAGAAACCTTTTGAGTTGGTTCATTTAAATATCTACAAAACCTTGTTATGTCGAGTATATATCTGAATGTAGGTATTTGTATCACATTTATGGATAATTTATCGCATTTGACTAATTTTTACTTGATGCAAAACAAATCGGAAGTGCTTGGTATTTTTAAGGTTTCTATGATGAAATAAAGAATCAACTTGTTATTTCTTTTAAAATTTTACAAAGTAATAATGTAATGGTCCTGAAGTTTTTGTTATCGGAGAATTTTTCGTAAATTTTCCAAATATTTTTCCAATTTATTTTTCTAGATTTCTCTTCCTTTTTTCTTTTCCATAACTTCTTCTCTTTTTCTTCTGTTAGTTTGCATGCCAAAAGCCTAAGCTCATAGCCTGTTGATGCGATCATTACGTATGGGAGGAGGCGCAAACATGATGTCCATGAGCCGCGAGAGCCGAAGGGATGAAATTGATATGCACACAAGCTGGAAGAGAATTGCTATGCACACAACAAGCTGGAAGAGAATTGTTGTGCACACTACAGTAGGGGTTATAAAAGGCCAGCCGGCCCTAGTTTTCTTGATGTTGAAATTGATGCTCGATTATTGATATTTTGATAGAGTTCTTCGAGAATTCGTAGGTAGATATAGGAGAGTGCGGACGTCCACTTAACGGCGTCTTGGGAGAGAAGTTACACCTATCAATTGTAGCCAATTATCTTATTTTTGCTATTATTTTCTATAAAGATTAGATCTTTCTTTCGGATCTATCAATTTGATATCAGAGTGTCTACGATCCATGGCGGCAACGAGATCTAAAGTCATCGACGAAATCCTAGCGAGGGTGGAAGCAAGTGATAAGAGACAAGACGAATCCTGGCACAAATCATGCAACAACTCGCGCTCTTCGCGGCAAATGTTGGAAATTTCATATCTGAAACTTTCAGATCTAGATCTGAAAGCAGCAAAAATCTAGATCTGAAGGCGGTGACGGTAGTTTCAGATCTAGATCTGGAGGCGGCGAAAGTTTCAGATCTGGATCTGGAGGCGGCGAAAGTTTCAGATCTGGATCTGGAGGCGGTGAAATTTTCAGATCTGGATCAGGAGGCGTCGACGGAAATTTCAGATCTGGATCTGGAGGCGACGGAAGTTTCAGATCTGGATCTAAAGGCGGCGAAAATTTCAGATCTGGATCTGAAGGCGGCGACGGAAATTTCAGATCTGGATCTGGAGGCGGTGGAAATTTCAGATCTGTGTTTTAAGGTGACGGAAGTTTCAGATCTAGGTCTGAAGACGACGACGGAAGTTTCATATCTGGATCTAAAGGCAGTGAAAATTTTAGATTTGGGCGAAAACCCAGATCTAGGGCAAAAGACGGCGCTTTCGACGAAGAAACAACGAGAGTCGTTACCTTCGATAGCAAAACAGAGGGGGCACCCCTACAGGGCATCCCTGAGGGGATGCCGCCCCAACTACAGGGGTGCCAGCCCCTACTGGGGCCCCAAGGGGGGCTGTCGCCCCAACTGCAGGGGCGTCAGCCCTGCTGGGGCCCCTAAGGGGGTTGTCGCCCCTCCAGAAGGGGCACAGGCCCCTCTAGGGTCCCCCGTTGGGGCTGCCGGCCCTTCAACGGCGACGATGGGCCCTCCGAGGTGCCGGACAGCTAGATTTCGTCGTTTTCGGCCCAAAACAGCGAGCGACAGAGCCCTTCCAGCAGCACGACAATGACGACGACCTTCCATAATATTCGTGGGAGCCCGACGAGATTTTTCATGACGTCATTGAACGCGGTGGAGACAAATCCCATCCGTTTGACCCGGGAGGAGCTTGCAGCACTTGAAGTAGAACCGCCGCAGACTTCATGCACCACCTTGAGGACAAGATGGATTTTTCGGAGCGGAGTAAAGATGCGATCATTACATACGGGAGGAGTAGGCGCAAACATGATGTCCATGAGCCGCGGGAGCCAAGGGGGTGAAATTGCTATGCACACAACAAGCTGGAAGAGAATTGCTATGCACATAACAAGCTGGAAGAGAATTGTTGTGCACACTACAGTAGGGGTTATAAGAGGCCAGCCGGTCCTAGTTTTCTTGATGTTGAAATTGATGCTTGATTATTGATATTTTGATAGAGTTCTTCGAGAATTCTTAGGTAGATCTAGGAGAGTGCGGATGTCCTCTTAACGACATCTTGGGAGGGATGTTACACCTATCAATTGTAGCCAATTATCTTATTTTTGCTATTATTTTCTATAAAGATTAGATCTTTCTTTCGGATCTATCACATGCTTAACATTTCCTCTCTCCTTTTAATTCTCTTTCTTATATTTTTTTTCCAAGTCCTAAAGCCACAACCCACCTATTTCCCCTTCACCCGAGCCTTGCCCTCTCTCCTCTGATCAAAATCACACAGCTCTCTCCCCCCTTTCTTCTTCAGAGAAAAAAACCCTAGCCTCTTTCGAAAACGGAGCCGTCGCCACCTCTTATTTGGTTACGCGGATGGTCAACTATGACCTCGCTTATGATCTCTCCCAACAGCTTTCCCCAAGCGCAAATATCTCTCCTCTTTTCTTCATGGAATTTTTATGCGAAATTAATGTTTTCCTCTAAAAATTTCCAAGCTTTCAGTCTCAATTCTTCGGATTTTGTTTTTGATTTTGATTTCTCGTGAGGTTGATTTTTAAAACAGCCCGCTCTTCTCTCTCTTTTTCTTTTTTCTTTTTCTTTTTCGTTTTTGGCCCGCTGCAACCCAAGCCCATTGGGCTTCCCCTCCTTTTCCCTCTCGCTTTTCCCAGTGGCCCCGAACCAAGCCTTTAGGGCTCGATCGCGTCTCGCACGCTCGTGGCAACAAAGTGAGCCCTCGAGGGCTTCGTTGACATCTCCCTCCCTCCCTCACTCTCTCGCGCGCTTGTAAGAGCGACAACGAACGTCTCCATCTCACGTCCTCTCTCCGTCCACTCCGTCCTCTGCGACAGCAGCGAACACCCCCGCCTCTCTCTTCTCCGTCCTCTCTCCCTCTCCCCTTCGTCCTTCGTCGACAGCAGCACCCCTGACTCCTCTCCTTTGTCCTCTCGCAACGCCCTGCACAACCATGGGGCCCCCGATTGCTTTAAATCCCATCATATCCTCTTCTCCTCCTTTCTCTTACTTACAGTCTGCCCCTTCCTTGCTTGTGCATAGCTTCCTCTTGCTGCGATCTATCCCTTCATTGATACATTGCTTGAGTTGGGCTCGATGGGTCCCTTTGCTTGTCGATTAGGTTCGTGGCTTCTCCCTTGCTCGTCGATTTGTGGTGTTGTGCCTCTCCTTGCTTGCAGCGCGGTGGCTCCTTGGTTGCGGGTTGTCCCTTGCTTGCTGAAATCTGGGTGCTTCGACTCCCCTCTTGCCCGCGGTTGGTGGTTCCTTACTGACTGGACTTGCGGCTGGCTGTTTCCTACCGTTGTTGGGTTCGACTGAGGGTCTTATTCGCTGTTCTTGGGTTGTCGTTGAGGTTTGATCTCCCCCTTGCTTGCGGGTTGCCCTTTTCTTGCTTGAACTGGGTTCGGCTGACTCTCTTGCTTGCATGTTTTGGTCTTTCTTGTTGATAGGGCGCGACGGCTCTCCTTGCTGGCAGATTTGGGCCTCTTGCTGATTGATGGCTGTTTGGGCTTCGCTTCTTAAATTTCTTGGTTCTTCAGCTTCGATCTTAAGTAGACTCTATCCCCTACACTCCAACTTAGATTCCTTCGCTTATTGTTAGTGTTTGGGTCGTCCTTCCTTACAGTTTGGGCTTCCTCGCTTGATGATGGAGCTCGATGGCTTCTTCTGCTGGCGGTATGGGCTTGCCTTACTAGTTTAAGGTTCGGTGACTTTCCTTACTTGCAGGTTGGGGTTTTTCTTGCTGTTATGGGGTTCGTTGGCTTCTCTTGTTTGCGGTGTTGGGCTCCCTACTGGTTGTTGAGTTGTGGTTGGTTTTTCTGCTGCTTGTTGGGTTTGGCTGAATACCTTGTTACTGTTTTGGGGTTTCTGGGTTGTTGCTGGATTATGGCTGGCTCTCCTTGCAGGATGTGGGTTGTGACTGGCTTGTTTACTTACTATTTTGGGTTCTTTCTTGTTGTTAGGTTGGTGGCTTCCCTTGCGTTCTGTCTTGGGTCACTGGTTATGCTTTGAGCTCCACTAGTTTCCTCGCTTGTTTCGGGTTTCTTTATCAGGCAATCATTATGTTTCCTTCGTTCTTGGTTCGTGCATGGAATAGTTTTGTGTTTATATCAGTTCACGTTGGAATATCTTGCCATGAGAAACATCCATGCTTTATCACATGCCAGCTTTATTATCATGTCTTTTCATTATCTCTTGAGTTGATAGTACCATGAATTTAATATTGTGATAAATTGTGTAGCGCAAAGGATGTTACTTGTAATGGCACGATACTATTGACTGGTGGATTATCTTAAGGTTGACTCTTGACATGACAGGTTACTATTACATGTACGGCAGTGGATCCCCCTTGGCTACGTAGTTTACATAATATTAAACAATTTACGACACTAAACTAATAAAATTGATTACTTCATCTTGACTCACCGGGTTTTGGGAAACTTATGATTGGAATGTGCGGGAGCGACTGTGACCTGTCTTCTGGCCCTGTCTAGGAGGATTTCCATTCCACGATTAGGCATGATCGTTCACTAACTGTTCTCGCTTGTACTAATATTTGAATGGATCCTGAGTAGTCTGTTACTCGGCCTGGGGTAGTACCCTTGCGGTCTCAAGAGGGTCTTCGTGTTGCACACCGTACTCTCCCTCGTAAGTAATGGCCTAAGATTGGTTCACTTTAGTTAGTACCATTTTACAGTAGTTGTGGACATTTAGTTATTATGCCATTTTGCTTCCTTGTTCAGTACTATTATCTCTGTTACTGTCATATCTCCTTTTTGTGTACCTTTAATTTTCTTATCTCTTGTTTAGATATTGTCTACTCTATTGAGCGTGGTGCGACCTTTATTGCCTACTAGGTAGCATAGGATCATACGGAGACACTTGAGCACGAGAAGTCAGACTTCCCGTGCAGGACATTGAGTATTGAGCTAGCAGCAGGTGAGCGTTCTATTTACTTTCAGCTGTAGTGTAGTTTTTACTGTTTTTAACTGCTTTGTTTTGAGTATTTCCTTACTTTCTGCAATGCTCCACATTGACTTCACTGACACATGCGGGGGACCTGCACACACTTGTTTCGATTATGGCGGCGCCCGAGAAGCGAGGCATTACAATTGTTTTGCTTCTTCTTGTAGATCAAGGAACCATCCTCGACGGAGGGCTTGAGCGAGGAGTTTGTAAAGTTTGACCATCTACGGTGAACAATGGATTATTTCAATTGAAGTTTTGATTTATCTTTCTTGTTTAATTCTGAAATTTATTTGTTTGAGATGTTGTAAATTTGTTGTTTGGAAATTGTTGGAATTTCTTTTCTTTTGGGAATATGATGAGAGTTTTATTAAAGGGATTTTTCCGATGATTCACTACTCTCCGGCAACCGTTGGGATCACGTTGACCCTCACAATTGCCCTAGTTCTTTAGTTTTGGATGGAGTTGTGTTGACCGTCAGGGGGTTGTTGCCGGTCACTACTATAGGTTCATGTGGGTGGTTCATTGTTGGCTGTGGTTTCTGGGCTTCTGGGCTTTGGTCATGTGGTTGATTCATGATGGCTTTATCCCATTGGGCTTTTTCCTGGTTTAACTTGATGTTGGTTCTGGGATTCTATCCCATCGCTATTGTTATTTCACTGGGCCTTCGCCCGCTGCAAAATTCATGGCCTCTGTCCCTTTTTTGGTGATGCATGGGATTACTTTGTTAATATCTAAATGCGCTTTTACCCATATTGTTAAGACTGCGAACTCGAGTTAGTATCTCTGTTGGGCATCGAACTTGCGGCAACCCCACTGTGCTAGTAAACCATAGACTATTCCTGATTACCGAAACTTAAATCGGATACCATCTTATTACATTTAATTTTTCTGTTTCTTTTTAAAAATTATTTATTATTATTATTAAAAATTATTTCAAATAACATTTCAGGTTTTATGCGACCTACTCTTTTGTAGGAAATAAATACATCACAGTTTTATTTGGCTGAAAACTGTAGAGTGTTAACTTGTCATCTGTTACATATCAAAACACGGTCCTTAATGAAGCCTGGAATTACATTGCTTGCAATAATTTGGAGTCGTTAGTTATATTTTTAAATTGTGTAATTAATGGTGTACACATAGTAATACTGAAATACTTGTGGCTTGTTACTAGATTATTTAACTTGGCATATGTTACTGTTGGAACATGAATTGAACCCTAACCTGTTAGCTAGAAACCCTTAAATGCATAATTTAAATGATATGAAACATAAACATTTCCTCAGAACTACAACAATACCTGACATTGACATTATTGACATACAACCTAGAAACGACTAGACATCTAAAAACATTACATTACCCGGACATCACACTTGACATACACACGCATCGACACTAAACAAGTATACACTTGACTCATTAGGGTTTGAAAAACTCATAATAGAGAGTGCGGGAGTGACTGGAGCCATGATTTTGGACCCTGTTTGATAGGATCTCATTCCTGTTCTTGATTCGACCTGATCGTTACGACTGAGACCTGATATGTCGGATGAATCCGGACTCCCTGTTTCTTTTTTGGACTCGGTCCATGGTAGCTTCCCGTAATACAAGTTGGTCTTCGAGTTGCATATCGTGCTCTCCATTATGAGTCAAGGCTTAGAATAGTTAACTAAACTTTAATTAACACTCTAAAGATTAGTATCATAAGAACACACAACTAGTTACATTTTCAGTTCAGTAGCCTACTTGTCCTTTAATTATTCATCACTTGTTACTGTTGTTTTAGTAGTTTACTCTTCTTGTTTTGTATTATGGTTAATACATAATTTTTTCTTGGTTTAGATATAATATACTTTTCTAAATATCGGTACACCTTTTGTTGTCTCTGCTAGGTGCTAAACAGGAATACAAGGAGGTATATAGATGCAAGGAGTCCAAATTTTCTATACATGACGTGGAGTTTTGAGTTCAAGTCGAGTGATGAGTTCGTTTCGTGCATTTCATTTCGGTTGAGAGATTGTACTTTTTCATTCATACCTTGTAATCCATGTTAAGGAAAATTGAATAAAATGAGTATCTTTATTATGGTTATTTCATGCTTTTCTCTATATTGCTTTCACTAGTATTTGCAGTATCTACTTTGCACGAAAAACAGCCACATCTCTTGGGAAGCGGGGTGCGACAAATAATGCAAAAGAATATTTTAGTATTAATTTATATCTTTTATGTTGGAATTTAGAATTATTCATCCATATTCATATACATCCTAACAAAATGAAGTAAGAGCATAAACAATATTTATTAGAGTTTACACAAATCTTCTACATATAAATGTTCCAAAGATTTTCTAAGCTGTCGTTGTTTTAACTTTTTATTAGCTTATTAATCATATGTATTCTACTATGTTTAATGGTAAAATTCCTTATAACTTGTTAATTCCTACGGTAGAGTTGTTTCCTCTGTCACCTAAGATTTTTAAGTGTATTTGTTATCTGCATAATTAAGTTCCTGATGATTCCAAACTTGATTCTTAGTTTTTAAAGTGTGTATTTTTAGGTATTATCGTACATAAACGGGTTATAAATGTTATTATCCTGTTACCAAACAATCTTGTGTCGGCTGAAGTTAAATTTTTTGAGCTCCAACAATATTACACCAAACAAACAGAATCAATGAGGCCTAACATTGATGCTGAGTATTTACATTATCTGTTACGATTAAGAAAATCTAAGATTATGAATTTATATCAATAACAAACAATGACTAAAACTTCGCTTTCAGATCCTGTCTCAACTACCAGTACTACTGTCTCCTTACCTTAAAACCTTGTGTCATCTCTCTGCGGATCCTGATGTAATCTTGAAAAGTGGAGGTGAGTGTTCATTATTTGGATGTTCACATTACTCATAAAAGTCTATTCGTTCTTGCACATCTCATCCTCTTTACAAATGTGTTTTATGCACATCTTTCTTAACTTACACATCTTTTCTCTCTTCCGTTGATTTTTATCCAACTCCAGAGTCTGTTTTAGAAGCTTTATTGTATACAGATTAGCTTACCGTAATATTAAAAGAAATGAATGTACTTGTGCTTAATGAAACTTAGGACCTTGCACCAGCTTTACCTGATAAGGTGGTTAAGTGCAAATGGGTTCATAGCGTGAAGTTGAATCCTAATGACTTTCTTGCTTAATTAGAGGCTAAGCTCATTGCTAAAGGCTATTCACAGATATATGATGTATATTATTAGATGTTTTTTCCGATGATAAATATGACATCAATGCATTTATTGATCTATCTAGTTGTCACTCATCATTGTCCTTTACATCAATTGGATGTAAAAATTACATTCTTTAATGGTGTTCTCGAAGAAGTATAAATGGAGCAAATGTCAAACGCTGTTGCTTGCGGTGTGTCATGAAAGGTGTGCAATTTGAAGAAATCGATGTATAATCTGACGTAATCATTAAGGGTTTGGTTGGACATTTTGAAATTTTCATAAGACAGTTTGACCTCAAATAAAAATTAAGGTGATCACTCCGTCTTTAATTGGATCCATTATGGGAGGTAACTCAGTATAATAGTGTATATTGATGCTATTATGATCATTGTGAATGATGCTTCTGGGATTCATGAGTTGAAGCAATTTATTTAGAAGTTTCAGACGAACGATCATGTGCCTTTTAGATATTTCTTCAGGGTAGAGGGGACACGTTTGTAAAAAGCATCCATTATCCCATCAAAAATATGTTTAGATATGTTGTTAGAGACATGAACGTCAAGGCATATGCCTTACACCTCGCATATGTATTCAAGCTCCAAACTTATACTAGAGTAGTGGATCCATTGCTTTATCCAAGGCAATGCATGAGATTCATTTAAAAGCTTACTATGATGTATCTTGCTAGTATCTTTTTGGTGAGTGTGGTGAGTCAGTTCACGTCTGGTCCAAGAACTACATGTTGGGATCTGGTGTGAGTCTTAATATACTCAAAAATGCATCGGGCAGATGTCTTCAATACTCTAATTATGTCCATTGTAATTTTTTCAGACACAGATTAAGCTAGTTCGTCCTTTGATCGATGAGTTGGTATTGTATTTTTCTGAGAGGCAATTTTATGTCTTGGAAATGAAAGAAACGACCAATCGTATCTCGATCCAGTGCAAATCAAAATATAGAGTCACAGTTAACACCGGATTCAGCAGTAACTTTCCAAGTCATGATCTATGACACCAACACTTAAGAGGTTGTATTTTGATAATAAAGCTGCTTTGTATATCACCAACTGCCTAGTCATTCATAAGAGAATCAAACACATCATGATTGATTACCACATAAAGATGCATCAATATAACAAGAAAGTTATAAAGACGAAGTATATTAGATCGGCAAATCAGCTAGCTGATATACTTATCAAGCCTCTGTGAAAGGAAAGAATGAATCACATTTGTGACAAGCTAGGCATGTGCGATGTATGTGCTCCAGCTTGAAGAAAAGTGGTGAGATGTAATATATAATATGTCGGGAGATTTTATGAAAAAGAAGCTTTATGCAACAGTAGCATATATAAATAATAGATTCAAGGAATGGGAGAAACTCTCTCTCCCAACTCATTTCTCTAATCTCTGACTTCTTCACCAAACTTTGAAATCTCATTTTGAAATCTTCTCATGCCAATGCCAAACTTTGAATTCACAAAAATTTCGACCCTGTGCTTTTTAAACCCTTTCCCACTAACACCGTAGTAACAGAGTCTCCCTCTCAGAATTAGTTTAAGCGGTAGCTAGAACTTACCAGAGTATGGATCATCTGGCAAATGCCTGACTGCTGTAATCTGAATGTTTTCTGGTAGGAGACAGTTGCAGAAAGAACCTGAAACTTACGGTAAGTACAAAAAAAAACAAAACTAGTATACCATGCTCTGCTTCTTGAATTCAGAAACCACAATAATCAGAAAAGAAACTTACCTAACCTGGCAACCCGGTTCACCCATCCTGGAATAGGCTTTCCAGTTAGATGCATGGATACGTCATCTGTGAAATGATTGCAGTTCTTCGCAATCAAATGATAGGTGTCACCGTGATACTGTCCAGAGAGATGCTCGAGGAACAAACGAAATTCAGAGCAAGACATGTCAGTTGTGCCCAGCCACACAGAGCGTCTATAGGTAAAACCAGGGCAACTTTTTGGTTCCACCTCAAAAACTCCGCTGGATGAGTATTCGTGGGCTCCAAAGCCATATTCCATTCCATGAACTGTACAATAGGTAACAAAATTTTAGTACATTGAACATTTTAATCGATAAGAAAATGCATATCATACAAAGGTAACTTTAAAAGAAAGCATATCAACTGAAGCATAAGGTCATGCATGCTAGCATAAGATGTGGAAGAAAGGGAAACTAGATAAAAAGTAAGAAAAGACAAAACATCATGAAATTACTTCTTTCATGTCTTTCTTATGCTTGGAAAGACGTTCAGTAGTGACCAACACTAAAGCTTTTCCTAGAACTCTGCTATGATCTAACTTTTTCACAAAAGTTTGATGATTTGTCTTCATTTTGAAGTAAGCACCACCTAGCAATTAATCCTAGTTAGCTGTCAGCTACGCAACATGCGAAAAGCCACCGAGCAATTAATCCTAGTTAGCTGTCAGCTATGCAACATGCACAAAGCCATATCCATAATAAAGAAACTTGCGAGCTCAGAATGAAAAATGACTGAGAAGAAGATAGTAAATATATGGGGCCCAGTTAAAAACAACCGACATTCATATAGAGAGCATGAGAGGGACTCATGTATCATGAAGAGGACATGGAAGAAAAATTTGACTTTCTCGTACAGCCTCTCTATTCTTCTCTATCTGGAACATCTCCATGTCCGAGGACCATCAATCTGTTACATCAGGATCCGGAAGTTTGGCATGAGAAGTTGACATGAATTGTCACTCATTTATACCAGGTTCAAGGGCTTCACTGCCTAGTTTATCCTCGCATGAGCATCCACTGGTCACTGCAAAATACTTCGAAAGGCTATTCACCCCAAAATATGACAGATTCAAGTAGGGACATGCTAGTTGTAGGTGCCAACTGCAACCTAGTAAGAATTCACCTACTCTCAATCAACATAGTGGTATAAATTCAACTCGGTCGGTGATCTCATAAATTCTCCACATACCTCATAAGATAGGGGAGCAAAAAGCAAGAACATATCAAACTAAATCAGAAACCAGGGCTGAGAATTCAGGTGAGCAATCTGGAATGCCAATTATACATATGGGGACTGGCCCAATGAATCATGATAATCACATCATCTTTACTATATGGCATACATTCAACTTATTAGAAGACCATATCAATAACTATAACAAGATTCATCTTTTGAAGATACAATAACTGAATCTCCTTCTGATGAAAATAGACCCTCTAAGAATACTGAATGATTTAACTTCCAAAACGAGTAAAAGCTGCCTCAAAGGTAGACAATTAAACAGAATGTTTTGAAAATGTATAATAAAAATTTCTACCAATATTTGACAACTTGGTTTCAGTATCTGACAACTTGGTATCAGTATCGGTTTCAATCATTTCAAAAAATATCAGTCATATCAAGTTTATGTTATAAGAAGCGGGTCAGGATCCAACCCACTTCTTATCTTAGTTGTCAATATCGTATGATATGCGAGTCATATCATACAATATAATACAAGCACTTTGCGATACGAATCGGAGTCACGTATTGTATTAGAGGAAATATCATACAATATGATATGATATAATGCGATATGAAATTCGTCAAATATTCAAAGGGTGTTTTTTGGGTTTATATCGCTCTGATTCTTATCTAGGGTTGTAATTAGCCCTAAATATTTCTCATGTCATCAAATTTCATCACTCAAACTTGACGCTCTCTTGTAGCCTTAGACGATGACCACCATCAACGAAATTGATAGCAATCTCAACAAAGACTTCAACTAACGACATCGACGAACACCATTGACGACCAATGTCGTCAACAAACTCTCAACGACCATGATGATTAATACTTGTTGACTTTGACAGCAAGTCTACATCATCAATGAAAAACTTGGTAAACTTGGAGACATCGACTACATCACTAATGCTGCCTGACTTCATTGAAATGGGGGATTGGGCAAACTCTTTAAGTTATTTTTAATAGAAATGAATTAAATGATTAAGGATTAATCAATTTTTTGTTTAAGACTGTTAACTGTTAAAGATTAATAAAATGATTAATGGTTTAAGAATTAAAAGTTAAGATTGATTTTTATGTTTTTTTGGACTCTGCTAATTAACAAATTTATTTTAAGTTTTTCACCATTTTGATTTAAGTTTTTGACCATTCTACTTTTATTTTATGTGTATGGATGATACTGTAACATAATTGGTTTCTCTTATATAATGTTCATGTGATTATATCTATATTTAATTGTTTACTTTATACTGAAAACTATTTTTACACACATTTAGCACATCTCAATGTAATATGCTAACGTTCTCGATTTGTATTGTGTATTGTGTGTTATTGGGTGTGTGTGTAAAGAAAAGAGAGGGTTAATATAAATAGAAGTGATAGCCATTCTTTGAGGGCTAATCACTATTTTCCCCAAATTCTACATGGTATCAGAGCCCAAAAAACAAAAACCCTAAAACATCAAACCCTAGCCGCCGCTGCGCACCACCACCCGCCGCCGCTGCGCGCCGCCGCCCGCCACAGCTGCGCGCCCGCCGCTGCTGCGAGCTACTGTTGCGCTCGCTGCTGCCGCGCGCCGCTGCTGCGCGCTGCCGCCGCCGCTGCGCGCTGCCGCCGCCGCTGCGTGCTGCTGCCGCCGCCGTCGCACGCCGCTGCTCCTCTTCTCCTCTTTTACGCCCTCTTCTAGCCCCTACAAAGCCCTAACTAGCCACAAAGGAGAATCCCAAAAAACCCGAACCCTAGATCTATGTTAGAGTCATGAAAAGGACTCCATAGATTTACGGTTAGGGTATGACCTAGAAGAGGAGGAGGAGGAGTAGATCTGCGGATCTAAGGAGGAGATAGGAGAGATCTGCGGATCTGGAGAGATGGGGGACAATCTTACCTCAGCTGACATGAAGGCCTTCATTGGAGAGATAACGAAGCTGCTTGCTTCGAAGGAGTTGGGATCCTCGAGTGGATCGATGCCTTCACGACCCGTGCAGAAGCTGGAATTGATGCCCAATGATGTGAAATTGGAAGGGACGAAGAATTACCTCAGTTGGTCCAGGAGGGTGCTTCTTATTCTGAAGTCGAAGGGGTTAAAAGGCGTCGTTCTGGGTTCATGTAAGGAACCGGTGGATAAGACTGGGGATGATTGGAAAGTCTGGAGCACCACCAACTCACTGGTGGCTGCTTGGTTGATGACATCAATGGTTCCACCCATTGCTGGGATGGTGGAGGCCATAGAGAGTGCTGCTGGGATATGGAGCATGGTGGAGAAAATGTATTCTGGAGCAGGGAATGTGATGCTCATGATGGAGGTTCAGGGCAAGGTCGACACCTTGAAGCAGGGGGGATGTCTATTCTAGCCTACTCTGCGGAGTTGAAACGGCTTTGGTCAGAGTTAGACCACTATGACCCTATTGATCTGCCTGATCCTAGGAGTGCTGCGATACACAGGAAGTGGGTGGAGCGTAGGCGTGTGACACATTTTCTGAGAAACCTGAATGGAGATTTTGAGGTCATGAGGGCGAGTATGTGTCACTTATCCTCCATCCCATCTCTGGAGGAGGCCATAGCTGCAATGGCACAGGAGGAGACCAGACTGAGAGTTATGAAGGATGATGGTACTCAGGTCACTCGGGCTGCACTGGCTGTACCAGCAGTGGCAGCAGTGAGCGAGGATCGAGAGTGCTACACATGTGGGGTGAAGGGGCACCTGAGCTTTAACTGCCCACAGAAGGGCAATGGACGAGGACGTGGCACAGGAGGCAGAGGAGGAGGTCGTTGGGGCCGTGGAGGCCGTGGACGAGGTCGCGGTGGCCCACGGGCCAACTTTGCTACCGCTGATGGACGACAGGAGACAGTGATGATTGAGGCCACGCCAGCTGAGGCTTCAGATCTAGAGCAGCGGAGACAGTCCAGGTCTACTACTGAGAGCTCGGAGAGTCATGCAGACCAGACTAGGGATGTTGCTTCGCCATTCGGTAACTTTGCCCACTTCGCTCACACAGGATCAGGTAACAAATTAGCCCTTTCATGTAGAGATCATATAGAGTGGATTATTGACTCAGGTGCATCTAGTCATGTGTCAGGTGCATATAGACAGTTTTCCACGTATAAACCACATACCATTCATGAAACTGTTCAGACAGCTGATGGCACATCCCAACCCATTAGAGGGATTGGCACTATTCAGTGCACTCCCTCCATACGCCTCTCTTCAGTCCTTCACGTCCCATCATTTCCAGTCAACCTTTTATCTGTTGGCTCTATTGTTGATGATCTCGACTGTAGCATTACTTTTGACTCTACTCATTATGTGTTGCAGGAAAGGAAGACTGGGAGGAGGCTTGGGACTGGCGTCAGGCGTGATGGACTGTGGTATCTTGACAGAGCTAGTGGGGATGCTGCACTGGATGTCGTTGGTGGAGAGAAGGAAAAGGGATGTACTTTTATTACATTGTCAGTTGGGACACTTGCCTTTTGATATGTTGAGTAAAATGTATCCCGATATTTTGAATAGAGTGAATGAAATGAATTTGAAATGTGATGCATGTGAATTTGGGAAACACACTAGGACATCATATCCTAGTGTGGGGATGAGGAGTGTAGAGAGATTTCATCTTATTCACTCAGATGTTTGGGGGCCCTGCACAGTGACTTCAGTAAGTGGGTTCAGGTGGTTTATCACTTTCATAGATTGTCATTCTCGGATGACATGGCTTTACATGATGAAAAACAAAAGCGAAGCGTTGAAGTGTTTTCAGGACTTCCATAGAAGTGTCAGAAATGTGTATGAGGCCAAGATCCGTGTCTTGAGAACGGATAATGGGACAGAGTATGTAAACAAGGAGTTTGCATCTTATCTATCTGCGAGTGGGATAACTCATCAAACCACTTGTCCCAACACCCCTCAACAGAACGGAGTTGCTGAAAGGAAAAATAGACACTTGTTGGAGGTAACTAGGTCACTCATGCTCACCATGAATGTACCTAAGATATTGTGGAGTGAAGCAGTGATGACAGCCACCTATCTCATCAACAGGATGCCTTCGCGGATCCTTGGTATGAAGTCTCCATGTGAGATTCTTATGGGAAAGAACACTTTTGTAGTTCCACCAAAAGTGTTTGGATGCACATGCTTTGTGAGGGATCATAGACCTTCTGTGGGGAAGCTGGATGCTCAGGCAATTAAATGCATATTTGTTGGGCATCCTTCAAATCAGAAAGGCTATATGTGTTGGAGTCCCTCAGAAAGAAGGCTGTTTGTGAGTATGGATGTGACGTTCAGGGAGACTGAGCCTTTTTATGGAGGACTGACAGATTCTACATCAGTATTTGATACTGGTGCCTCTCCAAACACAGGAGGAGTTGGTCGAGAGGGGGAGACTGATGACAGGAGGGTAGTGGTTGGACTTATACCGTGTCCTGTCAGGCCCACTGGTACTGGTCCTGATAGCAGGGAGGAGGAAAGGACCTTGGTGGAAGAGGAAGAAGACAGGTTGTACAGCAGGAAATATAGCAGGAGACAGAAGGGTAGTCATGGCGATGGAGAACAACAAGAAGACATCTCCCCCACTGAAGAACCACTAGCTCCACAGCGACATGTCGAGATTGATCAGTCTATCACGCCTGCTCGAGTCCCGACTTCCTTACTGCCTTCCTCTCCTAACACGGATGGTAACCTTTCTTTGCCTTCCTCTAGTTTAGATCTTCCACTTGCATCTCGTAGGGAGCCTCGTATCAATGCCGGCAGGCCTCCTGTACGGTATGGATATGAGACTGATATTGCTAATCATGTCTCCTATACTTCTCTTACACCTGCATATAGGGCTATCATTGCATCCTTACAGTCTATCCCTATACCAAGTGATTGGCGAGTGGCAAAGCAACATCCCCAGTGGAAGAAAGCAATGCTCGAAGAACTTGAGGCACTGGAGAAGAACAAGACATGGAGACTTGTCTCACTTCCAGCAGGGAAGAAAGCTGTGGGCTGCAAGTGGGTATTCACAATAAAGCAAACTCCAGAAGGGAAGGTGGACAGGTACAAAGCGAGGCTGGTTGCCAAGGGCTACAGTCAGACTTATGGGATTGATTATGATGAGACATTTGCCCCAGTGGCAAAGATGAGTACTGTGAGAGTACTGATATCCTGTGCAGCGAATTTTGGATGGAAATTGCATCAGTTGGATGTAAAAAATGCCTTCTTGCATGGAGACTTACAGGAGGAGGTATACATGGAGGTTCCACCTGGCTTTAGCACACAACAGACGATGGGAAAGGTGTGTAGACTGGACAAGTCTTTGTATGGGCTGAAGCAATCTCCAAGGGCATGGTTCGACAGATTCAGGCGTGCAGTCATCATTATGGGCTACAAGCAGAGTAATGGTGATCATACTGTATTCTATAGACATTCAGGACAGCGGATTACTCTTCTGGCTGTGTATGTTGATGATATTATTATCACTAGAGATGATGAAGAGGAAATCTCTCACTTGAAGGTAAGGTTGGCGAAAGAATTTGAGGTCAAGGACCTTGGACAGTTGGGGTATTTCCTTGGACTGGAGATTGCCAGGTCCAGGAAGGGTATAGTTCTCTCACAAATGAAGTATGCCCTGGATTTACTGGCTGAGACTGGTATGTTGGGGTGTCGTCCAGCAGTTACTCCTATTGATCAGAATCATAGGTTGCATTCACAATCAGGGGAGCCAGTAGACAAAGAAAGGTACCAGAGACTTGTTGGACGCCTTATCTACTTATGCCATACCAGACCTGACATTGACTATGCTATCAGTGTGGTAAGTAGATACATGCATGATCCTAGGACTGGACATATGGAGGCAGTCTTCAGGATACTGAGGTATCTGAAGAATAGTCCAGGAAAAGGCATATTATTTGGTAGTCATGGTCACATGAATGTGACAGGCTACTGTGATGCGGATTGGGCCAGTTGCCTAGATGATAGGAGATCGACCTCGGGCTACTGTGTGTTTGTTGGGGGCAACTTGGTCTCTTGGCGCATCAAGAAGCAGGATTTGGTGGCTCGTTCCACTGCAGAGGCAGAGTATCGTGCTATGTGCTTAGTACCTGTGAGATGATCTGGTTGAGATCACTTCTACATGAGCTACGCCTGCTGAGAGAAGGACCATTGCGGTTGTTGTGTGATAACAAGTCAGCAATTAATATTGCCAACAACCTAGTGCAACATGATAGAACGAAGCACATAGAGATTGACAGGTTCTTCATTAAAGAAAGATTGGACAAGAAACAGTTGGAGATCTCCTACATTACTTCTGGACAGCAACTAGCTGATTGCCTTACAAAGGGGTTGAACTCTAAAGGAGTAGAGGATGCGTGTAACAAGATGGGCATGATAAATATCTTTTGCTCATCTTGAGGGGGAGTATTGTGTATTGTGTGTTATTGGGTGTGTGTGTAAAGAAAAGAGAGTGTTAATATAAATAGAAGTGATAGCCATTCTTTGAGGGCTAATCACTATTTTCCCCAAATTCTACAATTTGTTAATATATTTAGTTATTCAATGATTTGCTTAACTATTTTCAATTTATTATATATCCTACGATAATATATATGATACCATATATGATATGATATGGGACAAAAACGATATCGATATAGGATATGACAACTAAGCTTCTTACATAAGTTGGGATATGGCTTATCTTAACCAACTTAACTTGTTCTTTCTTAGTACTGGCAGCAATGGGAAGGCAGCCACTAACGACGATAAGGTAGGCTCTCTCTTGCTTTCTTTTTTGCAAGTTCCTTTAGAAAGGATTGATGATATCTGATTGTTCTATTGATCTTTTCAATAAAGTTCTTACGGGATTTTGCTTGAATCATTATCAATTTATTATTTTTATGGTCAAATTTGATTTTTTCATGTTGCTTTATAGGTTCGTCGACTGAACCCTAATGAAGCTAAGAAACCATTGTCGTTTCATTACCGTGCCCTTCGAAACTGAATCAAAATGGTTAAAACCAAAATGGTTTTGGCAGAAACATCAAATTTTGATTTATGCCATAAATATAAGAGATATTATATTAGAAACACAAGTTCCCACTTTAATGTAAGGGAAAATCATGCTTCTATATCAAACCCATGGTTTTAAATATCGGTCGATACGGTCGATTATCGGCCAATATATCAGTATCGGACCCAACCCGGTTCGATACCAATAAAAATAGAGAAAAATAAATGCATGCCCGATATTTACCTATATCGGCTAACATGTATGCAAATTTTTAAACGGGCGTGGATCGATTCAATCCAAACTTGTTTGATTAAAACACAATTTTGCATCACTCACTTCGCTCAACTGACCAAAATTTCTTGCTCTTGTCACCCTCTTCACGTTCTTCGCTTGACCGACGGAAAATTAGGGTTATAAAATTTCATTTCTTTTGGATTTCAACGAAAATTGGAGGTAATTCAACAAAAAGTAAGTTTTCTGATTTTGTTCTTAATTCTACATTTTCACATATTTTTTGCGATTGTTTTCATGATTTATACATTCTTCTTCTTACTACTTCTTCACCGCGACTGTTGTTGCTGCTGCCTTTTCTTCTTCTTCTTCTTTCTGTCAGATTTTCTTCTTCTTCTTCTCTGCTACGACTGCTGCTGCTTCTCCTTTTCTCCACTCGTCCTCCGACGCATGTGTTTTGTTACTCGACTCACTTTGTGACTGTGCTCACTGGCTCACCGTCCTGTGAAGTGTGAAGTGTGAATCTGTGATGAGTCTGCAACTCTGAGAATAATATCGGGCCATCGGTATGATGGGTCTGAGAATAATATTGCTAGGTTGAGACTTAAGAAATATTTTTTCAATGACGCCATTATTCTGTCAAAAATTGTCCCTTGACAAATATTAGTCGAGGATGACATTGTTTTCAATGTTCTAATAATAATATTGTTGGGTTGAGACTTAAGCAATATTATTTCGATGACGACATTATTTTGAGAAAATAATAAATATTATTGGGTTGAAAAATATTTTTATCGATAATGACAGTGTTTTGAGAAAATTATGGGATGTACTTATGTGTACATAGATGATTATAAAATAAAATTGATTCCAATTAAAAATTTTAGTTAAGTATTGGGACATGCTATGAATCTATGATTATGATTGCATTATTGCCTTATTAAAGATACTTGGGTTGGTTGGGGGTTCATTCATTCACTTGTATAGTTGGATAACTTGGATTGTTGGATTATTGGATAATGGAAATTATATCGGTATTGGGTTGACACTTGACATAGAGATTATGGATTGGATAATGACCTTTAATGGCTACCGCATAGGTCCGATTCTTGACTATAGAGATTGATAAAATAATATTATCGTTGGGTTACACAAAGAGACGCCTTCTGATTTATGAATGTATGATATTTAAATGTAAATCTCATAATTAGTTACAGTAATAAGTCATGATATGTTTTGATTTTTTTATATGTTTAAATTTTTTAAATTTTTGTATATTATATTTTAATTTAATATTTTTTCAATATTTGTGTTTTTGATAGTAGATATCGAAAACGTCTTCAGTAGCATTTAGCAAGGGACCATCCACCATGACAGGAACAAATTTTTTGGTGTCATGGTGAGAAGATGGAATCCAATAAAGTGAAGTGTAAGTTTTATGATCATGTCATAAGCAACGATATTAGTGGTTTCAAAACATGTTTTATAGGAAAGAAAATTATGCTCCTTGCACCAAAGATACTGGGAAGATTAGGTTGAAGGGAATTGAGGCATTAAAAACCATACAATCATCAAAATAGGTCAATGAAGCAACGATTCAAGCTCTTAGAGGTGAAGTGGTACTTGGATATGAAGAAGTTGAAGTAGATTCCTTGCATGAGACTGGTTATGGTCCTGAAAATCTAAGGTTCAAAGGACCTATGGACAAGCATGTGAATGTTCAAGAAATGAGAAAGTTGGAGCAACGGGGAAAGGATAAAGAAAAATGGGCGCAAACAACTCTTAATGATCATTGGAAGAAGAAGAAAAAGGAAATATGTGCGAATGGATCACTCGGTGTATTTTGACACAGGATCATCATTTTTAATGGTGGATCACTCTTCTTTTGGGCAGATTTTGAAAGAAGTTGGTTAATATGGACCGAATTTGAAAGGTCATACATCTTATAAGATAGCTGAGAAGTATCTTTCAAATGAAATAGCTTCTAAGACGGAGAAGTTGGAATGTTTTCTCGAGACATGTAGACTGCATGGTTGTAGTATTATGACAGATTGTTGGACTGATTAGACGGGTAGTAGCAGCATGAACATTGTCATTCATGCTTATGCAGTAACAATGTTCTAAGATTTGAAGATCACATCTAATGATAGATGGTAACAATATGGCTGCAACGAAGTTGTTAGGTATGAGAAGTCCCTCTATTTATGGACTTTTAGTGCTGCACACATTAAACCTCTTATTACATAATATTAGAAAGATCAAGCTTATTCGAAATGCTATTTTAAATGGTTGAGTTGTCATTGTCTACATATTTGCTCATACTATCGTCCTTAATATGATGAAGGCGAAGCTGATGGCAATCTTGTTAGGCCTGGTGTTACTCGTTTTGCTATAGCATTTTTATCGGTGCAAAGCTTATAAGCGAAGAAGTCCAAATTGAATGCTTTTGTCAATTCTACTGAATTGAAGAAGTTGAAGTTCTCCAGGACTGCTCAAGTAAAAAAGGGTAAAAATCAAACATATAATCTAATTTGTTATTTCATTTGCATATTATCGCAGTTAACTAAGTAACTGATGTTTTAGATATACTTTGTACTTTGTAGGTATATATCATCATCAATAGCCGTTCATTTTGGAAAAAACATAACATTGAACATTTTTGAGCCAATCGTCAACGTTCTTCGAAGGACAGATAGCGGCACTCCATCAACAGGGTGGATATATGTAGACTTGGAAATGTGCAAGAAAGAGAATGTATTGAATTTGAAGCATAATGAGAAACAATTTAGGCCGATCCCCTGTTAATTGATAACAAATGGAATGATAAGCGATAAGTAGAAGACTTATTTGCATATGACGGATCATTTCTTGAATCATATTTTTATTACCAAAGACGTGATGCTATTGATAGAGAAGGTGCTTTTGCAGATGGATTCACAAAGTGCAAGTTCAAGATGTATGCATACAATCCAGCAGGACAAAATAAATTATCTTCCAGTTGTCTTTGTATCAAAATCGAATGAGATCTTTTGGAAGGGGCATAGCGCAAAGGCAAGCTAAAAATCCTTCATTTGATTGAGGTATGGCTAAGAAACTAAGATCAATTTCATATTATAGTTTTTAATATTATAAAGTTCAAAATAATTAAAAGAAATTTGAATTTGGTTTTTATTTTTAGTTAATTGATGGCTTTTACATAGTGGCATGGTGCTTGATTTGAATAAGATAGTAATGAGGATTTTGGGATTAACCATTAGCTCGAGTGGTTGTGAAAGAAATTGGAGTGTCTTTGAGATGGTAAAAATTTAAATAAAATTTCTTTATATCATTCGTACATCATATACGCATTTCTCATGATAGCTAATTGGCTATTGATTTTTATTAATAGATTCACACGAAAAAAAATAGACTAAGTACTGATAAATTGGAAGACTAAGTCTATATCAAATTCAATGATTAACTGAAAGAAAGATTTGTGAGAAGAAACACTAATATTTTATCTACTCGTTCCTTGACAGATGGTAAGGTGGCCGAGTGGATGGCCCTATTAAAAATCATGTGATGCTTATGTTGCTTTAGATAATAAGGAGGATGACAAAGTCTTCCATGGAGAAAGGTTGACAGGCAGCAAGTTGAAGATGTATGAGTAGATCCAATGCCAAGAGCTAGCAAAATGCTAAAAACTTTTAAGAAAGAAAAAGTCATCGCGTCAATCATCAAAATGGAAGGTGGAAGGGGGAAAAGCAAATGCGCAAAGAGGAAGCTTATGTTCTGATTCATGGATCTCAAATTCATCTTCTTCATATGATAGTTCTTCATTAAATGTGAAATATGCTTGATACGACTATTTTGACCGGGCCCAGAGGAGCCAAGTCAACTACAACCAGTCAACCGGCCTACTACGGCCTTGGGGCCCCGGCACAAGGTTCTCACGGGCAGGCTGCGCTTTTCCACCTAAGACGAAGGTCCAAAAGACTGCTCACTTTCATAGTGGAGGAAATCGGGACCCAAATCGAGGAAGCATTCGCCAAATATGGCAACCGCCCAAATGCCATCACTCTCGCCAATAATGGCCTGACTTAAATGGCCTTCACTCCAGTCATCATGGCCGGACTTATTGTCGTTAACTCGCCAATCATGGCCATGTTCATGACATTCATTCCCTCATCAAATGGGCGCCATTAGTGGGGGTCAACACTTTCCCATTTGCACGTCCCCATGAATGATGGCCTTGATGTCACATCATGGACATCATGGCACATTATTAGGACGATTCGCCTATATGAGGAAGGGTTTGGCATCATCCAAAAGGGGCAGGATATTTACGATCTACAACGGATGTATCTCTTACTCCCTCTTACACCTTCTTCCACCTTTACATATTTCTCCTCCATAGCTCGGCCCGAGGATCGGTGTTTGGTTTCTCCGTGAACCAAGCCCGATCCCACCGAGCACCCATCAGACCAGATCTGACTTTGGCATCGGAGGGGAATCGGTCGGAACCAAGGTCCGACCCCACTGACGAGCTCCCTCGTCTATTCAGGTCCAGGAGATCCAGCGACGCCGAGGCTACCACTCAGCGTCTTTCCAGCCAGAGCCGAGCGCCCTCGTCCCCGAGTCCGCTCGTCTCCGCCACCAGAAGGTCGTCGCTCTGCCGAGGCCACCCTTCGGCAAGCCGATGCGAGGATCCGCGCGTCCCTCACCGAGCGACCCCGCCTTCAACCGATCCCAGAGGTTGTCATCCCGCCAAGGCTACCCCTCGGCGCACCAAAGAACGGATCCACGCCTTCCAGCTCAAGCGAACGCGCCATCGATCGACCTCAAGGGTCGTCTCCGTCTCACGTGACAGCCACGACATCCGGGCCTCCAGACCATCGATTTACGGGGGAAAACACCCGTAAACAATGCTGAAACATATGTCCAAGAGACTTGCGAAGAATGAGAATGTAGGGTTAGGTCACTTTTCTAGTAATCTTTTAATTCATTTTCTATTCATGTAGTATTTTAAATTTTAATAATTTGTAGACTTGTAATAGTATATAATATGTCAGTGATAGGATTACTTAATGCATTATCATAACTTTATGTGATCCTATTAATGATATTTTGGTAATATAAACAAACATACTTATTTATGATATTATAATTGTATAGTTATATTGTCCAACCCGATATTGACGCGTATCCCCGATAATCTCCCGATATCCGATATCCGATAAGAAAATTAGCAATCCGATACCATGTCGATATTTGATATTTAAACCCTTGATTAAAATTTCAACCTGTAGGTTGCTCTACCATGGTTAATTTATCAGGTTCCTTTAAATAATCCAGTTCAATCTACTGATTGCCTTATGATTTTACCAAATCAATCATCACTTTTTTCTACTTAAAAACAAGACGAAACCAATTCTATCATGAAGCATGTTACATGAGAAAAAGTAGAATATAAATCTAGGATATGGATTGAACATTTAAGATGACAATGACAAGAACATGGATTTAAGCCACCACTTGCTGGCTATTATGCATCATGAAATCAAAAGTAAAATAATGTCCAATCTTCAAATTTATTCTCGGCATAACTCAATCCAACACAAGATTAACAAAAATGACAATCACTTCTATAAATATAATGAAAACATATACTGGTGATATACAATCCAATAAGATAGCCCGGAGCTCGTTATTGACAAAACCCCACGGGCCCAGAAGCTAAGGTAGGCCCAATAAAGGCATAACCTAAATGGAAGACCCGCTATCAAGGTTATAATGCCATAATGCCCTTTATAAACGCTATATATAGCAATTCATTTTGGAGGTAAGCTCATCATCATTCTCATATGCTCTCTCAATTTCATGTATATTATATTTCATCTCCAGGGTCCTAACATAAATGTCAAAGAAATCGAAGCCATTACCCCATCTCAAGTTCGACTCGCTAATGCTCTTGTCTGTTGTGGTACGTACAGATCAACGCGACTACCCAATGCAAGTAGAAAACATTCGGTTAGGCCCGCTAGCACATATGACAGCCAGAAGATAGTTACAAACCAACTTACATATATGATAGGTGGAAAAGAGGAATTCAGAACCATTTACGCAAGGAATTCGTCTGGATTCCCTTGCGCACCTTAACATCATTGGCACCGTTGAAAGGAAAGCAAACAACACTATGTATAACACACATAATACTCAAGGAAGATCCTAGGCCGATCGAGAGGAGCATGACATACATAACCTCGAGATGCAGGAGAATGGGGGCACACAATACTCCTTACCTCCACCCCACCGTTAGTGTACGTGATGCTGGAAGTCTTCAATGCTTTTCAACGGCAATTGCTGAGGTAGTTTGATGTGCTGCAGGCACATCTTAACTATGTATTGCACTAGCAGGCATAACACAACACCCAGCATGCTACTCAGCAGCAGTACCAAGGTGGTCCTGAACAAAAGTTATACTCATACTATGCTCCGCTAAGCATCCATCCCTCTCTACCTCCGAGCCAACATTCGACTCACACTCATCCGTCCACCAACCTCGACGGTGAAGGCATTCCAAGTATGCACATACATTCTTCAAACCCAACAGCTAGACCTTCGACGTCTCATACTGGTGTGGCACGCTATAAGGAAGAGATGAAGTTGCTAAAAGGGAGACTTAACAATGTATTAAAGGGAAATAGAACCCAGGTGACCTTGATGTTCACATTCACAAGCCACCCTTCACGAGGGAAATACTAGAAGCTCCTCTACCACAAGACTTCTACCTCCTAAAGCACAGGAAGTATGATAGCACAAAAGACCATGTGCGGAATGTTCATTGGTGCAAAGATGTCATGCAGCTCAATGGGCTCAATGACATAATACAATGCAGCACATTCTCAAGTATACTACTAAAAGGGGGACATGATTGGTTTGAAACTCTCGTCTGGTAGTATCTTAAGTTTTTTGAACTATGGAGCTATTTACCCAGTAGTTCATTATCGCAAAGAAGAGAAAACATTCCTACATCCACCTAATCAACATTCAACAATGTGATAGGACCACTACATAGGTAGAGCTTTAGCGTGTCATGCTTAACATAAAGGATGTTAGTCTAGTCAATGTCATAATGTCATCTCAGCATTGATGAATGGGACTACTAACTAGGACCTCAAGCACTATTTAATCACAAACCCACCTGCAAGTCTTAACATTTTTTATGACCATCTCAGAGGTATACATTAACACAAACAAACTTGGGTTTTTCACCAAAACATGTAAAGAGGAAAGCAAGAAAAATGATGACCGTGGACATAGTGATCGCAGGAAGGGTAGCCTTAAGAACAAGCTAAATCATCATACTCCCATGCCTTGTCGGTTCAAGTACCTCACCACTCTCAACGTGTCAAGAGCCTAGATCCTGATATAGATACAATGTGATGGTTTCTTGCACCACCAAGCACCCCTTTCATTGCGGAAGGAACCTGATAAGGAGGACAAAAGGAGGTACTATGAATACCATCGAGATCATAGGCATACAACAGACAAGTATGCATTGCTCAAGTATATCATCAAAGCAGTAATACGATGAGGTCAACTGTGATAATATACGAAAAGGAATCAACGCAGCAAATGACGCAATAATCGGCATCAAAAGGATAACAATGTAATGAAAGCAAAGGTGATATATGCAATCACTGATAACTGTGATGTCCTATGAAGATGCATGTACGTTGGAAACATTAATCTTCTCACATCCTCCATAAACTCCGATCAACCCGTCTTTTCTCAAAAAAAATATGAAAAGACTCAACATGGAGTGTGAAGACTTATAGTCATTAAGGCAAAAGTGACATATGGCTACATTCAACACATCTTATCAATATGGGTAGATTAACAAATATACTATTCGTGGACTACTTTAACAAGTTTGTCAGTATTAGGATTGACAGAAAACCCCGACAACCTTGTACCAGCCTATTCACGGGATTCACACGAACCAAGCACACGTCGTTAAGAGAAACAATTTACCCCTCAGAAGTGGCGACAATCAGGATAGACAGGATAGACGGATGACGATTAACCTCAACTTCATCATTGTTGGGGCATCGCTGCAAATAACATCATCATTGGACAACTTTTCTAGTTGCCTTCATCGCCATATTATCAAGTTGTGAAATTCTCTATCCTTATTGGACCAAGACAAGCATGAAATGAGTATGATATAGTGAGAAAAAAAAATCTTTTTTCATTTTTTCTTTAGTCCCCTTAAGATTCTCTTCAACTCTTACCTTTTGTCTACTGTTTATATCATCATGAGATGTGTACCTCTTCATTTGATCATTGTGTCCAAAAAGGTTCGTTATATATCTGAAATTGGGCTTAATTTTTGTTTTACCTGACTAATATGATAGAATTACGTAAATGTCGATTTTTGAATAGATTTTTTGATTTTGATGGATTTTGAGAGATTACATGTGGAGTTGAAGATGAACTTAAGGACTAGCTATCTAAATTTAAACTGGCACAGTGACTTGATAGGTTTTGAGAGCTTACATGTGGAGTTGAAGATGAACTTAAGGACTAGCTATCTAAATTTAAACCGGCACTGTGACTTGATGGGTTTTGAGAGCTTAATTTAAACAAGTGCAGTGATTTGATGAAGGGCACAATGAAGCGATGAATGCATCAGCATGAGATCGTGTTTAAGATCCGAGTTAGTAATTTATCAAACTTGTGATGTTTTTAAATAAATTATAAATTTTGATGATTTGATATATAATTTTTTGGGGATGATATTGATTCAGGTCCGCGAGTTCCATTGGGTGCACTTGAGTTGCTCAAAAGGCGAGGAAGGGTCCGAATCATTCCTCATTAACGATCGACAACTCCATCGATTGTTTTATCGATGCAGCAAGAAATGCATCACCGTCCCCGAACATGATCCGACCGACCGGCAAACGTGGGAGAGAATTATTATAATGGTTTCTAAATATAATGAATTAAAATTATTAAGTCATATGTAATTAATTAATTTATTGTCACCGATTGTTTTGATATTTGTTGGTATTTCTGTAATCACTACATTAGTCATGAAACTGAATCATCATCTTTTGAAAAAAAATTAAAACAATTCTTTTCTACATCATTTTATTTTCACTATGATTAAAAATACCGGTTACGCCCATGTGAATCACATTCTAGTTTCCCAGCCATTCATGAATCTCCTCGTGTATATAGACACGGTCGGATGTTGAAGACGCTCTTTTTTTTTTGTTTTTTTGTTTTTTTTGGGGGGGGTGACTTGACACATAACTGAGCTGGGGGGAATGAGACATAACTGAGGTGGCCGGATCAACAACACAACATGCCGGACACAACAATTGTCTATAGAGCGAAAATCGAGGACTGGCTAATATATGGCTATATATGTGCATTCAGTGCATACAAATATACGCAGTGGGTTCTTGTCTATACGGAGAAGAACCTAATTTTAGCAAAAATGATTTTAATACAATTAGCTTCATAAGTAACCAGATCAAACCACCAAAATAACAATAACGAGCTTAAATTCCACTATTACACAAACTATAGAAAAATGATATATTCAACAAAATTACCTTCGATCCCTGAGTGAAAGATTCCGAGGCCAAACCAATAGAGATAGTTGTTGACTGGAGTGATATCGTAGACATTCAAGTAGAGATGCGTCCTACTGCTGCCTCCTCCTCCTCCTCCCCCGTTCCTCTGCTCTCTGGAGGAAGCGCGCGACAGAACCGAGCGCATGCTTATTATCCGATCCCGCCAGCAACATCAGCATCAAGAATCAAGCAAGAGGAGAAAAGGGCGGCATTTTGGATACCAGAACCCTAGGATTTGTTAGCTACAGAGAAGTAACAAAAGGGGGTTGCTTTTTTAGCTCTTTGAAGCGGAAATAGAGTGAGTTTGGGTTCTTGAAGCCTCGCTGGATCACAGGATTCACCCGCGGGAATGAAAAGTAGCGCGCGGACCCGGGGGTGGTGCGGGTAGTAATGATAATTTAATAAAGTGACTTGCTACGCGCACGTCTGTTTTTGCTCTGCGTGTACAATCAGTATTACAAATTACATTCTTAATGTTATGAACGAGAAACAGATTTGGAGAGAGGGTTGAGACTAGGAAACCCCTAGCCTCCTTTATATAGTATTCATAATGGGTACTCATGTGGGTGGATACCCAATAGGCCCAATGGGTCCTATTCATAACACTTCCCCTTATCCAACCAACGTGGTATACTCGACTTTATGAATACTGAATGATTCATTAGTACTACTGAGTATCTTAAGGGGTGGATACTTCTGGATCCAAGTTAAGGGTAACTGCCTCGTTAAAACCCCTTAGCTATGGAAAACCCTGTGGGAAAAATCAATAGCGAAGGGAAAAGAGTACAGCACTCCATAACTTCCCCTGATTTGGGGATGTGTCGAGGGGTGGATACTTCTGGATCCAGAGTCAATGTGGTTGCCTCATTAAAACCTTGACTATGGAAAACCCTGTGGGAAAAAACCACTAGCCAAGGAAAAAGAGTACAACTCTACAGTTGACTCCCCCTAATCTGATCAAGCTTCAGGCTTGCAGATCTCCTATATATCTATACATTTATCTCTTATGTGTCTATACATCCATCTCATCTGCAACATTCCGAAAGCAAAAGTAAAGTACAAGCATCACTCATCTATACAAGTTTCACTCATATAAGGCATTAGCTGAAACTAAAGGAGCGCTAGCAAACTTGGTAGACAGCTCCACGTCTCAATCGTCATTGTCTACGAGGTACTTCAGGACCTGGCATTGTATGTTCTTGAACTGCTCCTTGGGTGATGGGCTTCTCGGAATGGTGGAAGGATGTAGACTTGGAAGAATTCTGTGTAGATCTTCAGGAGGTGGACGTCCCTTTTATTCCATTCATCGCGATGATCTGTAACCTGCATATGCAAATACATTTAACATAGAGGATTTTTCCTCGACCCTTGGAGATAGCGCAGAAGCTACATATCTCTGGTCCAGTGATGCGCTGGGGGCACTGCACTGTACCTGGCTAATAGCTATACTGCTAACGCTCAAAAGAGACGCATGCAGTTGGCCAGGTAAAAGAGTGTTTCAAAGACACTTAAGGTACTTCTGGACCATATATATTCTTCCCCTCTTCCAGCTAACGGAAAGGGGTCTTTTAATGTATATCCATACAACCAAATAGGTGTATTTGGTGGAGAATGAAATTAATGTTTCTTCATCAATCATCATTGTATGAAGTTTACATCTTCGGGATGATTTATTAACGTCATCTTCAGGATGATAGTTCATTTCCAGGATAATAGTTCATCTTCAGGATGATGGTTCATCTTCAGGATGATTAAAGTTCTGTAAGCCTAGAATTTATGCCTAGCTAGGGCTTTCATATCATATCATATCTGATAGATAGGCTTTAACAGATATTTCGGTAATTTCTCTTCAGAAGATCCGATAATATTTTGAGTTATTAAAATAATCTCAAATCTTTTAATTTGTGCTCTTAAGAACAATACTGTTTTTAAGAGGTGCAAACAACAACCTTTTAGTATGAGTCCTTTAAGGATCTTTGTCTAGGTTGTCTTTCCTTTAATCATATTATTAATATGTGTCCCAAAAAGAAAGGAAAGTAAAGAAATTTGTACATGCAGTTGAAGAAATTTTATATCGGTGATGTTGTCACATCCAATAGCAACATCAACCAAAAATTCCCTCTTTTGCCATTCGTTGGGTTACGCCTTGACATAAACCAGTCGATGCATCAGATTCATCTTGTAAGTGAGTTCAGCTCATCTTACTTGATTACTTCCTGGTTTGAGCGATTTATACCTCTAAAACTATAGCAAATTAAAATGCTTATAGCTAACGATTTTATTTTAATTCTCCTTCAATACTCAGTTATCCCACAGGATTTGATATCATTTTTGATACCAGGACTTCAGGTCCAACACCTCATATTTCATAAGTGAGTCCAGCTCACCTTATTATTGCCTCATTCCACATTATAATTTGGCCAAATCTCTCTCTTTGCTTCAGGCAAAGCAGAGTTGTGGAAACGATATTTTATATTTAACTGGCAAAATGAAATATGAGAGAATTTGTCGACAAAATGTGTTCTTTCTTGTCCAAAACTCACCCCGTACGTACTATAATCATTTGATTTCTCCCAGAGGTGTCTCCTTCACGACGCGTTAAAGAAGTGAAGGTTCTGGGACGGGTAAAGAATATGGACAGATCCAGAATTGGTCCTTAGCAACCAAGTTGCAATAAGGTTCTGGATTTGAGCTCACTTTCCTGTGGTGGTATTGTTTTTTCGGTCTCCAGGAGTAGATCTCTCTTTTTGGAGCCTAGTGGTATGCCCTCTCATCCATTGAGGATATCCACTTCTGTTACTGGTGGATTGCATCCAATATATTCGGTATGTCAATCCTAGCTGGATTTTTAGTAGCAGGGATGTGAAAGTTTTGACAATATCTATATTGTCAGTAACTATGTCTGATAACTGTTTTAACAGTTTCATAAGTGTGGATCTTCAGGATCTCATCACAATTTATGATAACCAGATCATAGGTATTAATGATTTAAATGGTCATTTGAGCTTTAGGCTCATGGATGATTGTAGTATTTCTGTTGAAACTGATTCTGGGACATTAAAGTTGTGAGGGATCTTCAGGATCTCATCAAAGCTTTAAAATAGGATCATCAATGCACGTCTTTGGAGAAGTGAATTTAAATGCTTCCCCTGTTCAGAGTGCTCAGACTCTATTTATCTGGGATATTTACTTCCGATAAATAGTTCTGCATTTTGATGGTCTATAGTGGTGATATGGGGGGGTGTCTACTCATCATGGCACAATCTTTAAGATGTGCTCTAAACGCTTCCCCCGTCAGGGGTTTTCGGAAACTGTTTATATGAGGTGATCAGACTCATATAAATAGGTTCTAAGGATGCGTTTTGATGGTTTGCAATGTAATTGCATGTTCCCATGTGGTCACCTACAACTGGATTTTTAATGGATAAGAAATCCATTTAAATCATTTTAATGATTTATCTTACCCATATTTGGGCGTGAACACAAGCTTCAGGGTGTTCGTTATTTTTCCAGTTGTAAAATATTTAAATTTCCCAGTGTTATCCAAAGTTACCACCATTTTATAAAAGAATGTGGTTGGATAATGACCATTTATTTAGAGGATATATTGATGAGTACACCAAGGGTACATCATCAGTCCAGTTAAGGGAG
This sequence comes from Scilla litardierei, assembly GCA_030789695.1. Taxonomy (NCBI): domain Eukaryota; kingdom Viridiplantae; phylum Streptophyta; class Magnoliopsida; order Asparagales; family Asparagaceae; genus Scilla; species Scilla litardierei. The sequence continues at coordinate 128,037,138 of CM061138.1, forward strand.
TGGACGAAGCCTATTTATATCCCTTAAATACTCTCAAGAGACCTAAAGGTCTTCATTTTCTTTAATGATGATAGTATATCATCTTAAATTCATTTGAGGAAGTGGGGAGAGTCAAGGTCCATGTGAATGGAGATGATCTCATTTTCATTTTTCCTTTTTGAATAGGACAATGAAAGTTTCACCCTTTTTGAAGAATCTTCGGGTTCGTCTGGTTGGTGATGTCTTGCATCATCAATCCAGGGTGATATCGATCCAAAATTTGGTCGATTCTGGACACTTCTGGTGTTCCAAAATAATTCCTCTTATGAATTTATGTGGCACTTTCGAAAAGTCCATTAAAATGCTCAAGTTAATTTTTGTCCGTTAATAGTTGAACTGTGTTCAAAGTGTGAAGGATTACATCTTCACTTTGACTATTGTGCGGATCATTTTGGGACAAAGCTTCAGGCTTCATTTATTTCTTGAGTCATTAGGGATTTCGTTTTGACGAATATCCTTTTTGAAACTGTGTAAGTTTCAGAGAGTATATGGCATCCTCGTTTTATTTTTGGGGTATTCAAGATAGCAAAACATACGCAGTAAAATAAAATGTATTAAAACTACAAGGGAATAATACTGATGATAAGTCAACAAGTGACAGTGTGATGTGTGCTCTTGAAAACATACAACAATAATTATGCTCATTTAAGACTTATGTTATGACAACAGATTATATTTGATTTCAAAATTTATTTGTCCTCGGGGAGTGCTAAATATACATAGGGTCAATTAGACTTTCGTCGTTTGACTTTTTATATGGCATAAGTTAATGCACATTCATGTTTGCAAAAACATTATGGCTCTTATCAGAACTTCCGGTCTGATTTTGGCTTGCCATTGCTTACTCCATGTCGAGGTATATCGTATCTTCACTTTCCCATTTTTAATCCAAGACTTCCATTGTTTTGAGTTTTCCTTCTTTTTATTTCAGGTCATGTTTGATCCTGAACTTCCCCTGATTTCAATATTCCTTATTTATAAAGGACAATGAAAGTTAGTCTTGCTAAGGAGACATAAGCAGGGGTTTGAGCAAATTATTTATACTTCCACTTTTCTAATTAATAAGGGACTTTTAAAAAGTCTATTTGAATGCTCGAGTATAGCTTCAGGCCTTTTACTTGAGTCGTTCAAATTTTATGTGGATAGTTTACCATGCTCAGAGGGGAACAAATACGTGGGTGCGTAATATATTTCTCACTTATTCATTAAGCCACGACTTCAGGCGTATGCTTATATTCAAGGCTAGAAAAAATCTTTCCTTGTAAAAATAAATGAGAGTACTCTTTTAAAGAGTTGAGCGGTATTATGGAAAACTTCTGGTGTCCATATTGGATTATATAGATCATGGATCTTATATATCTGTTTACCGCAAAGTGTGCATCTTTTATAAAGATAGCAATTATAATTTTCGCATAAACCATCGTATTTATTTTATTAGGGAGTGGGAGTGTTGACTTTTGAACTTCAGGTTCATTTTGTCAAAGTGGATATGATATTAAACCTTTTGAAATCATGATTGTCTTATTGTCATAAATATCGTCAAATCATGAGCCCATCATACATATAATGTAAAGTTTGTAAACTAAAGATTATGTACATTTGAATAAAACAAGTATGATGTACACATGTTATTTATATGCTGCAGGCATTTTTAAAGAAAACTTATCGCATGTATATAGTCTAGCAATAGGCGTTGAACTATATTAAAGTGATTTTAGCATGCTTTTTGACAGTTTCATTGTAACATTAACATGGTATTAAAACTAATTAACAACCACGCAGTTAATGCATAAGCAATGAAAACAGAAAGAAAAAGACTTAGGACTATGGGGATCAGCCAGCCGACACCGAAAAATAAAAGAAGTACAGTCCGAAGTTACATCAAAAATGAATGCATGAAAAAATAAAGTACAACTCGGGAACTTCAGAGAGAAGCCCCTATCTTCATTGAGCGAAACGCCTTCAACTTCTTTTTGGTGTCCTTCGGTCTTCTTTTTACATTTTCATCCTCACATACAAAGTTTCTCTCAAAAGAAAAGAAAAATTGCGGGAATTTGAAACGGTGTCGGAAACCTGGCTGATCCCTAAAAACATAGCCTAATATTTGCACATCCACGCAGATAATATTTTTGCAACATACAACCACGCAGATAATCAAAAAGACACAGGCATTTAAAGTAATTAAAATTGTGTGTCGTGCAAAAAACATTTTTTTTTTTGAAAAACTTTTTGCCTTTTTGATCCATAATATAATGTTTTATTTTACCGCTTTCAACCCTTTTAAAAATTTCTTTTAACTATTTTGGGCTTTTTAGGGCCAAAAATAAATAAAATAATTTCTGTGGATGGGCTAATTTTCTGGCCTTTTGGGCCATGAAAACAACCCATTAGGGTTAATATTGGGCCTCCCCCGAAAAATAGCCCGTTAGGGTTAGGGTTTCTGGAAACCCTAGGGGGGCCCGCGGCGTGTCGCCGCGACGGCTGGCCGCGTAGGGCGCGGCCGTCGTGGCGGCGACAGGCCGCGGCTGCGGGCCGCGGCCGCCGCGGCTTCGGGCCGCGGCCTGAGGCCGCGGCACAGGGCCGCGGCAGTTGGCCGCGGCCGCCGCGGCCGCCGCGGCTTCAGGCCGCGGCTACCGCGGCCTGAGGCCGCGGTGGCAGTCCGCGGCCTGAGGCCGCGGCTTCAGGCCGCGGCCGCCGCGGCCTGGGGCCGCGGCGATTGTTCTCCGACGGCGGCGCAAAGCGCGTGCCGCCGTTCCGCCCTACGGGCGTGCGGATTTTTATTTTTGGATCAAAGGCGGGGGAGGTAAAAAATCGGATTTTTCAACAAATTTGATCGTTAAAAAACAAGTTTTTATTGTTTTAAACATGTAGATCTTATTAAAAATGTTGAATTTAACCGAGTTTGTGAACTTTTTGATCCTAAAACATGCAGATCTAATGAGAAAAGCAAGTTTAGATCTAAAAAGTTTGGATTTTTACCTCTAGATTCGACGAGGAATCTAGGCGACGGTTGGTGAAGGATGCCCTTTTCGCTCCCCGTTGAGAAGATTACGATCTTCTTTTTCTGAGCGATTTATGGATCTCCTTTCCCGCGAGCCGCCGTCTCCTCCTACGAGCGTGATCGTGCTGATAACGTGTTATGAACGAGAAATAGATTTGGAGAGAGGGTTGAGGCTAGGAAACCCCTAGCCTCCTTTATATAGTATTCATAATGGGTACTCATGTGGGTGGATACCCAATAGGCCCAATGGGTCCTATTCATAACACTTAAACCTATTTTATCCTTGTTGCTTTTCCCATTCCCTGCTCCCTAAACATCCCGACAAGTTTTTAAGGTTTGGAATTGGCGATGGAGACTGTTTCAGAGTGTTTTCTCACTACAGTATCGTTGACCGCGGACTGCCCGGTCAACGTGGTCAAGGGGCTGATTAGGGTCCCTTGGGTGCGTCGAGCACGTGTAGACGCGACGCGAATCGGAGATGTAGTCGACGCAGAGCACGTCAGCTGGGCCGGGTCTGGATCCTCGGCCTCTGAGGGGCTGAGGGGAAGCCTCGGCCCGGTGTGAGGTGCTCGGCGTCGGACGGTCGGACGACGAGGGGAAACCTCGGCGCCTTGGCTTGACGCGCGACCGACGCGGAGCTGAGGGGAAGCCTCGGCTCGGATGGGTGCGCTCGGCCTCGGTCGGTCGGACGACGAGGGGTAGCCTCGGTCGTCTCGCTTGATGCGAGGACGGCGTGGAGCTGAGGGGAAGCCTCGGCTCGGATGGATGCGCTCGGCCTCGGTCTCTCCTGGCGTCGAGGGGTGGCCTCGATGCCTTGGCCGATGCTTGATGGCCTTCGCCTGGTGTCGAAGGGAAGCTTCGGCACTTGGATCTAACGTCTTCCTGAACAGACGAGAACACTCGTCAGGGAGGCCGGACCTTGGTTCCGGCCAAATCCCCTCTGATGCCTAAGTCAGATGACAGTCTGAAAGAGGAGGCTCGGCGGGGACGGTTCGACTCGAGAGGAGATCGGAACGACGTCCTCCGGTGCGAGCGGGGGGAGGAGATGAAGTGGGGGAACTAGGTCGTTGATGGAGTACCTTAGGTTTTGTTACCTGAGATGCGATCCTTTGTTTAGTCGTCCTCCTAGTCCTTTTATAGGCCTCTCGTCGCGACCACCCATGACTCACGTCCTTCGTTCGCCCCCAATCGTGCCCCCCTCAATCCGCCTCCCCATCGCCGCTCCCCGCGCCATGCCAGCACCTCCCCATAACGGCCATTAAGTGGTAGCGGGCCTGGGGGAACGGTTATCGCTGGAGTGGGCGAGTGACTCGCGCGTTTCCGGGGTCGGGTCGGATCGATGTTCGGGGTCCTCTCATGGGCTTCGTTGGGTGGGCTTGGACCCTCCACGATTTCGCATTGTATGCTGCGCCTTTGGGCCCATGCTGTTGGGCCTCCGCAAAATAGACGTATCAATTGCCCCCATCGGTGGGGCCGATCGGCCTTGGCCGGTTCGGTTCGACCGATGTGACTCCTGGGGTTCCGATTGGCGCGTCAGTCGAGGCGCGGTCATAAATGAAGGTCATGATGAGGCGGATCGATAGGACTTCCCTTGGCGCCGATTTCGAAACGTCGCCGGCTCTTTGAGGCTTGCCACGCGTTCCTGTCAGGCGTTTTGAATTCGCCCCTGGGTCTTGTATATAAGTGCACCGGCTGCTTTGATCCCAACTTCTTCCTCGCTCTTCTCTCTGTTCCGGGCTTTCCACAAACTCGGAGTCTTCCGCCGCCTTCGTTCTCTTGTCTTCTCCAAATAAACAAAAAAGGTAACTCCTTTTCCATCCTCATATTATGGCTGCTCTTAGGATAGGTGGCTCTGGCCAAGGGGCGAGGGATCCTCCTGAGTCCAGGCGTGGCGGGCCCCGATCTGTGGGATCCGGTTCCTCCTCGGGGAGCCGTTCCCTCCGAGACAAAGGGAAGGGGAAGCTCTTCCCAGACTATGCTGGCGATGATGTGGCGTCGGTTTCCGCGCGGCTTAATGTACCTCCAGTTATCCTCAGAACGCCGTCGAGGACTCCTTTTCTGGCGGCTGCGGAGATTCGGGGAAGGTACCTCTGTCACCCGTATGATGTTCGAGTCCCTTTCATCGACGAGCGGATCTGTCTTCCGAGGAGCAACGAAGTCGGCGTTTACGTCGAGATATTCCGTCTGGGTCTTCGTTTCCCGCTCAATCCCTTCTTTATCCAAGTCATGGAGTACCTCATGGTGTCCCTTTGCCAGTTTACCCCATGTTCGGTTGCGGTTCTGACAGGCTTTGTGATGCTCTGCTGCACTCGCGGTCTGGAGCCATCTCTCCTCCTCCTCTTCTATTTTTATCAGATCCAGACGGTTGGTCTAGGGTCATGGCTGCACCTCCGAGCCCACGCGGGGAGGGAATGCCTGATCGGGATACCCCACTGGGCAGGGGATTGGAGCTCGGGTTATGTCTTCGTAGTCTTCCTTGAGGATGCTCAGATTTTGACAGGTTGGGGTAGGTCAGGTCGGCCTCGCCGAACGCTAACCCTCTCTGAGGCTGATCAGGCGGCCGTCGCGCTGCTGTCGGCCCTCCCCTTGGAGGCGAAGTCTATCTGGCCTTTGCTGGACGACCTACTTCTGAAGGCCGTCTTGTGGTCTCCGGGTAGGTCGCTTTTTTAGTCCTGGATTGCCCCGTGGCTTACCCTGATTTCGGTTTCGCTTGCAGGAATGGCTGGTCACGAGTTCACCCGCAACGTCGATGAGCTGATTCGGCGTGGAGCCTCTCGGAGCCGAGGCAGCACCTCGGGAAGGGCGCCTCGGTGGACCGTCGAGAAGGAGGTGCGCCGAGCCGAGCCCACCGTGGGCAAGGTGGCAGCCGCGCCTCCCGTCTCTACTTCTGGTAGTCCCCTCCCCGGGGAGGTCGCAAGAGCCAGATCTGTCCCACCGGCCCAAGTGGTGGGGGGTGATGATGGGTCCGGTGCAGCTCCTCTTGCGCCTGGCGCGCCCCCTCATGTCTCCGAGGGTGGAGGTGGCACGAGGCGGAAGCGCTCCCCTTCGGCTCCTGTCGAGCCCCGCGGAGGGAAGAGGAGGAAGGAAGGCGCGGATCCCCCAGTCCGGTGCGCTCCGTGCCCCCGGCGGTGGCCGCCGAGGATCTTCCAGTGACCCTGACGACCACCCCCATCGCAGCGGCCCTGCCTCCATTATCGGGAATCGGTGCCCTGTTGGCGAGCTGCTCGGCCTCCCTCGAGGTCACCCCCGGGGACTTGGTGTTTGTCGACCGAGCCTTGGCTCAGCAGTTGGCCGAGGGCTCCGTCCTCCCCTGGGACCGTGGTCTCCTCGAGAGGGCCCCCGCCGACAAGGTGTCGGACATCTTGGTCTGGATCCTTCAGCAAGTCTGGCTATCCCGATGTCCCTTTCTTTCCTTCGCTTTCTTCTTGGCTCATGTCTTGTCGTTCAGGGTTCAACACTCGATGTCGAGTCGCAGCGCCGAGCTGTCCGTTTGAGGGAGCTGGATGAGTCCTCTGCAAAGGACCACGAGCGGGCTGGGGCGGCGGAGGTAGCTGTGGTGGCGGCCCAGATGGAGTCTCGGCAACTCAAGCTTCGGGTGGCCGAGCTAGAGGGACGAGTGGCCGATCTCCAGGGGGAGTTGGAGGACGCTCGGCGGTCGGCCGGGGAAGCGGCGGAGTCGTTCCGCCTGGAGAGGGAGGAGCTCCAGAGGGAACTGTCGGATCGGCGTCAGGTGGTGCGGTTCGCGGATGAGGTGGAGAGGGGCGTCGTCGGGACTCTTGGGGAGAGGATCTTCGAGGTCCTCAGGGAGGCCTTCGGTAAGTATGAAGACCTTATCGGCCCCCGGATCGTCGAAGTCGTTCAGTCCTCCTTCCGGGATTGTGCGGAGTGCGTCCTGCAAGCAGAGCAGGGCGAGGTGCCCGAGGATGCGTCCTCCCGAGCCCGGGTCCCCTAGGTCGTCCTTCCCGGCCTGTCATCCTTGTTTTTATCCTCAAATTTTTCAGCATCCGCTTCGCTTTGACCCAGCCTACTTGAAATGGATCCCTGACCTCGCAATCTCCATTGGCATCTTTACCGGCTCTCTGCTTCAGGGCAAACAATTGCTGATTGCAAGGATGTTCATTTAAGCCAGCAATTTTGTGTTCTTGGTCGACAAGTTTTGCTCTGCCGGCGTCACCCTAGTTTTCGTGGGTGACGAATTTTGTTGTTCGCCGAGAGTGAATTATTTGTAAGGAGGTTCCTCCACTTTGATTTCCTGTAAAAAGACACACTTTTGTACCTCAGTTAACTGTTGGAAATGAAATTGACCTACTTGAATTTTCCGCGCATTTTGCTTTGTTGCTGCGACTTCGGCTCCTCTGCTGATGGTGGTCGCTCGCCTCCTTCCTCCGGGAGGTCGTCCCTAGTCCCTTGAGTGGACAAGTCGATTGATGTCCTTATTGGCTGGGGGGTTGCCCCCAGTCATATAAACAATGGAGTCGGTCTAACCGTCTTCGCTGGCTGCGGGGGTCGCTCTCAGTCTTATGAGTACTGGAGTAGGTCAGCGAGGGAGAAGTCCCTCGGCTTAGGACCAGTTGGCGTCTGCGCTGGCTGGGGGAATTGCCCCCAGACTTACGAGCGATGGTGTTGGTCAGCGAGGGTGAAGTTCCTCGGCTTAGGACCGGTCGACGCCGGCGCTGGGTGGGGGAATTTCCCCCAGACTTACGAGCGATGGAGTCGGTCAGCGAGGGTGATGCTCCTCGGCTTAGGACCGGTCGGCGTCTGCGCTGGCTGGGGGAATTGCCCCCAGACTTATGAGCGATGGAGCCGGTCAGGGAGGGTGAAGCTCCTCGGCTTAGGACCGATCGGCGTTTGCGCTGGCTGGGGGAATTGCCCCCAGACTTACGAGCGATGGAGCCGGTCAGCGAGGGTGAAGCTCCTCGGCTTAGGACCGGTCGGCGTCTGCGCTGGCTGGGGGAATTGCCCCCAGACTTACGAGCGTCGGAGTCGGTCAACGAAGGTGAAGCTCCTTGGCTTAGGACCGATCGGCGTCTGCGCTGGCTGGGAGAATTGCCCCCAGACTTACGAGCGTCGGAGTCGGTCAACGAGGGTGAAGCTCCTCGGCTTAGGACCAGTTTTGATTGACCCCCCGTCCGGTGAGGTGGCAGTCTTCACTCTTATGCAGCCTTAGCAAAATGTTGACTCCGTCGGAGATGAAGAAAAGGAAAAAGGAGTGCATTTGTACTCTTAAAGGTCCTATTGGACTAGTACATTTGGAGGAAAAAAGAAATAAAGCAAGACAGGGGGATGTGAACCTAGATAATCTCCTCCCGACTAGGCGGTGACTGGGGGCCTCGCCTGCTCACTCTATGATGCGGAGGGGTCCTTGGACGGCGTTGACCTTCTTTCCTTTGTCCGGCTGCTTGGATGTTCCTTCTCCGTGGGCCGGGTCATCGGTAAAGTTCCTTTCATGCCCCCAGCTCATCAACTTCTCGATGTCCTTCTTTAGGTGCCAGCAGTCTTCAGTGTCGTGGTCGTTGTCTTTGTGGTACTGGCAATACTTTTCCCCATTTTCCCCCCTCTTTTTGTCTTCGGCGGGGGGCGATCAGTGCGCTCTTCCTTCTGCACTTGAGTGAGGACGACGTCCGGGGTGGCGTCCCTCGTATCCTCCCTCCGCTGCTTGTTTCTCGCCCTCTTCTCTGTCTGGTACCCTTCGAGGCTGCGGCGCTCGCTATCGCCGCGCTTGGTCCCTCGTCTGGCCTTTCCTGCCTCGATGGCCAAGGTCTCCTCGGTCAACATGAAGCGCTCTGCCCTCGCCATGATCCCAGCGAGATCTTTCGGGGGATCATTGTGCAGAGATTTCTTCAAGCCTCTATGACGCAGCCCTTTCTTTAGGGCCGTTTGGACAACGAGGTCGGGAGGGCTGTTTACGTTCATCCGCTCAGCGTTGAAGCGGCGCATAAATTGTCGGAGCGGCTCGGTCGGGCCCTGCACTATGTTAAACAAATGTTCAACATCAGGCATTACCTGTCGCCCTGCCATGAACTGTTTGCAGAACAGCTGGGTGAGTTCCTCGAAGCTGTCAATGGAGCGGCTGGGCAGGCTGCGGTACCAAGTTCTCGCTGCTCCCCTGAGGGTCGAATAAAAGCCCCTGCAGAGCAGGGTATCATCGGCTCCCTGGAAGGACATGTCCCCCTCGTAGTCCATCACATGGTTCCCTGGATCTCCTATCCCATCGTATTTCCCCAGCGTCGGGATCTTGAATCGAGAGGGGACCCGCGTGTCGGTTATTGTCCGCGACAGGGGGCACCGGTCTCCGTGGATGCCTCCAGGGGTCCGACACCCGCCTACCTCAGGCTCGTTCGGTTGTGGAGGTGGCACAGGCGCTGGCTGGGCTGGCTCAACGGCCTTCGCCACACTGGGGGTGGGGCTGGTCCGGCGTTCCCGGCTCCTCCGGCGGGAGCTTCCGCTTAGCCGTGATCGGTCCCTCGAGTGGTGCCGACCACTTCTTCTGCGGTGGGGTGATCGTGGCAGACGAGACGACGCGGTCACTGATTCGTCCCCCGTGTATTCGGTACCCCTCCTGCTCCTTTCGCGATAAGAGGAGGAGGCGCGCGATCTCGCCTGGTAGAAGCCGGGTAGTGTGAACCGACGCTCCGTGTTCGGTCTTCGGTTTCCGTGGTCAGCGACCACAGCGGACCGCAGGAGCGGGGCCCCCCTCCCAACGATGGCCGTCGCCCAACACGTCTCTGTTGGCTGGCGCGGCGCCGATGAGCTGCTGTACCGTCGCGACCAGCGTCTGAATGTTCGCGTTGGTCTCTTGGGCCAGGGCACGGAGCTGCTCCTGTGTGGCCAGCTCAGACTCGCCAGTCTCTTCGGTTGAGGGGGCGTGGTGATTGCCGTTGGGTGCGCCCTCAAGGTTGCTGTTGGGTGCGCCATTTCCCTCCTCCGGGATGGGGGGCATGCGTCTCTTCCCGTTGCAGGCGCGTGCCGTTGCGAGTGTGGTTTGTTTTTTCGTGGGATAGTTCGTTCCCACAGACGGCGCCAGATGTTTCAGAGTGTTTTCTCACTATAGTATCGTTGACCGCGGACTGCCCGGTCAACGTGGTCAAGGGGCCGATTAGGGTCCCTTGGGTGCGTCGAGCGCGTGTAGACGCGACGCGAATCGGAGATGTAGTCGACGCAGAGCACGTCAGCTGGGCCGGGTCTGGATCCTCGGCCTCTGGGGGGCTGAGGGGAAGCCTCGGCCCGGTGTGAGGTGCTCGGCCTCGGACGGTCGGACGACGAGGGGAAGCCTCGGCACCTTGGCTTGACGCGCGACCGACGCGGAGCTGAGGGGAAGCCTCGGCTCAGATGGGCGCGCTCGGCCTCGGTCGGTCGGACGATGAGGGGTAGCCTCGGTCGTCTCGCTTGATGCGAGGATGGCGTGGAGCTGAGGGGAAGCCTCGGCTCGGATGGATGCGCTCGGCCTCGGTCTCTCCTGGCGTCGAGGGGTGGCCTCGATGCCTTGGCCGATGCTTGATGGCCTTCGCCTGGTGTCGAAGGGAAGCTTCGGCACTTGGATCTAACGTCTTCCTGAACAGATGAGAACACTCGTCAGGGAGGCCGGACCTTGGTTCCGGGCAAATCCCCTCCGATGCCTAAGTCAGATGACAGTCTGAAAGAGGAGGCTCGGCGGGGACGGTTCGACTCGAGAGGAGATCGGAACGACGTCCTCCGGTGCGAGCGGGGGGAAGGAGATGAAGTGGGGGAACTAGGTCGTTGATGGAGTACCTTAGGTTTTGTTACCTGAGATGCGATCCTTTGTTCAGTCGTCCTCTTAGTCCTTTTATAGGCCTCTCGTCGCGACCACCCATGACTCACGTCCTTCGTCTGCCCCCAATCGTGCCCCCTCAATCCGCCTCCCCATCGCCGCTCCCCGCGCCATGCCAGCACCTCCACATAACAGCCATTAAGTGGCAGCGGGCCTGGGGGAACGGTTATCGCTGGAGTGGGCGAGTGACTCGCGCGTTTCCGGGGTCGGGTCGGATCGATGTTCGGGGTCCTCTCATGGGCTTCGTTGGGTGGGCTTGGACCCCCCACGATTTCGCGTTGTAGGCTGCGCCTTTGGGCCCATGCTGTTGGGCCTCCGCAAAATAGACGTATCAGAGACAGAAAGGTCGGAGGAGGAGAAGTTGAGTTGCCGGTAGAGGAGGCGGAAGAGGGTGAGGAGGCTGGGGAGTTCGTCGAAGGGGGCGGATGAGGGGGACGGGTGATACGATTTGGATCGTATCAAGGGGAAAATCAGCGAGAAAAGGAATAAAAATTGGAAAAGACGAGATTTTTATTGGATTTTTGGGAAAAGACAAGAACTAATAGCAAGATAATTTGAGCCCTTTCGAGAGGAACTCGCTCTCCTAACTTTGATGAACGGATCAAAGCCTAAAACCCTCACAATTGACACTTAGAATGTTCTTCACACAATAAGCATGCCTCTCATGACGGCTAACCCTAGATATAAATAGAAAAACCTAGGAACAAAATAACATAACAAAAGACTAATCTGCCCTTCGACGCCTCCGATAGTAAGTGACCCATCCGCCTTGGGTCCTGCTTGGACCCGTGCCCGCCTCTGAGGGTGCGGCCGTATCAATACCCGCCCCTAAAAGAGCCACCTTGTCCTTAAGGTGGAAATCAGGGTACTGCTCCTGTATCGCCTCATACAGCTCCCATGTCTCATCGCACTCCGGTAGCCCCTGCCAGTAAATGAGGACCTCCCGACGTCGCCCAGGACCTCTCCGTACCGCCCGGACATCAACTGGCTCGAGCATCACTTCCATATCATCTGTGAGCGTAGGAGGAAGTGCGGAGGATGTAGTATGCTCGCCAATCGCCCGACGCAACTGGGAAACATGAAACACCGGATGTATCGATGTCCCTGGCGGCAGCTTCAACCTGTAAGCAACCTCTCCAATCCGAGTCTCCACCTCAAAAGGCCCATAGTAATGGGCCGCAAGCTTCTCGTTCCTCCTGTGGGCCAAAGACTTCTGCCTGTAAGGTCGAAGCTTCAGGTAGACACTGTCCCCCACCTGAAAAGTCACATCTCGCCGATGTCCGTCCGCCTTGGCCTTCATCACCTGCTGTGCTCGTGTCAGGTGCCTCCGCAGCTCCTCCAACATCCTATCCCTCTCCTCCATCTGCTCCTCCACCTGTGAAACCGGTGTCGCCCGGTGCCCGTAGTAAACCAAGGAAGGGGGGTCTCGACCGTACAATATCCGGAAAGGTGTCGTCCCTGCCGCCGAGTGGAAGGAAGTATTGTACCAATACTCCGCCCACGCCAACCACCTGGTCCACTGTCGGGGTGTCTCCGAAGCAAAACATCTGAGGTAGGTCTCGACACTCCTGTTGACCACCTCGGTCTGACCGTCCGTCTGCGGGTGGTAGGCGGTGCTCCGCTTCAGCACTGTCCCCTGCACTCGAAACAACTCCTCCCAGAAGTGACTAGTGAAAACCTTGTCCCGGTCTGACACTATAGACTTCGGAAACCCGTGCAGCCGCACCACCTCTCGCACAAAAAACCCCGCCACCGAAACCGCTGTGTAAGGATGCTTCAAGGGAATGAAGTGAGCATACTTACTCAGCCGGTCAACCACAACCAAGATCACGGTGAACCCCTCCGAACGCGGCAAGCCGTCTATGAAGTCCATGGACACCTCCTCCCACACCTGCTCAGGTAATGCCAAAGGCTGTAGCAGTCCTGCAGGGGCCATCGCCATGTACTTGTGACGTTGGCAGACGTCACAAGCCGCCACCAATCGCGCGATGTCCTTCCACATGCCCGTCCAGTATACCTCCCGAGCCATCCGCATATACGTCTGCTGCACGCCCGAATGCCCTCCGATCGCCGACCCATGGAACTCCTGGAAAAGAGTCTGAATCGATGCAGACCCCCGCGGAATCACCAACCTCCCCTGGTAGAGTAACCTTCCCCCTTCTACCGTGTAACCTGGCACCCCGTCACCTCCACCCTGTAAACTCTCCCTGATCCGCTGCAGCTCTGGATCTGCCTCCGCCTCCTGCGACAGCTGGTCCAAACCTCTTCACTCTGGTATCGACATCGCCTGCAGCTGGCTCCCATCATCTTGCCGAGACAATGCATCCGCCGCCTTATTTTCCAGCCCCGGTCTGTACTCAATATCGAACCGAAATCCCGCCAGCTTCGACAGTAACTTCTGGTGCTCCTCTGCCACCAACCTCTGCTCTAACAGATACTTCAAAGCCCGCTGACATGTCCTCACCACAAAAGTTCGTCCCAACAGATATGGCCGCCATTTCTGGATAGAGAAGACTATAGCCATCAACTCTCGCTCGTACACTGACTTCAGCCTCTCCCTCGTGGTCAACACCTGGCTGAAGCATGCAATCGACCGCCCCTCCTGCATCAGCACCACCCCAAGACCATACCCTGAAGCATCCGTCTCTACTACAAATGGTTGGCTGAAGTCTGGCAGAGCAAGGACCGGCGCCGTCGACATCGCCGTCTTCAAGGCTTCGAAAGCCTTAGTCGCCTCTTCTCCCCACCGAAAACTGTCCTTCTTCAGCTGCTCCGTCAGAGGCCAGGCAATGGTGTTGTATCCCTTCACAAACTTGCGGTAATACCCCGTCAATCCCAAAAAACCCCGCAATGCCCGCAGTGTCTGTGGTAGAGGCCACTCTAACATCGCCACAATCTTCGCCCGGTCTGTCGCCACCCCTGCGCCTGAGACAATGTGCCCCAAGTACTCGATCTGACTCCTCCCGAACGAGCACTTCTTCCGATTGGCGAATAACTGGTGCCCCTGCAACTCCCTGAAAACCACCACCAGATGCCCCGTGTGCTCCTCCAATGTGCGGCTGTAGACCAAAATGTCGTCAAAAAACACAAGGATGAACCGTCGCAGGTAAGGGCGGAACACCTTGTTCATCAAGGCCTGAAAAGTATGCGGGGCGTTTGTCAATCCAAACGGCATCACCAAGAGCTCGTAGTGGCCCTCGTGTGTACGGAACGCCGTCTTCGGGATGTCCTCTGCTCGCATCCGGATCTGATGATACCCGGACTTCAGATCCACCTTCGAAAACACCCTCGCCCCATGCAGTTCGTCGAGCAACTCATCTATCACCGGAATAGGAAACTTGTCGGGCACAGTTTCCTTATTCAGGGCTCGGTAATCCACACAAAAACGCCAGCTCCCGTCCTTCTTCTTCACTAACAAAACGGGGCTCGAGAAGGGGCTGACGCTGGGCTGGATCACTCCTGCTAGCAGCATCTCTCTGACCTGCCGCTCGATCTCATCCTTCTGCACGTGGGGATACGGGTAAGGCCGAACACTGACGGGGGGTGCGCCATCCCTCAGTACGATCGCATGCTCGTGGTCCCGGGGTGGAGGTAACCCCTGAGGCATCTCGAACACCTCTGCAAACTGCTCCAACACTGACTGCACCTCTGGTGGCCCCTCCTCGGGCTCGGGCTCCGCCTCTGTGGTCATCCCCCGAAACTCCACCAAGTACCCCTGCCCCGCCCGTCGAATAGCCCGAGTCATGGCACTGAACGCTACCATGGCATAGCACAAGCTCGGGTCTCCCTGGAGCACCACCGTCCGCTCGCCATCCTTGAACTCCATTCTCAGCCGTTTCCAGTTGGTCATCGTGGTCCCCAATGTCTTCAACCACTGGACTCCCAGGATGAAGTCGACCTTCCCCAACTCGAACGGTAAAAAATCCTGCACGATCTGTACCCCCTGAATGACTAGGCAGAGTCCTCGACATAGCCCCGTACTCTCCTCGCACCGTCCATCCCCCAGCTGTACGGTGAACCTCCCACCTGACATCTGCAACCCCAGCAGCTCCACCACTCGCAGGGACACAAAATTATGGGTGGCCCCACTATCAATCAAAACCGTAACTGCTGTCTCCCCGACCTGTCCCACCAACTTCATGGTGGAGTTCTGTGTGAACCCCATCACGGAGTTGAGTGACACCTGCGCTTGCTCCAGCTCCACCGGCTGCTCTACTGAGACGACCTCCTCCTCAGCCTCCTCTGGATCGATGTACTCCTCCTCGTCCGGCTCGATAGTGATCTGCAGCAACCGGCTCGCGCACCGATGGCCCGGGGTGAACTTCTCGTCGCAACGGAAGCACAACCCTCTGGCCCTCCTGTCCCGCATCTCGGCCTCGGTCATCCTCCGCCCTTGTCCCGCAGGACGTGCTGCTCCTGTCTTCTCCCCCGCTCCGGCTGAGGCGGCCGGCGGTAGTCTCGGGGCGGTGGCTGTAGATGGGACCCTCTGCTGTGGTGCCCCCAAGTCCCTCTGATCCTCCGCTCCTCCGCCTGCTTCTCCTCCGCCCGCAATGCCAGACGAATCACATGCTCTAGGTCCCTGGGACTTTGCATCCATAGCTCGGCTCGTATCGAGGGCTTCAGCCCTCGCATAAATGCCCCCAAGAATACGTCTTCCGACACTCCCTTCACCCTGCCTGCCAACACATCGAACTTCCCCAGGAAGTCCAACACCGTCCCCTCCTGCCGTAGTCCAAGCAACTGCTCGTAGAAATTCTCCCCCGGTTTGGCCTGGAAACGGTCGAGTAGGAAAGCTGACAACTCCTCCCAAGTCCGAAAAGGGGCTCGGGACATCCTCCAACGATACCAGCTCAGCGCCTGTCCCTCCAGATAGCAGATGATGTTCTCCAATACTTTCCGCTCTGAGATCCGCATCACCTGGAAATACCGCTCCGCTCGCACTATCCACCCGTCGGGGTCTGTCCCCTCAAAAATGGGCATCTTCAACTTCTCCATCCTCCTGTCTGGGTACATGGTCGGGTGTCCTCCTCCCTGAGCTCCATGGCCTCCGTACTCGGTCCTGCCTCTGCCGTAGGTCTCTTCGGGAAACCCTCGCGGGCCCCCAAAATTTTCCGCATACTCCTCCATAGGCCACCTCTGGCGATCCTCCTCCGTAGCCCCAAAAATCCCGTGGTATCCTCTTGCGGGGCCCTGATCGCCGCCCGGAGGGCCAAAAAACTGACCCGGTGGGTTTACTGGGCCCCTCCGGGCCCCAAATCCTTCCGCCGGAGCCCAGCCGACCCCAGGGTAGGCTGCGAAGCCACCCTGGGGGCCAGCGGGGGCCTGGTTGGGCCCAGGAGGGCCGCGCGGCCCTTCCAGCGTCTCGCGCGGGCCCGCCTGGCCCTCCCAGGTGCCCGCGTGGGCTCGGGAGTGGGCCGCGAGGCCTCCCGAGCCCTCGCAGAGCCCTGGCGGCCCGCGCGGGAGGGGGTTAGGGTTTCCCCCTCCCCAGCCGCCTTCTCCTATGGGGTCCAAAAACCCTAGCCTCCCTTCCCCTTGCATGCCGCGTCCCTTCGCCTCCGCAAGAAACCCTAGGGGATCTCCTTCGCGCCGCCGTCGCTCCCGCTGCACTTCCTCCACCCACGACTCCTCCCGGAACCCTAGATCTTCCTTCTCCCTTGTGATTTTGGTTCCCGGAGGTGCCCCGGAGGTGTTCGCCATCAACTTTGGATCGTCCGCCTTCGCATGATGATTCTCCGCCTCGGATTCCTCCCCTCCGATCTCCACATGCTTTCCCTTCCCCTCAAGTTTTTGAAGAATTTTCAAAATCTGAACTTGAGTGGCGTCCGACTCCTCGTGCTTCTTCAACAACCGGGCTTCCATCTCTTTTTGGGAATTGGATAGCATCTCTACTGTGACTTCCAAAGCTCCCACCTTTTTGCTGACTTCTTCCCGGATCTCCTTTCGCAGCGCCTCCATCTCCGTCTTGAATCTAGTACCTTCTGCCATTGGATCTATCGCTCTGATACCAATTTGATACGATTTGGATCGTATCAAGGGGAAAATCAGCGAGAAAAGGAATAAAAATTGGAAAAGACGAGATTTTTATTGGATTTTTGGGAAAAGACAAGAACTAATAGCAAGATAATTTGAGTCCTTTCGAGAGGAACTCGCTCTCCTAACTTTGATGAACGGATCAAAGCCTAAAACCCTCACAATTGACACTTAGAATGTTCTTCACACAATAAGCATGCCTCTCATGACGGCTAACCCTAGATATAAATAGAAAAACCTAGGAACAAAATAACATAACAAAAGACTAATCTGCCCTTCGACGCCTCCGATAGTAAGTGACCCATCCGCCTTGGGTCCCGCTTGGACCCGTGCCCACCTCTGAGGGTTCGGCCGTATCAACGGGCTGGGGCGGATGAGGAGTGGCGAAGGAGTGGGAGGGGCTGGATAGTCAGCGGAGGGGGTGGCAAAGGAGCAAAGAAAGTCGGCTGACGGGGAGGGGCTGTGGAAGATGACTGGAGAGGTCGGAGATGTGGTCGTGCGCGTAGCAAAGCAGAGATGAGGAAAACGGCCGATGGTCATGCATTTTACTCAGCTCGCAAAGCCCGATATATTTTCGCCACTTTCGAACAGCTGTACACGATGAGTAATTCTGGATGACAAACTTATAAATAAATGTATATACATCGTGCGTGCGAGTAACACGGCATGTGCTAGTAATTCCCTTTAATAAAATGGTTTGCTTCCACGGTCGCAATCTCGGCGTTAAGGAATGAAAGGGAGAGAGTGTGTGACTCTGTCAGGATTCACGTTCCGACTCAATTAGCACTGGCGGCCGTTGACCCGTTCGGTGCAAGTCTTGCTAGCTGTCCGGTTCGGTGAAATAGAAATGACAGCGAAGCGGAGGTACAACTCCACGTCAGAATCGATGGTCCGGGCCCAGGCCGTGCATACATACATGCCTCTTCTTGGCCCAAACCCGTTTCAAAATAACCACATCAAAGTAAGGTCACAGCGGGATGTCGATCACCATAGCAGAACATAGTGGTATGGGCCATGTGGGCATCCATTGGATAGTTATGGTGGGATCTTAATGCAGTTTTACATCCCTCTGATATAAATGGTGGACAATGTTGGGCGTCCTGTATGAGGATGTAATATTAATTTGTTAACCATTTGAATGAATTTAGATATAAATAGCACTCCTTCAAAAAATACACTTTCATAATTCACACCTGAATTTGATCGCAATGAATCAAATCCAAACAGAGAGGAAAAAGGACAATATCTCAGACAACCATGGCAGTAACGTAATATTTCACTGCTCATAAAAAACCGTGGGTGGTAAATAAGATTCCGTGGGTGGAACTATATTTCCACCTACCGTACGGACTTACAGCCACGGACAACCACGGCAGTAATGGAACTCAGCTACCGATTGATCCGTACGCGTAAATCCGTGGGCACAGAACCTGGCTGTGATTAAAGCAGGCCGGATTATTTGGAACAAGTAAAACTAGATGTTTGCTTCAGCAGAAGCACACAATAAGCTATATCTATTTATGTACACCGAGAGTTTGAAATGCAGTTACTCCGCGATTGCCAATAGCAATTAGATGCAGTTTGAAATGTTAGTTGGAAATCTTTCATCAGCCGTCATAAAGCCCGTGGCAGTTGAAATCCTGAGGCTCCACCACATTGTAGTACAGCGAAGAAGGTCTGCCATCAAAAATTGAGATCACCTTGTGTGCAGCTAAGCCACAGTAACGCTTCCCAAGCCGTGCAATGCAAATGTCGATGATCTTCTTGATCATGCAATCTCCCCGAACAAACGGCTGCTCCACGAATTCAGCGAGGGGCATCCACTGGACAGAGAACCCGAAAATATGATCAATATCTAACAAAAAAGATGTGAAAAGTAAAATAAAGACTAATTTACTTGTGATCAACATCTAACATGGGATCACTTCTGTGGTTAGCAATGGTTCCAAGTCCCTGATACAGTGTTACTGTTAATTGTTGACAAATTATGTATCTCATCATTATGCCAAACATCAATATCTGAAGATCTTCTGCATTCGATAAATTGCATACTTCAGTACTTCAGTTTTTGTGACTAATTTAATCATAAATGCTTTGGAGAACTTTCCCCATCAAACTATCATCACAATGAAAGCACAGAAACTTTTCTATCATTTCTCAAGGAAAACTAGAATTTCCCTTTCAGAATCATGACGATTATTATTTGAGATATTGACGATGGATTCCATCATCAAGCTCACATTCCTCAATGCATGTACAATCTATATATATGTGGATGTCTGTCTATTTAGAATTAACATGCATTTGTGCATGTCATGTACACATGCATATGTTTTATTTGTGAGATATGTATGTTTGGGGGGAATCAGATGCGAGCATGGGTGTCAGATATTACTCCCTTGTCAATCAAGGGACAATTTTTGGGGCTAGCTAAAAGTCTTCTATATATCACTCTTTCAGTAGTAATTGAAGAATAGTACATCATTCAGAGGCAAGGATGAGTTGCATATGTGTACTATATCAGTTAATAGTTATAAAAGTAAATGGATGCCTGGAAAGTGAACTTGATCAGGTGTTAAACAAGGATTTGACATCAGTGTTTGGATTATAAGAAATGTCATTTAATAACTAATATAAGCCAATTTCCTATGATATTTGAAAGCAGCATATTACATCTTGTGCCATACCTTGGCTGCTTGTATTTCCAACTCATCGATAACTATCTGTGTAGATAATGGTCTAAGCATGCAGATGAAGAACAAATCTGATTTTTCAAATGCCACATTGTGTGCATGCCTGGAAAAAGAAAATAAAAGAATGAATGAAATTGCATTAGCTTCAGTCTGAGGTCAGCAAAAAATATTCCTAGAGACATTAATACCAAATGTAAATAAGTATTGCACCTCTCTTCTCTAAAAGATATAGAAATAAAAATAATACTCTCCTTTGTTTTGTACGCAAGGTTTGATATATTGGTATTAATTTTCTGCATATCGGCTGAAATGCTACAATCAGGCAGTTTAGATTGGCCGTATCGGCATTTTGAGTAATAAATTAATAATTAAAAATTAGGGTAAATAGCTTATTAGGTGTTTAAACTAGACTCCTCCCAAGTGAGAAGATAGCGATGAACTACTCGGTGATGAGCTTCGTTTATTAGATGATGTGATTTATTAGGTGTCCAAAGAGACAAAGAGAAAGGATTCTAATAAAATCTTGAGAAGCTGTATCCGAAAAAAATCACTCACCAACAAGCTAATATGGCTAAACATGAACACTTTCTTTACATTCAAGATGCAAGATGAGACCTTATTAAAAGATCATTTGGATACCTTAAATAGATTAGTGATGGAGATGAGGGCCATTGGATTGACTGTAGAGGTAGAGCATGAGACGATGATTCTGCTCATGTTATTGCCAAAGTGATACACCACATTCGTCAATACCATAGTTTACAGTTGAGATACTCTCAGTCTTGAAGACGTGAAGGCACGACTCTACTGCGAGGAGTAAAGAGATCGAATGTCAGAAGTTGGTTTGAGTGGATGAGATTCAGACAGCTATGGCTTATTTGCTTTGGGGCCAAGCAATGCGAGAGATAATAACTGGATGAGATCAAGATCAAGGACCAAAGGCAGGACATGCTATATTTGCACGAAACCAGGATAATGGAAGACAGATTATCACCAGAGGAAGAATAGAGATAAGAATGATATGCTAATATCTTTGTTAATTGCAGCTGTGCAGATAGATGAGGTGAGGAGCGAGGATGCTTACGATATGCTCTCAACATGCCCTCTAGATGTTGAGAATCATACATGTGCCATGGATTCAGGGGCGTCATTTCACATATTGCCAAAAAAGAAGTGCTTCTATATCTATCAGAAGGAGAATGCATCAGTGTTTATGGGTAACAATGAAGCATGCAAAGCTGTTGGAGCTGGTTCGACGAGGATCATGATGTTTGATGGCATGGTATGCATACTCACTAACATGTATCATGTTCTAGAGCTGAGGAAGCCATTAGTTTCTTTAAGAACGTTGGATTCCATGAGTTGCAAAGTTAGAGAATGAAGCCCTAAAAAATATCGAAGGTTCGATAGTCGTAATAAGAGGTGAAAAGTAAAGAATTTATATTTCCTAAAGGGAACGACAATCATAAGAGATTCCAGTGTCAAAGTTGAGAGTTTAGAAGTGATTAATTATTCGACTAGGCTGTAGTATCTCATACTTGGACATGTCACAGAGAAAAGCTTAGAGACATTGAGGAAGCATGGCCTAATCCGGAAATGAACTTCAAGGAGCTGGAGTTTTGCAAGGATTGCGTCTATTGTAAGCTGATAAAGGTTAGTTTCGGTGAGAAAAAGTGTGGCACAAAAGAATTCTTTATTATATTCATACTGACGTTTGGGGTCTTGTACCAGTTTACTTTCTAGATAGAGCTTGTTACTTCATATTGTTCATCGATGATTTCTCTAAAAAAGTTTGGGTGTATGTGATGAAGGAAAAATCCAAGGTATTTAAGAAGTTTAAGACGTGGAAGACCCTAGTGGAGAGTCAAACATGGATGAAGTTGCAAGTGTTGAGATCCAATAATGTCGACACATTTATTTCTGCTTAGTTTAAAGTATTCTATGATGAGCAAGGAGGAAAGATGCACCTCACTACATCAGGAGATCCACAGTCGAATGGAGTAGCAGAGATGATGAATATGACTCTTCTAGAGAAGGCGAGGTGTATCAACTTTACATCCAGTTTGTCAAATGGATTTGTGCCGAAGTTATATCGACCACAACTTATTTGGTGAACAGGATTCCATCTTCAGCTATTGATATGAAAATTTCAAAGGAGGTTTGGATAGGTAAGCCAATAGATCTAGATCAGCTTTAGTTATTTGAATGTCTAGTTTACATTTAAGAGGAATCTGACAAGTTTGAAGCTAATGGAAGGAAGTGTGACATGTTAGGATATATGAATGGTATCGAGAATTACAGAGTTTAGAGTTTAGATGCAAAAAAATATTAGTTGGTCGACAAGTGATATTTGATGAGTAGATGGTGCTGTGAAGAAAGACTTCAGAAAGCACCAAAACATGTGGAGGCAAGGAGGTGCCAAATAAGGTGGATGTGCTTATTCCAAATCGCTGTGAAGAAAGACTTTGGAAAGCACCAAAACATGTGGAGGCAAGGAGGTGCCAAATAAGGTGGATGTGCTTATTCCAAATCGTAGGATCGACATAGATAATGGTAAAGGAGTGATGGTTGATGGAGAGAGTCTGTATGAGGTTACTACTGTATGCATCAAATGTAGTTGGAGTTATAGTCGAGGTGGAGATACTAGAGCTACTATGGATGACTCTTTTGCTAGCAGGGTAGGGGCGGTGCACCATGAAGACCCAAATTCACTACGAGAATTATGTGAATTTAGCTTATGCAGTTTATGTATATGAAGATCATACAGTAGATTTGTTTACGGTGGATGAATTGAGTTTAGATGCAAACTCAGGATAGAGGTGTGCTAGGAAAGATGTTGATATGATAGCGCATCCCAATGAAATTCATGAAATAGAGAATCTGATGGTAGACAGGTTGGCGGTTATTTTTCTTAAAGAAGCGCTAGGATACTATGAGATGGCACAAAGAGAAATTACATGTTTTGCTTTAGATATGGATTCAAGAGTTACAAAAATTCAAAATTTTACTTTTTGAATAGGACTTGTTGGACACTCAAGTAGTTGGTGATGCTTAGTCCAAAGCTCAATAGCCAAGTGTTGTGGACTCAGGATGAGGTGGTTTATTTTTGAAGATGGGGGATATGGAGTTTTGATTTGGTTCAGCCTTTAGGTGTGCTTGTATCAAGGTGACATGTTGAAAAATATGATACAAAACATCAAAAATATCTCAAAATTAATTTAGGATTTATGAGGATTTTTGAAGATTTCTTGGAACCCAAAACAATGTTTTTCAAGCCCAGAATCGGGTTTATCAAGCAAATGATTGTACGGCCCACTGGGTTGCACCCGCATGACATGCGTGGGAGTAGGTGGGGCCGAAGAGTGCGGGTGCGACCAGTGCATGGCCTGTAGACGCACATGGGTGCATGTAACACACATGTGCATGAGCTGCATATGCGCACATATGGAGCGAGCGACAACGGCTGAGTATATCTGAACCCGATTCGGATTCCAGATTCGTTAAGGATTCTACACGATATTTAAAACTTGCTTCACCTAGGATTTTGATGTGATTCTTGAGCAAATTTCTTGGACAAGTTTGCGGCTACTTATAGAAAACATGATGGCCAATGATGTGTAGTTTGAGAGCTTTCTCTATTGTTTTATTCTCTGAATTTTTAGCAAGTTTGGTTATTTTTTTGAACCAAACGTCATAACTTGTAATCCAAGATTATTGAATCATTAGTGATCTCTCCAACTGGACGTTCACCAATTATTGGGTGGAACCAATATTAACCTTGGTGTAAGGTGTGCGTTTATTTTTTGTTTTGCGTTACTTTTATATATTGATGGCTTACGTGTTTCTTAGAGAATGCTATTATATTTGTTTGTTGATTCAATTGTTTGTTGATTCAATGATCTTGGAATTCCACGGGGTGATTGTAATGCCCTAAAAGCTACTGCACAAGTACTAGAGGGGGGGTGAATAGTACTTTAAAAATAACAAGGAGTATAATTCCAAATTATAGTGCAAACAACTACCAAAACAATTTGCGGAAGCTTAAATTGAATGACAACAACAAAATTAACAATGCTAACAAATGATGTTAATGGGTTCGGATCCACCCAAGTCTCCCCGACTTGTTCCCGGTGATCCTACGTCCCAACCACCCGGATCCCCTCCGGATACTTATGTTAGAAACCCTAACCCAAGATTTCCACTATGATATCTTGTGAAAAACCTTCACAAGATCAAATCATACATGTAATGACAATAGTGAATCCCACAACCCGGGATCACAACCTTCTCTCACAACCGAGAGAATCAACAAGCAATATAAACAAGTTTATAATGAAATAAACAATCTTACCACAAAATCCTATACCTTGAGTTTTTCTTACCCAAATAGGTGAAAGGAAGGATTTGAGGAAGATGAAGTCACCAAGACCTAGCACCAAGGAAATGACCAGCAATAGGTGCCTAGGAGAGATTTGGAGACTTGATTCAAGCTAGAGCTTGAAGGGCTCACCAAGAACAAGCTTCTCTCATTCTAGATCTAGAAAGTGAGAGAATGTGTTTCTTGTGAGGAAGAGAGCTTTGGAAATGAGTGAGAATGGCTATCTCTTTCTATCTCAATGAATCTCTTAATGGCAGCTCTAACCTAGAGAGAAATGACCTAGGTTCGTATTTATAGGGTCCCATAAAAACAAGTTAGGTCAATTTCCGACGGATAGAAATCTGAGACAACTAGTCGGTCAAAGAACAACCACTGACCGACTAGTTCATCAACTAGTCGGTCAGTCAAACAACGTGGACCGACTAAGAGAGGAACTGAGAAGAGATAGAAATTCAGACCTAGAAATCTAGTCGGTCCAAGAAGACATTCTGACCGACTAGTTTCACAACTAGTCGGTCAGTCAGTGAACGTAGACCGACTAAGAGGCAAAATGAAATAGTCTGAATACAAATTGACTTAGTCGGTCCAAGAACAAAAGTTGACCGACTAGATTGTCAACTAGTCGGTCACCAAACGTTCTTAGACCGACTAACGATAAACAGTAGCTTAGGAGAAATTTTAGCATGTACAGTAAATCACAACTAGTCGGTCAAAGAAGCATTACTGACCGACTAGTTCACAAACTAGTCGGTCGGTGAGTCAACGTAGACCGACTAACTGTAAACAGTACTGATCAAGAAATTAAGGAAGCACACTAGTCGGTCCAAGAAGAGTTGCTGACCGACTAGATCACCATCTAGTCGGTCAGTACTTCTTCTTGTACCAACTAACATGCACAAACAAGTCCGAATCGAAGCGCGACGCTTCGAGGAAGTTAGAATGAACTTGTACTAAGATCCTAGAGCTACGATATGAGCGTTATGAAGATAGAAACGTAAGATATACTCAAGGCTTAACATTCTATAGATCGAAGCTTAAAAGACTATAAATAAACCTTAAAGAACGGTCTTCGAAAGCTTCGATTAAATCTTCATGACTTCCAAAACGGCGCAAGAGCTTCAACGAAGCTTTAGGCATGAATACGTGCTTAGAGAAGTCTTGAGATGTCGCTTTGATTGTTCTCGTGAATTTGGCGACGATCTCCAATACTGCGCTCACAAATTGTTAGTTCATGAATTATTTATGTTTGCTCATCATCCAAAACCAAATCCGGGGAGTCCAATATTCAACAGTGATTGCTTTCTTAATAAGTTTATCAAGAAGGAATATGAGCTCAAGATATGTGATCTCAATCATCCCCAACAGTTTCATTGTTCATGAAGTGCAAAATCAATATGTTAAATATTTAACACCAAAAAGAACAATACAATTTACGGGTTGTCAAAGTTCCAGTGATGTGCGAAAGAGGGAATGATTTATAATTTTAATGACGTTTTCTTTTAGATATTTGAAAATAATATGGTTAAATTTGATAACAAGATTTGGGTTAGGATGCTCCATATAGAGAAAATATCCAACGATTCCTGTTTGTATCTGCCAGTATATTGGCTAGTATCGAAAAATCTGATATGATATTCCTAATGTGTATCAGAACTGAACTTAAGATGCTTGTACATGATTCATGATCTGGAAAACCGGGTATGAGAAATTAATAGCACTTTTCTCATTTAGGCTAGAAGGTGGCACAAATTGTATTTTGATCACTTAATTTTTAAAAAGACCCATGATAGTTTCATGATGAAGTTATCATGAAGATCACAAGCTAATATGGCTAAGTTGATGAACTTGAATTGCTCTAACCTTAAGACAATAGTTGATTCTACATTGCAAATAGTAAGCATATCTGTCGTCTCTGAAATATTCTGGCCCAAAATGTTCTATGCATTGATCATGTGTTGCAGTTCAAGTTTTCAACTAGAAACCACACTAATGTAGAGATTGAGAGAAGAACAAAATTCTAGAATGACACATTCAACATTATTATACCTGACTTTTGGAAAGTAGCATATTAGCTGATACTATTTTCCATATTTGTGTGCCAAACTATACTGTTTCTAATTGTTGTTTTGCATATTTGCGTACCTTTGATCAAGTGGCATAACACTCATTTTGTATGAAGTCATAAGTTCGAACCTTCAAAGTGGTGCTAAAAGGGAGATCATGTGCTCGATCGTCAACTAGGAGAAGAAACTTCCAAATTATAGATTCGGACCAGATTGAAATTGTAAACGTTTGTTTCTAATGGTTACAATTCCTAATGATAATAACCGTTGGCAATAGTAGTATCTTTTTAGATAATAAGTCGATTTGCATCGCCTAAAGTGTTATGTGCACCTAATAAAGTGCCTAAAGTGCCAATTCACCTATGCAATGCACTCAGCCACTGAGCCACACAATTATTTATTCACTATTATAGTACCACATATATCATTTTTCTTTTAATGTTGATTTCTGTGAAACTAAGTTTTCTATATAAACAAATCGAAGCTCAATGGGGACTGAATAGGCTATTTTTAATATCCCCAATTATTCTAGAAAACTATCAAAAGCAAACACAAACCAACATTTGGGACTTGTATTTTAATGTCTATTCCAGGCGATTTTATCAATTTAATGTGCATCTTTTGTTGTTGTTAAAGAAATTGACTATGCGCCAACTGTCTAGAAACTTTTTTTTGAATCAACTAGATGGTAAGGACACTGAAATTACCTAAAAGCAATCACCTCAACGAACTCTGTATCAATCTGCAATAGATATTAAGATAAAGTTAACATTTTATTATTAAGCAAACAAATATATCCATTTCAAGTGAGATAATCTTCAGCAGGGAAATTAAAAAAGAAGAGGAAGAAAAAAAGCAGATACTGATACTTACACCAGTTTCCTCCTTCACCTCTCTTACTGCTCCAGCAAAGATCTCCTCAGACTGGCAGACAGGCGCCACACGATAAATAATGCGAAATGTCCTTTTTTATTCCTTTTCTTATTTTTCTTGTTATGTTAGAGCAGTAGTTACCTCATGAATGAAGCCAGTAGGCATTTTCCAAGCACTTCCAAATGAATCACAATGCTTCTCTTGCACTACAAGAACCTACACAAGTTCATTATAAATAAGTTTAAACGATATGTTGTGGATAGAAGGACCGTTATTTTACTTCAGAAGGATCTGCTTTACTGCAGGATTAACTAGTTTCTTGCTTGCCCATAAGCACAATTGAGTCGCGTCGAATAAGTGTAAACATGAGCTATGAGTGGTTATAATTCAATTAGGTCCCGAAATTTATCTTTGGAATAAGATATTACTGCAATTAAGTTCAAGAAATATCTCTATGAAAATATCGAATGTGTGATTACAACAGGCATCAGAAAATCTCCAACAAAATGTTCGAACAAGCAAATAGTCACCAGTGTCACTTGGCCACGTATTGTCTTTAATTAAGCCAACGGCCAAAAATGACCATGGTGGATCAAATCAGGGATTTATGCAACAATTATTGAGTGAGAATATCCAGTGAAGTACAAACTACAAACTACCAAGAGGGAGCAACATTTGTCGCATTTCCCTATTCATGTTTGCAACGGAATTGTGGTATGTCAGACAGAAGGAAGCAGCAAAAGATCATAATGGCTTCAAAATTTATATTATCCTTGATATACAATTTCTTCTCTAGTCCTGTAGTTATCAAAGAAAGAGGTCGAAAAATAAAATGAAGAAGAGGGAATGCACCATCATAACGAGAATTGAATACAGTTTGCCCCAACAATATGGCATTGGATATGGGGAAACAAATCCAAATGTTTCCAAATAGATTTGATAGAATCAGCAGATTCTAGCTAATGAATCTATCAAAAAAGCGGGAGGCGTGCCATGAACATAGCCAGGTGAGAGACCTATCTTGTCTGTAAGGAGCAAGAGCAATATTACGTACTTTTTCTAGATTAATACGGTCAGAAGAAAGGACGAAGACTATGAATTTTCTCCGAGGAATAGCATACATTAACACGGAGACAAAGGACATGTATTCCCTCTTTGAATTTTGTATACCTCTTATGTAGACTATGTTCATTATAAGTTCTGAAGGCAAATCAATTAGATATGAAAGTTAAAAGTAAAAAAAGCATACCTCATTGCTTTCATTAATTACGAAGCCCCCAACTCCTACTTGATGGGAAGCATTGGCAGGGAGCAAGCACGGCTCATCAGGAATCCAATATGTGAGCATTACATACGATTTCTCCGCATGATGGTAGCTGAAGCCTTCCTGCATGCATAAAGTTCTTTCATTGCCCGCTGCCTTCACAATTGTTTTTCTAGTATGATCGACATGCTAACATTCATTATATCGACATACATGTTGAACACGCGTTGAAGTGGTGGCAATATCTCCTCATGGTTAACTTTATTATTATGGTAGTTTAGCAGACTATGACATCTTAAACACTACAAAGTAATTCACACACTAGCTGCATGTGTGTAATGTGTCGACACACACACTAAATTCTTTCAGAAAGTTTTACAGCTAGAAGTTAATGCTGCTCGGGCAATAAGAAATACCATTAACATATATGAAAATGTAGAGAATGCGTCAGCATTTGCGTATCAGATTATAGACTAATTTGTACCTTCACAGCAACTGGGACGAGCTCAGAGTAATCCACGGGTAGCTTTAGCCATACTCCTTTCTTCCCCTACAAACAACATACTAAATTATGTGAAACAAACATCGAATCAACCACGTCAAAGCCATACACAAAATTAACTTGTCAAATACTAATGTGCGATACTGCACTGTCACGTTCCGTTCTCTAAATATTCTGACGAAGAGGAGAAGCATCGTTATACTCCTACCAGGTTTGGCAATTACATTAAGGTTGATCTATCTTACATTATTACAATTTCACAATACTAATTTAAGAACAAAGGGAAGTAACATGGATCTTATTGTTGAAAAAATAAGGCATTGTTTCAAGAATAATAAGAAAACCAAGATAAAGGGGAAATATATGCTAGATTGAGTGAATGAAGCTAGCAGAAATAAAGAATTTACACATCAGAGCACCTTTTGTTTCCAATGAGATATAGATGCTTGAAGGACAGAAGAAAAGACGCTTGCATTTTGCGGTAGTCTTTCCGGATTAACGATGATCCCCCCGTACTCATCTTCATAAGCGTCAAGTATGAAGCCAACTCTTGAGGATGTCCAAGAAGAGGTCGAACCATTGGTGCCATTAATCCTAGAAAGGTCACTTCCTGGTAACTTCTTGGGAGCCGCCAAATCGATGCTTTCACTTGAACTTCTTGCAACCGGGTAAGAAGACTTGATCGAAAGTCCTGAATATCGAAGCTTAATCAGCTTAGTTTATTCTCTTTCACAAACGTGACGCATAAATATTTGCACTGTAGGAATTCGTAGGGGACAAACATGGACTAACAAAACAAAACAAGTGTAGATTATATCAAAGGAACACATTCTGAAAGGAAAAAACTTATCAGCTCGGTGTTAAGTGCTGGGCAATCTTCTTCGATTATTTTTTGCATCTTTATTTCAATAGATAGCTTATTTTTTAAAATATCAGGATCCGGCAGTATCTAATAAACAGCGTTTGAAGAATACTACAATGTTCACACTGAAAACAACACAAGTGATCAAAATATGAAATATTGGGCATATTGCATTTGGTGCCAGGATAATAAAACTGAGTATGCCATGATAAATTCCAAATATTGACACAACATGAATAAAACAGAACAAAGTTTGACTAAAAATAATCATAAATATTGCTAGATTGACAACTGCATAATAAATAAATGCTTAGAAAAAAAGGGTCTCACCTCCTCCTCGACAGAATCTGAACTGTCGTGGGAATCTCCGGCCGCCATCTCGATACATCAAGGCCCCAACCATGTCAGACCTCACATCGAATAATGTCTTCTCCATAACTCCTCGCTAATAACAACAAATTACCACCTCAATACCAAATACAACCAGCCTCACACTATATATATGGTATCAATCTGATCACATAGCACAAACAATATAAAAATATAGAGAAGTTACAACTTATAACCAATCACTATCGAACACAACAAAGGAAAAGCTATATGATTTATCGGTGGTCGGAGCTAGCTAAGACTCCATGGGGTTAAACAAATCAAAGTTGGTCTGGCCAAACAAACAGCAGGAAGAAGGGATGGAAAAAAAAAATCTTATCCTTAAGCCAAGATGCCAAGATGCGTTTTGAGGGTTCTTTGTGATTCGTGACAATGACTGGCTACCAGTGCTACAAGATATGGTTATAGATGGGGTACAAGAGAGCAGAGCGTGACACAGCATAACACATCGAAATGATGATGGAAGCAAGCAGTATATATACAAACAATGGAAGTCGTGAGTAACTCATACATGAGGTTGAGGCTTTTAGAGAGAGGGATGTGAGAGGCAAATGGTTGGATGGCATAATAGCACGTGATTCTTGGATATGCTGAGTGGACGGAGAGATTCCTGGCTCTAGATTTTTGTTGGGGGAAAGATGGTTTCTTGCGAGCTCATTCCGTTGGAGGTTTTATATATTATTAAATATCATATTTGGTCTATCACGTGATTTGCACAGATGAGATACGAATTTTCATTTTTTGCTTGACAGAGATTCCCTCAAAAAAAGTCCGTTGTGTGGCGTCCAATGTGGCATTGGGGCTGTGATGGTTTTTAGAATGGGGTAGGAATGAATGTTGGAGGGGGTCGGGTTCACTGTCGTTGCACAAGCAAACGCATCTATGAGCTGGAGTTGCACAGGTGCTGTGGTAGATTTTTTTGAAAGGATTTAGATGGGTTCGATACAACTCTAACCGTAGGAAGTGTCCAACGTGACTGCTTGGAGGCCGTTTGTTAGGATCGGGGCCATACACTGTTCCTATTTCGGGGTGTTTTTTCATCACTGATATTGTTGGAAGACGGTCCAAACTAATAGCAAATAAAATATTGTTAGTTGGTTTATTTGTTAATTAGATATTATACTGATATTGTTAGTAAGATATTATACTGATCATATAACAACTTCTTGTTATTTGTTATGATCCTGTGTGTTACGCCTATTTGACTGAGGCCCGAAAGATCCAAGCCCAGAGACCCAACCGTCGGTCAAGAGCCCATCTGCGCACTCAGGCCCACTCGATAAGGCCCTATGGGCCCCCCCACATGTCGATCCGACCCGGCCCCGGTAACACACCGGTCACTCGCCCACTCCTGCGATAACCGCCCCCTCGATCCCGCTACCACTTAATGGCAGTTATAGGGAGGAGCTGGCATGGCGCAGGGAGCGGCGACGGGGGCGGCGGATTGAGGGGGCACGATTGAGGGCGGACGAGCGACGTGGGTCGGGGACAATCTCGGCGGAGGTCTATAAAGGGGCTAGGAGGACGACAGGACAGAGGACCGCCTCTCAGGTATCTAGAACCTAAGGTACTCCATCAACGACCTAGTTCCCCCATTTTCATCTCCTTCCTCCCCCGCTCGCGCCGTGAGACGCCGTTCCGATCTCCTCACGAGTCGAACCGTCTCCGCC
This sequence comes from Scilla litardierei, assembly GCA_030789695.1. Lineage (NCBI taxonomy): Eukaryota > Viridiplantae > Streptophyta > Magnoliopsida > Asparagales > Asparagaceae > Scilla > Scilla litardierei. The sequence continues at coordinate 128,068,692 of CM061138.1, forward strand.
GGGCCTCCTCTTTCAGATCTCTGTCTGACTTAGGCATCGGAGGGGATTTGGCCGGAACCAAGGTCCGGCCCCCTGACGAGCGTTCTCGTCTACGCAGGAGGGCATCAGATCCACGGGCCGAGGCTTCCCCTCCGCCCCTCGCCGACCACGCAACCAGCTGGACGATTGAGGCTTCCCCTCGTCGTCCGATCGACCGAGGCTGAGCGTCTCAACCCGGGCCGAGGCTACCCCTCGCCCTACCAGCGGCCGAGGACCCCGATTCAATCCAGTCGACGCGCTCTACGTCGCCTGCTGGTCCGACTCGAGCCTCAACTGCACCAACTCGACTCGCCCGAGGGACCCAAACGGGCCCCTTGACCACGTTGACCGGGTTATCCACGGTCAACGCTTTGTAGTGAGAAAACACTCTGAAACATCTGGCGCCGTCTGTGGGAACGAACTGTCCCACGAAGAAACAAACCACATCTGCGATGACGCGATCTCCCCCATCTCGGCGAAAGGGGAGCAAGGCCCTGACGCGAGGCAACAGGGCCCGCCATCGTTGGCAAGAATGGGCGCGGGCCCGACGCGAGGAGGATCGTGAGGAAAGGGCCGGGAGGCCCTCCCCGTCCCCACCGGTCGGGAGACCAAGTGCATCCGTAACGGCACGCAGCTCGGACGTGGCTTTGGTGGTGTCAGTAGTTATAGACACTACCATGGTACGGCGGCTGCTTGTCGACACCGGCAGCTCCTGCGACGTCCTCTTCCTGTCAACCCTGGAAAAAATGGGGCGGCGGAAAGAAGACTTACGACCTCGCTCGGGACCCGTGGTAGGATTCACGGGTCACTCTACCCCCATCATCGGCACGATCCATCTCCAGGTAACGCTCAGAGACGCGCCGGACTCGGTGACCCTGGCGGTGGAATTCATCGTATTGGGGATCGGGTCGGAATACAATGGGATCATCGGCCGACCCCTACTCAACGCCGTCGGCGCGGTAGTCTCAACCCTCCATCAGACTATCAAGTTCCGAACGCCAGGGGGATGGGGCAAGTCGAAGGCGACGCGGGGAGACCGAGTATCTGCTATCAACTGGCGGAGGAAGCTCCTGAGGATCGTCTAGCCGACCGGATGGCCGCGCTCGACTTAAGGAGTGGGCCTAGGCCTGCCCCTGCGGAGGAGCAAGAGCATATCCCGGTCACGGATGTTGAGGGCCGGTTCGTCTCGATCGGGAGAGGGCTGAGCCAGGACCTGAGGGATCAGCTGATCGAATGCCTGGAGGCGAACCTGGACATCTTTGCTTGGTCACCGGAGGACATGCCCGGCGTAGACCCCCAGGTGATCGTCCACCAGATCAACGCCGACCCCAACTTCAAGCCGGTCAGGCAGAAGAAGCGTAACCTGGGCGGCGAGAAGATGAAAGCAGCCTCCGAGGAAGTGGAGCGTCTCCTTGATGCCGGCTTCATACGAGAGGTCTGGTACCCGGAGTGGCTGTCGAACGTAGTGATGGTAAAGAAGCCCAACGGGAAGTGGCGAATGTGCGTGGACTTCAGTGACCTCAATAAGGCCTGTCCCAAGGACAGCTACCCCCTGTCGCGCATCGACCACCTGGTGGACAACGCCTCGGGGTACGAGATGCTTAGCTTCATGGACGCTTACTCAGGGTACAATCAAGTCCAGATGGACCCCCGGGACGAAGAAATGACAGCCTTCACGACGGACCGGGGGACTTACTGCTACAAGAAGATGCCCTTTGGCTTGAAGAACGCAGGGGCCACCTACCAGAGAATGGTCAACAAGGTTTTTAGCTCCCAGATCGGGAGGAACCTGGAGGTCTATGTCGACGACATGCTTGTCAAGTCAAGGCGACCAGAAGACCACATCGCCGACCTGTGGGAGACCTTCGAACGGTTGCGGCGACACCACATTCGACTCAACCCCGCGAAGTGCACGTTCGGGGTAAGATCTGGCAAGTTCTTGGGATTTATGATAGCTAACCGTGGCATTGAGGCTAATCCTGACAAGATCGAGGCGTTGATCAACATGCGTGAGCCGACGACGATCAAAGAGCTGCAGAGGCTGAACGGGCGCATCGCAGCCTTGGGGCGATTTCTTTCCAAATCGGCGGAAAGATCGCTCCCCTTCTTCAAGGTCCTGAGGAAAGCGATCGCAGAACCTTCAGACAATAGGAAGACGATACTGTGGGACGAAGACTGCTCCAGGGCGTTCGAAGACCTCAAAGAGTATCTCCGCAGCCCGCCTCTCCTGTCCAAGCCACGAGAAGGGGAGTCGCTGAGCCTTTACCTGGCGTGCGCGGAGGAAGCTGTGAGTTCGGTGCTGATCCGGGAAGACGGTGGGGTGCAGTGGCCGGTATATTACACGAGCCGGATCTTGAAGGGGGCGGAGGTGCTATACTCGCCCATGGAGAAACTGGCGTACGCCCTCGTCCTCTCGACACGAAGGCTCCGACCCTATTTCCAGGCCCACACCATACTGATCCTGACCGACTCACAACTGGAGCAGAACCTCAAGAGATTCGATCGAATGGGAAGGATGCTAAACTGGGGAGTGGAACTGAGCGAGTTCGACCTCCGATTCAAACCGCGCACAGCCATCAAAGGGCAGGCTCTGGCCGACTTCATCGCCGAGTGCACAACGGAAGGAAATGGCCCCCCGGAGGAAGAAGACCCAGCAATGGTAATTGCTCAACCCTTGTCCTTTCTTTCGGCTGACCACTTCCAGCCAGGAGATCCAGGAGCGTGGATAGTCCATGTGGATGGGACGGCCACACAATCAGGAGGCGGGGCTGGGATTGCAATCCGATCTCCGGAAGGGAACATTGTGGAATACACGTTGCGGTTCGAGTTCCCGGCCACGAACAACGTGGCAGAATACGAAGCAGTGATCAACGGCCTGAGGCTGGCCCTGGAGCTCAGGGCCGAGTCCGTCCGCCTCCTCAGTGACTCGAAGCTCATTGTCAACCAACTCTTGGGGAGTTACGAGGCACGGGAGGAGGCGATGCAGAGATATCTCCCTGTCGCCAGAGCGGCGATGTCCAAGTTCAAGAATGTGGAAGTCTTGCACCTCCCGCGATCAGAGAATGCGCGGGTAGATGCGTTGTCGAAATTGGCCTCGTCCTCGCCAAAGGAGCTAGGCCGCACCATCTACGTGGAGAACCTGCAGTCCCCCAGCACGGAGGAGCACGAGGTAATGGCAATCGACCAAGAGCCCACCTGGATGGACCCGATCATCCGGTACCTCACTCGTGGGGAGGTGCCGACTGATGGGGACAAACGCCGAACCCTGGAGAGAAAGGCGCTCCGATACGTGATCCATGAAGGGACGCTCTACCGGAGACGCTGGACCAAGACGGATGTCCTCCCATACTTGAAGTGCATCGGACCGCAGGAAGCTGACTACGTCCTACGGGAGGTTCACGAAGGGATCTGCGGGAATCACCATGGGGGCAAGATGGTCGCACAGAAGATTTTGAGGCAGGGATACTACTGGCCGACCCTGGCCCAAGATGCAACAAGCTATGTCCAAAAATGCCAAGAATGCCAGAGGTATGCCCACCACATCTCGACTCCCCCGTCAGAGCTCATCCCTATCGTGAGCCCCATCCCCTTTGCGAAATGGGGGCTCGACATCCTCGGACCGTTTAAACCGGGACGAGGGCAGCGGAAGCATCTGATTGTGGCGGTAGACTACTTCACTAAGTGGATCGAGGCCGAACCGCTGGCCACCATCACGTGGAAGAAAGCAAAAAGCTTCGTGTGGAATTCCATCATCTCCAGATTCGGAGTGCCACGGGCCATCGTCACAGACAACGGGAAGCAGTTCGACTCCGCAGGGTTTAAAGATTTTTGCGAGGAATGGGGAATCAAGCTTCTCTTCGCCTCGGTAGCGCACCCCCAGACCAACGGAATGGCGGAAGCAGCCAACAAGTGCATCATAGAGCCCCTCCGGAAGAAAGTGAAAGACGCCGAAGGGAACTGGCCAGAAGAGCTCCCCGGGATACTCTGGTCATACCGAACGACCCACAAGGAGGCCACTGGCGAGACCCCGTTCATGCTCACCTACGGGGCCGAGGCGGTGGTGCCGGTCGAATTGGGCGAAGAATCTCTCCGCCTCAAATACTTTGACGAAGACCGGAACTCGCAGGGTCTGGGGCTCAGCCTGGAGCTCCTCGGCGAGCGACGGGAGCAAGCACTGGCCACCATCATCCGCCAGAAGCAGAAGGTGGCCCGATACTACAACGCTCGGGTGCGGGGAAGAAGCTTCCACCTTGGGGACCTGGTCCTCCGGAAAGCGGGCTTTAACACTGATACCGCTCGCAAAGGGAAGCTCGCGGCTAGATGGGAGGGGCCCTACAAAGTCGTCGAGGTCCTCAGACCCGCAGCCTACCGACTAGCTGACATGGAGGGGAGGATTCTCACTCACACTTGGAATACAGAACATTTACGCAAGTACTTTCAATAGATGTATCGTTTCCTATGAAATAAATTTATTTTGAATTCATTCCTTTCCAGATAAAGCAAAAAGATATACAGAGAGGTGCACGAAGAGGCCGAGGGGCATTCCCCTCCCTCATTTTTCTCCGGGGGCACCGGTGGAGCCACAGGCTGGCAACCTACTAGGGTCTCCCCCCTTACTCCGTTCGACGTCAGGGTACATCCGAAGATCCTCGAAGTTGACCCCCGAGAGTGGGAACTTCTTTTGGATCTCGGACTGACACCGGGCGAAGCCCTTCTCGAACGCCTCCGACAAGGCGATCTCAACAAAGGAGGTGGCATACTCCGCCACAGCATCCTGAGCGATCCTGGCCGGATCCACCTCCTCCAGCCCACGCATCCGGGCCTCTAAGGTCTCGATCTGGCGTTGGTGCTCCGCCCTCTCCTTCTCGATCTCCCGGGATTTCTCGCCAAGTTGGGCAAGAAGGACCCTCGCCTGCTCCTTCGCCGCTTCCAGACGATCGGAGAGCTCCAAGGTCTCGGAGGCAGCGGCAGGGTTGGGAATCTGCTCGGCTCCTCCAGACGTGTCGGCGCCTCTCAAAAGCTCGACGAGACGCGCCTCGGCCTCCGACTTTGCAGCCAGAGCCAAGGCTCTCTCTCGGTCCGCCTCCTCCAGGGCAAAGGACAGCTCAGTTACGCGGGAATCCAAGGACTGGACCCGCGCTTCCTCTAACGGACCTGCCTCCCCTTTCTCGCCGGGGGCCTCAGGGCCTCGCCCGGCATCGGATTTGGCTTTGGGAAGAGCCGCGAATTGGCGCCTCATTGAGAGGCCCACCGAGGACAACTGCGCCAAAGCAATGAAGGTAAGACAGCCAAAGCAGCTAAAGAAAGGGGGGACAAGCAGAGACACACTACCTGTTGACCAGCCTGGATCACGAAGGTGGCCAAACAGTCACCTCTGACTCCGTCCAACACCACCTGATCGGGAGGGAGACAACAGTTCTCGGCCACTCGTGCGGCGGCTCCGCGGCTCGAAAACACCGACTCCTTCTCCCCCACTGGGAAGCGTGGACGAAGAAGACCCTCCCCTGACGAAGGGAACTCGCCAGGAGCGGAGCGGAACACGCCAAGATACCGACTGTAGACATCAGGGAGAGAATCGTCCGGGAGAGGTGAAGGGCCGACCCACGGCCAGGCAACCTCAACGGGGGCGGGTAGAGGTCGATCAGCAGTCGGCAGGACATCAACCCCCTCGTCCCCCTCATGGACCCTCTTGGAAGACCCCAGCAAGGGAAGAGAGGGAGATGACACCTTCCTCCTTTTCGAGCCTCCGGTCGCGGTCCCGACCCGCTGCTTCTTCCGGACCTCCAGCACATGATCCCTTCTGCGTGGATCCGGATTTGGGACCTGCACGAGAGCGCTGGCGGGAGAGGGACCAAGAGGGAATCCACCTGCACTCAAAGAAGAAGTGACAGACAGAACAGAACCCGGACGACCTCGAAGGGCGAACACTCGGAGAAGCTTACCTAGGGGCCATACCGTCTTACGCAAGTTGCGGTCACTAAAGAGGACGTCGATCGAGCGCTCCCTCGCAGGAATCGCCAGCATGTCCTTCGCCGTCTGTTGCTCGGCGACCGTCGGCTCCCCCAGATCGAGGATGACGGCACCGGCCGCCTCCCACCGAACCGGGAAGGGTACACTCGACGGGAACGTGACAAACATGTACTCCCCCTTCCAGCGTTTCAGGGAGCTCGGCAACCCCAGCACCAGGGTCATCTTCGGGCGGGCGCTGATGTAAATGCACGCCCCCGATTGGTGGCGACTCAGGCGGTAGAACTGGGCAAAGAGGCGAAGAGAGGGCGCCACTCCCTTCAGCATGCAGACGACGATGAACCTGACGAGGAGCCCGACGGCGTTGGGACAGAATTGACACAGGCACACGTTGTGGGCCTGAAGGAACTCAACGATAAAAGGATGGAGCGGGAAACGAAGCCCGAAGCGGAAGCACTTCTCATATATTCCAACCTCGTTGGGGCCGGGAAAGCAGATCCGCTCGTCAGCCCCAGGGGCACGAGCCGAGTAAGGCGGAAGCAGGTAGGCGGAGCGCAAGCTCCCAATGGCGGTGGCACAGATCGACGAAGGCCACGACAAGACCTCTGGGGGCACTCCTGAAAGATCGTCCCCGTGCTGACGAATCGCCGAAGGAGGGCCACCCGCCAGACCTGGAGCCGCGTCGCGCCCCGACCGACCCGAACCCGTGGTAGAGGAAGACGACATGAGGCAGAGCTCGGGCAGAATAAGGATCAGCACAAAGGAGAAAACGACGGGATGGCGGTGCACGAACCCCTCGGATTCTCAACTTAAGACGACCCCGCGAGCGGTGGGGATAAGCTTGCAGCTACAACGTGGCAGCATCAGAGGACCAAAGGCGCTTCGGAGCCCGCGCCTTAAAAGTATCGAACGGGCCAACTCATGATGACGACTAATAAATGAGTCGGCATCGACTGGCGAGCCTGTCAAGGTCAGCGGAAGTCACATCGGCCGAGCCGAACCGGCCAAAGCTGACCGACCTGACCGATGGGGGCAATTGTTACGCCTATTTGACTGAGGCCCGAAAGATCCAAGCCCAGAGACCCAACCGCCGGTCAAGAGCCCATCTGCGCACTCAGGCCCACTCGATAAGGCCCTATGGGCCCCCCACATGTCGATCCGACCCGGCCCCGGTAACACGCCGGTCACTCGCCCACTCCTGCGATAACCGCCCCCTCGATCCCGCTACCACTTAATGGAAGTTATAGGGAGGAGCTGGCATGGCGCAGGGAGCGGCGACGGGGGCGGCGGATTGAGGGGGCACGATTGAGGGCGGACAAGCGACGTGGGTCGGGGACAATCTCGACGGAGGTCTATAAAGGGGCTAGGAGGACGACAGGACAGATGACCACCTCTCAGGTATCTAGAACCTAAGGTACTCCATCAACGACCTAGTTCCCCCATTTTCATCTCCTTCCTCCCCCGCTCGCGCCGTGAGACGCCGTTCCGATCTCCTCACGAGTCGAACCGTCTCCGCCGGGCCTCCTCTTTCAGATCTCTGTCTGACTTAGGCATCGGAGGGGATTTGGCCGGCACCAAGGTCCGGCCCCCTGACGAGCGTTCTCGTCTACGCAGGAGGGCATCAGATCCACGGGCCGAGGCTTCCCCTCCGCCCCTCGCCGACCACGCAACCAGCTGGACGATTGAGGCTTCCCCTCGTCGTCTGATCGACCGAGGCCGAGCGTCTCAACCCGGGCCGAGGCTACCCCTCGCCCTACCAGCGGCCGAGGACCCCGATTCAATCCAGTCGACGCGCTCTATGTCGCCTGCTGGTCCGACTCGAGCCTCAACTGCACCAACTCGACTCGCCCGAGGGACCCAAACGGGCCCCTTGACCACGTTGACCGGGTTATCCACGGTCAACGCTTTGTAGTGAGAAAACACTCTGAAACACTGTGAAATCATTGTAAGTCTATATATTCATTGAATGAGAAAGACCCGATCGGGGTGGGAGGAGGGATTACATTCTAACATGGTATCAAAGCCAAAAGAAAATCCCACATATTCCTTATTTTCCTCTTGTTGCTACGGCAACCCGTTAAACGGCATCTCCTCCACTCCTCTTGTTGCCATGGCCAACATCGACGGATCTAACAGTGCCCAGACCTCCGACGGCAAGCTCGCTGATCTCCATTATGTTTTCTCGGTCACCAACATCCTTCATAAGGTACGTATGCTCGACGGTGTTAAAGTCAACTACTCCGCATGGGTAAAACTATTTACCCTCCATGCTAAGGGGTATAAAGTTCTACGTCACATGACGGCACTCCCACTCCTACTAAAACCGACCACTCCTACGAGGCATGGGCTGAAGTTGACGCACATGTGCTTCAATGGATGGCACCCTCTTCGACGACCTACTCATTGACATCTTAAAGACCGAATCAACCGCCCGTGATGCCTAGACTCGCCTTAAAACCCACTTTCATAACAACAAAGGTTCTCGGGCGGCGGCACTTGAGCATGAGTTCAACAATCTCGCTCTTGCCAACATGGCGTCCCTCGATGATTATTGCCAGAAATTAAAGGAAACTACTGACCAACTGATTGAATCGGAAAACGCGCAAGGAGCACGCCTTCCACTCCCAAGCGTAGGAGCGTCAATGCAATATAAATATAACCGGTGAGTACCGGGTCGGATCACAGGGACAATTCGTTTCACAATCACAATTTCAATTAGTTAAGGAAAGCTAAAAGTGTTGGAACAACCAACTAAACTAACAAGTATGAGAGAAAATGGGCGACGACACTGTCAAGTCAATCCCTAGGTAGGTAGGGTGGATACCAAAATGAGAAACTAGTCTAGCAAGGAGAAGTGTGTGATAAGGATGTCATTAGGGTTGTGAATTAAGAAAATAACCATATAACTCAATGATGTCCCTTTTGTGGACGCACCATTGGAAAATACTCTTTTGGAGGTGAAAATAAGTGTGAGATGCGATTCAATTGTGGATCCCTTTTGGGGTCACAATTAGAAGTGAAAGCGGTCACGGGTTATGGTTCTTTATGACTCAATGACATCCCTTTTGGGGAAGCGTCATCGGGGATATCCTTTTGGGAGTTAAAACGATGGGAAAAGGATAGTGGCTTAAGATTTAGGTTTCATGGAAGTTAAGTTGATACTTCTTTTTGAGAAGATTAAACTCATCCTTTTGGGATGATCGGCTTAAAAATCTTTTGGGTTCGTATAAGAGAGTTGATTTAGAAACTTAAATCTACGCCACATAAAAATTAATAAAATCCAAATGAACCAATACTAATCTATCTCACCAAACCCTAATTAATCCCAATTCCACACACTATTGGCTTTAGGCCATCATAATAAAAAGCAAGATGATAAACATTAATGAGCATTCATTACAAGCCATCAATTGAATAACTATCAAAAGATTCTCACATGCATTCAATAATCATTCAAATATACATTCAATTCATTTAGAAACCAATAGCTACAAAAGAGGGGAAAGAGATAACCAAATGAAGCCCTAAAACCCAAGCTTTCCCCTTACTTGCTCATCCTCCAAGCTCTCCTAGCCTCCAATGGCCTCCAAGCCCTAGCTTTGGCTTTGGGGAAGAAGAAACCCCCAAGAACCCTAAAAACGTCAAAAAACATTGAGCAAACCAAAAAAATCGAACTAAGCTCTATTTTCGCAACAGCCTCCCCAACCTAATAACATTGCGGGTCGGGTATTTTAGTGCTCCACGATCGCCCATCAGCAGCGCGCGCCAGAAGCGATTTTAGCGTGCGGGCCGGCCAGGCCGGCCCGCTCAGCGGTTGAGTTTAAAAAAAATTAATTTTTTTTATATGTGTTGCGGCCCGCTCCAAGAGCGGGCCGCAAGAACCGGTTTTTTTACAAATCAAGCGGTGTCGGCCCGCTATTCACAGCCCGCGAGAAACTAGCGGCCGCATCTTGATGGGCAGTCAGATCGATGCCATGTGGCGCCGCGTTATTGCGCCGCGTGGCGCCCCATTATAAATCCCATTTCTGGTTTTCAAACCACATTTCTCCTTCAATTAATTCGCCAAAAATACCCAAAAATCTCAGAAAAATCCCAGAAAATTCTGGAAAATCACCAAGACTCCCAGGAGTACCTGAAAAATAGGAGAATAAGAAATTAGTCTATATGATAATAAAATAAATATAATGGCTATTATAAATTAGTATTGACCTCCCAAAATTCATATAAAATAACCCATTGCTCAATTAATTCTCAAAATTTGACAATATGATCACAATAATATCAGGAGCATATGAAAAATATCCGGAAGCCAATAAAGATGATAAAATCCATATTTTGTGCCAAGAATTAGAGTAAGCCCTAAAATGAAACATAAAGTGAAAAATCACTCAAAAGAGCAATATTTAGTATAATTCTTAGCACAAAATGGGGGTAGTTAGGAGGTATAAATATACACTTTTCACCCTGAATCACACCCCCAACTAGCTTTTTGCTAGTCCCTAGCAAAATATGCGATAAATTCGGATTAAATTGAAAAACATGCACCAAATTCAAAATATCACCATGGCATCCTTCATATATTATTTCCAAATGATTTCAAAGCTAATATACACAATGTATGAAAGTAAACAATAAATGATATTCTCCTCAATCCAATTCTAAGAAAAGTAAGAAAATAAGCGCGTATCACATTCTTTGGGACGATGTGCACATGACAAAATTTTCAATTTTCATGGAAATGGTCAAAACCAAAAGAAATCCCTTCTAAGTTGTGGGAGATGAGATTGCATCATTCATGAAGCCTATTCTTTCATTTATTCATTCAATTTTTCTTTTTCTTTTTCTTTTCTTTTTCTCTCTTTTTTGTATTCTTTTTGTTTTAGTATGTTTATGTTTTGCATTCACACAATAATGCTATGAAATGCAAACACGGCCACATTTGCATACACGCGATGACCCTATATAGGCAAATGGACGAAATGATCCCCTAAATCTCATCTTTGGCGTCCTCCCCAATGTTTCGTGGGGCACCGGCTACTCAATTTAATTAGAAAAACCATTCACTTATGTTAATCTATTTCTCATTCTAATATGAATTATCAATTCATCCACACACTCCTTAAGATGAAAATAAAACATGCACCAATGGCCACATCCAATCCAACCAAAAACTAAGCCATTCATCCCAATTCATGCAATTACTTACACCACACTATTCCCGAATTATTTCAAAGAGAGTATCAAAACATATAAAATCGTTTCATGCATGGCATATTAGCATTTGACTCCAAAATGGAAAAGAAATTAAAACACGCCAATCAAACATCTATAAATTTGATACAAAAGTGATAATCCGAAAAAATTACATGGCATTAAGCATGTAGGGACTAAGCAAAAGAAATGTGATGGAAGCAAGGATGGAGGCATCAAAAAGATAAGCTCAAAATGAATGAATGATGATGATGAATGAGAAAAAAAATTTATTAACATCAAATTTTTTTTAAAACTACCCAAAACTAGCATCCAACTTCATAGTTCAATCCTCCCAACTAGAAATGAGCATTGTCCTCAATGGTTGAAGTGAAACTAGATATTATTCAATGATGTTAGAGGGAAAAACACACATACTAAAGCAAACTAAACTAAAAAGTTTATTTTTTTCTTTTATTCACACTAAAGAAAGGAAGGAATACACCTTAGCAAAAGGCGGATCCCGAATGTGTAATGGTGGAGGCAGCTGCTCAATCATATCCTTGCGTTCCTCAGCTAGATGCTTTAGAAACGCTGCTCCTCCAGCTTCTGTGGATCCTAGCAACATAGCTCCCAACATCTCCCTAGAATGTGCTAATGTGTCCTGCGGAAGACAAGCTGTGTCAATCCAAGGAAAATAAGTAAGACTTCAGATGAAGGAAGTCCAAATATGGTCGTCATGATAAAAATGAGAATATAAATGTGTATGACGACTTTCTGAATCTAAGATATATGGAGATGAAGTTTGAGATTCAGAAATGAAGGGAAAAGTGCGATGAGAACTTCCCTGAATGGCGATGCTGTCGCCTGGCTGATGCGAATCCTCAGGAGGAGGGTAAAAGGGCTGCAGGGGCAAGTGAGGAGGAGAAGGCAGCACAGACTCAATGTAGATCATCTCGCAGTCACTGTCGCTTGTCGAATCCTCGCCATCGAAGGTAATGGTCACTGCAGTCATCTTTGGACTCTGTGGTCCACCCTGAATGTCCTCATCCTGGATGACGGACTGATGCGTGTCCTGAGGTGTTTGAAGTGATGGCTGCTAAACTGAATCTGAGGGGAGGGTGGGCTCGGGCTCCAAAGTAGTCTGTAGGCTGTATCCCGTGCACTCATCCTCCTCAATATCACCATAGTAAACTATCTCAGCAGTCCATCCAAGATGCTCGCACACCTCCAGCTGTGGTAATGGATCAGACATGCAATGTGACTCAGGCTCTCTGATGTCATCTATCTCACTCTCGCCAGGACACATCTCCATCTCATCACCACCACCAACCCAACTAAACTGCATCGTGTCTCCAACGTGGGTAACACACACTCCATCATCCATATCCTCCTGATCCTCAATATATAATCTGTCAATATCCTCTACCTGGCTCTCATGCAACCCATCCTCCTGCTCTGCTCTGTATCCCATGGGGTCGCAAGAAAAAGAGCTCAAAGGTGGCTCCTCAAACTGACACTGGACCTGCTGCTCTGCATCCTGAAATGGAACCAAGGACTGGCCATCATCATATCCAAGTGACGGCTCTCCAGATGGCACAGTCTGCTCCCACTCTGCAAGGTCCCTCAGGTACAACCATGCATCATCTGTCGTGTAGGCAAAGAACTCCCCACTGCTGCTCATCTGAACAAAGTCACGCGTAAACGGCTGCAACCCTGTGTAGAAAATCCGAAGTAGATCCTCTGCGCTGAAAGCATGGCGTGGACACCCAAGCACTAAACCATCGAAGCTCTCCAAAACCTGACAGTAAGTCTCATCGTCAAACTGGACAAAGCTCTCCATGAGCTACTCAAATGCATGGCTCATCTGTACCTGATTCCTGTAATAAATAGGAAAGTAAGCTCAAAGGAAATCAGTTTGAAAAGAAAGCCATGTAGAAAAAGAATCTCGAGGATAAGCATCAAACCAGATTTTAGCATCATCTCTCAAAGTATATGGTGAACACTTTAAAATAAATAAAATCTGCACAAGTGGTCTCATCAAACAAATCCCAAAACTCTTTTCTACACCATTTTTCAAACTTTTGCATAAATGAACTAGGATTTTCCAACCCCATACCGTGAAAGAACGGTGGGAGTTGGGAATCCTCCACATAAGCATCGCTAAAGTTTGAAGATGAATCCATTAAAAAAATTTATCCACAAAAGATTTTTGAAATAAAAGAAAGAAAGAAAGAAAAACGACTCAAAAAAGTATAAATCAAACAACCAAAAAGACTTAACACTAAGCTGGAAGTACTACACCTAAAGTGTCCAAAACCAACCAAAAATGTGAGTGTGAAAACCGTTGTCTCCGGCAACGGTGCCAATTGATTGAACCGAAAAACGCGCAAGGAGCACGCCTTCCACTCCCAAGCGTAGGAGCGTCAATGTAATATAAATATAACCGGTGAGTACCGGGTCGGATCACAGGGACAATTCGTTTCACAATCACAATCTCAATTAGTTAAGGAAAGCTAAAAGTGTTGGAACAACCAACTAAACTAACAAGTATTAGAGAAAATGGGCGACGGCACTGTCAAGTCAATCCCTAGGCAGGTAGGATGGATATCAAAATGAGGAACTAGTCTAGCAAGGAGAAGTGTATGGGGGTAGGATGTCATTAGGGTTGTGAATTGAGAAAATAACCCTATAACTCAATGATGTCCCTTTTGTGGACGCACCATTGGAAAATACTCTTTTGGAGGTGAAAATAAGTGTGAGATGCGATTCAATTGTGGATTCCTTTTGGGGTCACAATTGGAAGTGAATTGGTCACGGGTTATGGTTCTTTATGACTCAATGACATCTTTTGGGGAAGCGTCATCGGGGATATCCTTTTGGGAGTTAAAACGATGGGAAAAGGGTAGTGGCTTAAGATTTAGGTTTCATGGAAGTTAAGTTGATACTTCTTTTTGAGAAGATCAAACTCATCCTTTTGGGATGATCGGCTCTCTAATAAAAATTTTTGGGTTCGTATAAGAGAGTTGATTTAGAAATTTAAATCTACGCCACATAAAAATTAACTAAATCCAAATGAACCAATACTAATCAATCTCACCAAACCCTAATTAATCCCAATTCCACACACTATTGGCTTTAGGCCATCATAATGAAAAGCAAGATGATAAACATTAATGAGCATTCATTACAAGCCATCAATTGAATAACTATCAAAATATTCTCACATTCATTCAATAATCATTCAAATATACATTCAATTCATTTAGAAACCAATAGCTACAAAAGAGGGGAAAGAGATAACCAAATGAAGCCCTAAAACCCAAGCTTTCCCCTTCCTTGCTTCTCCTCCAAGCTCTCCTAGCCTCCAATGGCCTCCAAGCCCTAGCTGTGGCTTTGGGGAAGAAGAAACCCCAAGAACCCTAAAAACGTCAAAAAACATTGAGCAAACCAAAAAAAATCTAACTAAGCTCTATTTTCGCAACAGCCCCCCACCTAATAACATTGCGGGTCGGGTATTTTAGTTCTCCCCAACCCGCCCATCAGCAGCGCACGCCAGAAGCGATTTTAGCTGAGTGGGCCGGCCGCTGAGCTGGCCCGCTCAGCGGTTGAGTTTAAAAAAATTTTAATTTTTTTATATGTGTTGCGGCCCGCTCTTGTTGCAGCCCGCTCCAAGAGCAGGCCGCAAGAACCAGTTTTTTTTATTTTTTATTTTTACAAATCAAGCGGCGGCGACCCGCTATTCTCAGCCCACGAGAAACAAGTGGGCTAAACCCGCATCCTGATGGGAGGTCAGATCGGCGCCACGTGGGGCCGCGTTATTGCGCCACATGGCGCCCCATTATAAATCCCATTTCTGGTTTTCAAACCACATTTCTCCTTCAATTAATTCGCCAAAAATACCCAAAAATCTCAGAAAAATCCCAGAAAATTCGGAAAAATCCCCAAGACTCCCAGGAGTACCTGAAAAATAGAAGAATGAGAAATTAGTCCATATGATGATAAAATAAATATAATGGATATTATAAATTAGTATTGACCTCCCAAAATTCATATAAAATAATCCATTGCTCAATTAATTCTCAAAAATTTACAATATGATCACAATAATACCAGGAGCATATGAAAAATATCAGGAAGCCAATAAAGATGATACATCCCATATTTTATGCCAAGAATGAGAGTAAGCCCTAAAATGAAACATAAAGTGAAAATTCACTCAAAAGAGCAATATTAAGTATAATTCTTAGCACAAAATGGGGGTAGTTAGGGGGTATAAATATACACTTTTCACCCCGAATCACCAACTTAATGACGTTGGTAGCACAGTCAATGATCAACGTCTCATTCTTCAACTGGTTCAGGGGTTGCACGTCGATTTTGACACTATCGGAGCTTATATAAATCAGACACTGCCTAGCTTCGAACTTGCTAGGAGTATGCTCCAACTTGAAGTTCAACGTCGATCGGCACACACAGAACCCACCCAGGCTGCGGTCTTCGCCGCTGCTTCTGTCCCCTCTTTGGACACGTCCACTTGGGGTGATCAATCGGGTTCTTCTTAGCCCCAATCTAGAAATGTGGCCCGCAATGGCAAGGACAATAACGTTCGCTACAACAACATGCCCGGCAATGGTGGCAGCAACAATGGTAGATGGCAAAATAACAACCGTGCAAATTCTGGGGGTGCTCGCACTTCGCCTGTCACCGCTCCTCTACAACCGTTGCCTTCTCTGCCTTACAACTATTGGTTTTCGCCAGCGTGGCCTGCTTCATGGACCCTACTGCCATGCCCATATCCAACATAGCCTGGCTGTGCCAGACCGTGGCAACCACCTACCCGTGGGCTATATGCTGCTTCATACAGGGCTCCTCTGCCCTCGTTATCAATACCGGGCCACACACCAACACATGCTATGCTTGCCGATGGTACGGGACTTGAACAAACTAATCTGGGTCAAGCCTTCAATGCAATGTTTCTTCAGTCACCCGAGGATACACAACGGTACATGGACACGGGAGCCTCGTCCCATTTGACCTCCGACTCAGGTACCCTTACTTCTTTTGGTTCTACTAGTAATGTTTGTTTGTTATTTATTGGTAATGTCACGATCATTCCAGTTCACAGAACATGGTCTACTAAAATAGACCTCCCAACTCGTACCCTCAGCCTAAACCATGTCCTATACACCCCTCAGATTATCAAAAATCGTATCTCTGTTTGCCAATTTACCAATGATAATAACGTTACAGGTGTTTACCCGGGTGGGGCAGATCCCAGCCCGGCCCGGCCCGGCCCGGCCCGCCAGCCCGGGAATTGTAAATATTAAAAGATTAAAAAGATTAAAAAACTTTAAAAAATGAAAATAAAACTTCTAAAAATGTAAAAAAATCTTAAAAAGTCTAAATAATTCAAATAAAATATATATTTAAAAATTTATTTATTAATTTAAAAATATATATTTAATTTTATATATTAATGTTACTAATAGTCAAGTGTATGAAAAATATTAGTAACTTATAAATCTATATAGTAAATAATGTAACATGTTATGTGGTAAAAAAATTATATAAGAAAAAATTTATATTATACTTGATGGACCAGAAATAGTATTTATGGTGCCACCGCATTGGTTGATGCTTTGAAAAAAGCAAATATCTCGAAGGATCATGTGCGTATAAGCATTGTTCACTAGGCATTTATTATCCATCTATAGCAAGAAAGAAAAGTATAGCAATATAAGGCACAAAATAAGCAAATTTCATTTAAAGTCTGAAAATAAACTAACATGCTGAAAAGAAACAAACATCTAGAAAGGAAATTGTTTTTCAACTACAATAAATTGCAGAAATAGATAAGGCATCAGTTTAGCAGGTCATCGGTCGAAAAGTCCTCGGCGATGTACCGAATTGGAGCCGGGTCTTCATTTTCCACCAGGTTTGTTTCAGCAGACTTCTGGCTAGCTTGGAACAAATTCTAGAGGTGGCGTAGAGTATGACAGTTTCTGGACCACTGTCCAGTCATGCCACATCTGTGGAATTTGTCTTCCCAGTCTTTCCTGGAGGCAGGTGTGTGGCCGTAGTCTTTCCTCTTCCACACATTTTTCCTCTTCCCCTCACTGTTGTTCTTTGGAGGGGGGTACTCTAGCCTGCTTCTTCATTACCTTTCCCTTCTGGGGTTTGCCTTTGAATTTATTCTTCTTCTTCTGGGAGGAGATATTGTGCGCTTCAGGCACAGGTGCAGTGCCAGAAGGGCCCAAGTTATGAGTGGCCAGCTAGAGGTCTATGTTCTGTTCTGCCATCATAAGGCATGAGAGAAGTTTCGAGCGTGAATTTCTGTTCACAATATTGTTGCATGAGGATAACATCCTTCTCATGGAAAGATGTAAAAGTTTTCTCCAATATGCGTTCCTCCATCACTTTTTCACCACAAAACTTCAGACATGAGGTGATACTGTTGCAATGGACTTGAAGTCCTATAGACGGAGGTTCTCCCATTCATATCGCACTCGAGGAAGGATAACATCTTTTTGATATTTGTATCGATCCTTGAGTGCGGTCCATAACTCGTATGAGTCTTCCACTATGAGGTACTCGGCCTTTAGGGTCCGATCGATATGGCGTCTGATATAGATAACGACTTTCGCCTTATCTATATCAGAAACCGTATCGCCAACAGCAATGGCATGACTCAAGCCTGTTGAGTATTGGTGGTTTCATACCATTGTTATTTTGATGATGATCACAACATTATGTTGTTGCTAATGACTCACTTGTTTTAGTCTCATAGTTCATTTCAAGAATATCATTTTTGGAGACTAAACACTTGGTGCAAGGACGGACATCAAGTGGAGAAGGGCCAAAGCTTGGACTCAAGGGGTGCCAAAGCTTGGAGACGATGGATAGCATCAAGGCATCAAGATTGAAGATATAGACTCTAAGAAAAGCAATGCAATCCATGTAATATTTCCTTTATTGCTTTCTCTCTCATTTGAGTCTAGTTTATGTAATGCCTTAATAGATGGTCTACTCATACTTGCATATGCATTTAACCATCTTAGTGAGCCTTATGATTATCATAGAATCCAACCCAATAGGCTCATCATGACCAAAGACTCATTTGGAGTCTCTGGTTCTCCATCAGTCGCCTGCTAAAGGATTAATAGTCGACTGGGTGATTTCCAGTCGCCTGTTGATCCTTCTACAGTCGACTGTGATGCACGGCTTAAGTCAACATCTCTATTGACTCTACTTGAGCTTTTCACATCAGTCGACTGATGCTCAGTTTACAGTCGCCTGTATATTTACAGTCGCCTGTGAGTTGGTCAATAGTCGTCTGAGTGGCGTAAGTGCATATACTGCTTCTCTCTGTTTTCTCCATCTCCTGCAGCAGTCAATTGATGAAGGGTTTATAGTCGCCTATCTATATTACAGTCGACTGTATTCTTGTCATCAGTCGCCTGTATGATTATCTGGAGAAAGAGTGCAGCTCTCTGTTTATTCCATCCCTGCAGCAGTCGCCTGCTGAAGGTTTTACAGGCGCCTGTCCTATTCACAGTTGACTGTATCGACTTCATCAGTCAATTGTTGAGGCTCAGATTATAGCCGTTGGATATTTTCTAGCCATTAGACAGGCGACTGTCATTTCTTCATCAGTCGACTGTGAATGACATTTATGCCCAGAAACTAGCCGTTGCAGCTTTTTGTTTTTAGCTGTTTCATTGGGCTTTGAGGGTTTGTATAGGGTTCTTATATATAGGAGAGGGCTGAGTTCATTGGAACTTCTTGATGCTATTGCAAATCATTAGAGATTGATTAAGCCACTCTCAAACTCTCTCATTTCCCCCTTTGAGCTCTCATTCCTCTTCATGCATTGAAGTCCAGCTCAAGGGAAATCATCCAAGTGCTTTCACTCCAATATCAACACTTGGAGATCCTCTTCCATGCATTGCATTCATCTATGAGTAAGCATCTCAAGGCATAGGTAAGAGTATTTATTTTACTTGGTGATTCTTGTAACACTAATTCTCTTTGTGGGAATTAGTCTTTCTCTTTTTGTGGGAGTTTATCTCTTTGTGGGATTAGGATATTCTCTTAGTGAAAATAACTCTCTTTGTGGGAGTAACTCTCTTAGTGGGAGTTTGGTGTCCTAGTGTAGGGCTAACCCTAATTCTTTGAGTGGGAGTTAGTAATTCTCTAGGTGAGAGTTTGACCCTTGTGCGGGATTGGTTGGGTCCTTGTGTAGGGCAAAATCCTCTTGGTGAGGTATCTCTTTGTGGGATTTGTATTCACATCTCTTTGTGGAAATATAGTGAATATTGGTGTGGCTGAACGTACCCAAGTTTGGGAAACCAGGGTAAAATCTTGTGTTTGCGTTTGGATTGATTGTGTCAATTATTTCCTCTTGCATTTATTATTCTGCAGTTGCAAGTTTAATTTTAATTGGACAATTTATTGCCATTACACTATTCACCCCCTTCTAGTGTGTTGTTGTTAGTATTGCAAGGGTAAGGCGATCCTTACAATTTGTATCAGAGCGAGGTTATAGCATACTGCAACGATGGCATTTAACGCTTCATCTGCATCTCATGAAGAAGGTCTGTCTACCGATCGACCCTCGCTCTTCAACGGAACCAACTACCCTAGTTGGAAGATCAAGATGATGATCTACATGAAGGGTCAAGACCTTGTGGACATCACGGAGGTGCCATTTGAGAAGCCCACTACCCCTGCGGCTTCAAGGACAAATGCAGAGAAGGACTCGATCAAATTCAATGTGAGGGCTATGAATGCATTCCATTGCGCTCTCGTTGCAAATGAGTTCAACCGCATCTCTATGTGCAAAACGGCCAACGAAATTTGGCATACAATGGAGATATGTCATGAAGGGACTTCAAAGGTAAAGAAATCTAAACAAACTGTGTTTAGATTTAAATATGAAATGTTTAAGATGTAGGAAGGAGAAAGCATTTCAGAGATGTTCACAAGGTTCACAGATATCGTGAACGCTTTGGAGGGACTTGGGAAGGTGATTTCTCAAGAGGATCGTGTGGAGAAGATCCTTGACTCTCTCACATCTCATTGGGAGTCAAAGGCCAACGGAATTTTGGAGTCATATGACATGTCCAAATACACCGTTGAGGAGTGCATTGGAAATCTCATGGCGTATGACGTAAAGCTTTAACACAAGAAGGCGATTCAATCATCCAAGCCCGAGAAGCCGGAGAAGCAAAAGGGGGTTGCATTCCGTGCCAAGAAGGAGCCAATCAAGTGGAGGAAGAAATTCTATCGAGAAGCTCGTAGTGAAGAATATGAACAAGAAGAGGCTAATGGAGAAGAATTTGAGGAACTTGCCGAGCAATTCAAGGCATTCCTCAAGTGCAAGCAAGGTAAATCTTTGTCTAAGTTTGCCTATAATTCTAACAAGGTTCCTACTTGTTACACGTGCAGTGGAAAAAAAGGTCACCTATCCACCGAATGCCCTTCCAAACCCAACAAAGAGACTTACAAGGGTAAAGGGAAGAAGCATTGGAAAGGGAAATCCAAGTCCAAAAACTACAAGAAGGGACTTATTGGAACATTTGATGACTCGAGTGAAGATACATCAAGTGAAGATGAAGAGGACGACAAGGAGAAAGCTCACGCATGCTTTGCAGCTATTGATGTTTCGTCATCCATCCCCTTGAGCTCGAATGAAGAAGAGTTGAAAGCATGGCTCAACTCCTATGAGGAATCGTGCCTCATGGCAAACGGGGAAGAGTCACCGTCGAGCTCTAGCAAGGAAGAAGAAGAAGAAGAAGAAGATGAGATCGAGGTAGAAAAGATCTCATACGAGGAGCTCGAATATAATTTCGACATGGTCTCCGAAAAAGCTAGTAAGTGCATCAACTCTTACAATAAATTAAAAGAGAAATATAAGTTTGCTAAGAGTAGATTGCATGAACTAGAAGTTGCTAGTGTAATCAATGATGAAATGCATGAGTGTGACACTGGTGAGAGAGACACACTTCTCTCTCAAATTAAGGAATTGAGCTTAACCAATGATAAATTAGTTGCTCAAACATTAGTTTAGAAACTCGCATTCAACAACTTATGTTGAAATGTGAAGAGGAATCCCGTAATCTCAAAAGCTTTGTGTATTCTAGGGATTCACTCCACAGTTTGCTTTAAAAACAATATCCGGTAAATCATAGAGGAGGGTTGGGATATATTCAAAATGTGGTACCCAAACCCACCTCTAATTCCTCTTATGGTGCTAAAACAAGAAATATTGCTAAATCACCTAAGAAGAATCACCATGCGTTCTTGTATAACAATAACACCAACAAGAAGCATGTAGATCGCAAGGTGATGAGGAAGAATGAAGACTCTTCATTTTTTGTTAAGAAGCAAAATCCTCATTCTATGCATGCCAAGAAATTCGTTTCTACACCTAAGCATGCCACATCCACCCATCTTGCAAAGGAAAAACCCTTGCCTAGGAAATCCTTGAGTTTATGGATTCCCACTAAGGTTAGTGTGCACGAGAGGGATAGTTACATCAACTCTCTAGTTAGGGATGTGATCTCCTCATGTGATCAGATTAGGAAATCAAACTACTCTTGGGGTTGGTTCCCTAATGTTTAGGTTCCTAACATATATGCATATTGCATGGGTATTGTGCTTAATTATCTATTTTAGTATACCCATTGTCTGTGTGTGTTTCATGATTTTGACAACATTTTCAAATGTATTTTTCATGAAAATGGGGACCTTGGGGAATACATTGGCATACATGCATTCGTTGATCCATATGTATGTCAATGTGGGAGTTATTATATCTAATATGTTTAAAATACTTTAAAACATATTTTAACTCTCATTTTGGGGTATCTTTGAGATCATTATTTCAATTGGTGTCTCAATTGATTAGTTTGGTCTCAAACTAAACCCCTTAGATATTGCCAACATGTTTCATGTTATAGTTCTTTTTGGCAATATCATTGTGTGTCATTGAAGCTTGATTTCTCTATATCTATTGCTTTGATACACTTTTGGCCTATGGCTCCAATATTTGTATAGCAATTGGTAAAGAGGATTATTTCAAGATTCATTGTCTACAATTGGTATTACCTCAATTGTTAGAGATTGTTTATCTTCTACTTTACAATTGATATTAGATCCTAGAAGTCAAAATTTGACCTTTTCTATGATCTAGGGGGAGCATCGGATAGTGATTGATACCCACTAAATGTTACAATTTGGTATCATACATCTCCTTATTTCTTGTATATTGTCACATCTTTGGTTAAGATGACAAAGGGGGATATTTATGATGTCCACCTTTTTGACAATGTCAAGGGGGAGAGATATATGCATTATGTAAATGTAATTCTTGTATTTCATACATGTGCATTTGAGGAGAGGTATATCTTTGGGGAAAGATATATGGGATTGTATAAACCATTCATATTTGCATGATATTGTCTATTGCAATTGGTTTATACAATCTATGTCTACCTATTATATGTCACCATGTTGTCTCATTATTTCATTTGGTATAATGAGTATTTACTATTGTGTATCTCATTTTACACTTGGTGCATATAAGTATGGGGAGCTCATTAGCATTGTGCTTTATTTCTATTTGTTTTACATAATGTGTGTCATCATCAAAAGGGGGGAGATTGTTGAGTATTGGTGTTTCATACCAATGTTATTTTGATGATGATCACAACATTATATTGTTGCTAATGACTCTCTTGTTTTAGTCTCATAGTTCATTTCAAGAATATCATTTTTGGAGACTAAACACTTGGTACAAGGATAGACATCAAGTGGAAAAGGGCCAAAGCTTGGACTCAAGGGGTGCCAAAGGCTTGGAGATGATGGGGAGCATCAAGGCATCAAGATTGAAGACATAGACTCTAAGGAAAGCAATGTAATCCATGTAATATTTCCTTTATTGCTTTCTCTCTCATTTGAGTCTAGTTTATGTAATGCCTTAATAGATGGTCTACTCATACTTGCATATGCATTTAACCATCTTAGTGAGCCTTAGGATTATCAAAGAATCCAACCCAATAGGCTCATCATGACCAAAGACTCATTTGGAGTCTCTGGTTCTCCATGAGTCGACTGTTGAAGGATTAACAGTCGACTGGGTGATTTCCAGTCGCCTGTCGATCCTTCTACAGTCGACTATGATGCACGGCTCAAGTCAACATCTCTATTGACTCTACTTGAGCTTTTCGTATCAGTCGACTGATGCTCAGTTTACAGTCGCATGTATATTTATAGTCGCCTGTGAGTTGGTCAATAGTCGTCTGAGTGGCATAAGTGCATATACTGCTTCTCTATGTTTTTCTCCATCTCCTGCAGCAGTCGACTGATGAAGGGTTTACAGTCGTCTGTCTATATTACAGTCGACTGTATTCTTTGTAGGGATTTTCAAGGTCCCTTAGAGCTAATTTTAAACTTATTCATCCTAAGTCTGACGAACAAAATAAAATAAACAGCGGAAAAACAATTTATTAAACTATTTAATAAATATAGCTCTAAGAGAAATCCCTAAGCCAGGAATTCTACTGACTCGAGTTGGGTCTGACCAATCTCGAGAAAGTTCTAACTACTACTTAAAAGAAATGCATACTAAAATTGACTCACCCGGAATCTTGCCCTGGAGCAGGCAAGAAGTTCAGTACCGTCTTGCGCTCCATGATCTGAGCCGCCTCCCAAACCGCGTTCCGTCGCTCCTTGTCGCGAACTGGATCAGCTCCCGAAGCGCACCTTGCCTCCAAGCCCATTACTAGCCGTAGAAAGTATCACTTGAGTAAACCCGCGTCGTAGACTTCCGAATCAGATTCAGACTTCCCCATTACCTTGCTAGGACTCGGTTGGAGGACAGGAAAATTTATAGGGGAAGAGAATAAATTTAAGTCTTGATTAAGTTTGCTCAAATTTTCGGGAGCT
The DNA here is from genome assembly GCA_030789695.1 of Scilla litardierei. Classification (NCBI taxonomy): domain Eukaryota; kingdom Viridiplantae; phylum Streptophyta; class Magnoliopsida; order Asparagales; family Asparagaceae; genus Scilla; species Scilla litardierei. Next base: position 128,092,818 of record CM061138.1, read on the forward strand.
CCTTAATCGGTGACTTGGTGCAAGAAACAAAGAAGGGAGTGGCCACCTATTTATATAGGAGGCCGGCTCCGCTTCTTTTGTCATGAGCAATGTGGGACAATAGACAGGAAGAGGCTTTAGGATTTAATTCATTTTAGTTAGAATAGCTTTCAAAAAGTCTAACTTCAATCAATTAATCCTCACTCACCATTGAGCATCAGAGATGATACAAGTTATCATTTCGAAGGGCTAGCAATGGTGAACGTGTAGGAACAAACGACGACGAAATCCGAGTTTGTTTGACCCCTCAAACAATTGCTCAAAGTTGAGAAAAAACCCATGTTTCGTAGCCGTCAAGGGTTTCACTTAAACCCTAATGAAACGACTTAAGTTGCAGGCGGCCCGCTAAGCTTCGCGGGCACGCCCGCCTAAGGCAACTGGGCACGCCCGCTAGGGCGCACCTGTGCGGGCGCGCAGCCCGCTCTTACCAGCAGGCTGCGCCCGCTGATTGCAGCGGGCAATCCCGTTGCTCACAGTGGGCGGGCCCCCTGCTCCCAGCGGGCGGGGCCGCTGGGTCAGCGGGCGGCGACCGTTAAACCCTAATGGGTTTATCCCACTTCATTTTGCGCCTTTCTTGCGTTTCTGGGCTCATCCGAGCTCTGATTCCTACACGGTTTGATCCTTTGGATTCCACACGAAATCCCCTCCATTCCCAATCGCTCCAAATTCACAACCAACTCACGAATTTAACATTCTCATTTCATCTTATGAGTTCCTCTATACAATTTCCCTGTTACTACGACGTGAATGTTACTCGGTGTGAGACCCTACAGCCTGACCCTTACTACATGCCGAGACTCGAAGTCTCAAGACGACAGTGACCACTAGCAGTAGGTGTCGTCCCTGTTTTAGGATCATCGATTACGTGATTGGTTCGTTGGCAAGAGTACCGACGGGATCACTCTGACTGTGACTGTGATAATTTCCACAGTTTTAGTCCCTTCGTCATAACTATGTCACTTGACTAGCCTAGGGTATGGTTCTCTATCAACCCCATTAGCTAACAGTGGTCAGTATACGTCGGTCTCTAGTACATACATGTTGTACATGTTACAACATACCTTGGCCAAGGTTTTACCGAGAGCCGTACTGACCTGTGACACTGACTTCCCATTAACGGAAGAGACGAATCCTCTGTTGATCACTACTTAGCTTATATGCTTCGAATATCACCCAGCCTAAGATCTTTTAGCAGGCCTAGCCTCGAAGCTTGATCTTTAGACCTAAGTGACACTGTTCACACATAGCTTCATACAATGATCTCAAGTCCTAAGGACCAACTTACCTATTATCACTTAGAGTTATTAATGATAGTTTAGTTAATGTTGAACCATTTAATAACTCTTTGTTTTGGGTCGTTCAGTGGACTCATTCTCTGGTGAGCACCTGCGCCCTGTCTCCGTCTTCGCCAAGCCATATGGTTATGAGACCAACCAGACTAAGACACAATGGTCTGTCCGATGTGTCGATATCCCTTATCTCGACACATCTATGACCACGAACGCTTTTAAGATTCAAGCTGCTATCGGTTAGACATTTCTCATAATCGTAATCTACATTACGAAACATGTGTGACCTAACTTTGAATCCAAGGGAATAATCCAAGTAATAAATAACTCAGACAATATTTTTATCAGAAAGAATAATTTTATTTATTGAACAAGATGTTTATTAAGATAAATAGCCACGAGGGCATACATCTCTCTACATCTCCCACTTGTACTCAGACCTATTTATCTTGGTATCTCATACCATATTTACACGCTAGTTTCTCTAGACGATCGCGTGCCAGCACCTTCGTAAATGGATCTGCTAAGTTGTCTTCTGAAGAGACTCTAAGGAGTTCTATATCTTTCCTTTGCTCAATCTCCCGTATCAGGTGATACTTGCGAAGAATGTGTCTGGATCTCTTGTGGAATCTTGGTTCTTGAACCAGGCTGATGGTGGCATTGTTGTCGCAATACAACGGTATTGGACTTTCAATAGCAGGCACCATTCCAAGCTGGTTAATGAACTTCCTCATCCAGACTGCTTCCTTTGCTGCATCGTTGGCCGTTATGTATTCGGCTTCCATTGTGGAGTCTGCAACCGTGACTTGTTTGGAACTCCTCCAACTGACTGCTCCTCCGTTGAGAGTGAAAATATATCCTGAGATCGATTTGCTATTATCCACATCACTCTGAAAGCTGGAATCTGTGAACCCTTCAACTTTTAGGTCTTCACTTCTGTAAAACCAAGATCAAGTCTTTAGTCCTTCTTAAGTACTTAAGAATTGCCTTGACCGCTTTCCAGTGATCCACCCCAGGGTTAGACTGATATCGACTTACTACACCCAGTGCATAAGCGACATCGGCTCTGGTACAGATCATGGAGTACATGATAGATCCCACAGCGGAAGCATATGTGATCTTGGTCATCTGACTCCTTTCCAAGTCAGTCTGTGGAGACATCTTCTTGGAGAGGTTTATTCCATGATTGGCTGGTATGAAACCACCCTTAGAGTTTTCCATGCCAAAATGTTTTAGCACGGTGTCTATGTACCTAGACTGGGGAGTCCTAGCATCCGTTTAAATCTATCTCTATGGATCTTCACACCTAGTATGTAGGATGGTTCTCCCAAGTCTTTCATGGAGAAATTTGTTGATAGCCATCTTTTAACAGACTCTAACATCTCTATGTTGTTGCCTATTATCAGAATGTCATCCACATATAGAACAAGGATAACTAAAGAATTATTATTACTGGTCCTTTTGTAGATGCATGGATCATCCTCGTTTCTGACAAAACCAAACTCTTTGACTGTTTTGTCGAAGCGAATGTTCAAACTTCTTAAAGCTTGCTTAAGCCCATAAATGGACATATGCAGCTTACACGCTTTTCCTTCTCTCCCACTGACTTCGAAGCCTTCTGGCTGAGTCATCTAAATCTGCTCCTCTAAATCACCGTTTAGGAAAGCAGTCTTCACATCCATTTGCCAGATTTCGTAGTCGTAGTAGGCAGCTATAGCGAGTACGGTCCGAATAGACCTGTGCATGGCTACTGGTGAAAAGGTTTCGTCATAATCTATTCCAAGAATCTGACGATATCCTTTTGCAACCAGTCTAGCCTTGTACGTTTCTACTTTTCCATCTGCACCAATCTTCTTTTTGAAGATCCACTTGCAGCCTATGGGAACAATTCCCTTGGCACGTTTTCCAAGGTCCATACCTCATTCACGTGCATGGAATCTACTTCGGACTTCATTGCATCTAACCATTTTTAGAGTCTATACTCTTTATGGCTTCCTGGAAGTTAACAGGGTCATCATCTACTATGATGCTATCCTCAATCCCCCCGTCTACGAGAAAGCCGTAGTACCTATCGGGGGCTCGAGGAACCCTATTTGACTTCCTACTGACTGGTTTGGAGATGTCAAGTTCTGACTCTCCCACTGGTTCTGACACTTGTTCCTGTGTAAGTACTTCCTCCGAGCATTCATCCAGATCAATTACCTTGCCAGTGGATTCCTTCACAAGGAATTCCTTTTCCAAAAAAGTGGCATGCCTAGAGACAACAATCTTTTGTTGTTCTGGATGGTAAAAGACATAACCTAATGAATGTCTCGGGTACCCTATGAATTTACACAGTTTTGATCTGTCTTCCAGTTTGTCTGGATTTTGCCTTTTGACATATGCAGGACAACCCCATACCTTCAAGTGATTAAGGCTGGGATTCTTCCCTATCCATATCTGATATGGTGTCAAATGCACAAATCTCGACGGAACTTTATTTAGAATGTATATAGCAGTTTCTAGGGCATAGCCCCAGAGGGAAGTAGTTAACTCAGCTTCACTTAACATAAACCGCACCATGTCTAACAAGGTGCGGTTTCTCCTTTCTGATACACCGTTATGTTGAGGTGTGTAAGGAGGAGTGACCTGAGAGAGAATCCCATTCTCTTTTAAGTAAGCAAGGAATTCATGGCCTAAGTATTCTCCTCCTCAATCTGATCGAAGGATCTTAATACCTTTCCCAGTCTGGTTTTCGACTTCGGCACGGTACTCTTTGAATCGCTCAAAGGTTTTAGACTTATGTTTCATCAAGAACACATGCCCAAACCTTGAGTGATCGTCAGTAAACGTGACAAAATATGAAAATCCACCTTTGGCTAATGTAAACATGGGTCCACATACATCGGAATGTACTAGACCCAAGAGTTCGATAACTCTCTCCCCTTGACTTGCAAAAGGAGTTTTGGCAATCTTACCTTTGAGGCAAGACTCGCAAGTGTCGAATGACTCATAATTCGAGCGGCCCAAGAGCCCCTCTTTATGTAACTTGCTGAGTCTCTTCTCTCCGATATGGCCTAGTCTACAATGCCAAAGACATGTTTCATTAAAACTAGATTCCTTACGTTTTCTTGTATTAACGCTTAATACAACCTCATTGCTTGAAGTGTATCTTCCATTACTGAGTGGTCCCAAAACCTAGCAACTTTCCATCAAGGGCAATGTTCATGACATTTCCGCTGATAGTAAAATTATAACCATCTCTTGCCAAAGCTGAGACAGAAATAATATTGCATAGGAAGTTTGGGATATAGTAACATTGCTTTAAAAGCAAGTTAGCTCCACCAGCTAATGTGTGTTTAAGATCTCCTACGGCTACAACATCAACATTTGCTGCATTTCCGACTTGGAGAATTATCTCATTCTTTTCGAGTTTTCTAATGATTCTCATTCCTTATAACTGGTTATAGATGTGAGAACCTGCACCGGTGTCTAACATCCATGCATTAGAATTAACTGAAAGAACTACACTTTGCATTTTAGAAGTTAAGGCATAAACTTGCCCTTCCTTCATTTGTTCCCTTTCTGCTATAGATTTCTTAGACCAGTCACTATTAATATTATAACCAGTTAATAAGTTCTTATCTCGGATATTATTTATCTTACTCGTCATGCGGCAAAGATTAGAACTCCTAATTAGCATGTGTTCAAAATATTTTTTAAAATATAATTAGAATGGTTTTTATCCAATTATACTATCCCATTAATATGCAGATCGTTTAATCCAAAACATGATTAATATGAAATGGGAGCAGGAATCCAACAACTTTGAGTCGCCTGACCTTGAGTGTAGCTCAACAAGTCGTTCGACTCGGCTCTAGGTAGACGAACTCTTTGTCGATCATATCGAATATGACTCCCTATTCGATTTTTACCCCTAGTCACTTGTGATCATAAGTGTGCTCATCCAGATCACAATGGCTAGCCTAGTCGGACCCTTGTTTTCGTGGCTAGCCTGACTTGCCCCGCCGCTCAGTGTATGCACGACACGTCGGTTTGGGTCAGGACTTAGACTACATTCTTGGTTAGACTTACGCCAATGCTCGTAGGATGAGACAACGATTTCAGTCAGGTCAAGATGTTTATCAAGAAATCGGTTTCTACAAGATTGACATGTCACGGCTTGAGTGTAGCTCAATAACCGTAACATGTTCCTTACAGTTGCCAACTCCTAAAACAAGGAGGGCTACGATTTATCTTGAACAAGATTATTATCGTATTTGACTTAGGTATATTCGATGGACTTACACAGTCATGAATCGACACCTTGCGGTCCAACGGACGCGGCCATGGAATTGACTAAGCCAGGACCACTTGGTACCTAGACTAGCTAGGTTGGTCCAGCAAACTTAGCCAAGCACATTGACCGGCATCATGATCCATTGAAGGTGTTTTCATCATTTCTATGTTCGTCCAACAACTAAATGGCTTTTTAATTAAAACTAATTAATCCTTATCAACTAGTGGAACCCTAAAATTCGAAATTTCATGGGCTTGTTAGACAATTTTTATTAAGTCCTTATCAACTATAAGGATTAAATATATGTGCTGCTACCCAGATCGTCCAATCGATATATTTAAACAATTTAAAACATAGTAGTGTCTCAAAAATTATCTCATTGTTATGAATGAGGGAGGCCTTTGGCCTCCCCTCCTTCATTACCCATTCATTAGGCCCCCATTACTTAGAGTAATGGGGACCCTTGGTCTCCTAGAGGCTTTTGGCCTCCCCACTATGAGATATATAAATAGAGCACCATGGCTCTTAGCTATGGGACTTATTCTTTTGCTAAGAAATCTTGTCTCTTTCTCTCTTGAGTTCATCATCATCCAACACGTTATCAGCACGTGTTCTTCCTTGAGCAAGAATCCAAGCCTAAATCCACACCAAATTGATCCCCTACGCGCAAGGAATCTTTGGTTGCTGCGGCGATTCGTTGGAGCGTTTCATCTACATTCATCCCTACGCGCAAGGAATCTAACGTTGCTGCGACGGTTCGTTGGAGCGTTGCGGCATCCTAAAAGCTTTCGGGAGCTTGGATTATTATTTCTACGGATCATCGTCGCGTTCTTCCCTAGATCATTGATCTAGAGGTAAAACCCTATAATCCTGTAGATAAAATTAGACTAAATAATTTTTACATTGTTTTAATATACAAGTAAAAAAAAAAATTTAGTCTAATAAAAGAAAAAAAAAATTTATACCTATTACAAAGTTTTTTTTTTTCCTATGAAAAAAAAAAAATTTTTTCCTTTTGCCGTTAAAATTCTTCGGTGGGAAGAAGAACCGGAATGAAATCCTCCCCTCCCCCCTGACGGAGAAGGGGGCCTTCCCACAATGCCGACCATGCCCCCCCTGCAGTGGAGAGGGGGGCCTTCCGCGCCGCCGCCCCCCCGCTGAAAGGGGGCAACCTGAGGCCGAGGACGAGCCCTGAGGCCGAGCCCTGAGGCCGAGGAAGAGCCCTGAGGCCGAGGCCGAGCCCTGAGGCCGAGGCCGATGGCAGGCCGAGCCCTGAGGCCGAGGCCGAAGCTGAGCCCGAGCCCGAGGCCGAGCCCTGTGACCGTGACCCGAGGCCAAGGCCGAGGCCTGAAGCCGAGGCTAATTGTTTATTTTTGGCTCGAAGCCATAATAATTGCGACAAACAACTTTGCAGAACTGCGGAACGGGCCACAAGCGCTTATACTATAAATAATTTTTGGCCCGAAGCCACAAAATTCTACAGAAATTCGGCTTCTTCATAATTTTAAAGAAGAATTAAATTTGCAAATTGAAATTTATGAGAAAAACTTTGTAAAATCAATAATTACATTTATATGTTCCTCTATTTATTTAAACATCTCTCTTGCAAATTATTATGTATGGTTTACTAGAATTTTTAAAAAATATAATCATCTCAAAGATCCTGAGACCGCTCTGCCGTTAGGTAATTAACCTAACGGTGTATGACGTTTCCCCGTGGTCTACGAGATAGTTATATTTTCTAGTTTACTTTTTCCATATTTTTTTATGCTTGAGATATATGCGTGGTTGTTTAATTTATGCCTGTAGCATATAAACTGCGTGGATGTTTAAAATAAGTAAAAATGTGTTTTTCGGGATCGGCCATTGTATACCTATTTACTTTCCTTGCACTTTTATTATCTTTTGAGAGAATTTGTAAGTGATGAAATTTGTATTTAAAAGCCCAAGCTCGATGCAACAGCACATAGAATTGATGAAAACTCCTTCAATGGATCATGATGTCGGTCAATGTGCTTGGCTAAGTTTGCTGGACCAACCTAGCTTGACTGGGTAACAAGTGGTCCTGGCTTAGTCAATTCCCTGGCCGCGTCCGCTGGACCGCAAGGAGTCGATTCATGACTGTGTAAGCCAAAGCTCGATGCAACAGCATAAGAAGACGGATGCAGAAATAGGGACCCACCCGGGGTTTCCAAAGTTGTATTTTTCAATCTCTTTTCTTTGGACTGTAATCGAACTTTGGACTGTTTATTATTTTGGGTATCTGGCCGATCCCCGCATTTTTACTTATTAATTTATGCATGGTTTGTTGAATTTATTTTAATTCATGATTATCTTTAAATTGCATAGATAAAATGGCTAAATTGGCAAGCGTCGATTTCGAGGTGCTCGATGCAGCTGGCAAGAATTACTTGAGCTAGCGAGTGGACCTGAAGTTCCACTTGCGCTCCATGGCGCTCCTGCACTCCATTCTGGCCCCCGCAGTGGCCCAATCATCGGCTCCCGCAGCATCCGATGCATCTGCTAGCAAAGCCCCAGAAGCGGCCCTTTCAGCTGGCAGTACCTCTACCACTGTCTCTGACATGGATAAGGCGAAAGCCATTATCTATATCAGACGACACATAGATCGGACCCTGAAGGTCGAATACTTGATGGTAGAGGACCCTCTGGAGTTATGGACAGCGTTAGAGGCACGCTACAGACATCAAATTGATGTCATACTCCCGCGTGCCAGCTATGAGTGGGAGAACCTCCGACTTCAGGACTACAAGTCCGTTGCTGAGTACAACTCAGCACTTCACAACATCACCTCACGCCTGAAGTTGTGTGGTGAAGAAGTCTCGGAGCATCGCATGTTGGAAAAGACATTTACCTCGTTTCACGAGAAAGATGCTATCCTCATGCAGCAGTATCGTGAACGCAATTTCACGAAGTTCTCTGAACTGCTCTCTTGCCTCCTTAGGGCAGAGCAGAATAGAGACCTTTTACTGGCCACTCATAACCAGCGCCTGGCAGGCTCAGCTCCTATTCCCGAAGCCCACAGTGTTCACCCCCCGAAGTGGAAGAACAAGAAGAGGGGCAGAAAGAACAAAGGAAATGCCCCTATGAAACCAGCCATTGCTCCTCCCCAAAGCAAGAATAACAAAGGGAAGAAAAACTTCACTTGGAAACGTAAGAACACTGATACAGTGTCAAATCCAAAGAAGACATGGAAGGACAAATGTCATCGTTGTGGCATGACTGGACATTGGTCCAGAAACTGTCGCACACCTCGCCACTTCCAGGAACTGTATCAGGCGAGCCAGAAGCCTCCGCCTGAAACAAACATGGCAAATGTGGAAAATCCGACGAAGTTCACTTCCAAGGATTTCGAAAATGACGACCTGCTCGATTGAGCCTCATCTTTATCTATGCATTTCAAAGAATAAATTGTAGCTTCATCTCTAGTATGCTTAATAAAGACGATCTTTTATTTTGAATGTATGCATTTTACATTTCCATCAATAAATTTTCGTTTTTGGCTTATATAGATGATGTATGAATGCCTAGTGGACAGTGCCTCGACGCACACTATCCTTCGCGATGAATGCTATTTCAATAGCATAAGTAAATATGACTGTCCTGTCATTACAATTTCAGGACTGTCCAAAATAATCGAAGGATCTGGTGATGCAATATTATTGCTCCCAAATAACACAAGACTAAAAATCAATAATGCACTATTTTCTCCAAGATCAAATAGAAATCTCATAAGTTTCAAGGACATCCGTTTAAACGTATATCACTTAGAAACTAGAGATGAAAATAAGGTTGAATACCTGTATGTCACTCTTCGTAAAGATGGCCAGAAGACCATCTGCGAAATATTTAAGGGACTCCCGTCGGGTCTCTACCAAACATACATTCAACCAGTTGAAGCCAATATGACTGAGCACCAGATGTGCCAGCCAATGCCACCATTTCAACTATGGCATAACAGACTTGGTCACCCTGGATCCATTCTGATGCGACGCATCTTATCTGAATCCCGCGGACATGATTTGAAGAACCAGAAGATTCTTCAGAAAGGTGAATTTTCTTGTCCCCCTTGTTTCAAGGGGAAACTAATAACGAGACCATCGCCCCTAATAGTGGGTTTAGAGTCTCCTGGCTTCCTTGAGAGGATACATGGTGACATTTGCGGGCCTATTCACCCCGCAAGTGGCCCATTTCGGTACTTCATGGTACTAATAGATGCATCCACAAAATGGTCCTATGTGTGCCTCTTGTCCACCCGTAACCTAGCTTTTCCAAAGCTGTTGGCACAGATAATTAGGTTACGTGCTCATTTCCCCGATAACCATATCAAGAAACTACGTCTTGATAATGCGGGCGAATTCACATCTCAAGTCTTCGAAGACTATTGCCAGGCAACGGGTATAGAAGTTGAACATCCAGTAGCTCATGTTCACACCCAGAATGGATTAGCAGAGTCCCTTATAAAGAGACTCCAATGGATTGCACGTCCATTGCTTATGCAATCCCAATTGCCGGTGGATGCTTGGGGGCATGCTATTCTGCATGCCGCATCTCTTATCAGGATACGCCCCTCTGGAGGCAATACATTATCTCCGATGCAACTAGCATACGGCTCAACTCCAGATATATCTCATTTGAGAATATTTGGTTGTGCGGTCTATGTTCCAATAGCACCACCTCAGAGGACCAAAATGGGTCCTCAACGTCGTTTAGGAATCTATATTGGATTTGATTCACCCTCGATTATTAGATACCTAGAACCCCTAACGGGGGACACATTTAAGGCACGTCTTGCTGATTGTGAATTCGATGAGAAAACTTTTCCAAAGTTGGGCAAACATTCCAAGAAGCCTGAAGCTTCGGAGACCATTAATTGGGAAAATAAGTCTTTGTCCTTTTATGATCCACGTACAAATCTGTGTGAAGATGAGATCCTGAAGATCCTTCACATCCAGAATACAGTACACCAATTGCCGGATAAATTCACGGACAACCAGAAGATCGTCCGTTCACACGTCCCTGCTGCTAACACTCCAGCTAGGATTGACATCCCTATAAATGGATGCAATCCACCCACAGCAGAAATGGCTGTACCTCAATTGAAAAGAGGACGGCCACCAGGTTCAAAAGATAAAGTTCCTCGAAAGAGGAAGATTCCTGGTGAAAATAAGATTATCCCTCCGCAGGATACTGAGCTCAGGACAGCTACCTCTCCCCTCCTAATTTCCCCCGCAGAGGAAACATTAGGAGAAACATCATTAAACTTTGTACGTACTGGGGAGGTACTGGACCGACATAGCACAGTCGTCGACGACGATTTTGCGTTCACTATTGCCGTTCACGTCGCTGAATACGACGATGACGTCGAACCACTTTCTCTAGCGGATTGTAAACGCAGAGATGATTGGCCAAAGTGGGACGAGGCGATAAGAGTAGAGCTGGACTCACTCTCGAAACGCAAAGTCTTTGGACCTGTAGTCCAAACACCAGTAGGTGTAAGACCTGTGGGATATAAGTGGGTTTTCATTAGAAAAAGAAATGAACAAAATCTGATCGTCCGCTACAAGGCGCGTCTTGTAGCAAAGGGTTTTTCCCAAAGACCGGGTATCGATTATGAAGATACATACTCCCCGGTAATGGACGCTATTACATTCAGATTCTTAATAAGCCTATCATCTCTGGCAAGCCTAGAAATGCAGCTCATGGACGTTGTGACTGCATATCTTTATGGCGATTTAGATAAAAAGATCTATATGAAACTACCAGATGGGTTTAACTTACCCACAGAGATGAAAGAGATACCTCGGGAGGTATTCTCTGTTAGACTACATAGATCCTTGTATGGACTAAAACAGTCAGGCAAAATGTGGTATAACAGACTAAGTGATTTCCTTGCACAGCAAGGATTCACTAATAACGAAGTCTGCCCGTGCATCTTTATCAAAAGAACGGGAAAAGGATTCGTCATCATTGCAGTTTACGTTGATGACTTAAATCTCATAGGCTCTCCAGCAGAGATTAATGTGATATCTGCAAGGCTAAAGCAAACTTTTGAAATGAAAGACCTAGGCAGAACGAAGTATTGCCTTAGCTTACAGATTGAACACCTACGAGGTGGAATCCTCCTACATTAATCCAATTATACCAGGAAGCTTTTAAATAAGTTCCAAATGGATAAATGTCATCCTTTATGTACCCCTATGGTCGTGAGATCATTAGACGTACAAAAGGACCCCTTCCGGCCTCTGGAAGAGGGGGAGGAGATACTGGGTCCAGAAGTACCATACCTAAGTGCCATTGGTGCACTTCTCTATCTGGCTAACTGCACGCGTCCCGATATAGCGTTTGCAGTCAATCTCCTAGCCAGACACAGTGCAGCGCCTACAAAGCGTCACTGGAATGGAGTAAAGCATCTTCTGCGATACCTCCAGGGTTCCGTAGACCTTGGACTTTACTACCAGAGAGGTGCCTCCTCCCAGTTACTTGGTTATGCCGATGCAGGCTATCTTTCAGATCCGCATACGGCAAAATCACAGACTGGTTTTGTCTTTACCTACGGAGGGTACTGCTATCTCCTGGAGATCGGTAAAACAAACCACTACTGCTACATCTTCTAACCATGCAGAGCTCATCGCGATCCATGAAGCGAGCAGAGAATGTTTTTGGCTACGCTCCGTCGTCCAACACATTCTCCAATCCACTGGCCTGAAGACCGGTGATCTGGAGCCTACTGCCCTATTCGAAGACAACGCCGCGTGCATTGCTCAACTTCAGAAGGGCTACATCAAAGGCGACAGGACAAAGCACATTTCTCCCAAGTTTTTCTGGACGCACGAGCAGAAGAACGACAAGCAGATTGAAGTTCGACAGATCCAGTCATGCAACAACCTAGCTGATCTTTTTACTAAGGCATTGCCTAAATGTACTTTTGTAAAGCTTGTAAAGAACATTGGTATGCGACAGTTGAAAGACCTGCAAGCCTGAAGCTTGTACGGATCAGGGGGAGTAACATGTGGGTTGCACTCTTTTTCCTTAAGCTGTTGGGTTTTCCCACAGCTAAGGTTTTCCAATCGGTATATTTAAACAATTTAAAACATAGCAGTGTCTCAAAAATTATCTCATAAGAATTTTAGGAAATTTTAATGGCTATCCTAATAATCCATTAGGTAATTTTAAACAATTTAAAAAATTTAGCTTGGTGTCAATATTTATCTCATAAAGTTTGAGGATTCATTAATGGCTAACCTAGTAAGTCCCTCTTGTGTTATCAAATAAACAAGAATCTGCCATCAATCTAATTATCACATAATTAAAGCATGCAATTCATAAAGAAGTAGTACAAGAACAGAGTAGATAGGCTCTAGGGATTTTCAAGGTCTCTTAGAGCTAATTTTAAACTTATTCGTCTTAAGTCGGACGAACAAAATAAAATAAACAGCGGAAAAACAATTTATTAAACTATTTAATAAATATAGCTCTAAGAGAAATCCCTAAGCCAGGAATTCTACTGACTTGAGTTGGGTCTGACCAATCTCGAGAAAGTTCTAACTACTACTTAAAAGAAATGCATACTAAAATTGACTCACCCGGAATCTTGCCCTGGAGCAGGCAAGATGTTCTGCACCGTCTTGCGCTCCATGATCTGAGCCGCCTCCCGAACCGCGTTCCGTCGCTCCTTGTCACGAACTGGATCAGCTCCTGAAGCGCACCTTGCCTCCAAGCCCATCACTAGCCGTAGAAAGTTTCACTTGAGTAAACCCGCGTCGTAGACTTCCGAATCTGATTCGGACCTCCCCGTTGCCTTGCTAGGACTCGGTTGGAGGACAGGAAAATTTATAGGGGAAGAGAATAAATTAAAGTCTCGATTAAGTTTTCTCAAATTTTCGGGAGCTCCTTAATCGGTGACTTGGTGCAAGAAACAAAGAAGGGAGTGGCCACCTATTTATATAGGAGGCCGGCTCCGCTTCTTTTGTCATGAGCAATATGGGACAATAGATAGGAAGAAGCTTTAGGATTTAATTCATTTTAGTTAGAATAGCTTTCAAAAAGTCTAACTTCAATCAATTAATCCTCACTCACCATTGAGCTTCAGAGATGATACAAGTTATCATTTCGAAGGGCTAGCAATGGTGAACGCGTAGGAATAAATGGCGAGGAAATCCGAGTTTGTTTGACCCCTCAAACAATTGCTCAAAGTTGAGCAAAAACCCACGTTTCGTAGTCGTCAAGGGTTTCACTTAAACCCTAATGAAACGACTTAAGTTGTGGGCGACCCGCTAAGCTTAGCGGGCGCGCCCGCCTAAGGCAACTGGGCGCGCCCGCTAGGGCGCACCCGTGCGGTCGCGCAGCCCGCTCTTACTAGCGGGCTGCGCCCACTGATTGCTGCGGGCAAGCCCGCTGCTCCCAGCGGGTGGGCCGCTGGGTCAGCTGGCGGCGCCCGTTAAACCCTAGTGGGTTTATCCCACTTTCTTTTGCGCCTTTCTTGCGTTTCTGGGCTCATCCGAGCTCCGATTCCTACACGGTTTGATCCTCTGGATTCCACACAAAATCCCCTTCATTTACAATTGCTCCAAATTCATAACCAACTTGCGAATTTAACATTCTCATTTCATCTTATGAGTTCCTCTATACAATTTCCCTGTTACTACGACGTGAATGTTACTCGGTGTGAGACCCTACAGCCCGACCCTTACTACAGGCCGAGACTCGAAGTCTCAAGACGACAGTGACCACTAGCAATAGGTGTCGTCCATGTTTCAGGATCATCGATTACGTGATTGGTTCGTTGGCAAGAGTGTCGACGGGATCACTCTGACTGTGACTGTGATAATTTTCGCAGTTTTAGTCCCTTCGTCATAACTATGTTACTTGACTAGCCTAGGGTATGGTTCTATATCAACCCCATTAGCTAGCAGTGGTCAGTATACGTCAGTCTCTGGTACATACATATTGTACATGTTACAACATACCTTGGCCAAGGTTTTACCGAGAGCCGTACTGACCTGTGACACTAACTTCCCATTAACGGAAGAGACGAATCCTCTGTTGATCACTACTTAGCTCATACGCTTCGAATGTCACCCAGCCTAAGATCTTTCAACAGACCTAGCCTCGAAGCTAGATCTTTAGACCTAAGTGACACTGTTCACACATAGCTTCATACAATGATCTCAAGTCCTAAGGACCAACTTACCTATTATCACTTAGAGTTATTAATGATAGTTTAGTTAATGTTGAACCATTTAATAACTCTTTGTTTTGGGTCGTTCAGTGGACTCATTCTCTAGTGAGCACCTGCGCCCTGTCTCCATCTTCGCCAAGCTGTATGGTTAAGAGACCAACCAGACTAAGACGTAATGGTCTGTCCGATGTACCGATATCCCTTATCTCAGCACATCTATAACCACAAACGCTTTTAAGATTCAAGCTGCTATCGGTCAGACATGTTTCATAATCGTAATCTACATTGCGAAACATGTGTGACCTAACTTTGAATCCAAGGGAATAATCCAAGTAATAAATAACTCAGACAATATTTTTACCAGAAAGAATACTTTTATTTATTGAACAAGATGTTTATTAAGATAAATAGCCACGAGGGCATACATCTCTCTACATCTCCCACTTGCACTCAGGCCTATTTTTTTGGGTATCTCATACCATATTTACATGCTAGTTTCTCTAGACGATCGCGTGCCAGCACCTTCGTAAATGGATCTGCTAAGTTGTCTTCTGAAGAGACTCTAAGGAGTTCCATATCTTTCCTTTACTCAATCTCCCGTATCAGGTGATACTTGCGAAGAATGTGTCTGAATCTCTTGTGGGATCTTGGTTCTTGAACCAGGCTGATGGTGGCATTGTTGTCGCAATACAACGGTATTGGACTTTCAATAGCAGGCACCATTCCAAGCTGATTAATGAACTTCCTCATCCAGACCGCTTCTTTTGCTGCATCGTTGGCCGCTATGTATTCGGCTTCCATCGTGGAGTCTGCAACCGTGACTTGTTTGGAACTCCTCCAACTGACTGCTCCTTCGTTAAGAGTGAAAATATATCCTGAGATCGATTTGCTATCATCCACATTACTCTGAAAGCTGGAATCTGTGAACCCTTCAACTTTTAGGTCTTCACTTCCGTAAACCAAGATCAAGTCTTTAGTCCTTCTTAAGTACTTAAGTATTGCCTTGACCGCTTTCCAGTGATCCACTCCAGGGTTAGACTGATATCGACTTACTACACCCAGTGCATAAGCGACATCGGGTCTGGTACAGATCATGGAGTACATGATAGATCCCATAGCGGAAGCATATGGGATCTTGGTCATCTGACTCCTTTCCAAGTCAGTCTGTGGAGACATCTTCTTGGAGAAGTTTATTCCATGATTGGCTGGTATGAAACCACTGGTAGGCCCAAAATAGTGCTTCTCTCAAGCGTAAGAGTCCGTACAAGTAATATAATCTGGGAGTCCAGATGTCGAATCCTCAGGAGAAAATCTGTTGCAACCACAGCTTAAATCATATAGAAATCCAACGTAGAGAAACTAACCACTTTAAATGATGGTGATGGTGATGTGAATTTGATTACGTGAGCAATACGAACAAAGAAAATTCGTGTGCGAAAATATCCATGAAAAGTATGCACATGGTATGGGTTCGTTAGGATCAATGATTCGTATTAATTTGGTTGATGAATATAACTCAATGAATTCTCTTTTGAGAGCAACTCATCGGAAAATACCCAATATAACTCAATGAATTCTCCTTTTGGGAGCAATTCATCGGAAGATGCCCTTTTGGGGGTTAAAGCACAATGTGAATAAAATAGTTGCTAAAGTTATAATCTTATAACTACGGTATGAAACTCTCTTTTGGAGAGATCAAAGCTCACCCTTTTGGGGCGATCATCAACTCAATCACTTCTTTTGGAAGATGAAAAAGACGATTTAATAACGAAGTTCACAACTTTAGCGACGTTATCGATTAAGCACAATGATATTCAACCAAACAAATACGATTCACATCTCCTGCTTACTCCATACCATGCACACATAAGATTTAGCTACTCATACTGAAAATAAACAGAGAATTCATCTTATAAATCATGGTTCTAAGCAATACAATAAAAAAGAGTTCAAAATACGCTAAAGAGTTCAAGAATATCACCAAATACGCTAGCAAATAGACTAAGAAAACCCTTCTTCTTCCTCCTAAAAGCCTCTGAAAATTCCCTCAGATTGATCTCTGTAATGTCCGAGATTTTCTCTAAAAATCGGCTCCAAAATCGCCCAAATATGCCAAGAATACGACCCAAAACCCTAGAATACGCTTAAATAATAAGCATTACGGGTTTGGGGCGCTTAACGGGTTCAAAATCCGCACCCGTTTGATTTGAACCCGACCCGCCGAGCGCCTGAAATCTCCGCCGTAAGATCTAAGCGGGATCTATCCACGTCGCGACACGTGGCCTCCAAAAATCGTGCGCACCCGCTCCGCTTGAAATAATCCGATGTCGCTTCGTACTCAATCTGGACCGTTGGATGTAATATGTGTGGCTGAGATGATGCCGCGTAGCTGCTTCCTTCGACTGCTCGGGGATTGGTTTGGGGCGATCTAGACCATTGGATTGAGGATCAGACGGTCCGTTGCTCCGCAGTATATGTATGTTGTGAATTCGAATTGGGCGCTTTCACGGCCGTTGGATCGATCAGTCAACGGATCAGATCTCGCCATGCGCCCCGCTGTATATGCAAATCACCCCGCTTCTCATTTCAAAACGCGGGAGAGCTCGTGACCGTAGGATCGAGCGGGGAATCGTCAGATCGCCGCCGCGTGGCCTTTAAAGATGTCACCGCTTGCTTCGCCTGCTCTCAAACCGCGACCGTCGGATCTTGGATCAACGCCCCGGATTTGGCCACGTCGCCCGCTATTTCTCGGGCTTATCTGAGTTTGATGTGGTCGTGCCATCTGTTGGATCAGCATCCCACGGCAGAAAATACGCCATGTCGTCGCATTCGTTCGGGGTTGAAATCAGCCGTTAGATCAGCATCAAATGCCCAGGAATTAGCCACGTCGCCCGCCTATCAGCCTTCGCAGCCGATCGTAAGATTAACATCGGACGATCGTTGTTCGTCCACGTGGCCGCCAATAATTGTGCGCTGACCGTATTCCGTATTTCAAGTGTATTTCTTCTGTATTTCTTCATTTTATTGGTATTCTGCATTCAAAAATACGCACTAATTAGCACATATCTCAGAAAAATACAAATAAATAGTCGTTGGAATCATGAGATCGAGACTAAGCTAGGAAAAATATAAAAAGTACAGAAATAGTCCTTTAATTGCTGTTTTGTGCTCAAATAGAGTGTTTTCTCTAATAAATGATTGAGGACAAAATACGAATGTATTAGAGAACAATATAGCATCACATGAGCACAAAATAGGGCTAAATGGGGGGTTAAATATGTAATATTCAACCCGAATCACACCCCCCAACTAGCGATTTGCTATTCTCTAGCAAATAGAGCGATTGATACGGATGATTAATAAAACAATAAATTCTATCAATCGCTTATGGCATGGCTCAATAATACGCTTTCCAACATGATCTAGACTATCAATATACACAATCCATGCACAAGATCAATCACATGATATTTTCTCTAATTTAATTTGAATAAATAGCATGCAAGCATCGTTTTGCGCAAGCGAAAGTATAACACGTCGTTATATTCCAGTTTTCTTGTTTCCAAGGAAGTGGCATCTCAAAAAAACGTTCAAGTCATGGGTATTGAGGTTGCTTAGCTTATTCGTCGCTTCTTTTCTTTTATTAGTTCTGCGTAACGCGCATCAAGCAACATTCGCAGAAAAATGTATAACTTGGATCGCTCCATCAAATGAGTGAGTTTCCGGTCAATGGCTCCCAAATCAAACGATAATAGGGCATTAGGCCAAGAAGGACCCCTCAGAATGTACTACTCGAGCCAACCAAGTTATTTATTAGTGACATACTTATTCATTCATTTTTCTTCATTCATTTTTCATTCATTTTTTTCTTTCTTTTTTTTGTAAGCAACTCAACGCCCATTCTTTGAACAAAACATTAATAAAAAAGGCCAAATTCCCCATCAACTTGAAGACTTTTCTAATAAATCGTGTATACTTAAGCTTTTTCATCACATTAGCATGCATGAAATAAATTCAAAATATTTCGAGATATTAATCATGGAAATTGAAAGTTTTCATGAATAGCATATTAACGGTAATTACATGAAGGAAAAATAATTTAATCAAGCCATAAATAATTTTTAGAACTCAATCAATGCATAATCATCCGTATTTGTGGAATGTGAAGGAGTTTTAAAATGATGAGATTTGGTGATTTATTCTTCTCAAAAAAAAAAATCCTAAGGTCTCATACACACCCCCACCTAAAGATGGACATTGTCCTCAATGTCGAAAGGGGCATGAGTTTATCCAAGTAAGCATCCTAGAAAGCATTTGAAAACTACACTACTGGAAAGAACACACCGTGATCAAATGGTGGATCCCGAATCTTTAATTGTGGAGGAAGTTGTTCAATTTGCTCCTTGCGCTCCTCAGCGAGTAGTTTTCTTCCAATGACTAAATTGGATCCCAGCAACGTAACTCCCAACATCTCTATAAGATGTTCACCTGTATCCTGCAAGAGATGAGTCACGTCAATCCATTTTAGTTTAAGATTCCTTCCAACAAAAATATTCCAAATGTAGTCATCAAAATAGTTGAAATAAATTAAATCAAGTTGACGACTACTCCCTGAAAGATATGCACTACTCTCGGTATGATGCTCGATCAATGGGGAGAGGGGTAAATGATTTTGGGACAAAACTGGAGGATGGCATGGTTCTGACTCCATGGCGATATTCTCAAAACCCTTGTCCCTAGCTGTCTCCTCCTCTCGTTCATCCAAAATTGCTAGCTCGTCCTCTCTTTTGCACACACTTTCTGTCATGTGGATATTTTTATTCGTGTCCTAAACGTGACATGGCTTGCTCGATTTTCCTGCAATAGAAGATAAACTCGTATTAGATTCTTGAAGTTGAATTTCAAAAGAATTATTCTCTTCTAAGCAAGTGGCAATCAAATTAAGATTTTCAATAGATTTTTGAATCTGCCGACTCCGAGCAAGGAAATTCTCTTGGAATTGATGGGATGTAGCCTCCTGTGTATGAATAATCAAGTAAACTTCCTCTTTCAAGGATTGCAAAGGTACGTCTACGCTTTGCTCCCCTTGATCGAGGCACGAAGGCTCCGTTGAATCGCACTCTGAAGTCTCTTCCATGGTTTCTTCATTTTCTTGCAGAGACTCCATGTATTCCCACGCCTCTGTCGGCGTCATGCCTCCCAATAATTCCTGCAGCTGTGGTCGTAGTCCATCTAAGAAGGACTCCATAAGCTCTTCATTTGTGTACCCATGCTGCGGATAGCTCGATACTATGTTTGTCAACCTCCTCTAGGCATGAAAGAAAGTTTCACAATCAGTCTGATTAAAATTAACAATTTTGAGCTTCTCCATCCTATGTTTGTGTGCATTAGCATACCTTGCATCATACAGATTGTTTGTGTAATAGAAATTCATATACTCCATTTTTCAAAAAAAAAATAAACAAAAGTTTATGTACAATAAAATTAAACAAAAATTTATATACAGTAAAGTGGAAAGATCTCACCGAAAGTCCTCTAAATGAAATAAACTGTAGTTACAAACCATTCCTCCCCGACAACGGCGCCAAAAACTTGGTAGGCCCAAAATAGTGCTTCTCTCAAGCGCAAGAGTCCGTACAAGTAATATAATCTGGGAGTCCAGATGTCGAATCCTCAGGAGAAAATCTGTTGCAACCACAGCTTAAATCAAATAGAAATCCAACGTAAAGAAACTAACCCCTTTAAATGATGGTGATGGTGATGTGAATTTGATTACGTGAGCAATACAAACAAAGGAAATTCGTGTGCGAAAATATCTATGAAAAGTATGCACATGATATGGGTTCGTTAGGATCACTGATTCGTATTAATTTGGTTGATGAATATAACTCAATGAATTCTCTTTTTGACAGCAACTCATCGGAAAATACACAATATAACTCAATGAATTCTTCTTTTGGGAGCAATTCATCGGAAGATGCCCTTTTGGGGGTTAAAGCACAATGTGAATAAAATAGTTGCTAAAGTTATAATCTTACAACTACGGTATGAAACTCTCTTTTGGAGAGATCAAAGCTCACCCTTTTGGGGCGATCATCAACTCAATCACTTCTTTTGAAAGATGAAAAAGACAATTTAATAACGAAGTTCACAACTTTAGCGACGTTATCGATTAAGCACAATGATATTCAACCAAACGAATACGATTCACATCCCCTACTTACTCCATACCATGCACACATAAGATTTAGCTACTCATACTGAAAATAAACAGAGAATTCATCATATAAATCATGGTTCTAAGCAATACAATCAAAAAGAGTTCAAAATACGCTAAAGAGTTCAAGAATTTCACCAAATACGCTAGCAAATAGACTAAGAAAACCCTTCCTCCTCCTCCTAAAAGCCTCTGAAAATTCCCTCAGATTGATCTCTGTAATGTCAGGGATTTTCTCTAAAAATGGCTCCAAAATCGCCCAAATACGCCAAGAATACGCCCCAAAACCCTAGAATACGCTTAAATAATAAGCATTGCGGGTTTGGGGCGCTTAACGGGTTCAAAATCCGCACCCGTTTGATCTAAACCCGATCTGCCGAGCGCCTGAAATCTCCGCCGTAAGATCTGAGCGGGATCTATCCACGTCACGACACGTGCCCTCCAAAAATCGTGCGCACCCGCTCCACTCGAAATAATCCGATGTCGCTTCGTACTCAATCTGGACCGTTGGATGTAATATGTGTGGCTGAGATGATGCCGCGTAGCTGCTTCCTTCGACTGCTCGGGGATTGGTTCGGGGCGATCTGGACCATTGGATTGAGGATCAGACGGTCCGTTGCTCTGCAGTATATGTATGTTGTGAATTCGAATTGGGCGCTTTCACGGCCGTTGGATCGATCAGTCAACGGATCAGATCTCGCCACGCGCCCCGCTGTATATGCAAATCACCCCGCTTCTCATTTCAAAACGCGGGAGTGCTGGCGACCGTAGGATCGAGCGGGGAATCGTCAGATCGCCGCCGTGTGGCCTTTAAAGATGTCGCCGCTTGCTTCGCCTGCTCTCGAACCGCGACCGTCGGATCTTGGATCAACGCCCCGGATTTGGCCACGTCGCCCGCTATTTCTCGCGCTTATCTGAGTTTGATGCGGTCGATGCCATCCGTTGGATCAGCATCCAACGGCAGATAATACGCCACGTCGTCACATTCGCTCGGGGTTGAAATCAGCCGTTAGATCAGCATCGGATGCCCAGGAATTAGCCACGTCGCCCGCCTATCAGCCTTCGCAGCCGATCGTCGGATTAACATTGGACGATCGTTGTTCGTCCACGTGGCCGCCAATAATTGTGCGCTGACCGTATTTCGTATTTCAAGTGTAGTTCTTCTATATTTCTTCATTTTATTGGTATTCTGCATTCAAAAATACACAGTAATTAGCATAGATCTTAGAAAAATACAAATAAATAGTCGTTGGAATCGTGATATCGAGACCAAGCTAGGAAAAATATAAAAAGTACAGAAATAGTCCTTTAATTACTGTTTTATGCTCAAATAGAGTGTTTTCTCTAATAAATGATTGTGTACAAAATACGAATGTATTAAAGAACAATATAGCATCACATGAGCATAAAATAGGGCTAAATGGGGGGTTAAATATGTAATATTCAACCCGAATCAACCACCCTTAGATTTTCCCATGCCAAAACGTTTTAGCACAGTGTCTATGTACCTAGACTGGGAGAGTCCTAGCATCCGTTTAGATCTATCTCTATGGATCTTCACACCTAGTATGTAGGATGCTTCTCCCAAGTCTTTCATGGAGAAATTTGTTGATAGCCATCTTTTAACAGACTCTAACATCTCTATGTTGTTGCCTATTATCAGAATGTCATCCACGTATAGAACAAGGATAACTAAAGAATTATTATTACTGGTCCTTTTGTAGATGCATGGATCATCCTCGTTTCTGACAAAACCAAACTCTTTGACTGTTTTGTCGAAGCGGATGTTCCAACTTCTTAAAGCTTGCTTAAGCCCATAAATGGACCTATGCAGCTTACATGCTTTTCCTTCGCTCCCACTGACTTCGAAGCCTTTTGGCTGAGTCATGTAAATCTGCTCCTCTAAATTGCCGTTTATGAAAGCAGTTTTCACATCCATTTGCCAGATTTCGTAGTCATAGTAGGCAGCTATAGCGAGTACGATCCGAATAGACTTGTGCATGGCTTTTGGTGAAAAGGTTTCGTCATAATCTATTCCTAGAATCTGACGATATCCTTTTGCAACCAGTCTAGCCTTGTACGTTTCTACTTTTCCATCTACACCAATCTTCTTTTTGAAGATCCACTTGCAGCCTATGGGAACAATTCCCTTGGGCTCGTTTTCCAAGGTCCATACCTCATTCACGTGCATGGAATCTAGTTCGGACTTCATTGCATCTAACCATTTTTAGAGTCTATACTCTTTATGGCTTCCTGGAGTTAACAGGGTCATCATCTACTATGATGCTATCCTCAATCCCCCCGTCTACGAGAAAGCCGTAGTACCTATCGGGGGCTCGAGGAACCCTATTTGACTTCCTACTGACTAGTTTGGAGATGTCAAGTTCTGACTCTCCCACTGGTTCCGACACTTGTTCCTGTGTAAGTACTTCCTCCGAGCATTCATCCAGATCAATTACCTTGCCAGTGGATTCCTTCACAAGGAATTCCTTTTCCAAAAAAGTGGCATGCCTAGAGACAACAATCTTTTGTTGTTCTGGATGGTAAAAGACATAACCTAATGAATGTCTCAGGTACCCTATGAATTTACACAGTATTGATCTGTCTTCTAGTTTGTCTGGATTTTACCTTTTGACATATGCAGGACAACCCCATACCTTCAAGTGATTAAGGCTGGGATTCTTCCCTGTCCATATCTGATATGGTGTCAAATGTACAGATCTCGACGGAACTTTATTTAGAATGTATATAGCAGTTTCTAGGGTATAGCCACAGAGGGAAGTAGTTAATTCAGCTTCACTTAACATAGACCGCACCATGTCTAACAAGGTGCGGTTTCTCCTTTCTGATACACCGTTATGTTGAGGTGTGTAAGGAGGAGTGACCTGAGAGAGACTCCCATTCTCTTTTAAGTAAGCATGGAATTCATGGCCTAAGTATTCTCCTCCTCGATCTGATCGAAGGATCTTAATACCATTCCTAGTCTGGTTTTCGACTTCGGCACTGTACTCTTTGAATCGCTCAAAGGTTTCAGACTTATGTTTCATCAAGAACACATGTCCAAACCTTGAGTGATCGTTAGTAAACGTGATGAAATATGAAAATCCACCTTTGGCTAATGTAGACATGGGTCCACATACATCGGAATGTACTAGACCCAAGAGTTCGATAACTCTCTCCCCTTGACTTGCAAAAGGAGTTTTGGCCATCTTACCTTTGAGGCAAGACTCGCAAGTGTCGAATGACTCATAATTCGAGCGGCCCATGATCCCCTCTTTATGTAACTTGCTGAGTCTCTTCTCTCCGATATGGCCTAGTCTACAATGCCAAAGATATGTTTCATTAAAACTAGATTCTTTACGTTTTCTTGTATTAACGCTTAATACAACCTCATTGCTTAAAGTGTATATTCCATTACTGAGTGTCCCAAAACCTAGCAACTCTCCATCAAGGGCAATGTTCATGACATTTCCGCTGATAGTAAATTTATAACCATCTCTAGCCAAAGCTGAGACAGAAATAATATTGCATAAGAAGTTTGGGATATAGTAACATTGCTTTAAAATCAAGTTAGCTCCATCAGCTAATGTGTGTTTAAGATCTCCTACGGCTACAACATCAACATTTGCTGCGTTTCCGACTTGGAGAATTATCTCATTCTTTTCGAGTTTTCTAATGATTCTCATTCCTTGTAACTGGTTACAGATGTGAGAACCTGCACCGGTGTCTAACACCCATGCATTAGAATTAACTGAAAGAACTACACTTTGCATTTTAGAAGTTAAGGCATAAACTTGCCCTTCCTTCATTTGTTCCCTTTCTGCTATAGATTTCTTAGACCAGTCACTATTAATATTATAACCAGTTAATAAGTTCTTATCTCGGATATTATTTATTTTATTCGTCATGCTGCAAAGATTAGAACTCCAAATTAGCATGTGTTCAAAATATTTTTTAAAATATAATTAGAATGGTTTTTATCCAATTACGTACTCTCCCATTAATATGCAGATCGTTTAATCCAAAACATGAATAATATGAAATGGGAGCAGGAATCCATCAACTTTGAGTCGCCCGACCTTGAGTGTAGCTCAACAAGTCGTTCGACTCGGCTCTAGGTAGACGAACTCTTTGTCGATCATATCGAATATGACTCCCTATTTGATTTTTACCCCTAGTCACTTGTGATCATGAGTGTGCTCATCCGGATCACAATGGCTAGCCTAGTCGGACCCTGTTTTCGTGTCTAGCCTGACTTGCCCCGCTGCTCGGTGTATGCACGACACGTCGGTTTGGGTCAGGACTTAGACTACATTCTTGGTTAGACTTACGCCGATGCTCGTAGGATGAGACAACGATTTCAATCAGGTCAAGATGTTTATCAAGAAATCGGTTTCTATAAGATTGACATGTCACGGCTTGAGTGTAGCTCAACAACCGTAACATGTTTCTTACAGTTGCCAACTCCTCAAACAAGGAGGGCTACGATTTATCTTGAACAAGATTATTATCGTATTTGACTTAGGTATATTCGATGGACTTACACAGTCATGAATCGACACCTTGCGGTCCAGCAGACGCGGCCAGGGAATTGACTAAGCCAGGACCACTTGGTACCTAGACTAGCTAGGTTGGTCCAACAAACTTAGCCAAGCACATTGACCGACATCATGATCCATTGAAGGTGTTTTCACCATTTCTATGTTCGTCCAACAACTAAATGGCTTTTTAATTAAAACTAGTTAATCCTTATCAACTAGTGGAGCCCTAAAATTCAAAATTTCATGGGTTTGTTAGACGATTTTTATTAAGTCCTTATCAACTATAAGGATTAAATATATGCGCTGCTACCCAGATCGTCCAATCGGTATATTTAAACAATTTAAAACATAGCAGTGTCTCAAAAATTATCTCATAAGCATTTGAGGAAATTTTAATGGCTATCCTAATAATCCATTAGGCAATTTTAAACAATTTAAAATTTTTAGCATGGTGTCAATATTTATCTCATAAAGTTTGAAGATTCATTAATGGCTAACCTAGTAAGTCCCACTTGTGTTATCAAATAAACAAGAGTTTGCCATCAATCTAATTATCACATAATTAAAGCATGCAATTCATAAATAAGTAGTACAAGAACAGAGTAGATATGCTCTGATACCACTGTAGGGATTTTCAAGGTCCCTTAGAGCTAATTTTAAACTTATTCGTCCTAAGTCAGACGAACAAAATAAAATAAACAGCGGAAAAACAATTTATTAAACTATTTAATAAATATAGCTCTAAGAGAAATCCCTAAGCCAGGAATTCTACTGACTCGAGTTGGGTCTGACAAATCTCGAGAAAGTTCTAACTACTACTTAAAAGAAATGCATACTAAAATTGACTCACCCGGAATCTTGCTCTGGAGCAGGCAAGATGTTCTGCACCGTCTTGCGCTCCATGATCTGAGCCGCCTCCCGAACCGCGTTCCGTCGCTCCTTGTCGTGAACTGGATCAGCTCCCGAAGTGCACCTTGCCTCCAAGCCCATCACTAGCCGTAGAAAGTTTCACTTGAGTAAACCCGCGTCGTAGACTTCCGAATCAGATTCGGACCTCCCCGTTGCCTTGCTAGGACTCAGTTGGAGGACAGGAAAATTTATAGGGGAATAGAATAAATTTAAGTCTCGATTAAGTTTGCTCAATTTTTCGGGAGCTCCTTAATCGGTGACTTGGTGTAAGAAACAAAGAAGGGAGTGCCCACCTATTTATATAGGAGGCCGGCTTTGCTTCTTTTGTCATGAGCAATGTGGGACAATAGATAGGAAGAGGCTTTAGGATTTAATTCATGTTAGTTAGAATAGCTTTCAAAAAGTCCAACTTCAATCAATTAATCCTCACTCACCATTGAGCATCAGAGATGATACAAGTTATCATTTCGAAGGGCTAGCAATGGTGAACGCGTAGGAACAAACGGCGACGAAATTCGAGTTTGTTTGACCCCTCAAACAATTGTTCAAAGTTGAGAAAAAACCCATGTTTCGTAGCCGTCAAGGGTTTCACTTAAACCCTAATGAAACGACTTAAGTTGCGGACGGCCCGCTAAGCTTAGCGGGCGCGCCCGCCTAAGGCAACTGGGCGCGCCCGCTAGGGGGCACCCGTGCGGGCACGCAGCCCGCTGTTACCAGCGGGCAAGCCCGCTGACCCCAGCGTGTGGCGCCCGTTAAACCCTAGTGGGTTTATCTCACTTCCCTTTGCGCCTTTCTTGCGTTTCTGGGATCATTCGAGCTCCGATTCCTACACGGTTTGATCCTCTGGATTCCACACGAAATCCCCTCCATTCCCAATTGCTCCAAATTCACAACCAACTTGCGAATTTAACATTCTCATTTCATCATATGAGTTCCTTTATACAATTTCCCTGTTACTACGACGTGAATGTTACTTGGTGTGAGACCCTACAGCCTGACCCTTACTACAGGCCGAGACTCGAAGTCTCAAGACGACAGTGACCACTAGTAGTAGGTGTCGTACCTGTTTCAGGATCATCGATTACGTGATTGGTTCGTTGGCAAGAGTGCCGACGGGATCACTCTGACTGTGACTGTGATAATTTCCGCAGTTTTATTCCCTTCGTCATAACTATGTCACTTGACTAGCCTAGGGTATGGTTCTCTATCAGCCCCATTAGCTAGTAGGGGTCAGTATACGTCGGTCTCTGGTACATACATGTTGTAAATGTTACAACATACCTTGGCCAAGGTTTTATCGAGAGCCGTACTGACCTATGACACTAACTTCCCATTAATAAAAGAGACGAATCATCTGTGGATCACTACTTAGCTCATATGCTTCGAATGTCACCCAGCCTAAGATCTTTCAGCAGGCCTAGCCTCGAAGCTAGATCTTTAGACCTAAGTGACACTGTTCACACATAGCTTCATACAATGATCTCAAGTCCTAAGGACCAACTTACCTATTATCACTTAGAGTTATTAATGATAGTTTAGTTAATGTTGAACCATTTAATAACCCTTTGTTTTGGGTCGTTCAATGGACTCATTCTCTAGTGAGCACCTGCGCACTGTCTCCGTCTTCGCCAAGTCGTATGATTATGAGACCAACCAGACTAAGACGCAATGGTCTAACCGATGTGCCGATATCCCTTATCTCGGCACATCTATGACCATGAACGCTTTTAAGATTCAAGCTGCTATCAGTCAGACATTTCTCATAATCGTAATCTACATTGCGAAACATGTATGACTTAACTTTGAATCCAAGGGAATATCCAAGTAATAAATAACTCAGAAAATATTTTTACCAGAAAGAATACTTTTATTTATTGAACAAGATGTTTATTAAGATAAATATCCACGAGGGCATACATCTCTCTACATTCTTGTCATCAGTCGCCTGTATGATTATCTGGAGAAAGAGCACAGCTCTCTGTTTATTCCATCCCCTATAGCAGTCGCATGTTGAAGGTTTTACAGGCGCCTGTCCTGTTCACAGTCGACTGTATCGACTTCATCAGTCGACTGTCGAGGATTAGATTATAGCCGTTGGTACTTTCTAGCCGTTGGACAGTCGACTGTCACTTGTTCATCAGTCGACTGTCAATGACATTTCTGCCCAGAGACTAGCCGTTGCAGCTTTTTGTTTTTTGCTGTTTCCTTGGGTTTTGAGGGTTTGTATAGGGTTCCTATATATAGGAGAGGGCTGAGTTCATTGGAACTTCTTGATGCTATTGCAAATCATTAGAGATTGATTAAGCCACTCTCAAACTCTCTCATTTTCCTCTTTAAGCTCTCATTCCTCTTCGTGCATTGAAGTCCAGCTCAAGGGAAATCATCCAAGTGCTTTCAAGCCAATCTCAACACTTGGAGATCCTCTTCCATGCATTGCATTCATCTATGAATAAGCATCTCAAGGCATAGGTAAGAGTATTTATTTTACTTGGTGATTCTTGTAACACTAATTCTCTTTGTGAGAATTAGTCTTTCTCTCTTTATGGGAGTTTATCTCTTTGTGGGATTAGGATATTCTCTTAGTGGGAATAACTCTCTTTGTGGGTGTAACTCTCTTAGTGGGAGTTTGGTGTCCTAGTGTAGGGCTAAACCTAATTCTCTGAGTGGGAGTTAGTAATTCTCTAGGTAGGAGTTTGACCCTTGTGCAGGGTTGGTTGGGTCCTTGTGTAGGGCAAAATTTTCTTGGTAAGGTATCTCTTTGTGTGATTTGCATTCACTTCTCTTTGTGGGAATATAATGAATATTGGTGTGGCTGGACGTACCCAAGTTTGGGGAACCAGGGAAAAATCTTGTGTTTGCATTTGGATTGATTGTGTCTGTCACGCCCCGCTTCCCAAAAATATGGAGGCGAGGCGTGAGAAGGTCTGCTCAGACTTGAAGCTGTGAAGCTGCAAGTCTGATAAGCGTCAATAAACTTCAAATGTCAGGTCCTTGCAAATGCGATACGAAACAAGAATAATAATAGAGAAAGAGACATAAAATAGCCAATCTCAGAATGTCCAACAATAAGTTCCAACATCACAGAAAAGCCAACAGGCTGAACAGAAAAAGAGTCTAAGGCCCAAGCATGGCCAACTAAAGTACAATGTACGGAAAGTAAAGGTGCTACGCACCGACAACTAACAGCAACTTAAAAAGAAGTAACTCAGAACAGTCTCTAAGACTGGTCACCGGTGTCCACAAACTCCTCGTTAAACGTGGGCTTCGGCTCAGCGTCAGCAAACACCACGTCCTCAGCAACGGTCTCTGGCTCAGGGTCTAACATGTGACACCCAAAAGAGCAAGGGGCACATGTCAGCAAGTCTAAAAAGACTTGTGCAAGGAAACTGAAAGTAAAGCAAGCAACCTAGCAGTTCTAGCATGATGCAATGACATGGCAGTTAAAGTATGAGTGCAACAGGTAAAGTAAAGTATGACAGGCAACTAGCATGGCATGGCAAGAGTAGCAAACTACTAACAATCACAAGTCACGTTTTCATGTCGTGCACAGAGTTCACGCCTTACAGCTGAAGTGGCTGTACGGGCACACTTCTACGCTGAGTGGTCGCTCAACCCTACCCCTCCACGTGTATCGAGCCAGGGCTTTACCCCCGAACGTGAATGCTCGCTTCTGGATCACGAGCCAGGAAGTGTTTTTCAAAATGGCATAGGGGTGCACCTAGCCTCAACAAGCAAGTACAAGTATAGTAGCGTGTGCTACGAATGCAACAATCAGACATGGATGGCATGACATGGCAGACTGTAATTTAAACGCGTACAGTTAAGGAATTAAACATGGCAGTTACAAATGCTTGAACAAAACAAGTTAAAGGGTTGGATCTAGCTTCGTTGTCAAGCTAGATCAAATGAGGTGACGGATCTAGTTTCGTTGTCAAACTAGATCAAATATGCGTCTAGGCAGCTATCATTTCACTGCCTAGTCTCTTTTACGCTACGGTACAAAAAGTGGCCTAAAACATGGCCTAAACAAGCAACGGGCAAGTTTCACTTGCCTAAAAACCGACGTATGAAAACATCGTCCAAAGAGTCCAAAGTCACAAATAACCTACGTGCACAAGTCCACCAGCCTACATTCCCATTTTAAATTATCTTAATTAGTGATTCTAAAACATTTAAAAACATCAATTTTAATCTTGATTAACAGGCTGTGGTTGGGGGGTCCTAGGGGTGCAAAGTGTTACCTCAACACGACGCGAAAGCTACACTGGCGTCAGGTAGCGACACCAGGGGTTGGAATAAAAGAACGCGCTCCTAGTCCATATTCCAGATTAGATTCCTTGCCCGGATAGTCTGGGCAGCAACCGGATCAACGAACCAAGATTCCAAAGCTAGAACATGCGGCGACGGGCTACGACGTATCGCAACGTCGTAAACGACAAATCCACGAAGAGGGGACACCTAGGTGGGACCCACAGTAGTTCTAGGGGCCAATGGGGGACCCACAACACCTCTGGAGAACTTGGGGGGGGCCCACGGTGGCAAGCGATGCGAGAGTTGCGACGTTGCGACGAATGTCGCTCGGTCAGACACAGGCCGCTGCGAGGATTTCTCTCGGCCAGACACTGCGGGCGGGGGTTGCAACGTGCAGGCGTTGCAACGAAGCGGCAGTGCGGGCGCTTGGGTCGGTCAGGCACTGCGGGGGTGTCGGTCGGGCGCTTGGGCGGGGTTGCAACGTTGCAAGCGTTGCAACGAAGCGGGCGATGCGGGCGATGCGGGGGAATCCTTCGGTCGGTGCGGGCGGAAGCGTCGGTCGGGCGCTTGGGCTGCAGCAGATGCGGGGTGCGGTGCGGAGCGGGCGGAGGCGGGGAAATCTCTCGGTCAGACCGAGAGATTCTCTCGGTCGTAGCGGGGAGCGGGCGATGCAATGAAGCGGGGGCGCTTGGTGCGGTGTGGAGCAGCGGGATGCGGGGGTTGGCCTCGGTCAGACCGAGGGAAAGAGGGGGTTTTCGTCGGTCAGACACGGGCGGCTGCAGCTGCGGTTGCGACGAACGTCGCAAGTGTAGATGCGAAAATTGGGGGATGATTTGTGACGGCTAGGGTTGTTTTCTTGAGGGAAATGGGTTTCCTAAGCCCCCTATATATAGTGTAGATGGGTTTGACCAAGTCTAGGGTTTAATTTGAATTAAAATTATTTTTTAATCAATTTTAAACCCAAAATATCACCCACACTATATCTCTAGCTATAGGGGTGCGGCCAAGGGGCTAGGATTTGGGTCAAAAATATTTTGAAGTGTTATAAACTAATAGAAATTATATTGGGTCGAAAATACTTTAAAACTTAGTATTTAAAAATATTTAAAGCTTTGCTAAACATGTAAAGTAGGTCAAATGAAATCCGAAAATTGTGAAATAAATATTGGTGATCGGGACGACGAGAGAAAGAAAACTAAGAAGACGGTTCAAAATTTTGACGTCGAGCGACGAAACTAAAAATAGAAACGTCTCACGTCAAAAGTGAAAACCGCAACGTCTCATCGAATAAGATCAAATCATGGGAGAACGACCCGTGAATTGTCATTCCAAATTAGTGCCTCAATTTAATACTCTCAGAGACGATCACAACAACATATCACACCAAAGTGTTCACAAACAAACAGAATCTAAAATAAATACGTGCACGATCAAACCTATGTGCACGTAAAACGTACAACGAAAACAGACCGTTACATCCTCCCCACCTTAGAAATGATTCCGTCCTCGGAATCAACATCAAGCACTGCTCGGGAAGAGGTGCGGGAAGCGCTCTCTCATGACATCCTCACGCTCCCAGGTGGACTCCCCAGGGGAACCATGACGCCACTGCACTCGAACCAAGTCGACGGTCTTATTCCTTAGCTGTTTCTGCCGTCGATCCAGAATCTCAACTGGCTGCTGATCATAGGTAAGATCCAGACGAACTGTGATCTCTGAGAAATCCACAGTATGGGACGGATCACTAACGTATCGACGTAACTGAGATACGCGAAATACGTCGTGAACACCCTCCAGCGACGGTGGCAACGCCAAGCGATAAGCCACAGCTCCAACTCTCTCCAGGACATCAAACGGCCCAATGTACCTCGGACTCAGCTTGCCTCTCTTCCCAAATCGGATAACTCCGCGGTTCGGAGAAATCTTCAGAAAGACATGATCTCCAGGCTGAAACTCCAAAGGCCTCCGTTTAGCATCTGCCCAATGCTTGAAACGGTCCTGCGCAATCCTCAGCTTCTCCCGGATGTTCCTCACAACAACCACGGCCTCCACGATCATCTCTGGTCCTAACAGCTCCCGATCTCCAATGTCATCCCAGCTTAGTGGTGATCGACATTTCTTCCAATATAGCGTGGCAAATGGCGCCATGCCAATACTCGCCTGGTAGCTGTTATTGTAGGCAAACTCAATGTGATGGAGATGATCCTCCCAAGATCCCTTGAAGTCCAACATGCATGCTCTCAGCATGTCCTCCAAAATCTGAACCGTCCTCTCGGACTGGCCATCCGTCTGCGGGTGGTACGCCATGCTGAAACTCAGACTCGTACCCAAGCTCTTCTGCAGACTCTGCCAAAATTGAGACGTGAATCTCGTGTCTCTGTCCGACACGATACTCACAGGGACTCCGTGAAGTCGTACGATCTCCTGCACGATTCACGTTACATCACTATCTAAACTAGGAAAATGAAATAAAACGGAGAGTAAAAGAATTTACCTCCATGTATCTCCTCGCTAGCGTCTCAGTGGACTGTCCTACTCGGAAGGGAATAAAGTGCGCTGATTTGGTCAATCGGTCTACGATCACCCAAATCGCGTCATTCTGCTTCGGACTCCGAGGTAGTCCAGTCATGAAATCCATAGTGATGTGTTGCCACTTCCACTCCGGAATAGGAAGCGGTTGTAGCAACCCTGCCGTACGCTGATGCTCTGCCTTTACCTGCTGGCAAACCCGACACTTGGCCACACTCCGAGCCACACTCCTCTTCATACCATGCCACCAATAGTTCAGACGGAGATCCTTGTACATCTTGGTGCCACCAGGATGTACAGAATACGGCGAACTGTGTGCCTCAACCAATAATTTCTCTCTGATATCCTCAGCTGGCACACACAACCTGGCCCCATACCTCAGCGAACCATCCTCATGGATCAAGAAGTCAGTCCGCAGACCGGTTTCCACCTGCTCTCGTATCTTCACCAGCTTAGCATCTCCAGCCTGTCCAGCCTTGATCCTATCCACGATCGTCGACTGTATCTGCATACTCATCAACGAAGAAGCCTCTCCAGGAAGAATAATCTCAATACCAGACTCGCAAAAATCCTGCTGCAATCTCCACTGCGAAGTCAACATCATCACCGCTGGAAGTCTGCTCAGCGCATCCGGAACCACATTCACCTTGCCAGGGTGATACTGCAAATCAATCTCATAATCTGCCATGAGCTCCAACCATCGACGCTGTCGCATGTTGAGCTCCTTCTGAGTAAAAAATGTACTTCAAGCTTTTGTGATCGGTGAAGATCTTCACCTTCTCACTCAGCAGGAAGTGCCTCCAAATCTTCAGCGCAAACACGACTGCAGCCAACTCCAAATCATGTGTCGGATAATTCCTCTCATGAGCCTTAAGCTGACGAGAAGCATACGCAACCACGTGCCCATGCTGGTGCAACGCACAACCGAGACCCTTGCCAGAAGCATCGCAAAAGATCTCGTATCCTCCACTCCGATCAGGTACAGCAAGGACAGGGGCAGTCGTCAACCTCTCCTTCAGAACATCAAAGGCCTTCTCACAATCATTCGACCAAACAAAAGGTACATCCTTTTGCGTCAGTCTGGTCATCGGCTCAGCAATACGGGAGAAGTCCTTAATGAAACGCCGATAATAACCTGCAAGCCCAAGGAAACTCCTGATCTCAGACGCTGACTGCGGAACAGGCCACTCTCTGATAGCCTTAATCTTCTCAGGATCCACCGATATACCATCTCCTGACACCACGTGCCCGAGAAAAGCAAATCTATCCAGCCAAAACTCGCACTTGGAATACTTAGCATACAAACGATGCTTCCTCAAGATCTCCAACACTGTCCTCAAGTGCGACGCATGCTCTTCCTCTGACCTTGAGTAGATTAAGATGTCGTCAATAAAGATAACGACAACTTATCTAGCAAATCGTAGAAGCTCAGATTCATCAAGTTCATAAAAACTGCGGACGCATTGGTTACACCGAAGGGCATAACCACGAACTCGTAGTGACCGTACTTCGTCCTGAACACTGTCTTCTGAATATCTTCCTTCTTCACCTTGAGCTGATGATAACCACTCCTCAGATCCAACTTAGAGAACACCCTCGATCCTCCAAGTTGATCAAAAATGTCATCTATACGAGGCAATGTGTATTTATTCTTGATGGTCACAGCATTCAGCTCCCTGTAGTCCACGCACATGCGACGCGAACCATCCTTCTTCTTCACCAGCAACACCGGTGCTCCCCATGGAGACACACTGGGATTGATGTAACCCTTCTATAAAAGCTCATCCAGCTGCCTACGCAACTCCTCCAACTCAGCTGGAGCCATACGATACGGCGCCTTCGAAATAGGCTGCGCTCCCAGAATAAGATCGATCGAAAACTCGAGAGCTCGATCGGGCGGCAGTCCAGACATCTTCTCAGGGAAGACGTCGTCGAATTCACGTACCACAGCTGGTCTACTCTGCTCCATCTGCATAGCAACGATCTCCATCGGTCTGGCCCGAAATCTGACAGGGCCAAGCGAACTGCTACCTCAGCTGAACTCAAACACTGGATGTCCAGGGATCTCGAACACCACCTTCTTCCTCCGACAATCGATCGTAGCATAGAAACTCGCTAGCCAATCCATCCCAAGCACTGCATCATAGTTGATGATGTCGTGGACAATAAAATCTGTGTAAAGCTCATGTCCACAGACCACCAAAGGGCAAGAATTGCAACCATGATGCACCGAGATCACGCCATTTCCTGTAACGATGTTCCAACTCTTGGGAAGAGGGGATGTCGTCACGGAATGCTTCTCCACGAAGCTCCGGGATATAATGCACATCGATGCACCAGAGTCAAAGAGGACTCGTGCAGGAAATGTGCAAACCAAAATCACACCTAACAGACAATCTAACAATCAAACCCTATTCTAACAAACAATCATATGCAAGCAACCAAACATAGGCTAGCAACCAAATAACTAAGGAAGAAACAACTAGACAGAGGGTTACCTGCGATAACCTCATCCACAGCCTCGCTCTCCACTACAGTCATCAGGAAAGCCTGCCTCCTCGGCTGAACAGCCTGCTGAAACGCCTGCTTCTGTGAAATAAGAGGCGCTCCACGTCCAGCAGGTACAGGTGCTCTCTGCTGCAAGGGCTGGGCTGAAACTGGTCCCCTCTGTAGCTATGCTCCATCAGGTCCTCTCCTCATCTGGTTCGCATGCTGACAATCCTTTGCTTCATGAGTAGCATCTCCACAGATTAGGCACTGCCCCAGAAATCTCCTGCACTGCTCCTTAATGTGGCCAGTCTTGCTGCAGAAATGGCAAGTCTTCTGAGTAGGCCCACCTGGCCTCTTGAACTGCACTGGCTGATTAGGCTTGAACCCAGGCCTAACCACTCCTCTGGCCTTCTCCATAGGCCTCTTCCCAGCTCCAGAAGTCTGTCCTCACTTCTGCCTCGCTATCAGCTCCTGCCTCCTAGCAGCTACCAGCAACTTCTGATACGACTCCAGATCTGACAAAGATATCAGGCTCTGCAAGTCTAGGGAAAGGCCCTGCAGAAACCTCTGAGCCTTCTCCTCCGCATCCTCCACCATCTTCGGTGCGAAGCGACTCAGCCTGGTGAACACCTGATGGTACTGGTCCACCGTCAGATTTCCCTGCTTCAGCTCAATGAATCGCTGCAACATCTCCCTCCTGGCAGCCTTCGGAAAGTACTCCTCATCAAACCTGGACTTGAAAGTAGCCCAAGGTATCTGCTTCACCAACAGCTCCTCTTCTGCATCCCACCAGTTGCGGGCATTATCCCTGAGCTACTTCTTCACCAACTCAACCCATCCAGCCGGGTTAATCTTTGACATCTTCAGATTGTCTTCAGTATTCCTGATCCACTCCTCAGCAGCCAACGGTCCTTCAGATCCATCAAAGTCGGGCCCAGCTCCCGAAACTGCTTCGCTCCCGGCTCGAAGCGAGAGGCATTCTGGGTATTCTGAAGCATACCCTGCTGCACCTGCATCATCTGATGCATCATCTTCATGATCTCAGCATTGGTGGGCTCTCTATCCGGCTCCTCAACACGATTGGGCCCACCACCAGCTCGGGTCTGTCGTCTTCCGGCCATCTAATGACATAGGAAAACGAACAAAAAATTAGACTCAAAGCTTATGACTTGGATGTTGTAATTTATTTACTGGACATTCTGTTATTATCGTTGTTCCGATAATTCGCAGTTGCAAGATGAGACCTGCATGGGCCACCAACAAAACCTGTCACGCCCCGCTTCCCAAAAATATGGAGCCGAGGCGTGAGAAGGTCCGCTCAGACTTGAAGCTGTGAAGCTGCAAGTCTGATAAGCGTCAATAAACTTCAAATGGCAGGTCCTTGCAAATGCGATACGAAACAAGAATAATAATAGAGAAAGAGACATAAAATAGCCAATCTCAGAATGTCCAACAATAAGTTCCAACATCACAGAAAAGCCACCAGGCTGAACAGAAAAAGAGTCTAAGGCCCAAGCATGGCCAACTAAAGTACAACGTACGGAAAGTAAAGGTGCTACGCACCGACAACTAACAGCAACTTAAAAAGAAGTAACTCAGAACAGTCTCTAAGACTGGTCACCGGTGTCCACAAACTCCTCGTCAAACGTGGGCTCCGGCTCAGTGTCAGCAAACACCACGTCCTCAGCAACGGTCTCTGGCTCAGGGTCTAACATGTGACACCCAAAAGAGCAAGGGGCACATGTCAGCAAGTCTAAAAAGACTTGTGCAAGGAAACTGAAAGTAAAGCAAGCAACCTAGCAGTTCTAGCATGATGCAATGACATGGCAGTTAAAGTATGAGTGCAACAGGTAAAGTAAAGTACGACAGGCAACTAGCATGGCATGGCAAGAGTAGCAAACTACTAACAATCACAAGTCACGTTTTCATGTCGTGCACAGAGTTCACGCCTTACAGCTGAAGTGGCTGTACGGGCACACTTCTACGCTGAGTGGTCGCTCAACCCTACCCCTCCATGTGTATCGAGCCAGGGCTTTACCCCCGAACGTGAATGCTCGCTTCTGGATCACGAGCCAGGAAGTGTTTTTCAAAATGGCATAGGGGTGCACCTAGCCTCAACAAGCAAGTACAAGTATAGTAGCGTTTGCTACGAATGCAACAATCAGACATGGATGGCATGACATGGCAGACTGTAATTTAAATGCATACAGTTAAGGAATTTAAACATGGCAGTTACAAATGCATGAACAAAACAAGTTAAAGGGTTGGATCTAGCTTCGATGTCAAGCTAGATCAAATGAGGTGACGGATCTAGTTTCGTTGTCAAACTAGATCAAATAGGCGTCTAGGCAGCTATCATTTCACTGCCTAGTCTCTTTTACGCTACGGTACAAAAAGTGGCCTAAAACATGGCCTAAACAAGCAACGGGCAAGTTTCACTTGCCTGAAAACCGACGTCTGAAAACACCGTCCAAAGAGTCCAAAGTAATAAATAACCTACGTGCACAAGTCCACCAGCCTACATTCCCATTTTAAATTATCTTAATTAGTTTATTCTAAAACATTTAAAAACATCAATTTTAATCTTGATTAACAGGCTGTGGTTGGGGGGTCCTATGGGTGCAAAGCGTTACCTCAACACGACGTGAAAGCTACACTGGCGTCGGGTAGCGACGCTTGGGGTTGGAATAAAAGAACGCACTCCTAGTCCAGATTCCAGATTAGATTCCTTGCCCGGATAGTTTGGGCAGCAACCTGATCAACGAACCAAGATTCCAAAGCTAGAACATGCGGCGACGGGCTACGACGTATCGCAACGTCGTAAACGGCAAATCCACGAAGAGGAGACACCTAGGTGGGACCCACAGTAGTTCTAGGGGCCAATAGGGGACCCACAACACCTCTGGAGAACTTGGGGGCCCACGGTGGCAAGCGATACGAGAGTTGCGACGTTGCGACGAATGTCGCTCGGTCAGACATAGGCCGCTGCGAGGATTTCTCTCGGCCAGACACTGCGGGCGGGGGTTGCAACGTTCGGGCGTTGCAACAAAGCGGCTGTGCGGGCGCTTGGGTCGGTCAGGCACTGCGGGGGCGTCGGTCGGGTGCTTGGGCGGGGTTGCAACGTTGCAAGCGTTGCAACGAAGTGGGCGATGCGGGCGATGCAGGGGAATCCTTCGGTCGATGCGGGCGGAAGCGTCGGTCGGGCGCTTGGGCTGCAGCGGATGCGGGGTGCGGTGCGGAGCGGGCGGAGGCGGGGAAATCTCTCGGTCGTAGCGGGGAGCGGGCGATGCAACGAAGCGGGGGCGCTTGGTGCGGTGCGGAGCAGCGGGATCCGGGGGTTGGCCTCGGTCAGACCGAGGGAAAGAGGGGGTTTTCGTCGGTCGGACACGGGCGGCTGCAGCTGCGGTTGCGACGAACGCTGCAAGTGTAGATGCGAAAATTGGGGGATGATTTGTGACGGCTAGGGTTGTTTTCTTGAGGGAAATGGGTTTCCTAAGCCCCCTATATATAGTGTAGATGGGTTTGACCAAGTCTAGGGTTTAATTTGAATTAAAATTGCTTTTTAATCAATTTTAAACCCAAAATATCACCCACACTATATCTCTAGCTATAGGGGTGCGGCCAAGGGGCTAGGATTTGGGTCAAAAATATTTTGAAGTGTTATAAACTAATAGAAATTATATTGGGTCGAAAATACTTTAAAACTTAGTATTTAAAAATATTTAAAGCTTTGCTAAAATTGTAAAGTAGGTCAAATGAAATCCAAAAATTGTGAAATAAATATTGGGATGATCAGGACGACGAGAGAAAGAAAACTAAGAAGACGGTTCACAATTTCGACGTCGAGCGACGAAACTAAAAATAGAAACGTCTCACGTCAAAAGTGAAAACCGCAACGTCTCATCGAATAAGATCAAATCGTGGGAGAACGACCCGTGAAATGTCGTTCCAAATTAGTGCCTCAATTTAATACTCTCAGAGACGATCACAACGCCATATCACACCAAAGTGTTCACAAACAAACAGAATCTAAAATAAATACGTGCACAATCAAACTTACGTGCACGTAAAACATACAACGAAAACAGACAGTTACAGTGTCAATTATTTCCTCTTGCATTTATTATTCCGCATTTGCCAGTTTAATTTTAATTGGACAATTTATTGCCATTACACTATTCACACCCCTCTAGTGTGTTATTGTTAGTATTGCAAGGGTAAGGGGATCCTTATAAAGCCTTGTTGAGCGCAAATGAAATTTGATATCCAACTGCCAGCTCAAGTAATTCTTGCATGTAGCTTTCAATACGTCGAAGTCAACGCTTGCTATCTTTGCCATTTATCTAAGCATGTTAAACAAGAAATAATTAAATATTTGAAAAGAAATAAATATTAATGCAATTCAGATACAGATATTTGTTATGTGGATCGGCTGTAATGCCTTATGTGTGAAAATACTATGATTGCGTGCCTTGGTATATGTATGAAGTGAGATGTGTATATATTGGTATATGAATATTGGTATATGAATGTTGGTGTATGATTATTAGTGTATGAATATTGGTTTATATGTTAGTTGTAACGACCACTTTTCGTTGTACGTTGTTGTGCACGTGCTTTTGACCGTGCACGTGTTTATTTTAGACTTTGTTTGTTTGTAAACACTTTGTTGTGATATGCTGTTGTGAACGTCTCTGAGAGTATTAAATAGTGGCACTATTTTGGAACTATAATTCTCGAGTCGTTTTCCCACAATTTAATCTTCGATGAGACGTTGTGATTTTCACTTTTGACGGGAGACGTTTCTATTTTTAGTTTCGTCGTCCGACGTCGAAATTGAGATCCGTCTTCTTAGTTAGCTCATTTTCGTCATCATGATCACCCCGATATTTATTTTATAATTTTTGGAGTTTATTTGACCACTTTTATATTTTTAGCAAGGTTTAAAATATTTTTAAAAGCTAGGTTTTAAATTAATTTCGGCCAAAGAAAATTTATTTGAGTTTAAAACGTTTTAAAGAATTTTTGAGCCAATTTCCAGCTCATTTGGGCCGCACCCTAGCCTTGGGTGAGTTGGAAATGGTGAGATTTGAATTTTAAATTATTTTAAACTCCTAATCCCATTAGGATTAGCCCTAGACCTAGTCAACCCCTCTTCACTATATAAACAACCTTTAGGAAGACCTATTTTCGCAAGAAAATAACCCTAGCGGCTTCCAAAACCCAAATTTGACGTTGCGACGAATCGTCGCAACGTTGCGACGAACTTTCCCCGCACCGACCGATGAAACAGGCCCAAATTCCCCGCTCCGACCGGTGCTTCCGCCCGCACCCGCATCCGCTCGCACCCCGCTGCTGCCGCCCGCTCTGTTCTCCCGCTCCGACCGAGAGGAGCTCTCGGTCAGACCGAGAGCTCAAGCCCGCATCCCGCTTCGCACAGCCGTCCGCACCAAGCCCGCTCTGTCGCCCCGCCTCCGCCCGTGTCTGACCGAGCGGATCGCCCGCACCGACCGAAGCCACAACGTTGCAACGTTGCAACGTTGGAAGCCCCGCATCCGCAGCACCCAACCGGTGCTGTCCCCCACACCAACCGACGAATTCCTCCGCACCAAGCCCCTGCCCGCACCGCTGCAGCCCGCTGCGCTGCAATCCCCGCACCGAGCGTGCCCGACCGAGAGAACTCCCCGCACCGAGGATGTACGACCGAGAGCCATTCGTCGCAACCCCGCACCCGTCGCACCACTTGCCACCGTGGGCCCCCCAAGTTCTCCAGAGGTATTGTGGGTCCCCTATTGGTCCCTAGGACTACTGTGGGCCCCACCTAGGTGCTTTCTCTCCGACGATTGGCCGTGTACGATGTTGCGACACGTCGTAGCCGTCGTCGCACGTGCTAGCTTTGGAATCTGGACTCGTTGCTCCGGTTGATGCTATGAACTTTCTAGCGAGGAATCTATGTTTGGAATCTGGACTTGGAGCGCGTTCTTCTATTCCAACCCCTGGCGTCGCTACCTGACGCCAGTGTAGCTTTCGCGTCGTGTTGAGGTAACGCTTTGCACCCCTAGGACCCCCAACCCATTGCCTGCTAATCAAGACTACAATTGATGTTTTTAAAATGTTTTAAATGTTTTAAATTCACTAATCAAGATTAATAAAACGGATGTAGGCCGGTGGACTTGTACACGTAGGATATTGTGATTTTGGACTCGATGGACGGTGTGTAGGGATGTTGACGAACGAGCTTGAACGAGCTTGTACATGGAGCTTGGTTTTGTTCATGAACAAAATCCATGTTCAAGCTCTGTTCGTTTATTAACCGAGCTCTAAAAACCTGTTCAAGCTTGTTCGTTAAGCTTACCGAACGAACATAAACGAACATTTACCGGGCATGTTCACGAGTAGTTAATCGAACGTTCTGTTCGTTAACAAGACTTATCGAGCTTGTTCGTGAACATGTTCAGGAACATGTTCGTGAGCACACAATCAATTTTGTTCATGACCAAATTTTCAATCAAACAAATGAACCTCAATTTTTTAATCAGGAATAATAATATTTAAACATAATTGCCAATGACTAAATCAATTAAATAAAAGGATTACATATTTTCAGGACAAAAACAAATAAATCCAGCATAATAGCTCCATAAATCCCATTACAAGCATCCATTCCAAGCATAATAAAAAATATAGTATTTGTCTAAATTTACAATTTTCTGTACATGTTCGTTCACGAACACTTAACGAGCTTGTTCATGAACATCACTTAACGAGCTTGTTCACGAACACTTAACGAGCTTGTTCATGAACATAAATGAATGAACACAGTTATATTCAAGCTCTGTTCGTTTACTAACCGAGCTCTAAAAATCTGTTCAAGCTTGTTCATTAAGCTTCCTGAACGAACGTAAACGAACATGTACCAAGCTTGTTCACGAGTAGTTCGTCGAACGTTCTGTTCGTCAACAGCCCTAACGGTGTGCTCAGACGTTGTACTTGCAGGTAAGTGAAACTTGCTAACTCTTGTGTAGGGCCATGTTTTTAGGCCACTTCCTTGTTTTTAGCGTAAAAGAGACTAGTCAGTGAAATGATAGCTGGCTAGACGCTTACTTGATCTAGTTTGACAATGAAACTAGATCCGTCACCTAAAATGATCTAGCTTGACAACGAAGCTAGAACCGACTCTTTAACTTGTTGATCATGCATACTAAACTGTCATGTTTACTTTCCTTACCAGTACGCTTTACTACTTGCCATGTCATGTCATCCATGCATTGAATGTCGCATTCGTATCACACGCTACAATACTTGTACTTGTACTTCTTGTCCGGCTAGGTGCACCCCTATGCCATCATGAATGCTACTTCCTGGGAACGGGCCTAATGTGTTGGTCAAAAGCCAATGCCCGGTTTCCTTGTCCGGCTAGGTGCACCCCTATGCCATTGTGATAAAACACTTCCTGGCTCGTGATCCAGAAGATGGACGCCAGTCCATATACACGTGGAGGGGGTAGGGATAAGCGATCACCTGAGCTTAGGAGTGGCCCGATCAGCCACTCTAGCCAGAAGGCGTAATCTCTGTGCACGAGGTGCTTACTTTACTTGTCTTGTACTAGTGAGTGTTTCTTGAAAAACTTAACATCCATGCCATGCTCGTACTTTACTTTACTTTACCTTACTTGTTGTACTCATACTTTAACTGCCATGTCATTGCATTCATGCTAGAACTGCTAGGTTGCTTTACTTTTGCCTACTTTCAGTTTCCTTGCACAAGTCTCTTGTAGACTTGCTGACATGTGCCCCTTGCTCTTTTGGGTGTCACATGTTAGGCCCTGAGCCAGAGTCCGTTACTGAGTACGTGATGTTTTTCTGACGCTAAGTCTGAGTCCATGTTTACCCAGGAGGAGTTTTGCGGACACCGGTGACCCTTGCTGAGCTTCCTTTTGTTTTAGGTTTTGTTGTTAGTTGTCGGTGCACGACACCTTTTCTCTGTACGTTGTACTTTTGTTGGCCATGTTTGGGCCTTTAGACTCTTTTCTTTTGGCCTGGTGGCTTTTCTGCGATGTTGGAATTTATTATTATGGATATTCTGAGATATCTCTTTTGTCTCTTTTCGTTATTATTATCTTTGTTTCGTTTCGTGTTGCAAGGACCTGCGATATAATGTTGATTGACGCTTATCGGACTTGCAGCTTTGTAGCTTCAAGTCTGAGCGGACCTTCTCAGGCTTCGCCTCCACGTTTTTGGGAAGCGGGGCGTGACATGTTTTGTTGGTGGCCCATGCAGGTCTAGTCTTGCAATTGCGAATTAACGGAACAATGATAATAACGGAATGTCCATTAAATAAATTACAACATCCGAGTCATAAGCCCTGAGTCTAGTCATTTTCTTATGACACTAGGTGGTAAGAAGACTTAGTTAGATGTCTGTGCTTGCTAGTTAGAGGCCCCTGATTGATAGTTAGACTCCCTTCTAGCAATTGGCTTGATCGTCGTAGGAGTTACCTTAGTGGTCCTTGTCTACCCCTGACCATAGTAGACTTCTAGAATTCCTTCAGTCGTTCACTTGGGTTCATCGATTTCGGACCAAGCTGAACGCATTTCATTGTCGTCTAGCTCCTTAGAAGTCTTAGCGCTTAGTTCTTAATCTTTAGTTGATCGACCGTAGGAGTTTCCTCGTAGATTCTCCTGATTCATATCCTAGGCGTATGTATGTTTTGATCATCCGACCAATTTCCTTGCCTCGA
Organism: Scilla litardierei; assembly: GCA_030789695.1. NCBI lineage: Eukaryota > Viridiplantae > Streptophyta > Magnoliopsida > Asparagales > Asparagaceae > Scilla > Scilla litardierei. The sequence continues at coordinate 128,137,300 of CM061138.1, forward strand.
TTCACGAGATCGCCTCATGACGATCGTCGTCAATCCTCGAACCTCTCCATTACAAACCTTGAATCTTCTGAAAGTATTTTTCGATTTCCTCTTTCCTTAAGTTTAAATTGCTCAATTTTTTTAATATATGTATCTTATATTTCATACTCCTTCGTTGACTTGAATTCTTAAAACTTTTGTCGAAATTTTGAATACTAGCTTATGGTATTTTCCCAGCCTACACTTTTGTACCTATGAAAATACACTTTCCTCTCATTTATTAATTTTATTCTGAACCGTACTTTTATTTTGTCCAATTCGACTTATAATTTTCTGTTCTTATTTATGCCATTCAAATGACACATCACGCTTACTTTAATATACTTTTCAAGTCACATGGAAAATTCAGTTTTCAGCAAGTCGATTTTATGCTCGACGTTTTCTCTACTTCAGATTTTTGTAAAATTACTATTTCATAACCACTTCCAGATTCAGACCCTCCATGATTTGATTTTAAAGCGTTGCTATCAATTTTGGTAATTCTTCTACTAAGTCATTATTATTATCTTTCCGCTCACCATACATGCTTTTAGAAAAATTTCTAGACTAAAATGAATTTCAATTATTTTTATCCGTACCAGGTTCGTTGTGCCCGTATGCTAAGGGTTTTGTGTAAACCAGTTTTAATTTTTTACACATCCTGGTTCCTCTAAAAGTAGTTCTGATATTGGTCATTTTAAATTTCCCTTCCCTGGCTTAAGGACTTTGAAAGCGTTTAAAACGAGCTTCAATTCTTCAGTTACTTTAATTTCATTCTTTAAATTTCCAAAATTTTTGCCAAAATTATATTAAATTACTGCCGTATAATATTTTCTAAAAACTACGTCTTTAATGTTCGTGTGAATGATTTACTTCCTTTTCTTAATGATTTTCGATAAGCGAATAAAACATTTTCTCTTATTATGAATATTCGACTCAAACTTATTTTGAACAACTCGTTTTATCGAACTCCAAATATTTCTTTACAGACGAGGATTTCAGCTTTTGAAGAACGACAATTTTCAAACTCCACGTATTTTAGCTTATGCTATTTACCCTATTTTCTTTTCTGTATCCTATATAAGCATCACTACATCTCCCTTTCCCTCAACTTAAACATCACCATTAAGTCAATGTTTCGTTTAACCAAGCTGTCTCCTTGTAATCGTCCTATCCGAACTCGTGGTTATCGATCCTTCCCTCGTCACGCTTTCGACCTCGACCTCCCTCTATATTGCTTAGGCTTTAGTGCTCGTCAATGACTGTGTCAACCCTAATTTGTTAGTAGGCCCCTGGACCTTGTGATGTAGCCGTAGTGCACGTACCTAAGTTGTGTACGTGGGCTTCAATGAGTATACCCCATAGTATGTTAATGCCTGCCTATTGTGTGGTATATATATACATACTCGGAGTTATTCGTGATATTATAAAGTTGTTTGTGTGTTAGTATTTATAGATTTGTGTGTGGTTAGCTATACCATACTAGGGATGCCTGTGAATATAAAAGTTAGTGTTGGAATATCTAATGGAGTGTATGTAGTTAGAGATACTTGTAATGATTGAAATAAAATGATTGGTAAAGCTATGTGTATGCTAGGTGTGATAATAATAAGTGTACGTATAGTTAAGTTAGTAGGCTTATTGAGTGACCCATATATTAGTACGTGTGAGTATGTGTTCGCATGTAGGTACGTATTGAGCTTAGACGTAAGTAGTTATGTTTTGTTGCATGAGTATATAGGTGATATACATATGGTAGTAGGGTTATAACTTTGATTGGTACTGCTTGCTTTTACGGGATGTTGCATGCGTGCATACCGTGAGGTATACACGACTATTGCACATCTTAACTATGTATGTATAGGTGTTGGTATACTAATTATAGGTAGTAGACTATGGTGTGAATATATATGTTACATGTGTGTGACTATACGATGAATGCGTATGCATGTATTATGGAGTGTATTATAATTATACGCGTGCTGATGTCTGTATTATTATTATTATGGTATATAGAGTGATTGAACTATGTGAGTAATACCTGACTAATATTAAGTGTGATTGACTTATGGTATGTATATGGTTGTATTGGTAGACGTATATATATCGGAGTGGTATTAGTATAGGTATAGATACCGTGTTACGTATATAGAGTATTCCGATATGTGTAACGAGTCTCACTCAAGCTTGAGTGGGTATACTCTAAGTATATTGTTATGTATGTCTGTGGTTGCATATATCAATGTTTGATGTATGAATAGTGATAGGAGTGTTGTGCCTGGTCGTGCTACGTACATGATTGTGGGTCGCTACACCAGTATATAGTTATAGGTGTCGGTCTTGTGGTATAGTTATTTACTAAGGACTTGCCTGTGTGAACATATGTGTACTAGCTAAACTAGATGTGTAGTTGTGCTAAGCATATAGTGGTATGATTGGTATATATATGAATGAAATGTTAGCATGTATGGGAGTGCACCATGCACAGGTAAGTATGTGCTTAGTCATAGGTATTGGTGACTGTGGTATATGTGGCATGCCGTAAATACAGTTATAGGACCGTATATGATGTGAATATATGGTGAAATAATTGCATACATTTGAATGACTATATATTGTGAAAATATAGTAGTGGTGAATGTATATTAGATATAGTGAAGCTTGGTTAATAATGGTGTGGTGTGACCACATGAGTTGATGTGTTTGGTGTTGGATGTACACTAGGAAGTATTAGAGGGAAGTATACCCATGTTGTTTGTGCATAGGTAGCTATCTATACGTAGAGCAATGATTGTATTTGCTAAGTGTGAGAATATCCTTATGTGAGTATCTGAAATATTGTTTTGTGATTAGGTAAGTAGTAGTTATATCAGGAATGTATGCTTATATATATGTCACGCCCCGCTTCCCTAAAATGGAGGCGAGACATGAAAAGGTCCGCACGAGAGTGGAGCTGTGAAGCCCAAAACCCGATAAGCGTCAATAAAACATAAGCAGGTCCCTGTAACCACAAACGGAACGACAATAATAACACGAGGAGAGACAGAAATAAAATCTCGTATCTCATAATTTGTCCAACATGAAAATTAAGTTCAACATCCAGAAAAGCCACCAGGCTAAAAGAAAGAGTCTAAAGGCCCAGAACAAGGCCAACAAAAGGAACAACGTAACAAAGTATAGGTGCTACGCACCGACAACAAAACAACAGTCTAAACAAAAGGGAAAGCTCAATGAAGACACTAGGACTGGTCCCCAGTGTCCACGTACTCCTCGCCAAACACAGGCTCGGGCTCGGCGTCAGCAAACACCTCGTCCTCAACAATGTACTCAGGCTCAGGGTCTAACATGTGTCACCCAAACGAGTAAAGGGGCACATGTCAACAAGTCTAAAAGACTTGGGCAAGGAAACTGAAAAGGAAGGCAACTAGCAACCTAGCAGTTATAGTATGCATGACATGGCAGTTATAACATGAGTGCACAAGCAAGACATGGTGAAACAATAAGTACAAGAGAACAATTATCGGGACAAGTCAAGAGTAGCCAAGCTACTAACAATCTCAATCATTTCACTAGTCACGTTTCAAGTTGTTTGTAGATGTTTACACCTTACAGCTGAACGGTTTGGCATTCACGCTGATTGGCCGCTTAACACTACCCCCGAACCCAGAGTTTACGCCTTACTACTGCAGTTGCTGATCCGGCAGACTCCAAGTTGATTGGCCGCTTAACTCTTACCCCCAATACCCAAATGTGAACGAGCCAGGGTCCCCGCACACGAGCTCAGTAAATGAGCCAGGGTTGCCCCGCACAGGAGCTCGCATTCTAGTTCACGACTCATAAGCATTTGGCGTAGGGGTGCACCTAGCCGGAAACAAGTAGTTCGGGCATTGGCTATCAACCAACACATGGCCCGCTTCTGGAACACGAGCCAGGAAACACAAGTATCGTAGCGAAACTACGTAATCACGGAAACACTTAAAGAATGCAATGACATGACAATTAATTTGCGTACCGTTAATGGAAATTAAACATGACATGGTAATTGTGCAACATGATAAATGTCGGATCTAGCTTCATTGTCAAGCTAGTTCCTAAATTTGCGCCTAGGCGAGTATCATTTCGTCGCCTAGTCTCTTTTACGCCTACAACAAGCAAATGGCCTAAGACATGGCCCAAAACCCTAGGTGGCAAGTTTCACTTGCCTAGCACCGAGGATGACGATCAACGAGGCCGTCACACAGACGCTAATCTATGGGGAAGTCGCTGTTATAGAGAAACAATCACCAAAACAACATTCATTTCATTAGGGTTTCACAAAAACACAACGGGTTATGAAAACATTAAGGGATCGATTATTACCGTATCGGAAGCGGAAGAATTACGCCGAGCAAGCATGGCGACGGAAGAAACGCTCCAGGGAACCTAGGGTTCAGATCTGGAAATGGATGGAGAAGTTTGGAGAAATGGGGTTTTGGGGGATTTTTGGGGGTTTGATGAGATTTTGAGGAAGATGAGAGGTAGAATGTGTTAAGTGAGGGTTTGGATGATGGATTTTGGGCTTAGGATGAAGGAATACGGGTTTGAGGTAGTAGGGGGCTCAATGGGGGAGAAATTAGGTTTAGAGTTGAAGAAGATGAAGAAGAAAATGTTTGGGAGGGGTATAAATAGGAAGGGCTGGCGGCTGCCCAGAAATTAGGGGTTCGACACTGATTAGTCGGTCAGAGAACAACCACTGACCGACTAGTTTGGGAACTAGTCGGTCTGTTGACCAACGCAGACCGACTAAGTCCAAACAGTAACTCCTGAGAAATTTACAAAGCCAACTAGTCGGTTCAAGAAGGTTTTCCGACCGACTGAATCGTCATCTAGTCGGTCGGTGCCCCTTCTTACACCGGTTAATGAGCACCAAAAGTTCCGAAATGGATCGCGAAGCTCCGGGATTGATTCCTAAGACTCCTAGGCTTGATCTAACAATAAGATATGACCGATATGAAGCCCGTCACGAATGACTTACTCCAAAATCGATGATTCTAAGGAAGAAGCGAGAAAAATACGACGAAACGATCGAAAATGAATGCTACGGAGAAGAAAACCACACATGAGGAGAAAATCCACCAAAACATATAATATAACATAATAAATCCAGATACAAGAAAGCCAGTCGTTACATCCTCCCCAACTTAAGAAAAATTCCGTCCTCGGAATTTCCAACACTCACGTGTCCGGAAACAAAAGTGGAAAACTCGCTCGCATCTCATCCTCATTCTCCCAAGTAGACTCTCCAGGCGAGCCGTGTCGCCACATCACCCTCACAAGATTGACAACCTTGTTCCGAAGTGACTTCTGACACCCGTCCAGAATCTGCACTGGCTGCTGGTCATACGTCATATCAGGGCGAACGATAATCTCCGAGAAATCCATAGCATGAGATGGATCGCTAATGTATCGACGAAGCTGCGACACATGGAAAACATTGTGAACTCCCTCCAAAGATGGCGACAAGGCTAAGCGATAAGCTACCTCGCCAACTCTCTCCAGAATATCAAACGGTCCAATGTATCGCGGGCTCAACTTCCCTCGCTTCCCAAAGAGAATCACACCACGATTCGGGGAAATCCTCAGAAACACATGATCGCCCGGCTGAAACTCTAAAGGACGACGTTTAGCATCCGCCCAATGCTTAAAACGGTCCTGAGCAATCCTCAACCTCTCCCGAATGTTCCTGACAATATCCACGGCCTCCACAATCATCTCAGGTCCCAACAGCTCACGATCACCAACGTCATCCCAACTCAATGGCGATCGACATTTCCTCCCATAAAGAGCGGTGAAAGGCGCCATGCCGATACTCGCCTGGAAGCTGTTGTTGTAAGAAAACTCTACCAGATGTAGATGGTCCTCCCACGAACCCTTGAAATCCAACATGCACGCCCTCAGCATGTCCTCCAAGATCTGAATTGTCCTCTCGGACTGGCCATCCGTCTACGGATGGTACGCCGTGCTGAAACTCAGACGCGTACCCAAACTCTTCTGCAAACTCTGCCAGAACTGAAATGTGAACCTCGTGTCTCTGTCCGATACGATACTCACAGGGACTCCATGAAGTCGCACGATCTCCTCCATATATCTCCTCACTAGCGCCTCAGTGGACTGTCCCCCTTGAAATGGAATAAAGTGCACCGATTTGGTCAATCGATCTACAATCACCCAAATCGTGTCATTCTGATTCGGACTCCGAGGTAGTCTAGTCATGAAATTCATAGTGATGTGTTACCATTTCTATTCCGGAATCGGAAGTGGTTGTAGCAACCCGGCCGCGCGCTGATGCTCCGCCTTCACTTGCTGGCAAACCAAACACTTGGCTACACTCCGAGCCACACTCCTCTTCATGCCATGCCACCAATAGTTCAGACGAAGATCCTGGTACATCTTGGTGCCACCAGGATGCACAGAATACGGCGAACTGTGTGCCTCCACCATCAACTCCTCTCTAATATCCCCAGCTGGCACACACAGCCTGACTCCAAACCTCAGCGAGCCATCCTCATGAATCAAAAAGTCAGTCCGCAGACCGGCTTCCACCTGCTCCCGAATCTTCACCAGCTTCGGATCCTCAGCCTGGCCAGCCTTGATCCGATCCACAATCGTTGACTGTATCTGCATACACATCAACGAAGAAGCCTCCCCAGGAAGAACAATCTCCACACCAGACTCGCAAAAATCCTGCTGCAATCTCCACTGCGAGGTCAAAATCATCACCGCTGGAAGCCTACTCAACGCATCAGGAACCACATTCACCTTGCCAGGGTGATACTCCAAATCAATCTCATAATCCGCCATGAGCTCCAACCATCGACACTGTCGCATGTTGAGCTCCTTCTGAATAAAAATATACTTCAAGCTTTTGTGATCGGTGAAAATCTTCACTTTCTCACTTAGCAAGAAGTGCCTCCAAATCTTAAGAGCAAACACAACGGCAGCCAACTCCAAATCATGCGTCGGGTAATTCTTCTCATGAACCTTGAGCTGACGAGACGCATACGCCACAACATGCCCATGCTGATGCAACACACAACCGAGACCCTTGCCAGAAGCATCGCAAAAGATCTCAAATCCACCGCTGCGATCAGGCACAACAAGAATAGGGGCAGTCGTCAATCTCTCCCTCAGAACACCAAAAGCATTCTCACAATCACCCGACCAAACAAAAGGTACATCCTTCTGCGTCAACCTGGTCATCGGCTCAGCAATACGGGAAAAGTCCTTAATGAAACGTCGATAGTAACCAGCAAGTCCAAGGAAACTCTGAATCTCAGACGCAGACGACGGAACAGGCCACTCCCTGATGGCCCTAATCTTCTCGGGATCCACAGAATACCATCTCCAGTCACCACATGCCCGAGAAAAGCAACTCTATCCAGCCAAAACTCGCACTTCGAAAATTTAGCATACAACCGATGCTTCCTCAAAATCTCTAATACCGTCCTCAAGTGCGATGCATGCTCCTCCTCCGACTTTGAATAGATCAGAATGTCGTCAATAAAGATAACGACAAACTTATCCAAAAAGTCGTAGAAAATCAGATTCATCAGATTCATGAAAACTGCGGGTGCATTGGTTACACCGAAAGGCACAACCACAAACTCGTAGTGTCCATACTTCGTCCTGAACGCTGTCTTCTGAACATCTCCATTCTTCACCTTCAACTGATGGTAACCACTCCTCAAATCCAATTTAGAAAACACCCTCGAACCTCCAAGCTGATCAAAAATATTATCGATGCGAGGAAACTGGTATTTATTCTTGATGGTCACCACATTCAACTCCCGATAGTCCACGCACATGCGACACGAACCATCCTTCTTCTTCACCAGCAGCACCGGTGCTCCCCACGGAGACACACTAGGGTTGATATAACCCTTCCGCAATAGCTCATCCAGCTGCTTCCGCAATTCCTCCAACTCAGCGGGTTCCATACGATACGGCACCTTCGAAATCGGCTGCGCTCCCGGAACAAGATCGATAGAAAATTCTAGAGCTCGATCAGGTGTCAAACCAGACATCTCCTCAGGGAAGACGTCATCAAAATCCCACACCACAGCTGGCCTCTCCAGCTCCATCTGCATAGCCACAACCTCCACCGGCCTGGCCCGAAACCTGACAGGACCAAGCGAGCTGCTACCACGGCTGAAATCAAATACTGGATGTCCGGGAATCTCGAACACCACCTTCTTCCTCCGACAGTCGATCGTAGCATAGAAGCTCGCAAGCCAATCCATCCCAAGGACCGCATCATAGTTGATGATGTCGTGGACAATGAAATCAGCGTAAAGCTCATGTCCACAGACCACCAACGAGCAAGAATTGCAACCAAGATGCACCGAGACCACGCCATTCCCTGTGACGATATTCCAACTCTTGGGAAGAGGGGACGTCGACAAGGAATGCTTCTCCACGAAGCTCCGAGAAATAATGCACATCGATGCACCAGAGTCAAAGAGAACTCGTGCAGGAAATGTGCACACCAAAACCACACCTAACAAGCAATTAACAATCAAACCCTAGTCTAGCAACCAATCATGTTCAAGCAAACAACACAATCTAACAATCAAAACCAGCTAGGAAAGTAACAGCTAGATTAAGGATTACCTGCGATAACCTCATCCACAGCCTCGCTCTCCACAGCGGTCATCAGAAAAGCCTGCCTCCTTGGCGGAATAGCCTGCTGGAAAGCCTGTCTCTGTGGAACAAGAGCTGCTCCACGTCCAGCAGGAACAGACGCTCGCTGCTGCAACGGCTGTGCTGCAACAGGTGCCCTCCGCAACTGATTCGCATGCCGATAATCCTTCGCGACATGAGAAGCATCACCACAAACCAAACACTGGCCCAGAAACTTCCTACACTGATCCTTGATGTGGCCAGGCTTGCCACAGAAATGGCAAGTCTTCTGATTAGGCCCTCCTGGCCTCTTAAACTGAGCTGGATGATTAGGCTTGAAACCAGGCCTAACCACCGCCCTGGCCTGCTCCATAGGCCTCTTCCTAGCACCGGAAACATGTCCTCTCCTCTGACTCAGGTTCAGCTCTTGCCTCCTCGCAACGACCAGAACCTTCTGATAAGAGTCCAGATCAGAGGAAGACACGAAACTCTGAAGCTCCAAAGCAAGTCCCTGCAGGAACCTCTGAGCCCTCTCATCAGCATCCTGCACCATCTTCGGTGCGAACCGACTCAGCCTAGTGAACTCTTGGTGGTACAGGTCCACCGTCAAGCTCCCTTGCTTCAGGTCAATAAAGCGCTGCAGCATCTCCTTCCTAGCAGCCTTCGGAAAGAACTCCTCATCAAACCTGGACTTAAAGGTAGTCCAAGCTATCGGCTCCACCAACATCTTCTCTTCCACATCCCACCAGTTCCGAACATTATCCTTGAGTTGCCTCTTCGCCAAATCAACCCATCCAGCCGGGGTGATCTTGGCCATCTTCAAGTTATCCTCAATGTTCCGAATCCACTCATCGGCAGCCAGAGGACCCTCAGACCCATCAAAATATGCGGGACCCAGCTCCCGAAATTGCTTCGCTCCCGGATCGGAGCGAGGGGCATCCGGAAGTGCCCGGGCAGCTCGAGCAAGTGGAGCATTCTGGACTTGCAGGAGCACGCCCTGCTGCACTTGCATCATCTGAAGCATCATCCGCATCATCTCTCCATTGGTGGGTTCCCCCTCAGGCTCCTCATCATGAGGGGGCGCACCACTACCTCCACCACAGGTGAATCGCCTTCCTACCATCTAATGACACAGAAAACGAAGCAGATTAGACTCATAGCTTATGACTCGGACGTCGAACTAAGTTTATTGGACGTTCTAATATTATTATCGTCACTCCGATAATCGCAGTTACAGAAGAGACCTGCATGGGCCACCAACAAAACCTGTCACGCCCCGCTTCCCTAAAATGGAGGCGAGACGTGAAAAGGTCCGCACGAGAGTGGAGCTGTGAAGCCCCAAACCCGATAAGCGTCAATAAAACATAAGCAGGTCCCTGTAACCACAAACGGAACGACAATAATAACACGAGGAGAGACAGAAATAAAATCTCGTATCTCATAATTTGTCCAACATGAAAATTAAGTTCAACATCCAGAAAAGCCACCAGGCTAAAAGAAAGAGTCTAAAGGCCCAGAACAAGGCCAACAAAAGGAACAACGTAACAAAGTATAGGTGCTACGCACCGACAACAAAACAGCAGTCTAAACAAAAGGGAAAGCTCAACGAAGACACTAGGACTGGTCCCCAGTGTCCACGTACTCCTCGCCAAACACAGGCTCGGGCTCGGCGTCAGCAAACACCTCGTCCTCAACAATGTACTCAGGCTCAGGGTCTAACATGTGTCACCCAAACGAGTAAAGGGGCACATGTCAGCAAGTCTAAAAGACTTGGGCAAGGAAACTGAAAAGGAAGGCAACTAGCAACCTAGCAGTTATAGTATGCATGACATGGCAGTTATAACATGAGTGCACAAGCAAGACATGGTGAAACAATAAGTACAAGAGAACAATTATCGGGACAAGTCAAGAGTAGCCAAGCTACTAACAATCTCAATCATTTCACTAGTCACGTTTCAAGTTGTTTGTAGATGTTTACGCCTTACAGCTGAACGGTTTGGCATTCACGCTGATTGGCCGCTTAACACTACCCCCGAACCCAGAGTTTACGCCTTACCACTGCAGTTGCTGATCGGACAGACTCCCAGTTGATTGGCCGCTTAACTCTTACCCCCAATACCCACATGTGAACGAGCCAGGGTCCCCGCACACGAGCTCAGTAAATGAGCCAGGGTTGCCCCGCACAGGAGCTCGCATTCTAGTTCACGACTCATAAGCATTTGGCGTAGGGGTGCACCTAGCCGGAAACAAGTAGTTCGGGCATTGGCTATCAACCAACACATGGCCCGCTTCTGGAACACGAGCCAGGAAACACAAGTATCGTAGCGAAACTACGCAATCACGGAAACACTTAAAGAATGCAATGACATGACAATTAATTTGCGTACCGTTAATGGAAATTAAACATGACATGGTAATTGTGCAACATGATAAATGTCGGATCTAGCTTCGTTGTCAAGCTAGTTCCTAAATTTGTGCCTAGGCGAGTATCATTTCTTCGCCTAGTCTCTTTTACGTCTACAACAAGCAAATGGCCTAAGACATGGCCCAAAACCCTAGGTGGCAAGTTTCACTTGCCTAGCACCGAGGATGACGATCAACGAGGCCGTCACACGGACGCTAATCTACGGGGAAGTCGCTGTTATAGAGAAACAATCACCAAAACAACATTCATTTCATTAGGGTTTCACAAAAACACAACGGGTTATGAAAACATTAAGGGATCGATTATTACCGTATCGGAAGCGGAAGAATGACACCGAGCAAGCACGACGACGGAAGAAACGCTCCAGGGAACCTAGGGTTCAGATCTGGAAATGGATGGAGAAGTTTGGAGAAATGGGGTTTTGGGGGATTTTTGGGGGTTTGATGAGATTTTGAGGAAGATGAGAGGTAAAATGTGTTAAGTGAGGGGTTGGATGATGGATTTTGGGCTTGGGATGAAGGAATAAGGGTTTGATGTAGTAGGGGGCTCAATGGGGGAGAAATTAGGTTTAGAGTTGAAGAAGATGAAGAAGAAAATGTTTGGGAGGGCTATAAATAGGAAGGGCTGGCGGCTGCCCAGAAATTAGGGGTTCGACACTGATTAGTCGGTCAGAGAACAACCACTGACCGACTAGTTTGGGAACTAGTAGGTCGGTTGACCAACGCAGACCGACTAAGTCCAAACAGTAACTCCTGAGAAATTTACAAAGCCAACTAGTTGGTTCAAGAAGGTTTTCCGACCGACTGGATCGTCATCTAGTCGGTCAGTGCCCCTTCTTACACCGGCTAATGAGCACCAAAAGTTCCGAAATGGAGCGCGAAGCTCCAGGATTGATTCCTAAGACTCCTAGGCTTGATCTAACAATAAGATATAACCGATATGAAGCCCGTCACGAATGACTTACTCCAAAATCGACGATTCTAAGGAAGAAGCGAGAAAAACACGACGAAACGATCGAAAATGAAAGCTACGGAGAAGAAAACCACACATGAGGAGAAAATCCACCAAAACATATAATATAACATAATAAATCCAGATACAAGAAAACCAGTCGTTACAATATATGATTGAAATACGTGTATGAATTTGACTGACTATGATGGGTATAAGTGTATGACATACGTGAATATATATATATATACACACATGTTGGTAGTGATAATGTTTGACTACCTAGTGCATATATAAGCACTTGTAATGACTATACCTGGTTTGAATTATAATGTGACATGATTGGGGTAGTTACTAGAGCGACTAGATATAATAGAAAGTCCGAGGACGGACTTTATTCTAAGGTGGGGAGGATGTAACGACCACTTTTCGTTGTACGTTGTTCGTGCACGTGCTTTTGACCGTGCACGTGTTTATTTTAGACTTTGTTTGTTTGTGAACACTTTGTTGTGATATGCCGTTGTGAACGTCTCTGAGAGTATTAAATAGTGGCACTATTTTGGAACGACAATTCTCGAGTCGTTTTCCCACAATTTAATCTTATTCGATGAGACGTTGTGATTTTCACTTTTGACGAGAGACGTTTCTATTTTTAGTTTCGTCGTCCGATATCGAAATTGAGATCCGTCTTCTTATTTAGCTCACTTTCATCATCACGATCACCCCGATATTTATTTTATAATTTTTGGAGTTTATTTGACCACTTTTATATTTTTATCAAGGTTTAAAATATTTTTAAAAGCTAGGTTTTAAATTAATTTCGGCCAAAGAAAATTTATTTGAGTTTAAAACGTTTTAAAGAATTTTTGAGCCAATTTCCAACTCATTTGGGCCGCACCCTAGCCTTGGGTGAGTTGGAAATGGTGAGATTTGAATTTTAAATTATTTTAAACACCTAATCCCATTAGGATTAGCCCTAGACCTAGTCAATCCCTCTTCACTATATAAACAACCTTTAGGAAGACCTATTTTCGCAAGAAAATAACCATAGCCGCTTCCAAAACCCAAATTTGACGTTGCGACGAATCGTCGCAACGTTGCGACGAACTTTCCCCGCACCGACCGATGAAACATGCCCAAATTCCCCGCTCCGACCGGTGCTTCCGCCCGCACCCGCATCCGCTCGCACCCCGCTGCTGCCGCCTGCTCTGTTCTCCCGCTCCGACCGAGAGGAGCTCTCGGTCAGACCGAGAGCTCAAGCCCGCATCCCGCTCCACACAGCCGTCCGCACCAAGCCCGCTCTGTCGCCCCGCCTCCGCCCGTGTCTGACCGAGCGGATCACCCGCACCGACCGAAGACGCAACGTTGTAACGTTGGAAGCCCCGCATCCGCAGCGCCCGACCGGTTCTGTCCCCCGCACCGACCGACGAATTCCTCCGCACCAAGCCCCCGCCCGCACCGCTGCAGCCCGCTGCGCTGCAATCCCCGCACCGAGCGTGCCCGACCGAGAGAACTCCCCGCACCGAGGCTGTACGACCGAGAGCCATTCATCGCAACCCCGCACCCGTCGCACCACTTGCCACAGTGGGCCCCCCAAGTTCTCCAGAGGTATTGTGGGTCCCCTATTGGTCCCTAGGACTACTGTGGGCCCCACCTAGGTGCTTTCTCTCCGACGATTGGCCGTGTACGACGTTGCGACACGTCGTAGCCGTCGTCGCACGTGCTAGCTTTGGAATCTGGACTCGTTGCTCCGGTTGATGCTCTGAACTTTCCAGCGAGGAATCTATGTTTGGAATCTGGACTTGGAGCGCGTTCTTCTATTCCAACCCCTGGCGTCGCTACCCGACGCCAGTGTAGCTTTCGCGTCGTGTTGAGGTAACGCTTTGCACCCCCCAACCCATTGCCTACTAATCAAGACTAAAATTGATGTTTTTAAAATGTTTTAAATGTTTTAAATTCACTAATCAAGATTAATAAAACGGATGTAGGCCGGTGGACTTGTACACGTAGGATATTGTGATTTTGGACTCGATGGACGGTGTGCTCAGACGTTGTACTTGCAGGAAAGTGAAACTTGCCAACTCTTGTGTAGGGCCATGTTTTTAGGCCACTTCCTTGTTTTTAGCGTAAAAGAGACTAGTCAGTGAAATGATAGCTGGCTAGACGCCTACTTGATCTAGTTTGACAACGAAACTAGATCCGTCACCTAAAATGATCTAGCTTGACAACGAAGCTAGAACCGACTCTTTAACTTGTTGATCTTGCATACTAAACTGTCATGTTTACTTTCCTTACCTGTACGCTTTACTACTTGCCATGTCATGTCGTCCATGCATTGAATGTCGCATTCGTAGCACACGCTACAATACTTGTACTTGTACTTCTTGTCCGGCTAGGTGCACCCCTATGCCATCATGAATGCTACTTCCTGGGAACGGGCCTCATGTGTTGGTCAAAAGCCAATGCCTGGTTTCCTTGTCCGGCTAGGTGCACCCCTATGCCATCGTGATAAAACACTTCCTGGCTCGTGATCCAGAAGATGGACGCCAGTCCATATACATGTGGAGGGGTAGGGATAAGCGATCACCTGAGCTTAGGAGTGGCCCGATCAGCCACTCTAGCCAGAAGGCGTAATCTCTGTGCACGCGGTGCTTACTTTACTTGTCTTGTACTAGTGAGTGTTTCTTGAAAAACTTAACATCCATGTCATGCTCGTACTTTACTTTACTTTACCTTACTTGTTGTACTTATACTTTAACTGCCATGTCATTGCATTCATGCTAGAACTGCTAGGTTGCTTTACTTTTGACTACTTTCAATTTCCTTGCACAAGTCTCTTGTAGACTTGCTGACATGTGCCCCTTGCTCTTTTGGGTGTCACATGTTAGGCCCTGAGCCAGTGTCCGTTGCTGAGTACGTGATGTTTTGCTGATGCTGAGTCTGAGTCCATGTTTGCCCAGGAGGAGTTTTGCGGACACCGGTGACCCTTGCTGAGCTTCCTTTTGTTTTTGTTTTTGTTGTTAGTTGTCGATGCGTGGCACCTTTTCTCTGTACGTTGTACTTTTGTTGGCCATGTTTGGGCCTTTAGACTCTTTTCTTTTGGCCTGGTGGCTTTTCTGCGATGTTGGAATTTATTATTATGGATATTCTGAGATATCTCTTTTGTCTCTTTTCGTTATTATTATCTTTATTTCGTTTCGCGTTGCAAGGACATGCGATATAATGTTGATTGACGCTTATCGGACTTGCAGCTTTGTAGCTTCAAGTCTGAGCGGACCTTCTCACGCTTCGCCTCCACATTTTTGGGAAGCGGGGCGTGACATTAGTATATGAAGTATTACTACTAAGTGCTAATAGTGAGAGTATATCTTATTGTGGTTAGTGCTAAGTATTATTTGGATGACCTTGTGTATTGGTCGGGATGTATTATTAATAATAGTAGCATGGTACTACTATTATGTTATTTTATAGCAATGTTGTTGTAAGTGTTAATGGAAGTATTAATATGGGTGGTATTGGTTGTTGTTATTAGTATGCCTAAAGATATTATTATTGGTATTGTTATTGTTGGTGTTGTAATGAGATTATAATGAGATTATTAATCTTACTATTGTTGCCTTGTTATGGGCATTGTTTTATTATTAATAATGAAAAGATTATTATTGTTGTTGTTGTTATTAATATTATTATTGGTGTGTTTATTAGTAATGATTATTATTAATATAGTTGGGCCTTAGCTAATTTTATTAGCTAGTAGGTTGTTTGTTGGGCCTTGTTCTTGAGCTTGAGACATTAGAATGAGAGATGAGATTTTTATTATTAAGGATGACATTTTTGTAATTAAGTTAAAGGAGAGAGTGTATAGTAGCATGCCATGTGTAGAGAATGTCATACTTGTAATTAGGTTTTGGGTTGTGTGTATATGAGGGATGTGAAGTTTGTAGAGGGTTACAAACTTGTAAATAAATGGAAGCTTAGAAGAAATATCTTTCCTTTTTAATTATTTCTCAATTTTCTACATTCTTCTAAATTCTTCTCATTCTTTCCTTTTCTTTTTCTTTTCTTTTTCATTTTCTCCATTTTCTTTCCTTATTTGCGCGGCGGGGGGCGGGGGGGGGGGGGGGGGGGGGGGGGGGGGGGGTGGGGAAATTTACTCATGCACAAAAAAGAAAGGAAAAAAAGGAAGGAGAGAAAAAAAAGGAAGGAGGAGTGATGGAGGGAGAATTAAGGAGGAGCTTGTAAAGGAAAGAAAAGATGATGAAAAGAAGAGCTAAAGGCCTTGATTGAAGGAAGAATAAATGGAGCTTAAAGAGGAAGAGATGAGGATTTCATCATCCCAATTTGAGGTAGGAAGCCAACTTTCTCTATTATGTTATTTGCATGGCATGTTGAATTAAAGATCTCACTTTGTTGTAGAATTGCATCTTTTAATTAAAGTTAGCATCTTTATAATTTGGTGATGTTAAATTTAGTTCCTTATTAATTGGTTGTGTAATACTTGGCATGATGTTATCTTTAATAGAAATTTATGAGAAAAATCATAACTTTGTGTTGTTAGTCCACATCATTTGTTGATTCATGTGGCAAAGTTGTGATCTTTACGGTATTATTTAAAATTGCCATCTTTTTCATGCAAGTTGTTCTCTTTTTCTTCCAAGTTGTTATCTTTATCAAAGTTCAAATGTATATGGTGATATTTTGATGTAGTAGCCTTGATATAGTGGTCTCTTCATTTAAGGGTCATGTATAAAGTTATTAACTTTATGGCAAAAATTGTGCTAATGAGATTAGAGTAGTGTTCTCCTCATTTTTGTGAGGAAGAATGGTTGCTAATTAAATTTGGCCATGGGCCTCGTTGGGTATATTGTGAGGCTTAATGAAAAAGAGAGATGAAAGAGGGAGGAGAATACTAAAAGTTGACTAATGTTATTGGACTAGTTCTTGTAACATGAATGTGGGACCTTAGTTGTTATACATGGTGGGAGGGATGTGATGGACATGGCATGCATTCCTGTTGGTGGTAATGTAGTATGTTTGTGGTGGTGTGGTGGGCATGGCATGATGTGCATGACACCTTGTTATGATGTTGGTTATGATATGTTGGAAATGTGAATTACATATTTTTACATGAAGGCATGCCATGATGACCCATGAACCATGCATGTATAAGGCTATTGTCCCATAGCCATGAGAGACCATCTTGTATCCATAAGTCTCACTTTGTATATATATTGGAATGATATTATAACTCACTTCATTTTTTGTAGCTCATACATCTTGCTTTATGTTTCAATTTGATGCTTGATGTTTATTTGTAGTTTGCCTCATGCTATGTCGTAGATGTGAAGTAGTTGTCATTGCAATTATTTAATGCCATGCTCATATGTTTTGTAGCATGATTCACTTGCTTATTTCATGTTTCATTTGCACATTGCCATGGTTTCATGTTAAGTAGTCTCATTTTCATAATAGCATACTAGTGGAAGTTGGCAATTCCTACTGGGTCACGCTGTGACGTGTCCCCATTGATATTTTTCAGGTGATTGGCAGTTGGAGAAGCTAGTTGGCAGAGTTTGGATTGGAGCAGTGTGGGAGATTGATTTTGGGGGTGTTGAGCTGTATTTGGGTATGGTTAGGGGATGTTGCTAATGAGAGGTGTATACTGATGTTATATGTTGTATGTAAATTTGAGTTGTATGTAAGTTGTAAAAGAACTTTGTTTCTAATAAATATGAAGGATGTTTTAATATATGTTGTTCTTATGTGTTGGTTTTAGTTTGGTGGAACTTTGGAGTTGCATTTAATTATGGAGCATTACGTGTACTGCCCAGCACGTGCACAGTGGGCCTGCTAGTGTATTCGTATTGTAATTTTCTTTTCATTTAGTAACACTCGCTTCTTGGGGTATCCTGGGGAGCGGGGCGTTACATCGACTAGTCACCATTTTTAAAATAAAGTCCATATACAGTCCCATTAAAAATAAAATACAACTCGGGAACCCACATGTGGCCCCTATTCTTCTAGAAGTAGATCTTCATCTTCATTGGACGTGCATCTATCTTGAAATTTATACAATTTAATCTTTACTACAATTTCTCTCAAAGGAAGAAAAAAATGCAAGAAAAATAAATGATGACAAATAGCCGATCCATAACCACAACAAAATATCAACATTCGTCGCAGAAACATCAACAAGGCAGCAGGTATTCATTTATTCATCATATGCATGTAATATGTTTGAGCGCAAATTCATGCTACTGGCAATGAAAGTATGCAACATCACATGTATTTTTAATGAAATAAAATATTTTTGTTGAATAATTAATTGGACCACATGGAAACGTCATTACCCGTTAGATTAGTTGTCTAACTAAAGAGCTGTCTCGGGATCCTCATAATTATTAAACGTGAAAAATAATAATATAATCCAACATGAAAAATACGATTGATGATGATTTACATATTAGAATGAATCAGAAGTATTTAGGAAAAAATTTGATCAAGAGTAAAAAAATCCTGATTAATTTCTGAAAATAGCCTTCGTTAAAAAACAGAAAAACCCTAATTAGGGTTTAGCGACGACGGCATGAATACGTACGAGCTAACTACTGTGAATTTTTCTGATCAAGATATGAACCCTAATTTGATCAAGATATTTTTCTGATATCTGTGCTAACTACTGTGAATTTTTGAATGCAGAATACCAATTTAATGAAGAAATACGGTCGAAATACGCTAGAAATACGGTGCAGATATGTACGAGCCTTTTCAGCAATATACGGGCGACGTGGCACGATTATAGCCGTCGATCCATTGATCGGACGTCCACAAAAGAATGTACGAATGTGCAGCGGAACGAGTAACGCGAGGCCACGTGGCAGAATTTGGACCGTTGATATCGCATCGGACGGCTCACGAAATCCTGCTGAAGCAAAGCAGATCCGCACATCGCACTGTCCACGTGGCATCCATCCGCTCCATCCCGCTCGAACGGACGGACTCGTTCAAGCGGAGATGCGGCCTGTTTCCATCCGCACGATCGCGATCCGACGGCGCAGAAATGATCCGAGTCGAATTCAAACAAGAGATGAGGAACGGGCGACGTGGCATCATCTGGATCGTCCATCTCTTGATCCGACGGCCTAGATCGAATCCGAGTTGTGCTCGGATGCAAAGTGGGCGGAGACCCGCTAAGGCCACGTGGCGAGTCCACATCTCATCCTGCCCAGATCGTGCGGCTCAGATTTGCTCCGACCTATTGGATGTGGGTTAAAGCAATCGAATGTGGATTTTGGACCCAATAACATTCTAAAATCTGCAATGCCTCTATATAAGCGTATTTTAGGGGTTTGGATGTATTCTGGCGTATTTGGGGCTCTAAGAGTCGATTTGGCCGTGAAATTTGGAGGCCCTGGAGACAGAGGCCAGGGCTATCATCTGAAGGAGTTTGGAGTTCAATTTTAGAGATTTGGTGATAAAAATCTAAACTTTACTCTTGTATTTTGCGTATTTAGCGCGTATTTTGAGCATTGATGATGTATTTGTCTATGAATATTGATTCTCTTCTCTCCATGCGTGGATAGTACCCTCATGTGCTGGTTGTGATGTAGTTAGACCTCTGTAATCTTTGATTTTAATATCTTTTCACCCTAATTTGCACGTTATATCGCGTATTTTGCTAGTTTCTACATGTATTATTCAAGTATTATCGTTGTGTGTACTTGTATCGAATATGATCCTTGCGGACTTATTCGTGGTGTGATCCTTGCGGACATCACCGTGACCCTTGCGGGTACATAAGCTTATTTTCCTCATGAAACTAATATTTTATTCGATACTTAAGGCACTTTTCGATGTTCATGTATCGTTATATTTTCCGACGTTCTCATGTCCTTGCGAGGTGAAACGTTGAGTTATAGAAAAGATATTAATAATCATTGATTGCATAGACCCTAATGAAATCACAACTAACACATACTCTCCATATTGATACCCCAACATCGCCTTCCCCGTAGTTATCATAAGACTTTCTTTATTATTTTAATCCATCAGTTACCTTTATATCTGACAGGTGGTTATTTCTCATCGTTTGATTACTCTTTATAAACTGAATTTCGTGATTTTGCAGGTCAGTTGTCCCATGGATATGATACCTGGACTCACCAGGATTATTACTTGTTCGATCTCCTACACTTGGGAGTAGCGCTCACACATTTTGAGATGAGTCAATCATCCTTACCCTCTCGAGATCCACAAGAAATAGAGATAAAAACAGATTTTTATAGTAAAAAAAATCAATTTTTAGAATTTAAATCGACGTTCTACCTCGTAAAAATTTGATTTTTAACGTAAAAACGTTGAATTTTCATCCAAAAATGATTTTAAAACTCTTTTTAAAAAGAGATCTATGTTAAAAATGTGATTTTTCATACAGATCTAAGTAAAAAATAGATCTAATAAAGAAAAACACAGATCCATCATCATGCACATGAAAATTTAGATCTAGGGGATATGGATGATTATCTCTAGATCCTACCCGTCGGATCTAGCGAAGTTTGGAGTAGGAAGCCCAATCCGTATCCTCGCGATTCGTCAATCGGCAGGAGTTCGACTCAGCTGACGAGCGTGCTGATAACGTGTTATGCATGAACAGGGGCGTAACTACATGCAAACTGCCCTGGGCAGCTGCCCAGGGCAAAAACAAAATAAATAAATGTTTTTTATTACCAGTAAACAACAGTTATTTGTGGTCCAGCGGAAAGGCGCTTGTCTTCGTTGCTAGCGGCGTGCGTTCGATTCCCAGGGGATTTTGTTTTAATAAATTATTAATCAGCATTATCACTTTTGCTTGTGGTAGCTGATATCAATGCTGCATCAATTGGTTTTAAGTTTCACTTAAATCTAATTAAGCTCTCTTCTACCATGAAATAAAAATAATAAAATTCAAGTGCTTTTTAAGAGGAAAGTGTGGTGATCCGTGTTGGGGGGAAGGGATTTTTTTAACTCAGGAAAAAGAGAAAAATAGGGGAAATGCTCTTGAATCAACATAGACCTCTGAGCTCTAACGTGCCCATGACTCTGACGACAGAGCAACCACCATGAAAATCAGCAATTCGGTTTCACACCTAAAAAATCTACCTTATTTATCTGTTGATATCTAAATCCTTTATATTTTGAAATACCATAAATTCAGACCAAACATGACAAGATGATATTGCATATTAAATAAAAGTCCAGAAATTTTACGTATTACATACAGTAATCATGTCATTACTATATAAAGTCGTTTGTACATTAGATACATATTTTGTATTGTAAAGCGTGCTTTTTATTTCGTCTCCTAATAGTGTTTATATTTTTTCTTTTTTTATTTTGATTTTGATTCATATACTAATGCAGCATGCTTGGACCGAACTGTATTCAACTTGCCCGAGGCAGCTCCTGGAAAAAAAACTAATTTTTTATTATGTATAATCACCTTCCCCCACCTCTCTCTCCCTCTCTCCCTCTCCACCCTCCCTCTCCCTCTCCCTCCCCCCCTCCATCCCCAAAGTACCTCTCACTTCTCTAACTCTTTTTTCCCTCTAACTCTCACTTTGCTCTATCTCTGAATTAATGTAAAAAAATCTATATTAATCGTTATTTTCCTATGCTTGTGTATATGTATTAATATTAAAAAATGCTCTTTAATAATTACTTTATGGATCAAATATTATTTTTATATACATGCATGTCCATATGTATGATACTATTTTGAATATATCTATAATACTATATTGTAGGCTTGTAGCTATTATCAATAAATAATTAATGCATGTTAATGTTTATTTTTTTGTTTTGATATTTTTAAATAATATTCTTTACATCATTCCTGTTTTCGTCCAGGGGAAAAAAAATTTCTGGTTACGCCACTGTGCATGAAGGTATTGACTACTGAACCCATAGCCCTGTATTTATAGGAAAATGATTACATAATGGGTAGATACCCTAAAGACAAGTGGGCTCCATATGGGCCTACGAAATCCCATTCATAACAGTATGATTATTTTTTAAATTAGTAACAAAATTACCTAAAACCATATTGTTAGATGTGATAAACTTTTATCATTACTGAAATTGCAACATGATGGTTTAAGTTTGACATGAAGCACATGGGTAGAAAGTTAATAGTATTTTTAAATATTATTCTATGTATCATCTTTATTTTTTCCCATGGCAAAAAAATCCGTGTTACGCCATTGCCTATAACAAAAAGTGTGGAATAATTTTGAATAACTTCTAATCTACTGAAATAATATGAAAGTTTGCTAGTTTTACATGGTTACGAATCATAATATACGGTGTTGCCGCCAAACAGACACAAAAGGCTCGTTTCCTCCTCCCACTTTTTTAAAGAAATATTTTGGCATTAATTAGAATAATTAATAGAATTTTTTTGATACATCGGAATCTAATTAGATTTGGAATCATACGGAATAAACAGATATGAAAATATTTTTATTTCCAGAAACATAATTTATGATGCTTGGTTGACAGTTGAGAAAAAATTGAACCAAAAATTATGGAACAAACACTTCGATTTATATTTTTGCTTAACGATGACTACATTGATTAGAGTCTAGACTAGAGTATTTAGTGAAGCTTTTTTTACTTTATGTACAAGCAAGGGGTTCATTTATAGTAACTATTAATGCTTTGCATGTACCGACTCAATCCAGTATTTTAGAAGCAACAAGATACTAAATGGGGATACTAATATTTAGAATTCAAAATACTTCCTAAAATTAATTTGCAAACCATATTAAGAAGGATAATTTAGTCACAAGTTTTTCCACCAACATTTTCATTATAAATCAAGCTTCCAACATGTTTCAAAGCGTGTGACCTCTTCCTTCAATTAATCTCTGTTATTGCTTTTCATTGCCAATATGATTACATGCATTGCTTCCCTCAACCTCGGAGATTTCATGAAAAATATCGCCGCACAAGTGAGACATATCGCATCTTATTCATGTTATATTTCATTGTCGATATGCTTTTCATTGATATTTCATTCATTACTATCTTGCAAGTTCAGATCAAGAACTTGTTGATGAAGGTTCTTGGGGGCCATCAGAAGGAGGCAGGAGACTTAGAGGAAGCCAGGGTTGACGAGTCCGACGAAGGAAGAAGAGATGAATGGATAGCAGAACCCGAGCCCGGTGTCCTCCTGAGCATGGTGTCTCTGAGCAACGGATGCAATGATTTAAAGAAGATCCGTTTCAGGTAATAGTTAAGTTTATGAGGTGCGAGTTTGCGACCACATCTTTTTATTCAACAATGTTTTATAAAAGGAACTGCAAGTATGATGACGGTATCAAATAAGAAAATGAAAAAAACTATTGTTTTCACAAAAGCAAAGAAAAATTATTGTGCAGCAATCATTTTTTTTTGAGTTAATTTTTTTATTATTTACAATCTTAAGTCAAGTCGTATAGGGTGCAACTCTAATTAGCTTCTATCAGAGATCTCTCTTATGTTCTTTACTAATTTGTGAGGTACCATAATTTAGGATACATGGCATGTTGATTAATAATGAGCTTTCAATTAACCGTTTGTTTCTAATATAGTCTTGCAATTACCATTTAATATTATGTCACAATTATTATTTATTGTGTTTCAATGGTTCACACCTTCTATTGCATGTTGACCAGCAATGAGATGTTTGATTCCTTCGGCGCTCAAAAATGGTGGAGCGATAATTTTGATGGTATCATGGAGCTCTACAGCATTCACCATGAAAGCCGACCATTAACACCAATTGAATCTGATGACGAGGTACTTCAACTTTTTTATAGTTAACTTCTGCTCTTTATATTAAATTGTGTACTGGATACTAGAGAATAGATCCAACTCCTGTAGGAAACAAGAGATATATAAAGAGGAAGTCTCATTGTATTGTTTATTTCCAATAATGTCTCTATGGATCATGCACTTCAAATATTGATTTTGTTTTATTTCAAAGATACTTTCTTATGTTTAGGATTTTACATTGGGGAAATTTCACTAAAATACCTACCTAACTTGATGCTTGAGCACAGTTCTGCTAAAATATCTAACGTTTCAAACCTCTCAAGTTGCTACCAAAGGTAATGTCTTGGCAGCAACAATTTTGGCTAAAATACCCCTTCATGAATTTAAAAATATCAAATTTCTTTCTTTACTAAACCTGACAATCTTCATCTCCATTAAAATCATTAATATTCAACAAATTAACAAAGAACCAATTTGCCTCTGAATGGATTTTGTTTCAGCAAGAAGAAACCCCTTCTCCTCCTCCCCATCCAACCCCTCCCCAAAATGACCCCATTTCTCTGATCCCAAAGGAGAAGATTAAAGGAACAACAAATGAAGATTAAGGGAAATTGAATCACCCTAAAGACCATCAAATTCTACATCCTCTCTGTTCTATTCTCGTTCTAAAAAAAATTGAAGCAGAAAAATTTCTCAAACATTCTTAATCTGATAATAATTTCTCAAAGATTGAGAAATAGTAATTGAAAATTGAAAATTGAAAATTTTCTCAAATATTTATTTGAACCTTGAGAATTGATTTTTGACACTGAATTACTTGAAACAAAAAATTTGTCAAACATGTCTCTAGAACCAAACCATCACATAATTTCTTAAACGAAAAATCCATGACTAAACTGAAATGATTTTTAGGTTCCATGGCTTTCATGATTGGGTTTCATGGTGTCCATGAATTTCATGTTATGAGAGAGATTGAGAGGATGATAGGAGGAAGAAAATTTAGAAATTGTGTATGAGTTTTAAGGTGTTGGCTGCAAATTCATGGTATCAACGAACATCAATTACCTCCTCCCAACACAAGTTACATCTGTTTGATAATCAAGAAGAATATTAGCATTTTATTATGGCTAACTTGTTTGTTTTAATGGAGTTGACAGGCTGAAGAGATTTGACGAGATAGAAGCAATAGAGTGATGGGAAGACAACAAAGCCAGATGTTTAGTGTTGAACATTATATTCCATAATGTGTTGAAGCACATTCTGTATATTCTTTACAATCTATTTAGACTTTTTTTTAAATGATGGTCAGAAGTGTTTGATGTTCTTTTATGTTTCCATCTTGCAATGTACATATTTTTCTTAACATGATTGTGATGTTTTCTGTTGTTTATGTATTGTTTCGCTCATTAATATTGCCACCAATGATCTAATTTGATACAACCGTCTTTAAATCCTTATAGATCTCACTATATCATAAAAGTAGATAATTTCAGATGAAAATAATTTGGGTATTCACTTGAAATTGGGAGATAAAATCTGTTAGAATTGTGTTGGTAGAAAAGAGAGAACATTCCAACTTCTTATTATGTTAATGTCATGCAAGCCCAAAAAATAGTTCAACGTCGGATAAATTAAAAGGTGATGAACATAACTAGATAGTTGTGATTATACTTATTGGCTTAATTAACTATTTGGGTTAGATTAGTTTCCAACTTAGTTTAGTTCTCACTAATTAGAATGTCACGCCAGATGTTTTTGAATCTGAAAATTATTACTCAAAAATGACATAATACAATGTCTCGTATATATTTTTAAAAGAAAGTAAAATGAAATTACTTTATTTTTCGAGTAGTCTATTATCTCCACATGCAACGACAATGAAAAAGGCGATCATGAAACATAAGTAAGAATAAAATGATCTTAGTGCTAGATATATGTTAGGATTGGATGACGTAAAATTGAAGAAAAATAGTGGGGTTTTTCCTACCTAACTTCCATTAATATTTTTTGTTTTTGTTTTAAAGGATTTCTTAAAAATCATATTGTAATAACTGAGTATGGGAATCAAGGAACTTGTCAAATGTACTTATTTTTTTTCCTAATGTACTACCCATGTTGGAACTATCAGCAGCACATGAAGCCCGAACTAGTTATATCATGCTACATAACAAATTAGACTGCTATGTACATTTTGAAAATATTAAAGTTTAATAAAATTTCATTTTGGCTGAATTTACGAAAATTTTAAAATCCGCATGCATATGCATAAGAGGTTTTGGTTTTTTTTTTTTCATATTTTAGATTCTAATATTTAAAATTTGAACCATTAAACAATGTACTTGGTTTCACCGCTGTGTAAACTAATATGTTATTATTTTATGCTATACTCTTAAATAAACCAATACCTCCACTACTAAAAAAATGGCTTTTACCAACATTTTTATGCCAGCGTTTCAAAGGAACGTTGGCAAATGTCTATTGGTATTTCGACATTTGCCAGCGTTTATAAGAACGTCGTCAAATGCTAGACTTTTACCAACGTTTATAAGAATGTTGGTAAATGCTGGGCTTTTTTCGGCGCTTTTCGAAAAACGCATGCAAATGCTAGACTTTTCCCGACACTTTTTTAAAACGTTGGCAAATGCAGGACTTTTCCAGACGCTTTTTAAAAACGTTGGAAAATACTGGAATTATGCCAGCGCTTTCCGAAAAACGTCGGCAAATGCTAGACTTTTTCCGACGCTTTTTTAAAATGTTGGAAAATGCTGGACTTTTGCTGGCGTTTTCCAAAAAACGTTGGGAAAGGCAACACTTTTCCCGACGCTTTTTAAAAATGTTAGGAAATGCTGGACTTTTTCCGGCGCTTTCCGAAAAATGTTGGGAAATGCGGACTTTTTCCCACGCTTTTTTAAAACATCGACAAATACTAGATGTTTCCCGACGCTTTCTAAAAAACGCCAGCAAATGCTGGACCTATCGCAACATCTTAGTGTAAACGTTAGTAAGAAGAAAAGGTTTTAGTTGTAGTCTTGTAATTTTTTAATGGCCAACTTGTAAATAAATGAATTTAGACAAGCCTTAGTGGCATGCTTGTAAATATTTTTAATGGCAAACGTGTGAATAAGTAATATTCAAGACGTTTTATTTTATGTACTTGATATGAAAATGATTTGAGAAAATGGAGTCTTCTTATTTTATGTACGCCGATAAAACACCAAATCACACCCCAATTAAAAAAACCAAAAAATCACATGACAACATACACACTCAAACCCACTCTTCTCATTTTCACCAGTTTTTGCACTCATCGAAACACCCGTATGGATCCCACATCCTGATTGTGTGGGTTGGGTTTTGGGGTGTCCGTGCACTTTGTGCACAGATTATGGATAGTCTATATATATAATCGAGCCAACAATTAGACCACATGTTCATTATTTCTTAATTGTACTGAAAGGTAAGAATGTGACCCTAGCCGGCATAATTCAATGAGCCCTAGACCATATGGACCGAACCCCTTTTCTTTTACAAATCATCACGTACGGTGCCCCCATCTGCTCTGAAACGAAAAATGTAAAAATGTGAAAATATAGAAGAAATATGCGAAAATCCATTCTTTTGGGGTTCAGTTAGAAATTTTATTTAAATGTAACGCTAATATACTATAACTTTATTCTTTTGCTAAATTTATAGCATATTAGTTATAATATGCTAAATTTATAACTTCGGCATGAACCTATTTAAATTTATAACTGAAACCCAAAATCTATTCTTTTGGGGTCAAATCAAATGCAATCCGCATGTAATTAAATATGTGAAAATATAGAAGAAACCCATGATCTGCACGCATTTATATCATCCAATCAAATGCAAGAGTACCAGATCTAGCGGACAAAACCAGCTACTAGTTCATGTTGCAGATCGACGCCACATCAGACGGTCCAAACAAGACCGAACGCTCCCCCATCAACCCTACGCCTCATCTATAAAAACACACGGCAAACCAAAATACCCAAATCGAAGCAACAGAACCAGGAGTAAAAAGTGCCTGGATGAGGAAAGGGAGGGAAGGGACTGGGCAAGGGCGGAACGAAGCGCCACCGGAAAGTTTTGCGTGACAACATCCAGGGGATCACTAAGCCGGTGATACGCCGCCTCGCTCGCCGTGGGGGAGTTAAGAGGATCAGCGATCTCATCTACGAGGAGACAAGGGGAGTCCTCAAGTTCTTCCTCGAGAACATCATCTGCGACGTCGTAACCTACACCGAGCATGCCAGGAGGAAGACCATGACGGCGATGGACGTCGTTTACGCTGCGTCAGGGCCACCATCGTAAAAGGATGTTTATGTACTTTTGGGCCTATGTGCTGGAATGTGAATTCAGGGTCACTGACTTGTTTTGTTAATGAAGGTTTATGTTTTCATGAAAGTTGATCTTTTGTGATGAAATCTTTCAGGATTTAATCCTTCGTTCTCTGATGGTTACTCGTTAGAATTGATGAGTATAGCATATGTTTTAAAAGTAGTATCTTGGAGGGCTAGTCTTAGTTACTACTTTTTATTCTTTAAATTAAGCTTGGGATAAATGAACTTAATTACAATCACAAGCACACAAAAATAAAATCATTTGGATTCAAGATCATCATTTCATTGACTACATGAAATTGCTGGGTTCTTTTCATGAAATCACCTTTATAAACAAGGATCTATGTTAAGAAGGATCAACAAATCCAATTGAACACCAATTAAAAATTTTCAATGAGGCGCATCAACAAATCCAATTTAACGTCAAAAATATACATATATGTACGTTGTCTTGGTCATTTCCCAACGTTTCAAGAAAACGCAAGGGAATGTCTTCGGCATTTCCCAACGTTTCAAGAAAACGCCGGGAATGTCTTGGGCATTTTCCAACGTTTCAAGAAAACGCCGGGAATGTCTTGGGCATTTTCCAATGTTTCAAAAAACGTTGGGAAATGTCTTGGGTATTTCCTAACGTTTCAAGAAAACATCGGGGAATGACTTGGGCATTTCCCAACATTTCAAGCAAACGTCGGAAAATGTCTTGGCGTTTCCCAACGTTTCAAGAAAACGCCGGAGA
Organism: Scilla litardierei; assembly: GCA_030789695.1. Taxonomy (NCBI): domain Eukaryota; kingdom Viridiplantae; phylum Streptophyta; class Magnoliopsida; order Asparagales; family Asparagaceae; genus Scilla; species Scilla litardierei. The sequence goes on from CM061138.1 coordinate 128,166,245, forward strand.
ATGTCTTGGGTATTTCCCAACGTTTCAAGCAAGTGCCGGAAAATGTCTTGGCATTTCCAAACGTTTCAAGAAAACGCTGGCAAAAGTGGGCATTTCCCAATGTTTCACCAAAACGTTGGTAAAACATTTAGCAACACACACTTTTCCCAACGTCTTTACAACGTTTTATAAAACGTCGGAAAAACATTTGCCAGCGCTTCAAAAACGTTGGAAAATGTTTAAAAAAACGTTGGCAAAAGTCCTTTTTTTAGTAGTGCTCTCTTTTTGACAATAAATTCATAAACTCTTATTAGTAATACATTTTGATCAGATTCGTCGCTATTCAACCATCATTTCAAATAATTTTAGAGAACATAAAATTATATAATACGATGAAAACCCAACAATTTGCGCTAATCTATTATACAATTGAGGATTTTTTTTAATCTTTATCCTACATGGCATCAAAATATGACTAGGATAAAATGTTTGGGAGAGTGGGAGCCCAATGGAGTGTGGCTGAGTAGTTGGGTGTGGAGTTGGGTGTTTTGATGGAACCCCCAAACAAAAGCCTACCACATTCCCCTTATTTGCAAGTTTGCCATTATTTTTTCATAAAACCCAAAGACCCATCATCTCCCCTCTATTTACGGATTTACAATCGCTCTTTTTTGGCTTTGCACCCGTGTTTTTTTGCGCTTTATTCCCTGCTTTTGTGCCCCTGCGACGACTGACCCAGTGTTTCTTTTCACCGTCAGTATTGCGTTCGGGAGACGATTGTCCCCGTCGTTCTTGCGCTTGGAAGACGACTGCCCCGTCACCATTTCACCCGTGACCGGCTGTCCCCTCGGTTTCGCACCCAGGAGACGACCTTCGTCGTGCCCTCTGGGCACGGGCATTCGCTAGTGTTTATAATATGTTATGTTATACTCTCTTCTGCGATGTTATGTATATGGTTTTTTTTGGTTGGGTGTGGGGTTTGGTTGGGTGTGGGTTTTGGTGTGATGTTGGGTGTTTTTTTGGAGACGGGCCCAGTTGTGTAATGTGACTGTGTGTGTGTGTGTGTTTTTTGGGGGTGTAACCCCAAAGAAAAGTCCCAACACAGTCACATTAATTACATGTTTGCAATTGCACTTTTATGCAAACATAAATCATCCTCTTCCTCTTATTTACATGTTTTCCATTATTCATTTTCTGATTTGTTCCATCCACTCATGGTTTTTGCACGTTAGCCTATTCTTTTCCACATTTTACCACAGTCGTTACCCAAACACCCACACTTCTCTATCATTTTCCACTTCGCGCAAGCCCCGCATCCTCTGTGTGGCTTTTTTCTTGGTCTCATGCACTATGTGAACAGGTAATTTCTAATCTATTAAACAATTGACGAAGGTTGATGTGACATTGGCCTGTGTGACATCCAAAGAGGGGTGCCACATCACTCCCCATAGAAAAAGCGCCCTAAGTTCCATTATTTACATGTTTGTCATTACCCTTTTATGAACCGAAAAACTATACAACCCAGGTTTTTTCCACTTTAATTGCTACATTTTCCCCTTTTACCTAGCAGACATTATTTTTTCATGATGTTCTATTTTTAATAAAATATAAAACCATATTCCATCCATGTTATTCAACTGACAATAATTAATGGCTAAATTTCAAAAAAAGCTTGTGTTGTGAAGGGAAAAGTAGAGTAATATGTGTAGAAGGTTAAGAGCCCCCTACCCTCATATATATAGCTTTCAATGTGCGCCGGATGCCCAATGGGCCTCATGGGCCTATTAATAACACTTCCCCTTATCCAACCAACATTGAATAAGAGGTGGGTTCTTCAGGATCCGAGTTAGGATAACTGCCTTGTTAAATAAATAATAGTTTATACCTAACTTCCCATGTTTTCGGGATGTGTCTAGGGATGGATACTTCAGGATCCAGAGTCAATGAGGTTACCTCGTCAAAACCTTGACTATGGAAAATCCTGTGGAAAAAAACCAATAGCCAAGGGAAAAGAGTACAACTCTGCAGTTCACCCTCAACTGACCAAGTTTCAGGCTTGCAGATTTCCTATGAATCTATACATCAGTCTCCTATGTATCTATATATTCATAGTCCTCTCATCCTGACCCAGTTTACATTTTCTCACTCTCCTCATCCCAATCCCATAAACAAGTTTCTCAAAGATACTAGTAGGCAGAGATTTGGTAAGCAAATCTGCCAAGTTATTACATGATTGGATCTTCTGTACCTCAATTTGCTTTTGCTTCTGAAGGTCATGCGTCCAGAAGAACTTGTGAGAGATATGCTTCTGTAATGCCCTGATAGCTACTGCACAAGTACTAGAGGGGGGATGAATAGTACTTTAAAATAATCAAGAGTATAATTCCTAATTATTGTGCAAACACAACCAACAATGCGGAATGAAAAGTAGACAACAATAAAAGACCAATGCAAACAAGCGATGTAACTGGTTTGGATCCACCCAAGTCTCCCCGACTTGTTATCGGCGATCCTACGTCCCAGACACCCGGATCCCCTCCGGCTACTTGAGCTAGAATCCTTTAACTCAAGTTTTGCACTATGAAATTCTTGTAGAAACTACTACAAGATCAAATCATACACAAAACGAAATGTGACTCCCACAAACCGGGATCACAAACTTCTATCACAACCGAGAGATAAATTGAAATATCAATGTAAATGAAACAAGGAAATACTTACCACAAAAACATATGCCTTGAGTAAAACTTACTGATTTTAGGGCAAGAAGGATTTTGAGGAAGAAGTAAGTAGCAAACCCTAGCTCCACCAAGATGAGCAGCAATAGATGGCTAGGGAGAAGTTGGTGAGTTGGATTCAAGCTCTTAGCTTGAGTAGCTCACAATGAATGAGAATCTCTCTTGAGGAATTAGGGCTCAAAGAGTAGGGAGAGATTCTTGTGAGAAGAGAGAGCTTCAGAAATGAGAGTTTAATGCTTTCTCTTTGATTCTCTAAATCACAATAAATGGCAGCCTTGAATGCAAGCAATAAGCACATCAAGTATATATAGGAGTGAGAAGAGAGAAGCAAAATTCGTAGCATTAAATGCCCAACGGATCTATTTCTGAAGTTGCTTAATCGGTCTAAGAAGGATCACTGACCGATTAGTTTTGCAACTAGTCGGTCGGTGAACCTTCTTGGACTGACTAGAAGGTTGACAGCAAAGATAGTGAATTCAAGAGATAGAACTAGTCGGTCTAAGAACAAACACCAACCGACTAGTTTGACAACTAGTCGGTCGGTGAACCTTCTTGGACCGATTAATTGATCAACAGTAAGTTAAGCTGAAATTCACAAGGAAAACTAGTCGGTCTAAGAAGGATTGCCAACCGACTAGTTTGACAACTAGTCTGTCGGTAATGCTTCTTTGACCGACTAACAAGTCAACAGTAGCTAGGCTGAAATATAAAAGGATAACTAGTCGGTCTGAGAAGGATTTCCAACCGACTAGTTTGACAACTAGTCGGTCGGTGAACCTTTTTGGACCGACTAATTGGTCAACAGTGAAGAGGCTGAATTGAACTAGGAGAACTAGTCGGTTCAAGAAGGATTTCCAACCGACTAGTTTGTCATCTAGTCGGTTGGTTCTTCTTGAACCAACTAAGATGCATTAGAAGCCATGGAAAGAAGCTATAAGCTTCGGGAAAGTTTCTAATGGCTTCTAAGACAATTCTAGATCAAAGATATGAGCGATATGAAGATTGTTAAGTAAGTTCTACTCAAGGCTTAACATTCTATACGATGAAGCTAGAAGACTATAAAATAAACATGACGAACCGTCTTCAAAGCCTCAATCCGAATCTCTTGACTTCATTAATAATTCCTTGAGCTTCAATGAAGCTTCAGGCACACGATCACACGCTTTAAGAAGACTTGGGGTGTCGCTTGAGATGTACGAAGTAATTTGGCGACGATCTCTATAACTGCGCTCAAAGAGAATTAGTTCACGATATTTATGTTAGTTCATCATCAAAACCAAATCCAGGGAATCAATACTCAACATTCTCCCCTTTTTGGTGATGACAAACCAACATAAATATTAATCAATAATAATGATACAAATGAAATTTACTTACTCCCCCTGTATTGATGACTCGTTAATTCCGAATTAAATAATAAACATAAGCATCAAGCAGACGAGAAAAGTATACAACATGATCCAATTATTGAAATATAGCATCGGAATCCATTTTTATATCTTCACTCCCCCTGAATCTAACATATCAAATTAGATTCACGGTAAGTTGCTTTAAATTATCATTTAGCTCAACGTCATTATTAATTCTCTCCCCCTTTGGCATTAGCAAAAAGAGCGGGAGGAGATCAACGAAAACAATGAAGACTAAATAAAAAATCCAAACACGGGAGTCGAAGACTACAACAACGGTCCAAATGACACCAAGGAAAATATATCGAAGAATATCAAAGCGTGCCAATGAGACCATAGTCGAAAGCGAAAAGTGAAATCATCAAAGCTCAAAATCAAATTCATGTATTGAGTTATGGAACATACTCTCCAATATCAATATTTTTAGCTAATTTAGTGCATGGAAAACAATTCTATGTTTTCATACAAACAAAGCTATTTAATCAATATAATCGTCGAGCGACAAAGTCAACATCAGAGACAGAAATTCAATGTGCACACAGAAATGAATGGCAACACGATGTATATATACATATATATATATATATATATATATATATATATATATATATATATATATATATATGAATACAACAAAAATTATACATCAGCCAACAAAAGTATAGACCATCAGCAGGTCGGTGCACATCATACAACACATGTCACAACATACATCGAAGTGTATCACAAAACATACATACATCAAAATGTATCACAAAACATACAAAAATACACATCCACCCATCTATCCTAGCCCCACTCTCTCACAACAGATATATCGTCCAAATGCTCATGAGAGAGTCCTCCAACGAAAGCTCAGGAGGCGGAAGCAGGATCAGCACCAGCAGCAGGCTGTGCAGAAGAAGTGGTAGTCTCTGGGTCGACTGGAGTGTCCACCAAAGGGAGGGTGGCAGCAGGAGTGCTCTCGGGAGCACGAGCAGGAGAAGTGCCAACAGAAGTATCCTCGGTGTAGTTCCCTGTGAAGCTACTGCACATGTACTAGAGGGGGGGGGGGTGAATAGTACTTTAAAATAATCAAGATAGTTATTCCTAATTATTGTGCAAGAAACAAACGACAATGCGGAATAAACAACAATCAACAAGAATTATCAAACGCAAACAAAGCATGTAACGGGTTCGGATCCACCCAAGTCTCCCCGACTTGTTCCCGGTGATCCTACGTCCCAACCACCCGGAACCCCTCCGGATACTTGAGTTAGAAACCCTAACTCAAGATTTAGCACTATGAAATTCTTGTGAAAAACCTTCACAAGACCAAATCATACAAATGCCATGTGACTCCCACAAACCGGGATCACACCCTCTCTCACAACCGAGAGACACAATTGCAATATCAATTGAAATGAAATATGAAACACTTACCACAAAATCCTATGCCTTGAGCATAACTTACCAAATTAGGGCAAAGATGGATTTTGAGGAGAGAATGTCACCAAACCGAATCTCCACCAAAAAAATCAGCGATCGAAGGCTAGGATGGAGGATGGTGACTTTGGATCAAGCTCTTGGCTTGGAAGGCTCACAATGGAGAGAATCTCTCTTGAGGAATATGGCTCAAAGAGTTGAGGGAGAGATTCTTGTGAGGAAGAGAAAGCTTTAGAATGGAGTTGAATAGCTTCTCTTTGATATCTCTAAACCTCTAAAATGGCAGCCTTGAATACAAGGAAAGAACCCCTCCAAGTATATATAGGATAGAGGAAAGAGAGAGGAAAAATCGTTTCAATTAAAGCTCCAACGGCTCTATTTCTGAAGCAGTTAGTCGGTCTAAGAAGGATCACTGACCGACTAGATTGCCAACTAGTCGGTCGGTGATTCCTCATGAACCGACTAACAAGCTTACAGCCAAATAAGAAAGTTCCAGTCAACATGAACTAGTCGGTCTAAGAAGACTTGCCAACCGACCAGTTTCACAACTAGTCGGTCGGTGAGTGTTCTTTGACCGACTAACAGATGAAATCGAATAGGCTGGATACAAGTTGATTTAGTCGGTCTAAGAACAAATGCTGACCGACTAGTTTATCAACTAGTCGGTCGACAAACGTTCTTTGACCGACTAACGATAAACAGTAACTATGGATGTACAGGGAAAGCTCAACTAGTCGGTCTAAGAAGGATTCCTAACCGACTAGATCGTCATCTAGTCGGTCGGTGACTCTTCTTTGACCGACTAATTGATCAACAGGGAATGAGCTGAAATGACCAAGGACATCTAGTCGGTTCATGAAGAGTTGTCGACCGACCAGATCGTCATCTAGTCGGTTGGTACTTCTTCTTGAACCAACTAAGATGTACTAGAAGCCGAGGGAAGAAGCGATAGGCTTTAGAAAAGTTTCTAATGGCTTCTATGATAATCTTAGCTCTAAGATATGAGCGAAATGAAGATACTAATGTAAGTCCTACTCAAGGCTTAACATTCTAATCTATGAAGCTAGAAGACAATAAATAATACATGACGAACCGTCTTCGAAGCTTCAATCTTCATTCTTCTTAACTTCAATATTGCTCCTAGAGCTTCAACGAAGCTTCAGGCACACGATCACGCGTATTGAGAAGTCTTGAGACGTCGCTTTTGATGTACGTATTCTTTTGGCGACGATCTCCATTACTGTGCTCACAAACAGTTAGTTCACAATATTTATGTTTGCTCATCATCCAAAACCAAATCCAGGGAATCAATACTCAACATTCTCCCCCTTTTTCGTGATGACAAACCAACATAATTAATAATCAATAATAATGATTCAAATGAAATTTACTTACTCCCCCTGCATTGATGACACGTTAGTTCTGTATTCAATAATATTCATACGCATCATGCAGACGAGAAAAATATAAAATTTGAATCCTATTATCGCAATTTAGGATTCTAAATCCATTTTATATCTTAACTCCCCCTGAATCTAACATATCAACTTAGATTCATGGTAATTTGCTTTGATATCAATTAGCACACATTGTCATTATAAATTCTCTCCCCCTTTGGCATTAGCAAAAAGAGCGGGAGGAGATCAACGACAAGATTTCAATGGCTAAGAAATTAAAGCATGAGAGTCTAAGAATACGACCACGGTCCAAATGACACCAAAGTAAAATACCAAATGTAAAATACCGAAGAAAATCAAAGCGTGACAACTTGACCATAGTCGAAAATCGAAAAACGAAACCATCAAGCCATAGGCGAAAATCGAAATACGAAATCATCAAACCATAGGCGAAAATCGAAATACGAAATCATCAAACCATAGGCGAAAATCGAAAAACGAAATCATCACAACTCAAATCAATTTCACTTATTGAGTTATGGAACATACTCTCCAATATCAACATTCTTAGTTAAATAGTGCATGGAAAACAATTCTATGTTTCTATAGAAAGAATTTCTATTTAACTAAGTTAATCGTCGAGCGACGAAATCAACATCTGAGACAAAAATCCGATGTGAAAACCACGTGTAGCAAATACGATACCAAGAGTAACATGCAAAAGTGTTATGCCAAAAACAATACAATCATCATAGAAGTTATGGCATACACAATTCTAGCATACACATTGAAACAAAATGATACCAATGTAAATATTCTAACAATGCATGTATTCAACCTATATGGATACCAAATGTATATATTAAATGTAAGAAGATACTTACAACATTAAGCTCCCCCTACTTTGGTGCATCACTTAAGCACCATCAACTCCATTTGAATGAAAATCTTTGCAAATCAAGGAGTTGGTAGGGTTGGTATCCGATGATGGATTGAACCTAGAAAGCATCATTTTGGTATCCAAAAATCTTTTTGGATCCTATGGGTTAGTGTAACGACTGGCTTTTCATGTATTTGGATTATCTATATTATATATATATGTTTTGGTGGATTTTCTCCTTATGTGTGATTTTCCGTCTCCGTAGCTTTCGTTTTCGTTCGTTTCGTCGTGATTTTCTAGCCTCTTCCTTAGAATCGTTGATCTTGGAGTAAGTCGCTTATGACGAACTTCAAATCGCTCATATTTTAGAGTTAGAGTGATCTTAGAAGCCGTAGGAATCTTCCCGAAGCTTCGCGCTTCATTTCGGCACTTTTCGTGCACCTTACTTGGTTCAAGAAGGGGAACCAACCGACTAGATTGAGATCTAGTCGGTCAGGAACTCTACTGGAACTGACTAGTTCATTAAATCAAAAATTCAGAAGTTACTGTTTACTCTTAGTCGGTCTAAGAACAACCACCGACCGACTAGATGTGAAACTAGTCGGTCAGAACTTGCTCTCAGACCGACTAGTTCCTTCGATTAATTTTACCTGAGTTACTGTTTATCGTTAGTCGGTCTAAGAACAACCACCGACCGACTAGGTTGCAAACTAGTCGGTCAGCCATTGTTCTTTAACCGACTAATTCATTGACCATCTTGACGACCTGAGTTACTGTTTGATTTTAGTCGATCACAGTTGGTCGACCGACCGACTAGTTCTCGAACTAGTCGGTCAACCACTCTTCTTTGACCGACTAACTGCTGTCGTAAACCTAGGGTTTGCCCAGCCGCCGGCTTGTTTCCTATTTAAACCCCCCTTCGTTTCTTTTCTTTCTTTCTCTTCTCTTGGCCATTTTCCTTCCCCCTTGACCTCTGATCTCCCCCAACCTTCCTCTAGCCATTCCTCCCTCCTCAAGAGCTCCTCTCCCTCTCCATTTAGGCCGGCCACCTCCTCTAGGCCGTCGGCAAACCCCCCAAAACCCCCAAAATCCCATTTCTCCAGATTTTCTCCCCATTTCCAGATCTGAGCCGTGGTTCTCCGGATCGTTCTTCCGTTGCCGTGCTTGCTCGGCATCGTCCTTCCGCTCCACTACGGTAGTGAATCAATCCTTTAATATTCTCATAACCTGTTTTGTGATTTTTGTTAAACCCTAATAAAACTGGGTTGGATGTTGTTCTAATATTGATTTGCCATGGCAGCGATCACATCCCCGTAGCTAACATTTTGTGACGTGCCTCATTGATCGTCATCCTTGGTGCTAGGCAAGTGAAACTTGCCACTTAGGGTTTTGGGCCATGTCTTAGGACATTTGCTTGTTGTAGGCGTAAAAGAGACTAGGCGACGAAATGATACTCGCCTAGGCGCAATTTCAAGATCTAGCTTGACAACGAAGCTAGATCCGTCATTTATCATGTTGCATAAGTACTACCATGTCATGTTTAATTTCAATTATCGGTACGTGAATTAATTGTCATGTCATTGCATTCTTTAAATGTTCCAGTGATTGCTGAGCACGCTACACCTAGTGAATTGATTGAGGCTAGGCACCTGCTTTTAGCGGGCACAACCCTACGCCAAATTGTGAACTTAAAAACAAGCTCTTGTGCAGGGCAACCCTGGCTCATTTACTGAGCATCGTGTACAGGGACCCTGGCTTGTTTACATGTGAAAGGGGTAATGGTTAAGCGGCCATTCAACTGGGAGTCTGCCAGATCAGCAACTTCAGTTGTAAGGCGTAAACTCTGGGGTCTGGGGTAGTGTTAAGCGGCCACTCAGTGTGAATGTCCAACAGTTCAGCTGTAAGGCGTAAACATCTACAAATAACTTGAAACGTGACTAGTGAAAAGACTGAGATTGTTAGTAGCTTGGCTACTCTTGACATGCCATGATAATTGTTCTCTTGCACTTATTGTTACAACATGCCTTACTTGTGCACTCATACCATAACTGCCATGTCATGCATACTATAACTGCTAGGTTGCTAGTTTACCTTCCTTTCAGTTTCCTTGCCCAAGTCTTTTAGACTTGCTGACATGTGCTCCTTTACTCTTTTGGGTGACACATGTTAGATCCTGAGCCTGAGGTTACTGCTGAGGACGTGGTGTTCGCTGACGCTGAGTCAGAGCCTGCGTTCATCGAGGAGTTTGAGGACACGGGCGACCAGTCGTAGAGACTGTTTGTGTTATTTTTTAGACTGCTTTTGTTGTTGGTGCGTAGCACCCATACTTTGGGCCGTGTTGGCTTTTGTTGGCCATGCTTTGGGCCTAGACTCTTTCTTTTAGCCTGGTGGCTTTTCTGGATGTTGAACTTAATTTTAATGTTTGGACATTGCTGAGATTTGGGATTTTAATTCTGTATCTCCTTGTGTTATTATCTTTTTCTGCTCGTGGTTACAGGGACCTGCATATTTTTATTGACGCTTATCAGGCGTGTGGCTTCACAGCTCCACGTCTGTGCAGACCTTCTCACGTCTCGCCTCCATTTTAGGGAAGCGGGGCGTGACAGGTTTTGTTGGTGGCCCATGAAAGTCCTCTCTGTAACTGCGATTATCAGAATAACGATAATAATATTAGAATGTCCAATGAACTAAGTTCGACATCCGAGTCATAAGCTATGAGTCTAATTTGTTTCGTTTTCTGCGTCATTAGATGCCAGGAAGGCGATTTACCCCTGGTGGTGGTAGCGCGCCCCCTCATGACGAGGAGCCTGAGCGGGAGCCCACCAATGGGGAGATGATGCGGATGATGCTTCAGATGATGCATGTACAGCAGGGCGTGCTCCTGCAAGTCCAGAATGCTCCAGTTGCTCGAGCTGCTCGGGCAATCCAGGATGCCCCTCGCTCCGAGCCGGGAGCAAAGCAATTTCGGGAGCTGGGTCCCACTTATTTTGATGGGTCTGAGGATCCTCTAGCTACCGATGAGTGGATTCGGAACATAGAGGATAATTTGAAGTTGGCGAAGATCGACCCGGTTGGATGGGTTGATTTGGCGAAGAGGCAGCTCAAGGATAATGCTCGGAACTGGTGGGATGCGGAAGAGAAGATGCTGGTGGAGCCGATAGCTTGGGCTACCTTTACGTCCAGTTTCGATGAGGAGTTCTTTTCAAAGGCTGCTAGGAAGGAGATGCTGCAGTGTTTTATTGATCTGAAGCAAGGGGGCTTGACGGTGGACCAGTACCACCAAGAGTTCACTAGGCTGAGTCGGTTCGCACCGAAGATGGTGCAGGATGCTGATGAGAGGGCTCAGAGGTTCCTGCAGGGACTTGCTTTGGAGCTTCAGAGTTTCGTGTCCTCTTCTGATCTGGAGTCTTACCAGAAGGCTCTGGTAGCTGCGAGGTGGCAGGAGATGAACCTGAACCAGAGGAGAGGACATGTTACTGGAGCTGGGAAGAGGCCTATGGAGCAGGCCAAAGCAGTGGTTAGGCCTGGTTTCAAGCCTAATCATCCGGTGCAGTTCAAGAGGCCAGGAGGGCCTAGTTTGAAGACTTTTCATTTCTGCGGCAAGACTGGCCACATCAAGGATCAGTGTAGAAGATTTCTGTGCCAGTGTTTGGTTTGTGGCGATGCTTCTCATGCCGTGAAGGATTGTCGGTATGCGAATCAGTTGCGGAGGGCACCTGTTGCAGCACAGCCGTTGCAGCAGAGAGCGCCTGTTCCTGCTGGACGTGGAGCAGCTCTTGTCCCTCAGAGGCAGGCTTTTCAGCAGGCTTTTCAGCAGGCTTTTCTGTCGAGGAGGCAGGCTTTTCTGATGACCGAGGTGGAGAGCATGCTGTGGATGAGGTTATCACAGGTAACTCTCCTTCTAGCTGTTCCTTCTTAGTTAGTTTTGTTTGTTAGATTATGTCTGGTTGCTTGCACATGTTTGTTGCTAGACTAGGGCTTGATTGTTAGGCTGTTTGTAGGTGTGATTCTGGTTTGCACATTTCCTGCACGAGTCCTCTTTGACTCTGGTGCATCGATGTGCATTATTTCTCGGGGCTTCGTGGAGAAGCATTCCTTGTCGACGTCCCCTCTTTCCAAGAGTTGGAATATCGTTACAGGGAATGGCGTGATCTCGGTGCATCGTGGTTGCAATTCTTGCCCGTTGGTGGTTTGTGGACATGAGCTTTACGCTGATTTCATTGTCCACGACATCATCAACTATGATGCGGTCCTTGGGATGGATTGGCTTGCGAGCTTCTATGCTACGATCGACTGTCGGAGGAAGAAGGTGGTGTTCGATATTCCCGGACATCTAGTATTTGAGTTCAGCCGGGGTAGCAGTTCGCTCGGTCCGGTCAGGTTTCGGGCCAGGCCGGTGGAGATTGTGGCTATGCAGATGGAGCTGGAGAGGCCTGCTGTAGTGCGTGAATTCGATGACGTCTTCCCTGAGGAGATGTCTGGGATGCCAACCGATCAAGCTCTCGAATTTTTGATTGATCTTATTCTGAGAGCGCAGCCGATTTCGAAGGCGCCCTATCGTATGGCACCCGCAGAGTTGGAGGAATTGCAGAAGCAGCTAGATGAGCTTTTGCAGAAGGGTTATATCAATCCTAGTGTGTCTCCGTGGGGAGCACCTGTGCTGCTGGTGAAGAAGAAGGATGGTTCGCGTCGTATGTGCGTGGACTATCGGGAGCTGAATGTGGTGACCATCAAGAATAAATACCTGTTGCCTCGCATCGATGATATTTTTGATCAGCTTGGAGGTTCGAGGGTGTTTTCAAAGTTGGATCTGAGGAGTGGTTATCATCAGCTAAATGTGAAGAAGGAAGATGTTCCGAAGACAGCATTCATGACGAAGTATGGACACTACGAGTTTGTGGTTATGCCTTTCGGTGTAACCAATGCACTCGTAGTTTTCATGAATCTGATGAATCTGATATTCTACGACTTCTTAGATAAGTTTGTCGTTATCTTTATTGACGACATTCTGATCTATTCTAAGTCGGAGGAAGAGCATGCCTCGCACTTGAGGACGGTGTTGGAGATTTTGAGGAAGCATCGGTTGTATGCTAAGTTTTTGAAGTGCGAGTTTTGGCTGGATAGAGTTGCTTTTCTCGGGCATGTGGTGACTGGAGATGGTATTTCAGTGGATCTCGAGAAGATCAAGGCCATCAGAGAGTGGCCTGTTCCGCAGTCAGCATCTGAGATCCGGAGTTTCCTTGGACTTGCTGGTTATTATCGGCGCTTCATTAAGGACTTTTCCCGTATTGCTGAGCCGATGACCAGATTGACGCGGAAGGATGTGCCTTTTGTTTGGTCGGGTGATTGTGAGAATGCCTTCGGTGTTCTGAGGGAGAGATTGACGACTGCCCCTATTCTTGTTGTGCCTGATCGCAGTGGAGGATTTGAGATCTTTTGCGATGCCTCTGGCAAGGGTCTCGGTTGTGTGTTGCATCAGCATGGGCATGTTGTGGCCTATGCTTCGCGTCAGCTCAAGACTCATGAGAAGAATTATCCGACACACGATTTGGAGTTGGCTGCTGTCGTGTTTGCGCTCAAGATTTGGAGGCACTTCCTGTTGAGTGAGAAAGTGAAGATCTTCACCGATCACAAAAGCTTGAAGTATATTTTTACTCAGAAGGAGCTCAACATGCAACAACGTCGATGGTTGGAGCTCATGGTGGATTATGAGATTGATTTGCAGTATCACCCTGGCAAGGTGAATGTGGTTCCGGATGCGCTGAGTAGGCTTCCAGCGGTGATGATTTTGACGTCGCAGTGGAGATTGCAGCAGGATTTTTGCGAGTCTGGGTTTGAGATTGTTCTTCCTGGGGAGGCTTCTTTGTTGATGAGTATGCAGATTCAGTCGTCGATTGTGGATATGATCAAGGCTAGCTAGGCTGGAGATCCGAAGCTGGTGAAGATTCGGGAGCAGGTGGAAGCCGGTCTGCGGACTGACTTTTTGATTCATGAGGATGGCTCACTGAGATATGGAGCTAGGTTGTGTGTGCCAGCTGGGGATATCAGAGAGGAGTTGTTGGTGGAGGCACACAGTTCGCCGTATTCTGTGCATCCTGGTGGCACCAAGATGTACAAGGATCTTCGTCTGAACTATTGGTGGCATGGTATGAAGAGGAGTGTGGCTCGGAGTGTAGCCAAGTGTTTGGTTTGCCAGCAAGTAAAGGCGGAGCATCAGCGTACGGCAGGGTTGCTACAACCGCTTCCGATTCCGGAGTGGAAATAGCAACACATCACTATGGATTTCGTGACTGGACTACCTCGGAGTCCGAAGCAGAATGACGCGATTTGGGTGATCGTAGATCGATTGACCAAATCTGTGCACTTTATTCCATTCCGAGTAGGACAGTCCACTGAGGCGCTAGCGAGGAGATACATGGAGGTAAATTCTTTTACTCTCCGCTTCTATTTCCTTTTCCTAGATAGATAGTGATGTAGCGTGAATCGTGCAGGAGATCGTACGACTTCACGGAGTCCCTGTGAGTATCGTGTCGGACAGAGACACGAGGTTCACATCTCAGTTCTGGCAGAGTTTGCAGAAGAGTTTGGGTACGTGTTTGAGTTTCAGCACGGCGTACCATCTGCAGACAGATGGCCAGTCCGAGAGGACGATTCAGATCTTGGAGGACATGCTGAGGGCGTGCATGTTGTATTTCAAGGGTTCGTGGGAGGACCATCTACATCTGGTAGAGTTTTCCTACAATAACAGCTTCCAGGCGAGTATTGGCATGGCGCCTTTCGCCGTGCTGTATGGGAGGAAATGTCGATCGCCATTGAGTTGGGATGATGTTGGTGATCGGGAGCTGTTGGGACCTGAGATGATTGTGGAGGCTGTGGATGTTGTCAGGAACATTCGGGAGAGGTTGAGGATTTCTCAGGACCGTTTTAAGCATTGGGCAGATGCTAAATGCCGTCCTTTAGAGTTTCATCCGGGCGACCATGTGTTTCTGAAGATTTCCCCGAATCGTGGTGTGATTCACTTTGGGAAGCGAGGGAAGTTGAGCCCACGATACATTGGACCGTTTGACATTCTGGAGAAAGTTGGCGAGGTAGCCTACCGCTTGGCCTTGCCACCGTCTTTGGAAGGAGTTCACAATGTTTTCCATGTGTTGCAGCTTCGTCGATACATTAGCGATCCATCTCATGCTGTGGATTTCTCGGAGATTACCATTCGCCCTGATATGACGTATGACCAGCAGCCAGTGCAGATTCTGGACAGGCGTCAGAAGTCGCTCCGGAACAAGGTTGCCAATCTTGTGAGGGTGATGTGGCGACACGGCTCGCCAGGAGAGTCTACTTGGGAGAATGAGGATGAGATGCGAGAGCGCTACCCACTTTTGTTCCCGGACACGTGAGTGTTGGGAAATTCCGAGGACGGAATTTTTCTTAAGTTGGGGAGGATGTAACGACAGGCTTTTCATGTATTTGGATTATCTATATTATATATATATGTTTTGGTGGATTTTCTCCTTATGTGTGATTTTCCGTCTCCGTAGCTTTCGTTTTCATTCGTTTCGTCGTGATTTTCTAGCCTCTTCCTTAGAATCGTTGATCTTGGAGTAAGTCGCTCATGAAGAACTTCAAATCGCTCATATTTTAGAGTTAAAGTGATCTTAGAAGCCGTAGGAATCTTCCCGAAGCTTCGCGCTTCATTTCGGCACTTTTCGTGCACCTTAGTTGGTTCAAGAAGGGGAACCAACCGACTAGATTGAGATCTAGTCGGTCAGGAACTCTACTGGAACCGACTAGTTCATTAAATCAAAAATTCAGAAGTTACTGTTTACTCTTAGTCGGTCTAAGAACAACCACCGACCGACTAGATGTGAAACTAGTCAGTCAAAACTTGCTCTCAGACCGACTAGTTCCTTCGATTAATTTTACCTGAGTTACTGTTTATCGTTAGTCGGTCTAAGAACAACCACCGACCGACTAGGTTGCAAACTAGTCGGTCAGCCATTGTTCTTTAACTGACTAATTCATTGACTATCTTGACGACCTGAGTTACTGTTTGATTTTAGTCGGTCACAGTTGGTCGACCGACCGACTAGTTCTCGAACTAGTCGGTCAACTACTCTTCTTTGACCGACTAACTGCTGTCGTAAACCTAGGGTTTGCCCAGCCGCCGGCTTGTTTCCTATTTAAACCCCCCTTCGTTTCTTTTCTTTCTTTCTCTTCTCTTGGCCATTTTCCTTCCCCCTTGACCTCTGATCTCCCCCAACCTTCCTCTAGCCATTCCTCCCTCCTCAAGAGCTCCTCTCCCTCTCCATTTAGGCCGACCACCTCCTCTAGGCCGTCGACAAACCCCCCAAACCCCCCAAAATCCCATTTCTCCAGATTTTCTCCCCATTTCTAGATCTGAGCCGTGGTTTTCCGGATCGTTCTTCCGTTGCCGTGCTTGCTCGGCATCGTCCTTCCGCTCCACTACGGTAGTGAATCAATCCTTTAATATTCTGATAACCCGTTCTGTGATTTTTGTTAAACCCTAATAAAACTGGGTTGGATGTTGTTCTAATATTGATTTGCCATGGCAGCGATCACATCCCCGTAGCTAACATTTTGTGACGTGCCTCGTTGATCGTCATCCTTGGTGCTAGGCAAGTGAAACTTGCCACTTAGGGTTTTGGGCCATGTCTTAGGCCATTTGCTTGTTGTAGGCGTAAAAGAGACTAGGCGACGAAATGATACTCGCTTGTTTACATGTGAAAGGGGTAAGGGTTAATTTACTGAGCATCGTGTAAATTAACTGAGCATCGTGTACAGGGACCCTGGATTGTTTACATGTGAAAGGGGTAAGGGTTAAGCGGCCATTCAACTGGGAGTCTGCCAGATCAGCAACTTCAGTTGTAAGACGTAAACTCTGGGGTCTGGGGTAGTGTTAAGCGGCCACTCAGTGTGAATGTCCAACTGTTCAGCTGTAAGGCGTAAACATCTACAAATAACTTGAAACGTAACTAGTGAAAAGACTGAGATTGTTAGTAGCTTGGCTACTCTTGACATGCCATGATAATTGTTCTCTTGCACTTATTGTTACAACATGCCTTACTTATGCACTCATACCATAACTGCCATGTCATGCATACTATAACTGCTAGGTTGCTAGTTTACCTTCTTTTCAGTTTCCTTGCCCAAGTCTTTTAGACTTGGTGACATGTGCCCCTTTATTCTTTTGGGTGACACATGTTAGATCCTGCGTCTGAGGTTGCTGCTGAGGACGTGGTGTTCGCTGATGCTGAGTCAGAGCCCGCGTTCATTGAGGAGTTTGAGGACACGGGCGACCAGTCGTAGAGACTGTTTGTGTTGTTGTTTAGACTGCTTTTGTTGTTGGTGCGTAGCACCCATACTTTGGGCCGTATTAGCTTTTGTTGGCCATGCTTTGGGCCTAGACTCTTTCTTTTAGCCTGGTGGCTTTTCTGGATGTTGAACTTAATTTTAATGTTTGGACATTGCTGAGATTTGGGATTTTAATTCTGAACCTCCTTGTGTTATTATCTTGTTCTGCTCCTGGTTACAGGGACCTGCATATGTTTTATTGACGCTTATCAGGCGTGTGGCTTCACAGCTCCACGTCTGTGCGGACCTTCTCACGTCTCGCCTCCATTTTAGGGAAGCGGGGCGTGACAGTTAGGCAATAAGTTTAGCGAACTAAATTCAAATTAAATGTAACCCATATCCTAACTAAATTCAAATTAACATGCACATCCACGATTAATATGCAAATAAAAATAAACCAATACTTACCACAATTGCGTTGGTACCCATAAAATGAAATTAAACTTATGGTACCAAGCAATGAAAGGTCAATGAAGACTAACCCTTTGGAAACCAAGTCCAAGAGGACCTTGATTTCCCAACATAGTCATCATTCAAAATAATATCATTAATATATGATTGTACATACAAATTCTTATTATACATGCTTGTGTTCTTCGGACCCCAAATAGTGTATGTCTTGGGAGTCCTAATCCTATTGGGAACATGCATACGTTGTTGATTTCTATGTGATGCATGTTAGGATAAGCATATGGCATATGATGCAATGGTGAATGATGATAATTATTCATATGAGAATGAGGATGGACATATGCTTGTGATGGACCACATGCATGAGTGTGTCTCACATGGTGTGCACGTGCTCGTGGATGCGGAGCATAGAAATCATCATATGTGCCAACATGTGGAGTAGGATGTGTGTTCCTACGTGGCATGGCATACATGAAAGCATGACCCCTCTTTGGAGGTCCACCCAAAGTGGGTTTCTTACCAAATGGGGGTGTGTACCTAGCGGAAGCACCATTGGTAGAAGAACTACCAATGAAGTGTTTACTCCCACTAGTGGAAGCTTCGGAAGATGGCCTAACAAAGGTTGTGGCCGATTTGGATGAGTCTCCCATCTTACACCCCAAGCCAATGTGGTGATTGGCCGGAAGTAAGTCATTTAGGATATTATCCAAATGGCCCTTACCTTTATTGAATTCATGAATTCGGCCTAATGTGCACTCATACTTCTCGGTGAGAGAATGCATCGAAGCATCCAAGGTGGGCACTTGCGATGTGAGTGCGCAAACACGTGATTTGAGATTCTTATTCTCAATACTCAAAGTTGAGATTTGAGACGTCAAATCCGCTATCACATGTTCATCCGAGTCCTCGATATGAACATGCTCAAGTTGAGATTTGAGATTTACAATCTCATTTCTCAACCCTTCAACAACGGTGTCGTTGTTGACGATGATAGGTTTAGGCGAGGTTTTAAGACTATCTAACTCCTTTTTAGTCTTAATAAATCTAGTAGCTAAATTAGAAAACTTATTCCAAAGTTGTTCATTAGCTATTCTAAGTTTGTCCATTGTTATCTCACCGCCTTCATCATCGCTTTCATCGCTTTCATCGGAGGAGGTCTCTTGATCATGCTCCTTTTTTCCCATGAAGCACGTGTGTGCTTTCTCCACACGTTCATCATCCGACTCTCCACTTGAGGAGTCCTCTTCGGAGTCGGTGAATGTGCCGACAAGTCCTTTCTTATGCCTTCTCGACTTGTCGTGCTTGGAAGCCTTCCACTTCTCCTTGTGTTTGTATAGAGGACAATCCGGCTTGATATGTCCTGGCTTATTGCATTTATAACACACGGGAGTAGAAGCATTAGTCGAAATAAATTTTGATTTACTTTTCAACTTACCTTGTCGGAAGAATCGGTTGAACTTCTTTGCCAAATCGGCCAATGCTTCCATGTCCAACTCTTCTTCCGATTCTTATTCCGATTCTTCATCATCGGTAGATGGAGCGGCCTTGTATGCAATCGCCTTTTTCTTTGGCTCGTGTTGCTTCAAGTTCGAATTCATCTTTTCTTTCATCATGAGCTTACTGTCCTTACGTACCTGGTTGGCTCCGAAAAGGTGCTCTCTCTCAAGCGCAAGAGTCCGTACAAGTAATATAATCTGGGAGTCCAGATGTCGAATCCTCAGGAGGAAATCTGTTGCAACCACAGCTCAAATCAAATAGAAAGCCAACAACGAGAAACTAACCACTTTAAAAATGTGGGTGATGTGAATGGAATTGATCGTGGTGAACAATGTGAACGAAGAAAAGTGTGTATGAAAGTATCGACGAAAAGTTTGCACATGGTATGGGTTCGTTAGGATCAATAATTTGTATTAAGTTGGTTGACAAGTATAACGCAATGAATTCTCCTTTTGGGAGCAATTCACCGGAAAATACCCAATATAACTCAATGAATTCTCCTTTTGGGAGCAACTCATCGGAAGATACCCTTTTGGGGGTTCAAGCACAAAATTCAATAAGATCGTCGCTTAAGTTATAATACGATATGAAACTCTCTTTTGGAGAGATCAAAACTATGATATGAAACTCCCTTTTGGGGAGATCAAAACTCACCCTTTTGGGGCGATCATCAACTCAATCACTTCTTTTGAAAGATGAAAAAGACGATTTACGAACAAAGATTACAACTTTAACAAAGTTTAACGATTAAGCACAAGGATTATTCAACCAAACGAACATAAATAATATCCCCTAACTACGCCATACCATGCACAATAAGAATTAGCTACTCATGGTGCAAGAATAAACAAGTTTCATAGCAAAATACATTGATCTAATAGCAAAATACGATGGAAAACACCAAAATACGGAGTAGAAGTTTAAGAATTCATCACCAAATCTCCAATATAAGCTTCAAAAATCTTTGAAAATACTAAGAACAGCCTCTGGAATTTTACAGAATTTTACAGAAGGGAAATACGGCTCCTAGAGCCTCCAATACGCCCAAAATACGCCCCAATCTGCTTGTCTACGCACAAAACCCCTAGGAATACGCTTAAATAATAAGATTGCGGGTTTACTGTGCTTCGCGGGTCAAAACCCGCATCCAAATCGAACCCAAACGCATCCTGACCACTAATCCAGATCGGCGCAAATTCTGGCCATCGATCCATGCGGGATCGATCCTCAGTGCGACACGTGTCCACCTTAACGGGTGCTTGCCCGCGCGCCCGCTTCGTTTAGATCCGAGTTCGCTTCGCCTTTAACCGCAACCGTCAGATCACCATCCGACGGTGCATATCAAGCCAAGTAGCCGCAAAAGTCCCGCTCTTCAGCTCACGTTCGGGCTGCTCCACTCCGTTGGATCAGCATCCAACGGTCTCCACGTGTCCACGTCGCCGCTCCAAATTTCAATAGCTCCGCCTTTTTCAACCGTTCGATGAGGCAGGCTGTCGCTAGGATGTTGCCGCGTGTCCCGTGGATCGATGCTGCTTGATCCGCGTCGAATCATGGAAGCGATCTCGATCGCTCGTTCATTGGCGGGACGCAGGGGATGCTGCCACGTGTCTCGGGGAATCGCTGCTTCTTCGATCGCTTCGTCTTCGCCTCAGAGTTGCCTCACGCCGTTTGATCGAAGCGCAATGGTTATGATGATGCCACGGTGCCTGCCTTCGTTCGAAAACGATTTCGAATCGGCGTCCATCTCCACCGTCAATTCGAGCGGTAATCCCCTGAGATCATGCCACGTGGCCAGATGTTCGCGCGCTCCGCTCTCGCTGCCGTTTCGTTGGCGTCCGTTGGATCGGAGATCTACGCTCCAGATCGAGCCACGTGGTAGCACGGGATTGGGCAGCCACCGTATATTTCGTATTTTGAGTGTATTTCCCCATTTAATTGGTATTCTGCATTCAAAAATTCATAGTAATTAGCACAGATCTCAGAAAAATACAAATAAATAGTCGTTGGAATCGTGAGATCGAGACCAAGCTAGAAAAAATTATAAAAAGTGCAGAAATCCTCCATTAATTACTGTTTTGTGCTCAAATAGTATGTTTTCTCTAATAAATAAATGTGTAGAAAATACGTATGAATTAGAGAACAATGTAGCATCACATGAGCACAAAATAGGGCTAAATGGGGGGTTAAATATGTAATATTGAACCCGAATCAGTACCTCATAAGACATCAAGGTACCCATTAGTTGTGTGACAGTATATGTTTTCATGTCATTACCTTCCTCGATGGCGAATGTACGCTTTTCCCAACAAGAAGGAAGTCCATCGATGATCTTTGAGACTTTCTCCTTTTGGGTGTAGGTTTTCCCAAGAGCCTCCAATTCGTTGGTAATGTCAACGAATCGAGCATAATACTCTTTCATCTTCTCGCCCTGTTGCATATGAAATAATTCGAAATCTTTATTAACAACAACAAGTTTGGAGTCTCTTACCCTACTCGTCCCTTCATCCAAGATGAGGAGGGAGTTCCATATTTGATATGCACTCTTACATGTGCATATCTTATTGAAGTCCTCGGGCTCCAATGTGCATTGCAAGGCGTTCATTGCCTTGGCATTGCTTACCTCCGCGGCGACCTCCGCGGGAGTCCACTTCGCAAAATCTTCTTCTTCGGGCTCGACATACTCCTTCATCGTGGCTCTCCAAAGTGAAGCGCTCCGGAGGAAAGTTTCCATCCGGCATTCCCAGTACCCGTAATTGGTACCATTGAAGGAGGGAGGCCTAGTTGAGGATTGCCCTTCCAAAACTGAAGAAGCTCCTTGACGGTCCTTGAAGACGCTGTAGTCGTTGTTCGTCATAGCTTTGAGCTTGTAGCTTTAACCTTGGCTCTGATACCAATTGTAGTGCCCTGTGAAGCTACTGCACATGTACTAGAGGGGGGGGGGGGGTGAATAGTACTTTAAAATAATCAAGATAGTTATTCCTAATTATTGTGCAAGAAACAAACGACAATGCGGAATAAACAACAATCAACAAGAATTATCAAACGCAAACAAAGCATGTAACGGGTTCAGATCCACCCAAGTCTCCCCGACTTGTTCCCGGTGATCCTACGTCCCAACCACCCGGATCTCCTCCGGATACTTGAGTTAGAAACCCGAACTCAAGATTTAGCACTATGAAATTCTTGTGAAAAACCTTCACAAGACCAAATCATACAAATGACATGTGACTCCCACAAACCGGGATCACACACTCTCTCACAACCGAGAGACACAATTGCAATATCAATTGAAATGAAATATGAAACACTTACCACAAAATCCTGTGCCTTGAGCATAACTTACCAAATTAGGGCAAAGATGGATTTTGAGGAGAGAATGTCACCAAACCGAATCTCCACCAAAAAGATCAGCGATCGAAGGCTAGGATGGAGGATGGTGACTTTGGATCAAGCTCTTGGCTTGGAAGGCTCACAATGGAGAGAATCTCTCTTGAGGAATATGGCTCAGAGTTGAGGGAGAGATTCTTGTGAGGAAGAGAAAGCTTTAGAATGGAGTTGAATAGCTTCTCTTTGATATCTCTAAACCTCTAAAATGGCAGCCTTGAATACAAGGAAAGAACCCCTCCAAGTATATATAGGATAGAGGAAAGAGAGAGGAAAAATCATTTCAATTAAAGCTTCAACGGCTCTATTTCTGAAGCAGTTAGTCGGTCTAAGAAGGATCACTGACTGACTAGATTGCCAACTAGTCGATCGGTGATTCCTCATGAACCGACTAACAAGCTTACAGCCAAACAAGAAAGTTCCAGGCAACATGAACTAGTCGGTCTAAGAAGACTTGCCAACCGACTAGTTTCACAACTAGTCGGTCGGTGAGTGTTCTTTGACCGACTAACAGATGAAATCAAATAGGCTGGATACAAGTTGATTTAGTCGGTCTAAGAACAAATGCTGACTGACTAGTTTATCAACTAGTCGGTCGATAAACGTTCTTTGACCGACTAACGATAAACAGTAACTATGGATGTACAAGGAAATCTCAACTAGTCGGTCTAAGAAGGATTCCTAACCGACTAGATCGTCATCTAGTCGGTCGGTGACTCTTCTTTGACTGACTAATTGATCAACATGGAATGAGCTGAAATGACCAAGGACATCTAGTCGGTTCATGAAGAGTTACCGACCGACTCTTGGAGATAATGCTCGGAACTGGTGGGATGCAGAGGAGGAGATGCTGGAGGAGCCGATATCTTGGGCTACCTTCAAGTCCAAATTCGATGAGGAATTCTTTCCGAAGGCTGCCAAGAGGGAGATGGCGCATCGCTTCATCGACCTGAAGCAGTGGAGCTTGACGGTGGACCAGTATCATCAGGAGTTCACCAGGCTGAGCCGTTTCGCATCGAAGATGGTGCAGGATGCTGATGAGAGGGCCCAGAGGTTTCTGTAGGGGCTCTCTTTGGACCTTCAGAGCTTTGTGTCTTCTTCTGATCTGGAGTCATATTAGAAGGTTCTGATTGCAGCGAAGAGGCAGGAGCAGATTATGAACCAGAAGTGAGGATGCGCTTCTGGAGCTGGAAAGAGGCCTGTGGAGCAGGCCAGGGCAGTGATGAGACCAGGGTTCAGGCCCAATCAGCCGGTACAGTTCAAGAGGCCAGGAGGACCTCCTACTCAGAAGACTTGCCATTTCTGTGGCAAGACTGGGCATGTCAGGGATCAATGCCGGAAGATGTTGGGACAGTGCCTGGTTTATGGTGATCCTGTGCATGTCATGAGGGACTGCCCGAAGTCCAAGCAGCCTTGGAATGGACCAGTTACAGCTCAGCCGTTGTAGCAGAGAGCACCTATACCTGCTGGATGTGGAGCGCCTCTCGTTCCGCAGAGGCAGGCTGTTCAGCAGGCTATTCAGCCGAGGAGGCAGGCCTTCCTGATGACTGCAGTTGCGGCTGAGACCGAGGATGAGGTTATTGCAGGTAACCCTCAGTCTAGTTGTTTCTTTCTTAGTTAATCTTGTTTTTTGGAATTTGTTTGGCTGTTTGTTATGTTTGTTAGAATAGGATTTGATTGTTAGATTGCTTGTTAGGTGTGATTTTGGTTTGCATATTTCCTGCACGAGTCCTATTCGACTCTGGTGCATCGATGTGCATTATTTCCCGGAGCTTCGTGGAGAAGCATTTCTTGTCGACTTCCCCTCTTCCCAAGAGTTGGGATATCGTTACAGGAAATGGCGTGATCTCGGTGCATCGTGGTTGCAATTCTTGTCCTTTGGTGGTCTGTGGACATGAGCTCTACGCTGATTTCATCGTCCACGACATCATCAACTATGATGCCGTCCTTGGGATGGACTGACTTGGGAGTTTCTACGCCACGATCGATTGCCAGAGGAAGAAGGTGGTGTTCGAGATTCCAGGCCATCCGGTGTTCGAGTTCAGCCGTGGCAGCAGTTCGCTTGGTCCGGTCAGGTTTCGGGCCAAGCCGGTGGAGATCGTTGCTATGCAGATGGAGCAGCATAGACCAGCGGTGGTGCGTGACTTCGACGACGTCTTCCCCGAGGAGATGTCTGGATTGCCGCCCGATCGAGCTCTCGAGTTTTTGATCGATCTTATTCCGGGAGCGCAGCCTATCTCGAAGGCGCCCTATCGTATGGCACCAGCAGAATTAGAAGAATTACGAAGGCAGCTGGACGAACTTCTTCAGAAGGGTTACATTCATCCCAGTGTGTCTCCGTGGGGAGCACCGGTCTTGCTGGTGAAGAAGAAGGACGGTTCACGTCGCATGTGTGGGCTACCGGGAGTTGAATGCGGTGACCGTCAAGAATCGATATCCGTTGCCTCGTATAGATGACATCTTTGATCAGCTTGGAGGATCGAGGGTATTCTCTAAGTTGGATCTGAGGAGCGGCTATCATCAGCTGAAGGTGAGGAAGGAAGATGTTCCGAAGACAGCATTCAGGACGAAGTATGGACACTACGAGTTCGTGGTTATGCCTTTCGGTGTAACCAACGTGCCTGTAGTTTTTATGAATCTGATGAATCTGATCTTCTATGACTTTTTAGACAAGTTTGTCGTTATCTTCATTGACGACATTCTGATCTACTCAAAGTCGGAAGAAGAGCATGCATCCCACTTGAGGACAGTGTTGGAGATCTTGAGGAAGCATTGGTTGTATGCTAAGTATTTCAAGTGCGAGTTTTGGCTAGACAGAGTTGCTTTTCTCGGGCATGTGGTGTCAGGAGATGGTATTTCAGTGGACCCCAAGAAGATCAAGGCTATCAGGGAGTGGCCTGTTCCGCAGTCAGCATCTGAGATCCGGAGTTTCCTTAGGCTTGCAGGTTATTACCGGCGGTTCATTAAGGAATTCTCCCGTATTACTGAGCCGATGACCAGACTGACGCAGAAGGATATACCATTTGTTTGGTCTGATGGTTGTGAGGAGGCTTTTGGTGTTCTGAAGGAGAGGCTGACGACTGCCCCTGTTCTTGCTGTGCCTGATCGGAGTGGAGGATTCGAGATCTTTTGCGATGCTTCCGGCAAGGGTCTCGGTTGTGTATTGCACCAGTATGGGCAGGTGGTAGCGTATGCTTCACGTCAGCTTAAGACCCATGAGAAGAATTACCCGACGCACGACTTGGAGTTGGTAGCAGTCGTGTTTGCACTGAAGATTTGGAGGCACTTCCTGCTGAGTGAGAGGGTGAAGATCTTCACCGATCACAAAAGCTTGAAGTATATTTTTACTCAGAAGGAGCTCAACATGCGACAGCGTCGATGGTTGGAGCTCATGGCAGATTATGAGATCGATCTGCAGTTTCACCCTGGCAAGGTGAATGTGGTTCCGGATGCGCTGAGTAGGCTTCTGGCGGTGATGTTGTTGACTTCGCAGTGGAGATTGCAGCAGGATTTTTGCGAGTCTGGTATTGAGATTGTCCTTCCTGGAGAGGCCTCTTCATTGATGTGTATGCAGATACAGTCGACGATCGTGGATAGGATCAAGGCTGGTCAGGCTGGAGACCCGAAGCTGGTGAAGATATGGGAGCAGTTGGAAGCCGGTCTGTGGACTGACTTCTTGATTCATGAGGATGGCTCACTGAGGTTCGGAGCCAGGTTTTGTGTGCCAGCTGGAGACATCAGAGATGAGTTATTGGTTGAGGCACACATTTCACTGTATTCTGTACATCCTGGTGGCACCAAGATGTATAAGGATCTTCGCCTGAACTATTGGTGGCACGGTATGAAGAGGAGTGTGGCTCGGAGTATAGCCAAGTGTCTGGTTTGCCAGTAGGTAAAGGCAGAGCATCAGCGAACGGCAGGGTTGCTGCAACCGCTTCCGATTCCAGAGTGGAAGTGGCAACACATCACTATGGACTTTGTGACTGGACTGCCTCGGAGCCCGAAGCAGAATGACACGATTTGGGTGATCGTCGACCGATTGACCAAATCCACGCACTTTATTCCTTTCCGAGTAGGACAGTCCACTGAGACACTAGCGAGGAGATATATGGAGGTAAATCTTTTTACTCTCCGTTTTTATTTCTTTTCCCTAGTTTAGATAGTGATGTAACATGAATCGTGCAGGAGATCGTACGACTTCACGGAGTCCCCGTGAGTATCGTGTCAGACAGCGACACGAGATTCACGTCTCAGTTCTGGCAGAGTCTGCAGAAGAGCTTGGGTACGAGTCTGGGTTTCAGCACGGCGTACCATCCGCAGACAGATGGCCAGCCCGAGAGGACGATTCAGATCTTGGAGGACATGCTAAGGGCATGCATGTTGGACTTCAAGGGATCTTGGGAGGATCATCTCCACCATGTTGAGTTTGCCTTCAATAACAGCTACCAGACGAGTATTGGCATGACACCTTTCGCCGCGCTATATAGGAAGAAATGTCGATCACCACTGAGCTGGGATGACATTGGAGATAGGGAGCTGTTAGGACCTGAGATGATCGTGGAGGCAGTGGATGTTGTGAGGAACATACGGGAGAAGTTGAGGATTGCTCAGGACCATTTCAAGCATTGGGCTGATGCTAAACGGCGTCCTTTGGAGTTTCAGCCAGGTGACCATGTGTTCCTGAAGATTTCCCTGAATCGAGGAGTGATTCGCTTTGAGAAACGGGGGAAGCTGAGCCCAAGATACATTGGACCGTTTGACATTCTATAGAGGGTTGGCGAGGTAGCCTACCGCTTAGCCTTGCCGCCATCTTTGGAAGGAGTTCACGATGTCTTCCATGTGTCGCAGCTTCGTCGGTACATCAGTGATCCATCTCATGCTGTAGATTTCTCGGAGATCACCGTTCGCCCCGATCTGACGTATGACCAGCAGCCAGTGTAGATTTTGGACATGCGTCAGAAGACACTCCGGAACAAGACAGTCGATCTTGTTAGGGTGATGTGGCGACACGGCTCGCCAGGAGAGTCTACTTGGGAGAGAGAAGATGAGATGAGAGAGCGATATCCACTTTTGTTCCCTGACATGTGAGTGTTAGGAAATTCCGAGGGCGGAATTTTTCTTAAGGTGGGTAGGATGTAACGACTGGTTTTTGACTATTATATATATTATGGTTGTTCTCTCCTTTGTGTGTTTATCCTCTGTTGGATGTTTTCTTTCGGTTTTTTCTGATCTTCCACCTTTTGTTGCATTTCGCGATGAGCTTGGAGTAAGTATTCTTACGAAGAGCTTCATAGCATCCATATCTTAGAGCTAGAGTGATCTTAGAAGCCATTGGAATCTTCCCGAAGCTTTGCGCTTCAATTCGACACTTTTCGTGCATCTTAGTTGGTTCAAGAAGGAGAACCAACCGACTAGATTGCAATCTAGTCGGTCGGCAACTCTTCAGGAACCGAGTAGTTCATCTTGTATATTTCAGCTGAGTTACTGTTTACGTTTAGTCGGTCTAAGCACATTCTTCGACCGACTAGTTCCCAAACTAGTCGGTTAGAACTTGTTCTCAGACCAACTAATTCTGAGTCCTTCTGACAGCCAAGTTACTGTTTACGGTTAGTCGGTCAAAGAACGACTATCGACCGACTAGTTACCAAACTAGTCGGTTAGAGTTTCTTCTCGGACCGACTAACTCCCAGTGCTTATTGTCTATCATATTTTGCCCTTAGTCGGTCAATGAACATTCAACGACCGACTAGTTCCCAAACTAGTCGGTTGACGGACCTTCACAGACCGACTAAATCTGTCTACCCTGTGTCGACCCTGTTCACTGTTTACCTTTTAGTCGGTCTCAGTTGAACGACCGACCGACTAGTTCCCAAACTAGTCGGTCGACCACTCTTCACTGACCGACTAATATGCCCAGAAACCCTAGGTTAAGTCGTAACCGCCGCTATTTCTTTCTATTTAAACCCTAAACATTTTCATTTCTTTCTTCACTTCTCCTAGCCGATATTCTTCCCCAATCATCACCCAACCTTCCTCTTGCCTTCCTTCATCCTCCCGAGCTCTCTCTCACCCCTATTACGCCGGCACCACCCCGTAGGTCACCGGCCGACCCTAAAACCCCACAATTTTCCTTTTCCCCTATATTCTCCATTCTCCAGATCCATAATATATCAGCCGCAGGAGATCCCTTCAGCCGCAACTTCTTCCCGGATCGCTTCTTCCGTTGCCATGCTAGCTCCGATTGGGCGACGGCAATCCGGATACGTCGAGATCCTCTCCTACCTGCAGATTCGTAGGCGTCTTGGATCGTCGATTCTTCCGCTTCGTATACGGTTAGTGATCTACCTTTAAATCTTCCCATAACCCACACTATAATTTAGAAAACCTAATAAAAATGGATTGCTAGACGTTGTAGGATTCCAATGCAAAACCGGATTAAATCATACAATTCTGATTCTCTGCCTTGACCATAACAGCGAACCTATTTCCCCGTAGAGTAGCGATTTGTGTGACCACTCTCGTCGATCAACAAACCTCGTTACCAGGCAAGTGAAACTTGCCAACCTTTGTTTTAGGCCATGCTTTAGGCCATTTCTTTGCTTTAGCGTGAAAGAGACTAGACCGTGAAATGATAGCGGTCTAGGCGCAATTTCCAAGTTATAGCTTGACAACGAAGCTAGAATTGCCTTTGTCATGTCATGTCATGCATTTGCCTGTCATGTTTAATTTCTTTAACGGTACGCAATTTAAATTGAATATCTGCCATGCATTGCATTCTTTACATGTCATCTATTTTGCATGTTGCATCATAGCACACGCTACAAAAATCCTTGTTCAATCCATGTTTCCGGCTAGGCACCTGCTATGCGGGCATAACCCTACACCATACTTGTTAAAACACTTTCCGGCTCGTGATCCAGAAGCGAGCATTCCGTGTTCGGGGGTAAGGCCCTGGCTCGATACATGTGGAGGGGTAGGGATAAACGGTCACTTGAGCGTAAGAGTTGGCCCGTACAGCCTCTCTAGCCAAAGGGCGGAATCTCTGTGCACGACGTGCTTACTATACTTGTACTAGTCCTTGTGAATGTATACTTGTTTCCTTGTCATGTCCATGTTTCCATGCCATGTTTACTCCTTGCCATGCCATACTTGCTGTTTTACTTATTTGCTGCACATCCTATATCTATGTCATGTCATGCATACTTTAGAACTGCTAGGTTGCTTTTACCTTCCTTTTGTTTCCTTGCACAAAGTCTTGTAGACTTTGCTGACATGTGCCCCTTCTCTTTGGGTGTCGCATGTTAGTTGCTGAGCCAGAGACCATAGCTGGAGACGACGAGTTCGTGGAGTTTGTGCTTGATTCCGTTGTTGACGTGGAGTACGAGGACACCGGTGACCAATCTTAGTTCTCTCCGCAGTTCTTTGTTAGTTGTTGTTGTTTGTCGGTGAGTAGCACCATTTTGTTAGTTGTTTCTTGTTGGCCATGCTGTGCCTTTTCTTTTGGACTCTTTTGTTAGCCTGGTGGCTTTTCTAGTTGTTGAAATATTATCTGGACTAGAGATTTATAATTTTATTATTATTCGTCTCTTGCTATTATTGTTATCTTTGTTCCGTGTCACATTACAGGGATCTGCGTGTTTATTCCAGACGCTTTACAGGCTGAAGCCTCACAGCTTCATGCCTGAGCGGGCCTCGTCACGCCTCGCCTCCATTTTAGGGAAGCGGGTCGTGACACACTTTGTGGGCACTGAACTGTATTTGGCTAGTAGGTTTACTGCGAACGCTATATCGGGACACATGTAGTTTGCCAGATTGAGGAGTGCTCCAATGGCACTTAGGTATGGTACTTCAAGACCAAGTGTTTTCTCCCTCTCTTCCAGCAGACATAAGGGGTCTTTATTATCATCTAATGATCTGACGACTATTGGTGTACTCAGCGGGTGACATTTGTCCATTTGGAAATTTTTCAGCAATTTCCGTGTGTAAGTGGATTGATGTAACAGGATTCCTCCGCTGAGGTGTTCAATTTGTAAGTCAAAGCAATATTTTGTTTTGCCTATGTCTTTCATCTCAAAAGTCTTTGTAAGTTTTTTGGATATTTCAGATATCTCTTTGGGAGATTCTATGATATTTAAATCGCCTACGTAGACGACAATAATTACAAATATTGTTCCCTTTGCTCCTATGAAGATGCAAGGGCAGACTTCATTATTGGTGAATCCTTGTTGCACAAGGAATTCACTGAGTCTATTATACCACATTCTTCCCGATTGTTTTAGACCATATAGTGATCTTTGGAGTTTGACAGAATTAATATCCCGAGTTCTATTTGTCATTTTTGGTAGTTTATATCCATCCGAAAGTTTCATATAGATATATTTATCTATATTACCGTATAGGTATGCAGTCACAACATCTATGAGCTGCATATCTAGGCCTTCCATATAAATCGAAAAGTGATCACATTCATAACCGGGGAATATGTTTCTTCATAATCTATTCTTGGTCGTTGGGAAAAACCCTGTTCTACAAGGCGTGCTTTGTAGCAAACGATCTGATTATTTTCATTTTTCTTTCTTACGAATACCCATCTATAGCCCATAGGTTTTACACCTTTTGGTGTTGGAAGTAATGGTCCAAATACTTTGCATTTCAAGTGTGAGTCCAGCTCTACTCCTATTGCCTCATTCCACTTTGGCCAATCCTCTATACGTTTACATTCTGCTAGAGAGTGTGGATCGATATCATCGTCGTATTCAGTGACGTGATTAGCAATATCGAACGCGAAGTCGTCATCAATGACAGTGCTTTTTCTATCTAGTACCTCCCCAGTATGTACATAATTTAATGATATTTCTCCTATATTTTCCTCTTCTGGGGAATTGAGGAGGGGAGATGTATTTGGGCTGAGCTCAGCATCATGTGGTGGTATCGTTATATTTTCTCTAGGAGTTTTCCTCATTTGAGAAAACTTATCCTTGGAGCCTGGGGGGTCATCCTCTCTTTTGTTGAGGTACGACCGCTTCTGTCGCGGGTGGATTTCATCCATCTTTGGGTATATTAATCCTAGTTGGTATGTTTACAGCAGAGATGTGCGATCCGACAATCTTCTGGTTGTCAGTGAATTTGTCCGGTAGTATGTGAACTGTATTTTGTATTTGGAGGATCTTCAAGAACTCAGCTTCACATTGGTTTGTATGCGGATCGAAGTGGGACAAAGTCTTGGTATCCTATGAAATGGTCTCTGAATCTTCAGGCTTCTTAGAATTTAAGCCTTGTTTGGGAAAAGTATTTTCATCAAGCTCACAGTCTTCTAGATGTGCCTTAAAAGCGTCCCCCGTTAGGAGTTCCAGGTATCTGATGATCGATAGTGAGTCGAACCCTACGTAGATACCTATACGATATTGAGGACACATCTTGATGTAGACCACGCATCCAAATGTCCTCAAGTGAGAGATATTTGGTGGAGATCCATATGCGAGTTGCATCGGAGAATAATTTTGACTACCAGATGGTCTTAACCTTATTAGTGATGCAGTATGCAAGATTGCATGTCCTCATGCAGTCACAGGCAACTGGGATTGCATTAGCAATGGATAAGCAATCCATTGGAGATTCAGCTAACCCGTTCTGGGTGTGAACATGATCTATGTGATGTTCAACTTCAATGCCAGTTGCTTGGCAGTAGTCTTGAAAGGCTTTGTGACGTAAATTCCTCAGCATTATCCAGACGTATTCTCTCAATCTGGTTGTCTGGGAAATGTGCTCGTAACTTAATAATTTGTGCCAGTAGCTTTGCAAAGGCTACGTTGCGGGTGGATAGTAGGCACACATATGACCATTTAGAAGATACGTCTATTAGTAGCATAAGGTACCGAAATGGGCCACTTGATGAGTGAATAGGCCCACAAATGTCTCTATGTATTCTTTACAGGAAGATAGGAAACTCTGAGTCCACTTTAAGTGGAGATGGTCTCGTAATCAGTTTTTGTCACGCCCCGCTTCCCATTATACTTGGGAGCGAGGACGTGAGCGGGCCCGCTTGGGCTGGAGCGGTGAACTCCAACCCAATAAGCGTCTGTGGGTAAACCGTAATCAGGTTCTTGCATTCAAACTCAGAACAAAAGGAAATTTCATTATCATTATATTGATGCCCAGATTTACAAGTACACAAATAAGACCAACTTGGCCATTAGATACAGAAACGCAAACAGGATTTCACTTGAATATAAATACAACAAATATTATTCTTAAGCAGCGTTGCGAAGGCACGTTGTTCTCCAGCGGCAGATCTCAGCGTCTGGGCACCCTAGTCAAGTTGCTCAGTCTCAAGCCTTGCTCCTCTGCAAATCTGTCTAATACCTGACGTATATTTCACAAGACAAGAAATATACGTCAGCGAGGGTCGCTCGGCAAGATTTAAAACGTTAGTAGGAAAAGGACCCTTGGCAAGGTTTTCAAAAACATTAATATGGCAAAAGGGAGACATAATAAGATTACAAATAAGTAAAGCATGTTAGCATGGGAATCATATGGCATGGCAGATGAGATGTATAGAATGCCAAACATAGCAATTGTAGTGTGCAAGGTAATAAACATGGCAATGTGGTGTGTACATCAATAAGCATGGAAATGTGGTGTGTACAGCAATAAGTGTAACAGGTGTAGTATGTACAGCAATGAGTATGACAAATGTAGTGCATAAAGTAATAAGTGACGTACATGGCTTTTGTAATGGCTAACGTAAAGGTACGACATCAGCGATATACAAAGTAAACATGACATAAACTTAGTCGACAGTTCGCGATAGTAGCTGAAGTAAACAAGAGTGCCAACCAGTACCTAATCTAGTGACAAGCCCAGTGTCTGAGGGGGAGGTGACCAGCATCACACCCAAGTCGACGGGAGCTACCCGTGACTCTATACTCACCGACCCGGCCAGGTGTCGGTCAAGTTCACCAATAGAGTGCAATCCAGCTTTCCAGCATCTACTACACTAGACTACCCCACCCAAAGTGTCCATAAGTCAATCCGTAGTTCAATGTTAGCCGTGTGGCTAACATTCCGTAAATGGCCAGCGGCCCAATATCCGTATTGCCTGAAGGCCTAATAGTCCGTGTTTTGCCCAAAGGCACAATAGTCCGCAGTGGCCCAAGGCCCAATATTCCGTAATTGCCCAAAGGCACCAACATCACATCCTGGTGTACATTTAGCAGTTAAAAAGGTATACAAATAATGCATGCGTTTCAAATACTCTATTTCAAAAGTGATGAAAGTAAAACCATGTCCCCAGATTCATTAAACCTGAGCGATGCACTTAAAAGCTTGTTATATGAAATTGGTTGGTAATTTCGGTCACGAGACCGGAGCAATGTGGTTAAAAGCGGTAAGTGATAAATACTTGGGCTTTTGGACCTGTAGAGAATCAGCATACTCGAAGAGGGTAAATACTTGCAGTTTTAAGATCTGCAGAATAATATACTTGCATTTTTGAAAACAGTTATAGAAAACAATATACTTACTGGTGGTAAAAACTTGTACCATTGAAAATCTGTAGAAAGTATTATACTTGCGCCATCAAAAGTTGTAGGAAAAACCATATACTTGCAGGTTGTATATACTTGCCTGTAGCGATGCGGGTTAAGTGCTCACGCGGTCGTAAGATATGCACGGATTTATCTGCAAGGTCGAATCCGCGATATTAAGCTATAAGTTCTCAACTAATTCAAGTAATATTTAATCTAATTAACATCATACCTTATATATCTAATAACATATATGTCTACTGTTTATTTATAAGAACTGACTTAAACAGCCAAATATAAATCGACAGTATGCGCACGTTAATATAACCCATCATTTCAATTTTAGCCTAACACAAGAGTAACAGTAGATATAAGGAACTAAGCCAACAACATACTACCAACTTATTATTATTATAAGATACAGTTTGCTCCATAACTTCGTACTGCAAGCTCCATATTATAACTCCTTACTAAGATTACGGGTAGGTGCACATAATGATAATACTCACGAGTTGCAGCGGCAGCGCGATTGCTCGGAGGGAGAGGCGTGCGGCGACGAACTGTCGATGGGCGCGGTGGTTCGAAGATCGGAGGCGAGCTGGTTGGCTGAGTTCAAGGAAGAGGAGACCTCGGCGCCTGGGCTCTTAGAGGAAGGGCGTGCGGGGGTTCGACTGAAGGGAAGGCGACGGAGGATCCGGAGATGCGGCGGCGGCGGCGGCGGTCCGAGCGCTGGGAGATCCGGGCGGCGGATCTTGGGCAGTCAACGGCTTCTTGAGGTTGATCGGAGATCGAGGGGCTCAGGCGAGATCGGGGCACGACGGCTTCCAACGGCGATGTCGGCGTTGAGGTGGCATGAGGAGGGGATGCCGGAGACGGGCTCGCCGGCGGGGTTGGGTTCCTCTGTTTCGAATAGAGCAGGATGCCGGAGAAGTGGCGGTGGCCTGGAGACGTTGGCGGCTTGCTGGGAGGTGGGAGGAGGAGGGGAGATGGCGGGGGCTTGCCGCGGAGGTCGGAGCGGCCTGGGCGCCAGAGATCTGCTCTCTGCGTGTGGGGAGAAAAGAGGTTAGGGGCGGCACGGGAGGAAGAGAAAGGTGGGGGGTCCGACGTTGTGTTTCTGGGCGAGGGGCGAGGGGCGAGGGTGATCCGCTGCGGCGTTGCGGGTGCTCCGAGGCGATCTTGGTTGCCGGAGAGCTTGCGAGATGAAGGCTGTTGGTCGTATGTGCATTGTTGCGTGGAGGAGAGGAGATAGAGATAGGGGGCTAGGCTGTAGTTGGAGGGTAGGGGGAATAAAAGAGCCTAGAGTCTAAAGAATTTGGTAGTGTTGCTGTGGGTGTTGTAGGGAGGAACGAAATAGCCTAGGTTTCTATATAAATAAGATAGTAGGTGAGGGGATGAAAGCTGTTGATTACCCTATGGTTTTTTATAAGCTAGCTTAGGTTTAGTTTCCAATGGGATTGACAGGTGAAGGGTTTGGGTCTAGGTGTTGTGTGTGTGATTCGAAAATGAATGGGATTTAATAATAATAATGAGAGGATTCAATTCAAATGAAAGGATTAATACGTAAGATAATATGGAAAGAGACAAGAGCCTATTAATAGGTTATGTATTAAAGGGATTTAATTAGGGGAATTTAGAGCTAATAACTCATAGGTTTAAATAGGGAAGCTTTTGAAAATAGGTTTTATTAGGATTAAGAAAAATGGAAAGTTTTCATTTGGATTTTTAAAAGTTTTAAATGTTTGAATTCGAATTTTGAATTTGAAAAATTATACATAGAAAAGAGTATTAAAGGAAATCGTTAAAAGCTAATAATAATAATAGTAATGAAAATAATAAAAATAAAAGCTAATACGTATGAGGCTAACAACATGTACGGGTACGGGTCAGATACGTCCAACTACGGATACGTGGAAAATACTACATGAGAGAAATACAGACAAAAGTAACGATAAAAACCGGTCGTTACAGTTTTCCTTTGTAACAAGGAGGACAAGAAAAGTCACCCTTTTGAAGTAACTTCATGTTCTTCAAATTATGTCCATGGGACTGGGATATGATGTGGTGCATCATTGCCGATCCGGAGTGTCCGAGTCTGTTATGCCAGAGTAAGAATTTTGGTTGATTTTTGTACTTCTGGGGCTCAGTTATATTAGCTTCCAACCTGATGGGAGTCCCTCGAAACACTCAACGATGGTTTTAGCACCAATTTTTAGAGTCGTTACATACAAGTATTCATTATTATGTTTGTTTACCGTTTCTAGGTGGTATCCATTTAGACGGATGTCTCTGAAACTTAGTAAGTTTCTATTCGAGCTTGGAGGGAATAGAGCATCTTTTATTGAGATTTGTGTATTATTGGAGAGCAAAATATTCGCTTCCCTTATCCTTCTATTATACTTGATGGTCCGGAAATAGTATTTATGGTGCCATCGTAGTTATTGATGCTTTGAAAAAAGCTAATGTCTCAAAGGATTGTGTGCGTAGAAGCACTGTCCACTAGGCATTTATTATTCACCTATAGTAAGAAAGATAAAAATGTGTAGCAATATAAGGCATAATAAACTAATTTGATTTATGACATAGTCTGGAAATAAAGCAACATGCTAAGCAAAAAAGCAAACATATCTAAAGGAAATTGTTTTCAATTACATATAATTTGCAGAAAGATATAAAATGAAGCATCAGTTAGGAGGTCATTGTTCGAGAAATTCTCGGCAGTGAACCGAGTTGGAACCAGGTCTTCTTTTTCCACCAGGTTTGTTTCAGCATTAGGCTTCTGGCTAGCTTGGTACAAATCCTGGAGGTGGCATGGAGTATGACAATTTCTGGACCAGTGTCCAATCATGCCACATTTGTGGCATTTGTCTTTCCAGTTTTTCCTGGGGGCAGATGTTTGGCCTGTGTTCTTCTTCTTCCACGCAACTTTCTTTTTCCCATCATTACTGTTCTGTTGTGGGGGACCTCTGGCCTACTTCTTCATTGCTTTTTCCTTCGGGGGTTTGCTTTTGAATTTGTTCTTCTTCTTTTGGGAAGAGACATTGTGTGCTTCAGGCACAGGTGCAGTGCCAACAGGGTGCAAGTTATGGGTGGCCAGCAAAAGATCTTTGTTCTGTTCTGCCATCAGAAGACATGAGAGAAGTTCTGAGTATTTCGTGAATTTCGTTCACGATATTGTTGCATGAGGATGACATCCTTTCTCATGGAAGGATGTGTAAGTTTTCTCCAACATGCGTTCCTCCGTAACTTTTCACCACACAACTTAAGGCGTGAGGTGATACTGAATAATGCCGAGTTGTACTCGACAATGGACTTGAAGTCCTGTAGTCTGAGGTTTTCCCATTCGTAGAGGAAGGATAACATCTTTATGATGTTTGTATCGATCCTCGAGTGCAGACCATAACTCGTATCAGTCTTCCACTGTGAGATATTCGGCCTTCAAGGTCCGATCAATATAGCGTCTGATATAAATAATGGCTTTTTGCCTTATATATATCAGACACTTCGTCTCCAGCAGCAATGGCTTGACTTAAGCCCTGTGAGTGTAGATGGAATTTAATATCCAGTTGCCAGCTCAGGTAGTTCTTGCCTCTGGCCAAAACATCGAAGTCGACGCTCGTTATCTTTGCCATTTTATCTAAGCATGTTAAATAAGCAACAATTAAATATTTGAAAAATAAATAATCATGCACCAAACATAGATATTTGTTGTGTGGATTGGTTAGTCACCATTTAGAAATTACAAATCAAAGTCCAATAACAGTCCCATTAAAAAAGAAAAATACAACTTGGGA
Source organism: Scilla litardierei (assembly GCA_030789695.1). Classification (NCBI taxonomy): domain Eukaryota; kingdom Viridiplantae; phylum Streptophyta; class Magnoliopsida; order Asparagales; family Asparagaceae; genus Scilla; species Scilla litardierei. The sequence continues at coordinate 128,204,050 of CM061138.1, forward strand.
ACCCAAGTAGGGCCCCTATGTTCTAGAAGTAGGACTTCTTCTCCATGAGACGAGCGCCGGTCTTGGAATTTTAAAATTTAATCCTCACTATAGTTTTCTTAAAAGGAAAATAATGCGAGGAAAAAAAAGGAATGGTGGCAAATAGCCGATCCAAAACCACAACAAAGTACCAAAACATACGTCGCAGAACACCAAATATGCAGCAGGCATGTAATATTCATCACAGGAATGTAGTTATGCAACATGCATTTAAATAGTTTAATCACAGATATATAATTGTGCTACATGCATAAAAAATATATCGTAAAAATTAAACATGCTTTAGACATCCAAATTAAAGGTATGTAGGACCAAAATAAAGGTGAATATTGGATTAAAAATTTATTCTGAGTCCCCAAAAATTTTCGGCATTCAAAAATTCGTCCCAAACCCCCTAATTAGGGTTTGTAATGTTTTTCGTGCATCGCTAGCCGTCAGGGCCGCGAAAATTGAGTAAGTGCACGTTTTCCTCCTGCGGGGTTGCGAATACTACAGTTTTAGGGTTTTGGCCTTCGAGGCCATTTTCCACGAAAATCGTCTGTTTTCCACGAAAGTGGTAACGATTTGGGGGGTTGCCGGCTCATCATCAAATCGTCAGGGGGGCTGCCAGCCCCCCTAGGGTTACAATCGTTGGGCACAAAGGAGGGGGGGCCGACAGGCCCCCCACTATGTTTTGTCGGCGGCCAAAAAGGAGGGGGATGCTGGCCCCCCTCGATCCGACTGCTGGGGGGTGACGTGCGTTTATATTTTATATATTCACGCACGTCTTCTCCGTGATTTCCCGTCGTTTTCCATTATTTTGATTCCGTCCTTTTGTGATTTTTAGTTCCTTTTCACTTTCGTTGTGTTTTTGTGTTTTTGTGTTTTTACAGGATTGCTAGCGCAGGGGACATACAACGCTAACATAACGAGTCCCCGGAGCAACGGGAGGTATCGGACGAGATCCTGAGAGCAAGTCATCATGAAAAACCACGTATCAGCTCTCAACCGATCAGGTGGACAGTCCCACCCGATCGGTTCGTGCCCCCGTCTCAGACACGAAGAAGAAGCCAAATCCACCCGATCGGTTCAGTGATCGGGTGGATGGGGGCAGATCTCTGTTTTCGTGTGCCAACTCCACCCGATCGGTTGACTTGATCGGGTCACATATAGCAGAAGCTTCCCCAGCTCGAGAACCCAGCGACTCACCCGATCGGTTCAGCGATCGGGTGAGGATTTTCAGAAGCTGAAGACCGTTTTCCCAGCTGCCTAACCCGATCGGTTGAAGTTTCAACCGATCGGGTGAGCGTTTATTTTTGTGGGAATATTCCCTGGCATCTTGCCAAAATGTATAAATATCCCTAGGTTTTCCAGAAAACGGAATCCCCGTTTTCTTAAGATATTTTTAGGGGGTTTTGGGTGCTTTCAATTAAACTCGTTTTGTAAGTTCTTTGATCTTTCTAATACTTTAATATTGCGTTTATAATAAAATTTGCTACAGTAGTTTACTGTTTGATTCTCGTTTTGATGGTTGAAATTTGTTTTGTTGTATCTATCGCCATGATTAGTGAGTAGTTTCTAAATCTGGGACATTGGTGGAAGCCCCTTCGTGGGTTCTCCCTAGAACGACCATAGGATTAGGGATTCGATAGGATATAAGGATTTAGATGGTTACATGGTGAGTTTTATTGTCTCTGGCGGGAGAAAGACCGCCTTTGACCGTCGGGCCAATGGGAAATAAAACGGGAGTTTGATTCCGTAGCCACAACTCACACCCATAGCATAGACATTGACTCCTCGCGTGTGGAAATGGCTTGGATGAAACGTCGGGAGCAATCGTTGCGAGCTTAGTGCTCCCGGAGTCGGGCAGTGCAGGACATGGGAATACCCACCGTCCGAACCCGGGTAGACCTAGCGTATCATCCTAGGTATCGACTGGAATATCGGGCCCATGGGACGCTAGGTACCACTATTAGAGGAAACGTCTCACCACTAAACCCTAGAATCCGATCACATTCCTATCCGTCGGTCATAATAGTGAGAACTCATGATAGGGCGGAAACCAAGGTCCTAGGTTGCCCTTTTTTATATCTTACGCCCTTTTGCATTAATTTTCTATCGTGACAACCCATCAAGCGATTAAGCTAGCTCACCCACCGGGTGATCAGGATCCCAATTTCTCACAAGCACACCACACGCCTCTCTGTGTTCGACCCCCAAGCCACACCTCGACACAGTGCGCTTACGGTTACAAATTTTAATCCTAGTATCCCCGCCCCGATTTGATTGCCAAACGGACGGGCGGTCAAGCTTTATGGCGCCGTTGGTGGGGAGGCAACGTGCTTGTTTCATTTAGGACCCAGTCATCCTGAGACTAGCTCATATCCTTACTCCGTGATAATTTTCACATTCTACACTTTTATTTTTATTCCATATTCTTTATTTTTGTTTTTTGGCATTATACCATACGTGCTTCACAGGTATATTTGATTTTTCATGCATAAGAACTCGAGAAGTCTTGACGACTTAGTTCCTTTAGATCCCGAGATCAACACCACCGTAAGGCGTTTGAATGTAGAGAGAAGGAGAAGAGAAGAATTTGCCGCCATGGCAGAAAATATCACTCCTCAAAAGTCCTTGCTCAAGTACTCGATGCCGTCCATTGGGTCCACGTCCAGCATTAGACGTTCGGCCATCACGACCAGAAACTTCGAGCTGAAGCCATCAGTCGTGGCTTGGATCCAGCAGGACCAGTTTTCTGGAGTTCCTATGGAGAACCCGATTGAGCACTTGGACTCTTTTCTGGGGAAGTGCGTGACGTTCAGAATCAATGGCGTGTCAACCGAGGTGATTCGGTTGAGATTGTTCCCATTCTCTGTACGGGACAAGGCAAAGCAATGGCTGAAGGGAAAGGTCCCCAACACGTTTACAACCTAGGAGCGGCTCTCAAATGCATTCATGAACAAGTTCTTTCCTCCGGGGAAGACGATGAAGCTAAGGAGCAAAATCTCCTCATTCTCCCAGGCCAGCCATGAATCCTAAATGAAGCATGGTAAGATACGAGAAAATGCAGAGAAAATGCCCTCACCATGAGCTCCTCCGCTGGTAAATTATCAACTTGTTTTACAATGGACTGAGGGACGACTTGAAGTCGTCCATGGAAGCCGCAGCGGGTGGATCCTTCATGGCAAGAAATGAAGTAGATGCCGAAAATATATTGGAGAATATGGCATCGAACAATGAGAGGTGGAGCGATGAATGAGCTACATCGAAAGCTGGAGGAATTCATCGAGTTGAGGAAGTAGATAAGCTGTCGAGCAAATTTGATTTGCGTTCGACTCAGTTTTCAGCATTCATGGTTGGAGCCGGTGGCGCTAACCCTCAGCATGTAGCATCAGTAGAAACTGAAGTAATGAGAGATTTCGATGTTGGAGACATCTCGGTCCCTGTGGATCAGGCTAGTGCCCTATTTTACAATCCGACGGGAAATGCACCCTACCCACCGAGGAAGAGTTCCAATCCCGCATATTCCCCCAACAACCGGAACCATCCCAATTTCAGCTACAGGACACCGTATCAGCAACCTCAGCAGCAGCAGCAGCTATATCAGCCTCCTCCACCTCAACAAAAAATGTATCAGCAATACCCTCCTCGAAATCAGCAACCTCCGCCCCAACAACAACGAGTGGTCTCTCCAATTGAGAACATACTGACTAGTACATTGCTAATCAGGAGAAGGTCACTCATCAGCTTCAGCTTGGGCAGAAGGCCTTGGCCGATCAAGTGACCCAGCTGGGATTACAAGTGGCCAGCCTCTAGAGGGCACAAGGACAGCTGCCGGGTCAGCCGGAGGTGAACCCAAGGGGACCAAGCCAAACTCTATCCTTGACACATGGTCAAGCAAATCTCTCTGCCATTGTCCTGAGGAGTGGAAGGAAGATTCCAGCGTGGGAGGTCGAGAAAGACAATGAAGCACCGATTGTCAATGAGAAACCAAACATAGAAGTAAGCAACAATGGAGCTTCTGCATCGAACCACGTGACTCCGGAGGGAGTTTCTGAAGAGAAGAAGAAAGATGAGGGCGACGACTCGAGGGTTTTCAAACATTCAGTACCATTTCCCCAGAGGCTTGCCAAAGCCAAAATTGATGATAAGTATGGCAAGTTCTTCAAGATGGTGAAGGACCCGAGTCTGCAAATCCCGTTTCTGGAAGCGATCGAGACCATCCCCTCGTATGCAAAATTTCTGAAGGACCTTGTGATGAAGGGGACGAGAAAGAAAAAAGTGGTCATAACGGCAGAATGTAGCGCTCTGTTCCAATGAGCAAATCTGCCAAAACTGAAGGACCCATGAAGTTTCTTTATTCCGTGCTCCATAGGAGAGGTGTCAATTAATAGAGCACTTGTCGATCTGGGAGCGAGTGTCAGTTTAATGCCCCTATCACTGTATAAGAGGATCAATATGGGTGACCTTGAACCCACGGGGATGACTCTGCAGCTCGCAGATAGATCAGTGAAGTACCCGGTGGGTGTAGTCGACGACTTGCCGGTCAATGTCTGTGGTGTGCGCGTGCCAGTCGATTTCGTGGTTATGGACATGCCTGAGGATAATCACACACCGATTATCCTCAGAAGACCCTTTATGGCAACCGCAGGCATACTCATCAACGTTAAAAAGGGGAAGTTTTCCTTAAACGTCGGAGATCAGAAAGTAGAATTTGACCTGGCGCTGTCGATGAAGTCACCCCCAGAGGAACCCAAGTGCAACCTCCTGGAAATGGAAGAAGAGAGGGTGAATGACGCAGGAGCTTGGGAAGTTCTTTCATGGAACCCCTTGAAGGCTTTGATGAAATCGAAGAGCAGACTAGTCTGGTTGGAGAGAAAGTTCTTGAGCTGGAATGTGTCTCACCGACAACCCCCCGGACCTGGAAAGAGAGCTCAAACGAAGAACAAGGGGAAAGAGCCTCTGACGCTCACTGCTGGAGAAATACAGATTGTGAAGCGAGTGGCGAGAATCGCCAGCACAAAAGAGAAACCCCTGGATAATACCAATGGGGGAGTTGTCGAGACCATTCGTCTGTCGTCGTTGCCAACAATCAAGAACTCCGCCCCAACAGCTGAGAGGATGCCGACCGTTTGGCGTCACCCGTATAAGCCCCCCTGAAGATCATGACGGGAGTCGAGCAAACGACTATAAACAACAGCGCTTCATGGGAGGCAACCCATGTTCTAAACTTATGTCAGTTTTAGATAGGATTAGTTTACTAAGTTTTGTGAATAAATACTGCTGTGGGGACTTTTATTGGGATACTTAGCGTTTTTTATACTTTTTGTGCAGGATTTGCCCCACCCAATCGGTTCATACATCAACCGATCGGGTGGATCATTTCAGTAAGTAGCAGGCTTCTGTCAGAGAGCGAACCGATCGGGTGATGGAGAGAGCAATCGGGTCACCGATCGGGTGGTGAAAACAAAAACTTCGGATGTTTTTGGAGAGCGGTCAACCGATTGGTGAAATCCACCCGATCAGTTCACCTGTAGCAGCTAATCCAACAAATTTTTTTTGAAAATTTATCCAACCGATCGGGTGAACTTCACCCAATCGGTTCACCCAACCACTATAAATACCCACCCCCAACCGACTTCATTTCACCTGACCCCAAAATTCCCGTTCGAGCTGTTCATCTCCCCTTCTTTCCAATCGAACTACTCCTCACTCCCACTACTCCCAATCGCATTTTCCCACTTGCTCCACCACTTTTCGACCATCAACCCCCTCCCATCGACCACCTCAAACCCACAAATGCCCGAAACCCTAACCCTAACCCCAAATTTTCAAAAATTTCTGTTCTCTTTGGATTGGCTTGCAGCGGCTCCCCGAATCACTCCACCGTGCATCATGAGGTCTCTTGGGAACTAGGAGTCGCATCGTCGCTGGGTAAACTCGCTCCATAGCTTAATTTTTACATTGTCCAGGGATTTTTATATTGTCTCTTTGTCATTTGTTGCGTGCATCATATATCATCCTGCATATCACACCCAATCGCCACAAAATCATGGCAAAAGACAAAGAAAATGGTAAGAAAATCATGGAGGAGGAGGAACCGTCTCTCAAGAGACAAAGATATAGACATTCTACGCGTGGACGTGTTCCTCCGCCACCGCCTACCCAACCACAACCCCAACTAATCATACATGTGGTAGACCCAATGCTAGGACCACAGGGAGTTCGTTTCATGAGCCAGGCGCACAAAGATTTCTATTCTCGCCTCAGCTGATGTTCTCACCTAGTCACCAAGTTTGCCCATGATCAAACCCTGCATGATCTTGGTGTTTTCATTGAAGTCGAATCCCTTTTCACAAACTTAGGTTGGCTTGGTTTCTTCCACTCCCATGCACCATCCTACCCCGCTCTCACCCTAGAATTTCTCTCTATGTCAAAACTGAGAGGGGGTTAAATATTTATTTTTTCCTTCGAAACCGAAACTTTCGTGTCCCTGTGACTACAAACAACGATATCTTCAGTTTTCCCAATCTAGAGGGCAGCATCCTCCCCAACAAATTACATGCCAGCTTTGATGTCGACTTCTTTTGGGGACTCCTCACATTGCACGACCATTACCCTAGGGGCAAGGCCAAGGCCTCCTCTATCATCCACCCAGTTTTCCGTCTTGCCCATTGCATCATATCGAGCATATTCTTTCCACAGGATGAGTTAGGCACTGTGACCATCCCATATTTATTCATTTTATGGGCGATGACCTTTCCCTACATTCCAGGTGTTGACGAGATTACTTTCAAGGCACCGCACGTACGCATCAATACCGGTGCGTGGCTGATTCAAAAGCTCATTGATATTAGCCGCGCAAACAAAGGAAAATATTGCTGCGACGGCCTCATCACTCTCATTGCACTACACCCTCCCTTCAACATCGTGATCCCCCCCGATCTGCCGCATGCCCCAGGATCCACCTATCTTGATATTGATGTCCCGAGGCACACCCACATGATCAAACCACTAGGCGGTGGTCGGTTTGCTTTTCATTATGGCCACCCCCTGCTCCTTACACCATTCTCTCCAACCCTGACCGTGTATCCATCGAGCTTCTGGGAGATTGGTCTTTTCCACCAGACCCTGAGTTTGTGGGGGCCTACACCTTCAGTTTCCTCTCCCTGACGCTCCTAGACCACCTTTTCCCGCCGTCCACTTGGGCGAGCAAGATATCCCCGCGTTCAGAGGAGACCTCGGGGGCTGGACCTAGTGTCACCACCCCGGCTGCTACCACCATGTCTTCCGAGGCCCTGATTACGGCCCTACACGGCCTGGCCTCTCACGTCGACACACCCATTTCTTCGGGCATGCACTCTACCGTGCACCACGCTACTTCTTCTTGCCTTGCTCTCGAGGCTGAGATGGCTTCCTTGCGTGCTGGCGCATCCTCCTCCACCTCCTCGGACCCATCCACTTCTTTTCTGTCACATCCACGTTTCCTCGCTCTTGAGCGAAACGTCGCCGCCATTCTCCGCCTTCTTAACCATGTCCACGGTCCTCCACCCCCATCACCTCCTCCATCACCCCCTAGGCGATCATCCCCTCCCACCACCACTGACCCTCACTTCCGCCACCTTTCACTTCTATCACCGTCTCCAACTTGCGTCGTAGGATGCCGATCGCTATGCGCGCGAGATCACTACCCACACACCCTCGTCACTCGCCATATCCTTACCACCTTCTGTTACCACCGACACCCCACCTATCTTTCATACCCCCACCGAGCCCACCCATCCACCATCTCCACCCATTTTTCCACTTCTTTGCACGCCCATCACCTCTCCTTCCCACACCCCTCCAGCCTCTTCTGAGGAGGATGAGGAGCCTGTCGCTCCAACATCTTGATTTCCCTTTTTTCTGATTTCCCCTATCCATTTGTTCTGCATCATCTTGATCATATCTTTTTCCTAGCATTATTGAGATCAGCTTGGGGAAATCAATTTTTGGTGATTGTTGTCGTGTTGCCATTTGTTTGATGTGTGTTTGTTTTGTGTGTCTGTGTGTGTATCTTTTATATAGTTCGTTTTGGTGTTTATTTTCTTTATTTCTCTGTCTCTACTTGTGTATTTTTTCATGTTTTTTTCCGTTTATTTGTCGGTGCGTACTTCCCTCCCATCTTTCGTTGCCCTCCAACATTTACTTCTATTGCTTTGAGGGAAATGCAATGTTTAGCTTGGGGGAGTCGCACTATGTGCGTCAGTTGCATCTTTTTCACCGTTTTGAGTCGTTTTTCGTCATGTTTTTCTTTTTTCTTTCCATCCTTTTATTCTCACTCTCCTATAGTTGACCCCACATGATGAACTGCCACGGAACCACACGCACACTTAACTTAGCTATGATAACCATTCTCACTAACCCTAGGAAGCCGAGTCATACTGCATTTTATGCTTCGTGGGTTCACTTTGCTTTTGTGTGAGTTGTGTGTCGTGACTAGCTAGTCATTGTGCTTCTACGTTATGATTTTGTTTTATATACCTGTCCTTGGATGACCCCTAGACTATCATAGTTCAATTTCGAATATGCAGTATTTTACCTCCACTGTCTGATTCTTTATGCATGAATTATCTACATATTTACGCTTCAATTCGCATGTGTCAGGACTCTACCAATAGGACTAGGATAACGCATTTTGCTTATAGTCTAATTCGCGAAATTTTTTCCTTTTGTCCAAGTGTTTAGAATTCGAATTCTTTTTTGTTTTACTTGGTGCAAATCCCCTCATCGTGTACTGTTCTTCCACATGGGAGAGTACACAACTTTGGCAAAATCCAAAAATCCAAAAAAAATTCAAAAAAGAAAAAAAAAGAGAAAAAAGAGAGAGAGAAAAGAAAGGACGTGTATAGCCAAAATCGAAAAAATATACATATACCCAAAACCCAAAAAAATTCCCATTGTGAATAGTACTCATATCCACCGTGAATAAAAGGAAGGCGAGAATTTGTACCAAATGCTCTCCTCGACACCTACTCAACCCCCTTCATTTTCGAACACACTTGGCATAGGAGCTTTCTAGCGATCATCTATATAGTCGTGTGGTGATTCCCTAGTTCCTAGCAGTAGAGTCACTGACACATGATATGTTTCTATTCTTACTCCACTCTCATACATGCTTGAGCTATTATTTACCGCTAACTCGAATTGATTCGATATTTGGGTCATTCCATGGGTTTGTGTATATGGAGATTTATTGAACAATTTAGATAGTTACACCGTCTGCTAGCTCACGACCTCACTCACGTGCGCTTCACCACGTGGGCCCACGACACTAGTAGGGACTCATATTCCTGGGTTTAGTGTTATACTTATCGCATGCTTGCTTAGTGTGGCGTGTTGGTTTTTGTTGGCTCTGACGGGTGATCTAGGGTTTCCTTTCCTTTTTCTATTTCTTCCTCTCTATTTTTCCCTCCGAGCTCCTATTCTCACTTGTCTTCCTCGAGGACGATGAAGGGTTCAGCTTGGGGGATTTTGACGTGCGTTTATATTTTATATATTCACGCACGTCTTCTCTGTGATTTCCCGTCGTTTTTCGTTATTTTGAGTCCGTCTTTTTGTGATTTTTAGTTCCTTTTCACTTTCGTTGTGTTTTTGTGTTTTTGCTGGATTGCTAGCACAGGGGACATACAACGCTGACGTCCCCCTCGAGTTGGCTATGTATAAAAGTCGGACGGGGATACCAGGAATAAAATTTGTAACCACAAGCGCACGGTATTGTAGTGTGGCTTGGAGGTCGAACACGGGGAGGCGTGTGATGTGCTTGTGATTAAACAGGAACCTGATCACCCGGTGGATGAGCTAGCCCTATCGTTTGGTGGTTGTCACGATATAAAACTACGGAAAGATGTAAGATATAAAAAGTAACACAGGACTTTGGTTTCCAACCTATCACAAGTTCTCTCCATTATGACCGACTGATAGGAATACGATCAGATTCTAGGGTTTAGTGGTGAGACGTTGCCTATAAGAGTGATACATAGCGTCCCATGGGTCCAATATTCCGGTCGATGCCCAGGATGATACGCTAGGTCTACCCGGGTTCGGACGGTGGGCATTCCTATGTCCAACACCGACCGACTCCGGGAGCACTAAGCTCGCAACGATTGCTCCCGACATTTCATCCTGACGTTTCCACGCGCTAGGAATCAATGTCTATGCTAGGGGTGTGAGTTGTGGCTAGAGGATCAAACTCCCGTTTTATTTCCCCTTGGTCCGACGGTCAGATGCGGTCTTTATCCCGCCAATGACAATAAAACACCCCGCATAACCATCTAAATCCATATATCCTATCGAAATTCTAATCCTATGGTCATTCTAGGGAGAACCCACGAAGGGGGCTTTTACCAATGTCCCAGATTAGGAAACTACTCACTAATCATTGCAAAAGATTCAATGCAACAAAATATAGCCATAAAAAAGATAATCAAGCAATAGATTAGAGAAGCAAACGATAGTATTAGCACAATATTAAAGTATCAAAGCGATCAAGAAACTTACAAAGCAAAATAAATTCTTAGCAGCCAAAAACCCCTAAAAACAGTTAAAAACTGGGGATCCTCGTTTTATGGAAAACCTAGGGCTATATATACATTTGGCAAGATGCCAGGGAATATTTCCACAAGAAGACAAAAATAAACATCTCAACCGATCGGTTGAAGCATCAACCGATCGATTGAGGTGACCGTTTGACTTGGTCTTCAGCTCTGAGATACTTCACCCGATCACTGAACCGATCGGGTGAAGTCGTTCGGCTCTTGAGCTTGGGAAGATCAGCTATAGGTGAACCGATCGATTGAAAAGTCAACCGATCGGTTGGAGTTCAGCTTCAAAAACAGAGAACACTGTCATGACCAACAGATGTCTGAACCGATTGGTTGGGATTTGCTTCATTACTGCTCCTCATCGGGTCAGATACGTGTGCATGAACCGATCGATTGGGTCTGTCCACCCGATCGGTTGAGGGCTGATACATGCTCTGAATTGACGTTTGGCCCTAAGGTTCCGTGTGGCACCTTCTGTTGCTCCGGGGGCTCATGATATTTGCTTTATATGTCCCCTGCACTGGCAATCTCCTGTAAGTACACACAAACACAAAGATAATGAAAAGAAACTAAAAATCACAAAAAGACGGACTCAAAATAATGAAAAACGACGGGAAATCACGGAGAAGACGTGCGTGACGCATGTCAAACGCTAACATCACGAGTCCCCGGAGCAACAGGAGGTGTCGTACGAGATCATGAGAGCAAGTCATCATGAAAAACCATGTATTAGCTCTCAACCGATCGGGTGGACAGTCCCACCCGATTGGTTCGTGCCCCCATATCAGACCTGAATTAGAAGCCAAATCCACTCGATCGGTTTAGTGATCGAGTGGATGGGGGGCAGATCTCTGTTTTTGTGTGCCAACTCCACCTGATCGGTTGACTTGTCAACCGATCGGGTCACCTGTAGCAGAAGCTTCCCCAGCTCGAGAACCCAACGACTCACCCGATCGGTTCAGCGATCGGGTGAGGATTTTCAGAAGCTGAAGACCGTTTTCCCAGTTGCCTCACCCGATCGGCGTGAGCGTTTATTTTTGTCTTCTAGTGGGAATATTCCCTGGCATCTTGCCAAAATGTATAAATAGCCCTAGGTTTTCCAGAAAACGGAATCCCTGTTTTCTTAAGCTATTTTTAGGGGTTTTTGGCTGCTTTCAATTAAACTCGTTTTGTAAGTTCTTTGATCTTTCTAATACTTTAATATTGCGTTTATAATACAATTTTCTACAGTAGTTTACTGTTTGATTCTCATTTTGATGGCTGAAATTTGTTTTGTTGTATCTATCGCCATGATTTGTGAGTAGTTTCCAAATCTGGGACATTAGTGGAAGCCCCTTCGTGGGTTCTCCCTAGAACGACCATATGATTAGGGATTCGATAGGATATAGGGATTTAGATTGTTACGCGAGGTGTTTTATTTGTCTCTGGCGGGAGAAAGATCGCATTTGACCGTCGAGCCAATGGGAAATAAAACGGGAGTTTGATCCCGTAGCCACAACTCACACCCATAGCATAGACATTGACTCCTCGCACGTGGAAACGGCTTGGATGAAACGTCGGGAGCAATCGTTGCGAGCTTAGTGCTCCCGGAGTCGGGCTGTACAAGACATGAGAATACCCACCATCCGAACCCGAGTAGACCTAGCGTTTCATCCTGAGTATTGACCGGAATATCGGGCCCATGGGACTCTCGGTACCACTATTAGATGCAACGTCTCACCACTAAACCCTAGAATCCGATCACATTCCTATCCATCGGTCGTAATAGTGAGAACTCATGATAGGGCAGAAGCCAAGGTCCTATGTTGCCCTTTTTTATATCTTACACCCTTTTTGTATTAATTTTCTATCGTGACAACCCATCAAGTGATTAAGCTAGCTCACCTACCGGGTGATCAGGATCCCAATTGCTTACAAGCACAACACACGCCTCCCTGTGTTCGACCCCCAAACCATACCTCGACACCGTGCGCTTGCGGTTACAAATTTTAATCATAGTATTCCCGTCCCGATTTGATTGCCAAACGAACAGGCGGTCAGGGGGCTGCTGGCCCCCTCGACACTGACTGGGGAGGGATGCCCCTCGGTGATTGTGTCCGTCGTGAGGGGCGGGGGGGGGGGGGGGCTGCAAGCCCCCTGCACTCGTGTCAGCCGTGAGGGGTGGGGGGCTGCAGCCCCCTCGTGCACTCTGGAGGGGGAAACAACAATGGGGGGGGGGGGTTTGGCCCCCCTCTATTTCTTATTAAGAACGCCGGGGTGACGATGATTTTGATGGCGTGGATGTGGAAAAGCACAGATCCAATAAAAGCAGCCCTTTTAAATAAAAACTATTTTTAGTAAAAATTTGATATTTATTATTGAAAACAATGTTTTTATCATATAAATTTGATTTTTATCGTTTAAACATTGAATTTTGCTCCAAAAATAAGCAGATCTAATCATATTCTTTGAAGAAATAGGTTTAGATCGGGTTTTATGTATGATTACCTCTAGATCCGTCTTCCGGATCTAGCGACGTTTGACGAAGCCTACACGTGAAAGATGACACCGGCGCATGGTGGATCTACCTCCTCCTCGTCGCCCTCGCAAGATCGGATCTTCAGAAAATTTTAGAGCTCTCGTGCTGATAATGTTGTGGAGGTAGCAGCTACGGAACCTGTAGCCATATATTTATAGAAAAATATTACATAATAGGTGGATACCCTAATCCTAAGTGGGCTCCACATGGGCCTACAAAAGCCCATTCATAACACCTATCCTTATCTTCATTTCTTTTATAATAAAGACATGGGCAGAGATGATGTTTTTCTAGGATTCGTGAAAAAGTCTAGTGTGGTGATCTCCTAACTTCAATCGAATTCATTATCTCATTTCATGAACAACAAATTTATATCTTGCATACTTGGTATTTGATCATGATTCATTTACGCTGGATAGAGAAACTGTTGTGGAGTTTGAATTTAAATTCTATGGATTGAGTATATTGTCTGGTAGGCTCTGATAGGATTTCTCCTCTAATTTCATGTTAGTGTTGAGTTCTCTATACTTCATTAAAAATCCATGATATATGCATGATGCTGGACTAGGCTGCTATATGTAGATGTGCACTCTCATTTATTGCTCAGTTGGTGTTGTGTTTGCTACATGAGATGAGGAAATGATCTTGTCACTCCTACTCATTGCTTTCTTATATTTTTATTATTTCTATTCTTTGGTTTTCTCCTTGTTAGTCTTTCTCGAGGATGAGTAGGAAGTAAGCTTGGAGGATTTTGATATGCATGTTTTTACACATTTATTCTCATACATTCATATCATGTTTCACCCTCCAAAACCCAGTTTTGTACACTTTTCGATGAATATTTGGAACTATTTCACTTTCGGAGCACTTATACTGATTTCAAGGAATTTGGAGCGAATTGGAGTGATACGGTGCAATCTGGAGATGAAGCCATGATTGATGACACAAGAGCAGCAAGATTACCCTTGTATATGAGTTGAAAGCACCAAAAGACAAGGAAGAAAGATCTATGAAAGTTAGAGAAAAGAAGAAGAAGAAACAAAGCTAAAACACATGAAACGTCAAATATTTACGCACTACCTCCACCTTGTTTTAATTTTTACTATCATTCTAGATGCCATCTCTACATGTGGATATTTTTCACTCATAGTAGACTTCATGACAGTTCCAACTCCACCAAGAACACACAAAACAGAGGTTGAATGAACTTTCTAGAATTTCTGCAAGATTGGGTGGCAATGCTTGAATTTCTCACTCGACCGAGTGGAGAAATCTACTCGACAGAGAGAGGCTGACACCAAACCAGCCCAATGAGCCAAGCATATCAAAGTCACTCGACCGAGTGCGAATCTCACTTGACCGAGTGAATCTACCACTCCACCGAGTGAAGAGAAGAAACAGAACGCTGATTTTTGAGAGTCTTTGCAGGAATTCCCACTTGACCAAGTGGAATCTCACTCGACCGAGTAGAATCTCACTTGACCGAGTGAGCCGATGGCCAGACTTCTGAAAGTTTGGTACAACTAGGGCTTTGGGTATTTTGGTTAGCTTTTTCTTAGGTTTTGGGGGTAGCTATAAATACAACTTCGTTGCCGACATTGAGGAAGAGTTCCTATTATTTTCTTTGAGACTTTTTTAGAGGTTAGGCCATTCCCTAGGCCCTCCCTTGGTTCTAAAAGCTTGTATTTGTATTGGATCTCTTCATGAAAGCTAAGTATCTTTTTAATTTTTATTTGAATCTTTGATTTGATATCTTTTTATATGCAAGCAATGTTTCTTATTGATTTTTATATCATTACTAGTCATATCCCGTGCCCGTGGGCACGGTTCATTTAAGGTTTTTTCCCCCGCGAAATATTTGTTCCCTAAAAAATTATTTTCATAGCCAAAATTGTGCGGAACAACAAATTAGTGTAAAATTATTTAGCGGCACGGGCACTTTCGGCGCGGAACAACAAATTCGACACGGAACAACAAATTAGTGTAAAAATATTTAGCGGATGCCTTCGGCGCTATAAATATTTAGGAAGAATTTAGTTCTCCTTAAAAATCTTAGTTTCTTACCAAAATTTAGTTGCACCTAAAATTTTGTCATAACATGTGACCATAGGTCATAGGTCATTCAAAATATTACCCCAAAAATTTTCAACCCCTTTAAAATCTCCTCCAATAAAAATTTGTAGCAACCTTCAAAATATTCCCCCAACAAAATTTTTTTACCCATGTTCAACCTAAAACTTAGTTCCCCAAACGAATTTAGTTCATCTCAAAAGGTATAGTTCACTTAAATTCTAGTTCTCTCTAGATTTAAATTCCCACATAATTTAAAATTTGTAGCTCCAATCAAAGTTAGTCCCCCTCAAAAATTTAAATTAAATTTTAGTTCCTCCCACTTCACCGGAAAATTTAGTTCACCACTTTTTGAGTTAAACATAGAAGGCACATTGGAGCAGCATGTTTGACTTAAATCACATATAGTAATCTTACCTTAAGAGTTTCCCATGCATTAGCATGTGCGTTTAGAGTCTATATGTTAGAAAATAGCTTAAAGTAAATAAATTTTGAAGAATGTTGCATCTACCCCCAATAGAAATGGTTGAACCATACCACTCTTGCAATTTCATCTTCAAGTTCATATGCAGCAATCCATTCAACCGATGGTTTCAAATAGCAAACAACACAGCCATGTAGAAGAGCATAAAATCCCAAGTAAAATAAACTTATTAATCCTCACCAAAATTTTCAAAGAACTATAAATCTTTGCATCAGACTTTATCTCAGTATAACATTAGCTATTAATCTCATTTTCTTTATAGGCCATGTCCACTGCCACAAAAATCTTTAAAAGGAATAAGAAAAGAACAATTTAGATGTTCTTCTCCTCCCAATTACCTAAAACCAAATCCAATTCAAGAACCCCCATCTGCCTACTTCTATACAACAATATAAAGCAAGCAAAAAATCCATCCTTTAGAACTCTCCACATCAACAACCCCTTTTGTGAAGACATTTGTGAAATTTAAAAAATCCCAAAACCCCGGCACAAAACCTGTTGTGAAGGTGTTTCATGTTTTTTTTTCTTACGCCAATCTCAACTTTACACAAAATCCATATGTCAAAATCCCACCTTTAGCAAATCCCATTAACAATTGGATTCAAAACTGACCCCAAACACCCCCAAACCTCTACACAAAACCCTAAATTATAAATTCAAATATTGTTGGGACATTTCATGTTATTTTTCATACAACAATCTTAGCGTTACACAAAATTCAAATGTCAAAATCCTACCTTTTGCCAAACCCACTAACAATTAAATCCAAAACTAACCCCAAACTCCATGATCAGAGTAAAAGAACACAGAAATTACAGATAAGATGTACACAAAAATTAAACCAATGAGATCAGACATTTTCATTCAAACTTGGAACAATTTCCAAGGCACCACAAAAAATAATCACACAAATCAACAAAATTCCTAGAAACTTAGAACCCCAAACTCTGCCATTTCTTATCAGATCATCATCATCCACTTCATAACTAATAATTTACATTCCAAAAAACCTTGAATGAAAGCAATATAGAATTTTTTTAATAAAAACGATGGATCTTTAAAACTCCTGAAACAGTGATCCAATCTCACTGGCCTTCACCTTCCCATGTTTCTTGGGTAGCAACACCTAATGAATGTTCGACAATGCTCCGCCGTTAGAGATCGTGATCCTAGCCAGCAGATTCCTGAACTCATCATCCCTTGCGGCGATCCCCATAAACTCCAAAACCTAATATACAAAAGACAACTTCAAAACACCACAACTTCAAATTTATATTACGATATATATTGTACGAAAATCATCGAAAATTATACACGATGTATATCATTATACTTTGATGCAACACATTAAACAACATCTCGAAGGTGAGCTTGACCCTTTTTTCCATAAATTTTTTAATTTTAATTTTCAATTTTAAATTTTTTATAAATGTATTGACCTTTAGTGGTCTATGATGATCTGCCAAAGGATCAAAACAATATTTTAATGTATACGGTAAAATCCAAGAGAGTAAATGATCAAACCAAGTATTTTTGCATTTTGATACAAAAAAGGCTAACTAATTACTTGAAAGACTAATCATCAGATTCACTTTGCTTGGATAAAATGTTCATCACACTTCCAACCCAATATGATATGCAAATTAGATCAAGTTTCTAGGTACATCAAGTGAGTCATAACAATGAGAATGTATCTAGTATTGTTATAACATATTCATTATAAACAAAGGTATGATACATTCTACAAAAATAGAAATTATAAAAATAGAAAGTATAACTATGATTCAGAAAGTATACATGACTTCTCTAACAAATTAAACATTATATTCAGCGGGAGGAGTTGACATGATTTATCTAACAAATCAGATATCTTGTTCATCATGGATAAAGGTAACATCAAAACTTTAACATTGTGTTTTCCTTATTATAGCAATTAGCATCATTTTGCAAGCTACAAACATTATGCAAAACATGATAATTGATAACTTGAACTGTAAATTCAAGATTGCACCTATTATCGTAAAAGGAGGCTTTGGGCTGCTACTGCTATGATATGCAATAAAACTTGATTTTTCCCAGTATGCATACCAGCTACATGAACATGGTACAGAAAAAGAAACATACATATTTGCATTTAGTATCAAATATACGTTTTACTGATTTCACGCTTCAAGCAAAAAAGACCATTAAGATTTCTCGACAGCACTCGGACTTACTGCTTTGCCACTTGATGAGAGAGTCGTTTCATCTCTCCTGCAAGGGTCGCATGATTAACAAAGTCCACAGAATTTCACCATCTGTGTCCTTCTTTCGGAGCTTCTTTTCATTCTTCTTCGATCCCTTAGTGAGTCGTTTCATTTTTTGAGCGGTTTCTTCTCTTCCTTCAGCTTTGCCTGCAAGTGCCGAGAAAGCCACAAATTTTTTAAACCAATAATTGAAACTAAATTTGAACAAATGCTTTTGACACAAAAAAGGAATAAATGGGCAAAAAATATTACCTTTTGTTCTTTCTTTAACTTCCTCTCCAAATTATCCTAACTTTCAGGCTACACCCACCAAAACATTGATATGTCCAATTAAGTAATAATTTGATCTTACACTTGCTTCTAATATCCATCTTTCACTGAATTTTACATGGAGCTTGGCCGCTTCTATTTCTTGAGTGGCTTTTTCTTTTCCTTTAGCTTTGCCTGCAAGTGCCAAGCCACAAATTTTTGAAAACCAATAATTAAAACTAAATTCGAGCAAATGCATTCAACACAAAAAAATGAATAAATGGGCAAAAAAATAAAACCTTTTGTTCTTTCTTCTGCTTCCTCTCCAAATCATCCTAACTTTCAGGCTACACACACCAAAAAATTGATCAGTCTAATAAGTAATAATTTGATCCATTCCCTTGCAGCAAAGTGAAAGCTATATAACAAATAAAAGTACATTAAAACATGGAAAGCTACGTTAAATGTGTTGTCTCGCTCATCGCACGTCATCCACATACTTAAAGACTCCATGGTTTCGTAATTTTTTTGAAGGACATCAAAACTTGGGAAGCAAAAGTCATTGAAGAAATATACAATGATGTAACCATTAAAAGAGCTTTCTGGCATAAACATCAGGGTAAGATATGACACATCTACCCTACATAGCAATAATTCCACATGAGTCGGTCTCATTTGATTGTTGCATCTTCATCGATCGACATGTCTTGCACCATGCGCGCTTCATCAGAAACAACAAACAACTGTACATAACAACTGAACTATAACTGAATGCACATATAAACCCAAGATTAATCACATTAGAATATGATTTAATAAGTTATGGGATTTGTTATTGGCTTTTAAAATCAAATTCACTCCGTTACATTCACCAGCATAAGCTCAAAGAATTATGAGCTGCTCTCATGCAATTGTATAGCATCTGGACAATTAGACTAATCAATATTGTTTGTTGGTTGTAACCTTTCGAAGTGCATGATCACACAGAAGATGAAGTTCCCTGAACTGCTTCTGTTACAATTGCTGCGTCTATCAGGAGTAACTTCTGGATTCATTCCTTTATCATATCAAGAGTAACCCCGGATTCACCCTCTAAAACTGGAACACAAGGTTGGCTTGTTTCCATTATCAATGAAGTAAAGGCAAATAGAGACGGCTGTTGACAGAACGAAGAAGCCAGCAAAGAATACGAAGTGTCCAAAAAATATCTGTAATTATCCAATATTTTGCTTTAGAAACACGATCTCAATGAGAAGATTAAAACAGTCTAATTAAGGAATATTGTATCCATCAATTTGTACCCTGAACTCTCTGAGAATATGGTGATGTCTTGATGCTTCTGATTTCAAATTATTCGCAACTCCATCACTCTTTTGCCATTTCAAAGTATTCGCACTATCTGAGATCATCATGATCCCCAATCATGCAGATCCGTAATCATTCCAAAGATTCAGAAGATGCGGTATCAGTAAACACTTACCATTAGGGGTGGCAAAATTGACCCGACCCGACCCGACCCGACCCGAACCCGGCCTCTTGGGTCGGGTATGGGTAGGGGCCAATCCGGGTCGGGTCGAATTCGGGTCAACCCGACCGACCCGGATAAAAATCCGGGTCGGGTACGGGTTTGACCCCTCGACCCGGTTGACCCGAATTTGACCCGTATTTTCACTCTTTTCACACCAACCCGACCCGGACCCGACCCGAACCCGACCCGAATCCGACCTTTTTTGAAAATAATCACTATTTCACACCAAACCCGACCCGAACCCGACCCGAACTCGACCCGTAAGACAAACCGGGTCGGGTACGGGTCACCCGGGTTACGACCCGGTCGGGTTCGGGTATCCGAACCCTGACCCGAATTTAATTCGGGTCGGGTTCGGGTTTACCCTTATTCGGGTCGGGTCAAACCTGACCCGACCCGAACCCGACCCGACCCGCCCGTTTGCCACCCCTACTTACCATGGTTTTCAAAGGTGGAGGTCTCATATCAGCAAGAAGGGATTTTGAGGGCGAGTGAAGAGGCGGTGTCGCAGCGGGAAGGCAGCGCGGTGGGGCGGCGTGCGGAAAGGATTTCGACAGACCCCTCCTTGATCAACTCCTCAAACCCCTTCGTGACCCCATGGCAGGCCATGAAAATCAGCCATGAAATTTTTTTGAGAAACAGATAGAGGAGGGTGAGAGAGATCTGAAGAGGCTTCAGCTTTTACCCCAAGTTTCAATGTTCACATTAAAGGTGGATCCAAGTTCTAATGTTCAGCCTACATTAAAGTTCATCATAATTCAAATTTCAAACAAATCTAGAGGCTCACGTGTCTGTCCAAAGAAAAATTCCCCTCAAAAATTTTCACAACCTATCATCTTAACCGTTGATTTATCTAAATTCAATCTCAGCCGTCTTTCTATCAACCATTTTGTCCTAGTCAGCTTGTCCTAGTCAGCCCTAGGATATCATTATTGCTATGCTCGGTTGGTTCTTACTCTAGGGCAAAGGGATGAACCCTATGGATCTAGGGTTTGATATGTGAAATTAATTGAAACACTTGTTGATAAACTTGTTTTAGGGTTAGATTATGGTCGATTGACTACAAATAGCTAGTGATATCTACTTAGATTTTGAGAGCTCGAGAGAGGATATTGATCTATATGAAGAACTAGATATTTGATTTAGACCTATAATTCAGATATCCTAGACTTGGTGCGTGAGAGCGGCCAAAGCTAGCATCTTTATTATATTTCTATGATTATATTCGTCTGTACGACGGTAAGACGATTATGAACCACCATAATCTAGATTCGAACTCACGTCGCACGATAGTAGGCTTGTGCAAGAATTGAATTATATTGTCGACCTTAATGCTAATAATTCAACTAGGCTTGCATGAGAGCGAGCCCTAGTTTGAGTTATTTTAGACTTGTGTAGCACGAGAGCGTGCATCAGTTCACAACATAGTTGCGACAATTTCACCCTAAACTAAGATTTAGTAATTATAAGTTCATATTCACATTGATACTCGAAAATATATAGTGGGCATTCCCTAGTCCTAGGCATTCTTATTGATTGAATACTACCGACATCCATCACCATTGCCATTATATCATTCCATAACCATCTCCACCAATAAACCTTTGTAGTCGAACCAACCTAAGATCGATTGTAGCCAACACCACCTCCCCGTGATTTGATACCCGCTCACCACTTAACGTGCGCTTGCGGTAAAACTACATTGTTTTCTGGGTACATCTAGATACGATTAGGGAGTGACCCCTCGTCCGACAAGGATCGTTCAGTGGAGATGGGTGTGGCCCCTTAACTTACATCCGACGAGGGTCATTTGGTGGTGAGGGGTGTGGCTCTTCGAATTACGTCCGACGAGGGTATGATTGGTTTGGTCAGCACGTGAAGGGGAGGCCCCTTCGATCGTATAGATGAGCGGCATGTGAAGGAAAAGATAAGTCATCCTCGTTCGTATAGCTCGGTCGACCGGCAAAGGGTTGGCCCTTCGTTCGTATAGCCAAGCAGCCCGAGAGGTTAAGGATAGCTCATCCTCAATCGGATAACTCGGACAGCCCGTAGAGGGTATTCGAGGAGTGAACCTGAACAATTGGAAAAATTTAGGTCGACAAGAATGGACCTCGCAAAGCACATTGGTCACACACGGGATCAGATCGAAGGAATGAAAGTTTTGATTGAAATAAATTTATTCATTGACTAATAAGGGGAGATTTAAACAACAGAAATTCATAGATGCGTTTATTTTCATGTGCAGCTGGAGGCGTCACCTTGCACCTTCCAAGCTTTCAACTTACTACATCATCCTCTCGTGTCAGTTGAAAACTTTTGTAATAGGCGAATCCGGCACAGGCCCATTCCCTTTGCCTTTCTTCGTCAAGGTTCCTTCTTTCGCACATGTGTTGTCAACAAACTTCTTTATATGGCCACACTTGATCAATACTTTGATATCTTTTTTAACGTCAAACAATCATCTGTGTTGTGGCCATTTTCCTGGTGATACCTATAATATTTAAGCTCATCTCTTTTATCTTACCTGTTTTTTGTTTGGGAGGAGGTCGATCGAAGAGTCATTCGCCTTCTGCATTGGTCAGGACTTCGGCTCTAGTGGCATTCATCTTGGTAAAGGCCTCGTTAGTCGCATGCATTCGACCCTTGGGACTTATATCTCGTCGTCATCGGTCCTTATGCTCTCAGCGGGAGTTGTTATGAGGCCAAGCTTCTCTACTGGCTTCTATATGGGGCTTGGAAGGGCTTTTTCTTCGAGTGGCCAGTGCCTCTTTCGATAGTATGAACACCTCCGCTCTAGTTAGGAGATGGTCGAGGTCACGTGGTGGTCGCTGGTGCAGTGATTTTACTAAATCCTCATACTGGATGCCTTGCATGAGAGTTGCAATGACCGTATCATCAGTGCAACCCTCAACATTGAGCCTCTCATTGTTGAAACGCATGAAGAAGTCCCGTAGCGTTTCTCCTTCCTTTTGTTGTAGAGTGAACAAGTGGGCTAAGCGTCGCTTCCGTCTTTGTCCCGTCATGAACTATCGGTAGAAAGCTTGGGATAAGCTTTTAAAAGACCCAATACTACGACTAGGTAACATGTTGTACCACTCATCCGCTGCTTTGGTCAATGTTGTAGAGAAGGCTTGGCATAGGAATTATTCATCTCCCATGTGTATCTCTATCACTCTGTTGTACTTTCAGACGTGCTCGCGAGGGTCGCCTATGCCATCATATTGACTAAAGGGAGGCATCGTAAACTTCGGCAGTCGAGGAGCTGAAGTGATGTTCTTTGTCAAAGGATCGTGATCATCTTCTGAACCGGAGGAAGGGGATTTGGGACGTCGCTCCTTAGCACGAAGCCTGGTCTGTCGACAAGTGGAGGCACTGGAGGAATCGATAGGGCTCCCTCCTAAACGATTGAGAGAGTTTGAGGGGAGTGGATTTCCCCTTCGACTATTACGTTTCTGACCAGTTGTGGGCCTCTGGGAAGGACTGCGGCGAGGATCCGGGGTGCGGCCATCCTTTGCATGCTCTTTGTCTCTATGAGTGGGACTGAGAGAAGCTTTTCCATTATTGGAGCACCCTAGGCCTTGTGGACACCCGGTTGAGCAGTTGTTTCCATCCCTCTGGTCATTCTGACCTTCATTGACGTTGCCGACCCGGGGTCTTTGTCGAGATGTAAGAGTGGCGTCAATCAAAGGGCCGACTTGCCGCTATATGTTCGACTCCCCGGCCCTCTGGCTCATTGGTGCAGGTTGTTGCATGACGTCCCCCCCGATTTGCGTGATCATGCAAGTGTGCAATAAGATGGGGGATACCAGATTTAAAATATTTATACCGCAAGCGCACGGTGTTGTAGTGTGGCTTGGGGGTCGAACACAGGGAGGCGTGGTTGTGCTTGTTTCAGAAAGGAACCAATTCACCCTAGGGGTGAGCTAGCCCGTATCGATGGTGGGGTTGTCACGGAATGTAAATACAGGGTTAAACAATATAAAGGGAAACCCGGGACTTCGGTGCCCACCCTATCATGTGTTCTCGCTATTACGACCGACGGATAGGACAACGATCGGAATTATGGTTTAGTGGTGAGACGTTGCCTCTAAGAGTGATACCAGCGTCCCACGGGCCCGATATTCCGGTCGGTGCCCAGGATGATACGCCGGACTACCCGGGTTCGGTCAGTGGGTATTCCCATGTCCATTAACACTGACCGAGTCTGGGAGCACTAAGCTCGCAATGATAACTCCCAACATCTCGTCCTGTCGCTTCCGCGTGCAAGGATTCGATGTCTATGCTAAGGGCGTGAGCTATGGCTAGGGAGTCAACCGCCAAGTTTATTCCCCCTTGGCCCAACGGTCAAAGGTGTTCTTTTTCCCACCGATGAAAATAAAACACCCATTGTAACCAATAGATTCCTATTCCCTATCGATATCCTAGTCCTATGGACGCATTAAGGAGAACCCACGAAGGGGTTTCCACCAAAATCCCAGATTAGGGAACTACTCACACATTTTAGCTAAAAAACGATCTAAATGAAAATCGACCATTAAAAACATAATCAAGAAATTGAAATGTGGTAGTAGTAATGCAATTAAGATAATATCAAAGTTTGACAAAGATCTGAACACTTACAAATAACCAAAAAATTCCAGCCGTCATAATAGGGAAAAAAGACAGAAGAAATAATCAGCTCTCGTTTCTACAAACATAGGGCTTCTATATATAGAAAATGACGTCACCCGATCGGTTGAAGTATCAACCGATCGGCTGACCTGCTTCGTTCTTTGGCAGCGGTCTTCAAAAACTTCACCCGGTCACTCGACACGATCGGTTGGCGCAAGCAGCTCGTCATTTGGATCTTGCGGTCATCGGGTGAACCGATCGGTTGATAAATCAACCGATCGGTTGGAAACATCGCCCAAAAGACAGTAACTTGCGATGTTTTGGCACGGTCAGCTGGCCGTCGGGTGAGCTCTCCGGGAATCAGCTACAAATGAACCGATCAGGTGAAGGTCACCCGATCGGTTGAAATTCAGCTTCAATTTCCCGAGAAGTCTGTTGGGCTGAACTGGTCATCGACCCGGTCGGTTGATGCTCTCTTGCTTCAGCGGCTGTCCGGTCGTGCACGCGTGCATCATCCGATCGGTTGGCTGTATCCAACCGATCGGGTGGGGGCTGAAAGATAATAATCTTGGTCGTTTGACCCCATGGATCGCGCGTGACTACTCCCGTTGCTTCAGGGACTTATGATATCTTTGTTATGTGTCCCCTACGCTGGCAAACTCCTGCAAACACACAAAAACTAGGAGAAGTGAATGAAAACTAGAAAATACGATAAAACAGATACATGACAGCAAAAAATAACGGAAAAACACAAAGAAGACGTGTGTGAATATATAAAATATACATACACGTCAAAATCCCCCAAGCTGAACCCTCTCAGAGGGAGAAAATAGAGAGGAAGAGAGAAAAAGAGAAATCAAAACCCTAAATCGCCCGTCGGGGCCAACAAAATCAAAAACGCCACACCAAGCAAGCAAACGACAAATCTCAACACTAAACCAAAGAAAACGAGTCCAAAACAAGTGTCGTGGGCCCACTCGATGAATCACGAGTGAGTGTGGTCGCGTGCTAGCAGACGGTGTTTCTATCTACAGTGTGCAATAAAGCTCCATATACACAAATACAAGAAAAGACCCAAATATCGATTCGATTTGAAATAAGCGGCGAATATATAGCTCAAGCATGCATCAGAACAGAGTAAGAATCGAATCGTATCATGCGTCAGGGACTCCACAAACAGGGACTAGGAAATCACCTCACTATCGCCTAGATAATAGCTAGAAGGTCCCTACACCAAGTGTTTTCAAAAACGATGGGGTTGAGATGATGTGGAGAAGAACACTCGGTGCAAATTCTCGCCTTCCATTTATTCTGGCAAAATATTCACACATGAATTTTTTTGGGTTTTGGATATATGTATTTTTTTGGGCTTTTGGCTATACATATATATATTTTTTCTTTTCTTTTCTCTTCTCTTCTTCTTCTTTTTTTGGGTTTTTCTTTTCTCTCTTTTTTGGATTTTTTTTGGACTTTTGGGTATATACATGTGTGTACTCTCCCAAGTGGGAGAACGGTACACGACGTGGGGATTTGCACCAAGTAAAATAAAAAAGAAATCAGATTCTAGACACTTGGGCAGGGGAGATTTTCTTCTCTAATCAGAGCATAGGCTAAATGGGTTATCTTAGTCCTAATTGTGGAATCCCGACACATGCGAAATGAAATATACGATATAAATATAGCATGCGTATAGAGGCAGACAAGAGAAGCAAATACCACATATTCAAATCGAAACATGATAATCTAGGGGTCATTCCAGGACATGTATACAAATCAAAATCACACAGTAAAGCACACCGTAAGCTAGACACGACACACGACTCACACAAAAGCAAAATGGACCCACGATGCATGAAATGCAAGAGGACTCAGCTTCCAAGGGTTAGTGAATGTGATTATCGAAGCCATGCTAGGTGTGTGTGTGTGTGATTCTGTGGCAATTCATCATTTGGGGTCATCTCTAGGAGAGAGAGGAGAAAAAGGAAAGAAAGAAAAAGAAAAACACGGTGAAAACGACTCAAAAACGAAGAAAAAGGCAAAAAACGACGCACGAAGTGCGACTCCCCCAAGTTGAAACTTACATTGCCCTCAATGCAATAGAAGTGAATACAGGAGTGCAATGAAATGGGGAGAAATACGCACCGACTCAAAAAGAAATGAAAAACAAGAAAAGCACACATACGAAAAAGGAAAATAAAGAAAGTCACACCACACGACAAATATAAACAGAAGATAAAAGATAGAAAATCACACCACACGACAAATATAAACAAGCACACCATAAAAACATCAAAGAACAACACACAGAAAAAATGACTTCCCCCAGGCTAGACATGACAATGCTAGCGAAATGATATGATCATGAAAATGCAGAAATATGCGAGGGGGAAGTCAATCGGAGTCACTTTCGGTGGAATGGTAAGGAGATGGCGAAGAGGGTGGTGAATAATGGTAGAAGGAATCCTCTGAGGACGAAGGAGATGGTGTGCAAATATGAGAGGGAGGAGCAACAGGCTGGACGACCAGAGGATCGAGATTTATTGGTGGATCATGGTGGATAATGGTGGCACTGGGTGAACCGACACACGGGTACCAATCGGGAGGATCCAAGGGTGGAAAGTGAACGAGTGTGGCATACCAAGGATCAGAGTAGAACTCCCAGGGTAGATGTGTAATGCGTAAGGGGAAGCGCTCCGAAGATGAGGGCGGAAGGATGGCAAAAGGAGTGTAGGCAGGACTGTAGAGGTAGACTGCACGCTCCTCACCAAAGGGAGTTAGCATACCGATTTCGATCAAGTAATCGCGATCGATACGACTGCATCCCGGTAGAATAAGGAGGTGGGGCGGCGGCCTTAAAACACAGCTGACAATAAGTGTAATCTTCCCACTGCAGCAGATAGATCCAGAGGTAGCGCGGCTAACAGATAAGATCTCGTGGATGATCCAATGAGCGGTGTTAATGGGTAAGGGGATATTACCATGAATCTTGTCGTGGGACATGGCGTAAAGAAAGAGGAGCTCATCTCGGGACACCGTGGAAACATCCACGTGGGAGAAAATGGTGTTAGCGAGGAATCAATGGGCGAAGCGGTAGCACGGATGTATGATGTAGGAGGCGAGAGCTACCGAGGGAAAAGTGGCATACCGGGTGAACCATTGCCAGACACCATCGTCACGAAAGTATGAAAAGATATCAGATCGATCGTGAGTTGAACATTCAACATGACGATCGGGGTGAGGGAAATTCAGGATATTATTAAGCTCGTGAAAACTCATGGGAAAATCGCAATTGAAGGTGCGAAAGGTGAAACCATGCTCGGACACTTCCAGAGAACTGAGGAACTCGAGTGTGAGATTCCTGTATGTGTGCGCATGGGTATGTAGAAGGTAATCACAACCTATGAAGCAAAAAAGTGCGCTGACGCCCCTAAAGAGTCCAAGAGATTGTAGGGTGGGAGAGTCGGCGAAAAGAGTAGGTCGCATTGGGCGATGAAGAAGGGCTTGCAAACGATCGGATTGCTCTTCAGAAGAAGGATTGATGCCAAGAAAGGAAGGGTAAAAGGGCCGTAAAGGGGATGTCTGTGTGACGATGAGGCAATCTCCTTTCCCTTCCCAGACATGGTGACGGCGTGGGGAAGAATGTTAAAGTGGGATATGGTGTCTATGAAGATGATGAAGCAGATAAAGTGTGCAAACACAAATTCAAGACATTGCATACAATGAAAGAAATGTGAAGAGTGGAAAGAGGTTACCCATCAACGTTGTAAGATCAAGCACCCGAAAGATCCCACGCAGTATAAGGAAGCGATTTGGGAAGCCGTCGCTCGCTGATCCGACAAGAATCGAAATTTTCAAAAATTTGGGGGCTAGGGTTAGGGTTTGGACGTTTGGTGAGTGAATGTTGTTGATGGGAAGGGTGGTGATGGTGGGGGAGTATGGGAATGAGTGAGGATGAGGATTTAGGGGTAGTGGGGTAGATGTAGGAGATCAATTTGGCAGATGGAGGAGGAGAGGACACGCGAACGGGAATTTGGGGGTCGGGTGGACAAAGTCGGGTGAGGGGGAATATATATAGGGGTGAAAGAGAACCGATCGGGTGATGGTTCACCCGATCGGTTGGGTAAGTTTCGAAAATTTTCCGTCGGCCAACAGCTACAGGTGAACTGATCGGGTGAGTTTTCACCCGATCGGTTGACCGCTTCCCAAATCGTCCCGAGAGTTCTGTGAGTTTCCACCTGGTCAGTCACACGACCGCAGCTTCTATCAACCGGTCGGTTGATGCAATCCCCAAATTTCTTGAGAATTCAACTGTTCCCACACGGTCAGCCACCCGGTCGCACTTAACTTCACCCGACCGGTTCGCTGGAGAACAGATATAGGCCATCGTCTGATACGTCTCACTTGATCGGTTGAGTGGTCACCCGATCGGGTGAGGGCTCATTTCCTACAAAAATTCACAAATGGCCTAAGTCTCTCGACGGAAGTTCCCGTGGCTGGAATTTATTTATAAAAATAGGAAAAATTAAGCTAAAAATAAGCCTAAAAACAAAGGTGAGAGTTTAGAACATGGGTTACCTCCCATGAAGCCCTTTTGTTTAACGTTGTTTGCTCGACGCCTCTTTTGGTGGTCAATTAGGATCCAGAGGGTTTGAAGACGAGTCGTCGGTCGTTGAGACTCCGACCAGAGAGAATCATGGTTCTCCTACTGCATAGTGTTTTAGGCACTTCCCATTAACCTTGAATGTCCCATCTCTTCCCATTATCTCGATAGCTCTATGCGGGAAGACCTTGGTGACGCGAAAAGGTCCCGACCACCTTGACTTGAGCTTTCCGGGAAAAAGCTTCAGCCTCTAGTTGAATAGGAGAACCACGTCTCCTTCCTTAAATTTCATCTTCAAGATGCGCTTATCGTGCCACCACTTCAGCTTCTCCTTGTAGATCCCGGCATTTTCATAAGCATTGAGCCGGATCTCGTCAAGCTCGTTAAGTTGTAGCTGTCGGTGGCCTCCAACCTCCTTGGCATTAAAGTTCAGGTTCTTGATTGCCCAAAATGCCTTGTGTTCCAACTCCACTGGTAGATTGCATACCTTCCTATAGACAAGTCGGTAGGGGGTTGTGTCGATCGGGGTCTTAAACGCCGTCCTGTAAGCCCAGAGCGCGTCAGAAAGTTTTGATGACCAATCCTTCCTAGAGTTGGTCACCGTATTTTCTAGTATGCTCTTGATCTCCCTGTTAGAAACCTCCACATGGCCGCTAGTCTGCGGGTGATAGGCATGCCCGATTCGGTGTTGCACCCCGTACTTCTTCAAGAGAGCTTCGAATTTTTTCTCTATAAAGTGGCTCCCTCCGTCACTGATTAAAACACGAGGCACACCAAACTGCGAGAAGATGTTGTTTTTGAAAAACTTTGCGACCACCCAGGAATCATTAGTAGGACTGGCTATCGCCTCTACCCACTTCGATACGTAGTCCACGGCTAACAAGATATACTGATTTCCAGAGGATGAGGGGAACGGTCCCATGAAGTCGACTCCCCACACATCGAAGATCTCTACCTCTAAGATGTAGTGTTGAGGCATCTCGTTCATCTTGGAGATGTTCCCCGTCCTTTGGCATTTGTCACAAGCCTGGACATAGGCGTGTGTGTCCTTAAAGAGGGTCGGCCAATAGAATCCACTCTGGAGGATTTTCGCCGTCGTCTTATAGGCGCTCGCATGTCCTCCATATTGCTGATCATGACAATGGGAGATTATGGAGGTCGCCTCAGTTTCAGGAACGCACCTCCGTATCACCCCATCATTACAGGTCTTATACAAATGAGGGTCGTCCCAATAAAATTTACGGACCTCGTGAAAGAATTTCTTCTTCTGCTGGTAGCTCACGTTATGGGGGACGATGGCACGTGTCAGATAATTTACGATGTCAGCGTACCAAGGAGTCCTAGCAGAAGAGAAGGAGAAGAGATGCTCATCAGGGAGCGAGTCGTCAACCGGAGTAGCATTCAAGTCG
The DNA here is from genome assembly GCA_030789695.1 of Scilla litardierei. NCBI lineage: Eukaryota > Viridiplantae > Streptophyta > Magnoliopsida > Asparagales > Asparagaceae > Scilla > Scilla litardierei. The sequence continues at coordinate 128,234,369 of CM061138.1, forward strand.
AGAGTAGGCAATCTGGACAAGTGATCGGCAACAACATTCTCCGCCCCCTTCTTGTCTTTGATCTCCAGGTCGAATTCCTGGAGGAGGAGAATCCACCTAGTGAGCCACAGTTTAGCTTCCTTCTTGCTCAATAGGTATTTGAGAGCCGTGTGATCCGTGTGCACGATCACCTTGGCACCAACGAGATACTGCCGGAACTTGTCCATGGCATAGATGACCGCTAGCAATTCTTTCTCCATGGTTGTATAATTTCTTTGGGCAATGTCAAGGGACTTGCTTGTATAGTATATAACATGTAGATTTTTATCTTTCCTCTGCCCCAAGACGACCCCAACTGCATAATCACTAGCATCGCATATTAATTCGAATGGTAGACTCCAGTCCGGTGGCTGAATCACGGGTGCGGAAATCACGGCTTGCTTCAACAGGCGGAAGGCTTCCATGCACTCGTCGTTGAAGATGAAAGGTGCGTCCTTCACAAGGAGTTGAGTCAACGGCCTGGAAATCTTGGAGAAGTCCTTTATGAAGCGGCGATAGAATCCCGCGTGCCCTAAAAAACCACGGACCCCTCGTAGATTAAGAGGAGGCAGAAGCTTTTCGATCGCCTCTACTTTTGCTTTGTCTACTTCGATCCCCCTCGAAGATATGACGTGTCCCGGTACAACTCCTTCTTGGAACATGAAATGGCATTTTCCCAGTTTAGAACCAGGCCCTTATCTTGACACCTCTCCAGGACCTTGGTTAGATTGTGGAGGCATGAGTCAAAATCCGTTCCGTAGACGGAGAAATCGTCCATGAAAACCTCCATGATATCCTGGGAGTAGTCAGAGAAGATTGCAGATATTAATCTTTGGAATGTGGCCGGGGCGTTGCAGAGCCCAACCGGCATTATCCTATAAGCATATGTCCCAAATGGACAAGTGAAAGTTGTCTTCTTCTGGTCGTCATTATGGATGGGGATTTGAAGAAAATAGGAGTACCCGTCCATGAAGCAGAAGTAGTTATGCTTTGCTAGCCTCTCGAGCATCTGATCAATGAAAGGAAGAGGATATTGATCCTTCCTTGTCTCCTTGTTCAGTTTCCGGTAGTCGATGCACATCCGGTACCCTTCGACGATCCTCGTGGGTATGAGCTCGTTTTTCTCATTGCGAATCATCCTCATTCCTCCTTTCTTGGGTACAACATGCACTGGGCTAACCCAACGACTGTCGGAGATAGGGTACATGATACCGGCATGTAGAAGCCTAACATCTCCTTCTTGACCACCTCCATCATGATGGGATTCAGTCTTCGTTGCGGCTCAATTGAGGAGGATTGCTCGTCTTCAAGCAGAATTCTAAGTGAGCAAAGCCCCAAGCTCACTCCTTTCAAGTCTTCAATTGCATACCTGAAAACACTCTTAAACCTTTTTAAAACACCAAGAAGTTTGGTCATCTGGTCTTCAGGCAGCGAGGAGTTCACTATGACCGGCAGTGTCGAATCCTTCCCTAAATATTCATATTTCAGTCCCGGAGGCAACTCTTTCATCTCAACTTCATGGGGTCCCGACGCATATTTCTCAAGCTGAGCATCCTCCAGTGTAAGTACTTCCTCGTGGACCTCTCAAAAGCTAGCATCCGGAACTTCACTTCCCGCCTTGGTTTTGCATGGAAAAGCCTCACAAGGTAACGAGGGGGCAACGAGGGATAACTCTGGGTCTTTCTCAAGCTCATAATAATTATTCGGGAAGAAGGCTTCAACGCGAAAACCGGTTTCAACAGTCGATGGTTCCCCACCACTGCTTCCAGCTTCCTCATTGCCCCAAGATCCGGGATGCTCATTAGAAGTCTGTAAGGAATGTATCGATTCCTGTTCAACGTATTCGATAGACTCTGCCTGGTAGTTCTCCTGACAAAACTCCTCATAGGTGAACAATTCTCCCCCACTGAATTCAGAACTGGGCGCGTCGTCAATATACGCCACCTCATATGGAGGAAGGAGAGTTGTCGTGACTGGATGCTGCTGCATGTCATGATACCTTCTCTGATTTTCCACAGCAGTGGACAGAAGGGATAGAACGTTCAAAGCACATAGGGATTCTGTCAAACTCTGTGGCAAACAGCGGACGTGGTGTGAATGATCCCAGATATCGCCCGAAATGACACACAACATCCTTGTCGGGGAGCAGAAAACCTGTGAGAAAAGTAGGGAGAGAGAACTGCACGGATAGAAAACACGTCAAAAGCACCGGTTGCATGAATGTGAGGTTAGGAGTAGCGATGGCAATATGTCGACTCAGTCAGTCAATTCTATACAACTAATATTTACAATATGTCCAAGTAAAATCAAAAAGTGTAGAATGCGAAAATTATCGCGAGATAGAGATGTGAGCTAGACTCAAGGATTCATTGGTCCTAAAATGACAAGCACGTTGCCACCCCCGGTAACGTCGCCATAAAGCTTGACGTCCCCCCCCCCGATTTGTGTGATCATGCAAGTGTGCAATAAGATGGGGGATACCAGATTTAAAATATTTATACCGCAAGCGCACGGTGTTGTAGTGTGGCTTAGGGTTCGAACACAGGGAGGCGTGATTGTGCTTGTGTCAGAAAGGAACCAATTCACTCTAGGGGTGAGCTACCCCGAATCGATGGTGGGGTTGTCACGGAATGTAAATACAGGGTTAAACAATATAAAGGGAAACCGGGGACTTCGGTGCCCACCCTATCATGTGTTCTCGCTATTGATCGCGCCCCGGGATGCACACGCACACGGGACAAGCGACTCGTAGTATTACCACAAGCGCACAGTGTAGCGGTGAGCGGGTATCGAACTCAGGGTGGAACAATGACAGTGTCTCTTTCCAATAACCTAGCTATCAAACTGGTCGAGAATGATTCGGGGTGAAATTGTCACAATCGTTCAAATGTCTATGGAAATATCAATAAAACAAAACGTCTAAGGATAGGGAATCCCCGCTACGGAATGTATCTCATCGTTGTGATTCATAGGTTTCATCATTGCTAGACTTAAATCTTAGGTGAACTAGTCGCAACTAGATGTAGAACCAAGCTCATGCTCTCGCGATATTGCCGGTCTATAGCGAACCTAGGTTAGGGCCTACTCTCGCGCAAACCCTAGCATAAGCCGCTAGCATTAGGATTACCATCATCGTTCGATCGTATCTCGAGCCCACTCTCGTGCAAACTCGAGCTACGACCTAGGTTGAGATAGTTCCTACCCGTCCAATCTCTTGCAAACGGGTACTGATATAGAATTACGATTGAAAACCCTAGCCTTGGCCCAATCTCTTGCAAACCAATCCTAGAGGAGCCAATCGTAAACCTAAATCGAATTTCTAGGGCTTCCTATCAATTGGGACCCAATCTCTTGCAAATCCCAATCGATATGAATCCCTAGCTATCTGTAATTTATCAATCCCAACCTAACCCTAATCAATACTAGCAAGAATTTCACCAATTCATCACAATTCAGAAATAGGGTTCATAGGGTTCATCCCTATGCCCTATGACAATAAAACTACTCACTAATCATCATACAATTCATAAGAAAATCAATAACAAAATCAACTCAATTCATTGCAATAGAGAAATTATCAACAAAAATAGGGTTTTTGATAAGAAGAGAGACAAACCAATGAGAATCCAATAGCATCCAACAAAAGTAGCCTTTCTAATCTCTCCAAAAGCCTAAATCTAATTATCCAAAAAGCTCTCTAAAAAGGCTGCCAAAAGTATCCAAAAGTTCTTCTAAACTAGGGCAAAAACTGGGTTTAAATACCCCTCAAAATCGCCCAGAAATTCGTGACAAAAATGCCCCTGCACAGCCCAGAAAACGCACTTTACGCAGCAGGCAGGGCTGCTCACTCGGCCGAGTGACAAATGTCACTCGGCCGAGTGACAAACCCTGTACATTTACAGTAAGTCGAGGATTTTCGGGGGTCTGTCTTCGGAAGTGACTCAGCCGAGTGGCTTTACTCATTCAGCCGAGGGGCATTCGGTACTCGACCGAGTCGGAACCCTTAATCACCTGACGGATTCCAGTAAGTCGGCCTCTTTTGATGGTGGAATTTCCCATGCCACTCAGGAGAGGGGATCTTCATACTCGGTCGAGTGGACTATCGTCACTCGGCCGAGTGCACGCTGATTTCCTTCTGCGGTGCGTGTCCGGTCTGGTCGGCCGAGCGGTCTTCTTGCTCGGCCGAGTGAGTGCTTCACTCGGCCGAGTGAGATGCTGCAGATGCCCAATCTTCATCATTTCGCCTCCTTGTTGCTCCTACGAAGTTCCTTCTTTTTCCACTTGTCTCCCATCGTCGAATAGCCCTCCAAAGAGCCTTGGGTGACACTCCGGAGTGGGTGCAAATCCTATTGATCTCAAAACTACTCCGAATCGCTCCATATCTCCTGAAATACGATAAAAACAAGAAATCGTGAAAAGCATCGCAATATTGTCGAATAATCGTGAAAAATGCGATATGAGCGATCAAAGCGGTATGCAAACAGGCAGAAAAAGGGTGTAAAATATGGAGTGATCAAAATCCCCCAAGCTTACCTCTTACTCATCCTCGAGGATGATGAGTAAAAGTCGAACCCGACGGGCAAAATAATGGAAAAGAAGGAAAATAAAAATAAAAATAGAATAGAAAGCGAAGAAGGGGGGTGCTAGATCATTCTTCTCAGGACGTGGGTTTTGCTTACTCATATAGCATACATCGAATATAAAACACATGTCACAGACTTTTATCTCGATATCATAGTATAATAATGCATTTGAAAATAGAAAACCCCAAAATATCAAAATAGCACGAAATATGGAATCATTCTAGGATTAGCATCGTCTGAAGCATCTAAAGCGGTATGCATAACCATAGATCACACACTTTTCAATTGAATGCTTTCTATAAGGAGTATAAGAGATATCACACGATATGGAATAGTAAGAATAGAAAAGTATGGTTTTCATGAAATGAATGCTAAGTGTCGATTTCTGGATTTCGTGAAACTTTAGCAATCTCACCGAGTATAGAAGATTACTTAGCCTAGGTTGTCATGCACTGTCAGGTAGTCACTCTCTCACACATCATTGGATCCTCTCCCCCAAGCTTATCCATAAGTGTGGTGGCATAAACAAATCAACATGTACATTCCCCATTTCTTTTGAAGCTCCAAAAAAAGTAAAAATAAAAAAAACAAAAGAGGGAAGAAAGAGAGAAATAGTGTGAGATGGGATCGTTATAAACTTCTTTTCTCTTTTCTTTTCTTTTTCTCAATTTTTTTCTCTTTCTCTCTTTTTTTTGAATAAACACATATACATAAGCGATCCCAAATCAAAAGAGAGAAGGATATACAGGTATATATATATATTTTTTCTTTTTGATTTTGGGGATTTGGAGCATGAAAACTAATAGCGGGGGAAATGTCGATAATAGACTTGCTAAGGGGAGGATTCACCAATGAATTTTAAGTAGAGAAATAATTCTCAAGATATGCGGAGAAAGAAATAAATGTATCACTCGGTTCACTCTATAGGACGTGCACGACAACTTTCAGCAGAGTAATATAATCTACTCAGTTTAATCTCAAAAAGTAAACTAGTCCAGATATATCATCCTAGAAAACATTCAATCAACCTGAAAGTGAAGCGTACAATTCATGCAATAAGAAGTGATACGAGAAAGAAAAGTAGAATAACGAAAATAATACGGTATCACTTCAGGAAGTAGATGGATGGTTTCAGGAAGATGAGAGGCTGATATATTATATTATAATAAATCCAGATACATGAAAAGCAGTCGTTACAAGTACTCCAGATATAAGCAATTAATGCGTGAAGCTTGGTGTGTTTTTATGAAAAGCATACATATGAATCATCAGACATCAGCTAATAACAGAATTTCATCCATATTCATACAGAAAAAGAGCGGGTCACTATTTCAAATGCAAAGCAGAACATAGCATATGATATCTGAAACAAAAGCTAGGACATGACAAAATAGCATGCACATTGAGATAAGCTAACACCACGTCATCATCATCACAGAAAAGTCATCTCTAGCAAAAGATGAAAGAAACAAAGATAAAAGAAAATAGAACTATATATACAATGCAGCATACTCAAAAAGGATAAGAAAACGTGATGCATGATAAAAAATGAAAAAGTGGTGAAAATAAGTGCAAAAGTGGAAAGAAAATGTGAGAAATCAAAAATAAAGGGTGGCAAAAATAAAAAAGTGTGAGAACTCACTCCCCCAAGCTGAAGTGCACGTCCTCAATGTGCGGAGTGTAGCACACCGAGAGACGTGAAGTGGGTGGGGTGGGTGTGGATGCATGCATGATGAAAAAGAAAGAAAAACAAAAAGAAAATAAGATGTGAATGAATGTGATGCATGCAAAGATCAGGATGGTGCAAATATAAGTGTCTCCAAAAAGTCTCTCCCTCACTCCCAAAAAGATATAAAAAGATATGATCAGGAAGGCATCAAAGTAGTACGTGGAGGAGGGGGTCAAAAAAACACCAGGCCCAAGAACAAACGGGCAGCAAAACGATAAAAATATCAGAGGCATCAAGAGTGTGCCTAAGCTGGTGGTGGCGCTGCACCAGAACCGTCCTGTGGCGGAGGTGGTGGTGGAGGTGGTGGGCGTGTAGCTGCTGGGTGGGTGTGGGTGGTGCGGGCAGACACGCCAGAATCTAAATCAGGCAAGCCTGAATATCAGGAAGCATGGCGACGCGGGTCTGCACGGAACTGACTGTGGCGGAGAGAGCCCTAAAGTCCCCTCTAAGTCCACTAACAGCCCCCTCAAGAGCACAAATGCTCTGAACTAGAGTGTCGGGGGGTGGTGGAGCAGAGGGACGCACAGGTCTAACAGGTGAAGTGCGGGGCTGTCTCATGCGGGCAGTGTAGAGGATGGGTCCAACAGGGTAGTGGGGTAGTGGTGCTGTTCTCACGACGTGATGCCCAGCCTCGGTGTGAGGCTGGGACGCAGGCTGTGTCGAAGCAGAAGCAGCAGCAGCAGAAGTGGAAGTCAAAATGGGCGACGAGTAGGTGGGAGAGGTCAGTGACGTAGACATGGGGACAGAAGTCACGACGCTCTCGATAAAGACATGGGCGGTGGAGACCGAAAGGTCGACGACTGGGGAGGCTGTGAAGGGCACAAAAGATGACTCCCCAGGAGTCGTGGACAGCAATTGGGAGAGGGTCTCTACAGCAGCAGTAAAGGAAGACTTGCCGCTCTCAAGAATGGTGGGTGGATGCTCGGGGCTCAGTATGGCAATGGGCTCGATGGAAATAGGCGCAGTGGTGGTGGTGGTGGTGGTGGTGGACAACTCAGCTAAAGTGCTCTCGACACTAACAGACGTGTGGACAGAGGTGTTGGGAGGTGCAGACAGTGCAGGCGCAGGCTGAGGGATCACGAGGTCAACAGGTGGTGCATGGGGTGCCTGCTCAGCACCTTCGGGCTTAAGCACGTAGGCGGCGGGGATAAGAAGATACATCGCTGGAATCCAATCCCCGTGAGCCGGTCCAATGTGTGTCCAAGCGGGGCTCGGGAGAACCATGTAATCAGTGCTGAAGGGACCGTGCAACCACACCCAGTGCTGACGACCGTGGAGATGAAGCATCTTCATCCAGACCATAACATCTATCGAAAGTGTAGTGGGGCCCGGAGCTCGACGCAAGTCGTCAGGAAGGTCGACGCCGATCATAAGGGCCAAAAGGGTGATCAGACCGCCGCAACAGATAGGGGAGCGAGCGCTCATCGAAATGATAATACGGTCTAAAAACCAACTGGCAATGTCGATCTCGACGGCAGGGACCAAATCATCACTACTCCTATCAAGAACCCTAGGACGAGTCATCGCGTAGAGCATGTAGAGCTCTGGCGTAGACATGGTCCCGTGCTCATACCTCGCGAGGAAAGTAGTCTCCATAAGGCGCGATGCAATGCAGAGGCAGGGGTGGAGGATAGCAGATGCCTTGGCCCTACTAGGGTCAAAGCCGAGTGGGGATCCCGTGACCCGTGTCCAGAAGGTGTGGGTGTCAAACGACGGGGGTGGGATGTGCGTGGGAGCGTAGGTGCGATCAGGGACCGGGATGGCGGGCCACTGGAAGAATGCTCTAAGCATGTCGAGAGTGATCTCGCACTCTCGATCCATCAAACGGAATGTGCATCCTCCAGGGGTCCAGTCAATGGAATAGAGGACCTCTAGTATCGGACGGATGTAAGTATCCGCCGACACCGACAGAAAATCATGCCATCCCACATTGTCGTACAACGTGAGAAGCCCCTCGAGTACCCCTAGGTGGTCTAGGTCAGCTAGGTGTGCAAACCTAGAGGGTACTATCGAGCGATGGCAGAAACGCTCGAATCTGGCGCGGTGTGCGTCATTTCGAAACATAATCCCCATCGGCCCGACGGCGGGAGCGGGTGGAGGGACGTGATCAGCAGGGATAGGCTGTGTAGGTGGTGGTGGTGGGCTAGGTGGAGGGGAGTCCTTCCTAGCGGAAGAGGGACCGGGATCATCGGTCCTCTTCCGCTTCGAAGCGGCTCCCCGTGTACGTGGCCTAGTGCACGGAGGCATGTGTGCCGCGAGACGTGTCCCAACCAAATAAGTAATGCGACGTACTAAATGATGGAACGAGTGTACCTGAACACCCCGCGAGAGCAATCAGTAGTGTGTGCAAAGAGACGCCTCCGCCACGAAGCTGAATGCGCGTCCAAAAACTCCCCAAAGCTCCCCCAAGCTAACTTGCAAATCAAACGATCAAATCAGCGAATAATATTCAATATATATGGGGGAGATAGGGGATAATAGATAGATATGAAAATTAATTTGGATTTGGGGTTCACGGGCGTATAAATCAAGAGAAATATGTAGAAATGGGCATTTTGGGTGAAAACGGGTGATCGGAGGGTTGTGGCGGCAGGAGCGCGGGTCGGCGGTTGTCGGCGGTCGGCAGGAGCGCGGTCACCGGCGAGGGTAAGTCGGTTCAGGGCTCAACAGGTCACAGCGGGTGAAGGGGGGATCACAGCGACCGAGGGAGTCGAAACGAAAGCGCTCGGGATTTTTTTCTTTGTCTCGCAAATCGCGCCGCTGCGATTCTGCTTATATAGGGATTGTTACGACTCGGCCGAGTGACTATGTCACTCGGCCGAGTGGCATAAACAAAAGATATTTCAAACTCTCCTCGCCACTTACGACTCGGCCGAGTGACGTTGCTTCACTCGGCCGAGTGGAGAAACTCCACTCGGCCGAGTGGCTCTGCCGCTCGGTAATTTTAAAGGACTGGGAGGGTATCTGTTTCACTCGGCCGAGTGTGACAAGTCACTCGTCTGAGTGGCAATTAAAACTAAAACTTACAGAAATTGACAAAGAGTTGGTCTACAGGAACTTCCCTGATTGGCGCTCCACTCGGCCGAGTGGAGCCTTTGCTCGGCCGAGTGGCAGATGCGACTCGGCCGAGTGATGTGCTGTTTTCTGCAACGGCTCTTCGTTTTTGCTCCAGTCTCTGTTTTTCTTCCCCCAGTCAGTTTCTTCCTCCTCCTAAGGCCTAAGCGCGTTCCTGGAGCGCTCTTCCTTGCCTCGATCATCCTCCATATGAGTGATCTCCCTTTCTCCTTCTCATGTCATGAAAATTAGGACCCGTTGTCACGATTTTCATAGAAACAAGACTCTAAACACTAATCAAAGTCTAAACCAAAGATGAAAATAAAATAAAAACAATGCAAAAAACCGTCGGGTTGCCTCCCGACAAGCGCTCGTTTAAGGTTGTGAGCTCGACCCCTTAAGATATTCGTTTAGCTCGCGATATTGGGCGCATACGAGATGCGCCCATCAAACTTGTCTGGAAGACCACTTGGATTTGGGTCGTGATGATCATTGGTCTTCCTCGGTGCCTCCTCATCATGGGCAATGTTGGGGGATAAGTCCCCCAAGCTAGAGCTTGTTCCTATCTTCTTCTTGGCCGGTGACACCGATCTTCTATTCGGTGGAACTTTCTTCGGATACTTGGACTTTGAGAGCTTGCAAAGCTCTCGTATTCTTGCGACATCAGCGTCGCCTTCATCACCGTCTGTGGAGCTATCTGGAGGGTCCTCCAACTTCTCTTCATTGCTAGAAGCTTGGCCTTCTTCCAAGCCATCGTCATGGAGAGTGCCAATAGAATGGGAGATAGCTTCTTCAATCACTTCATCAAGGAGGTCCAAATAGTCCAACTCCTCGTGATAGGTCATATGCTTCATGGCTATGGATATGTGAAGCTCGACCTCGATGTTCCCCACATTCAAGGATAGAGTTCCTTCCCGCACGTCGACTATAACACCGGTGGTGGCGAGGAACGGGCGTCCGAGTATGAGTGAAGTGTCGCCCTCTTCCTTGATGTCCATGATTACTAAATCACAAGGTAAGCATATTCCTCCCGGAACTTGAAGTGGAATATTCTCCGCAATCCCTACCGGCCTAGTAATCCGACCGTCCGCAAGTTGAATTCTCATATCGGTCAGCTTCAAGTCGGTGCCCGTGTTCAATTTCCGGAACATGCTAAGGGGCATAAGGCTCACACTCGCGCCCAAGTCAATTAAAGATTTTTGCAACGGGACGCCTCCAAGTGTGCAAGTGATGCGGAAACTCCTGGGATCCTTGAATTTCGTGGGCTCCTTCTCCTTCTGGGTAAACCAATTTCCTTGTTCCGCAAGCATGATTTTCTCCTTCCTTTTCTTTCCCGATATCAAGTCCTTCAAGAACTTCGCGTAAGACGGGATCTCCACTATTGCATCTAAGAAAGGAATATTGAGGCTTACTCCCCTCAAATATTCAAGGAACTTGGCGAGCCTTTTCTCTACCTTGGCTCTAGCTAGCCGTTGTGGAAACGGCACCGGTGGCATGTAGCGGCGCTCATCAATTGGCTTTTTCACTTCGGAATTTCCTCCTCCAATCGGCTCCTTTTGGCTCTCCTCCTCAATTTCCGTCTCTTTTTCTTCCAAAATTTCCACCACGGGTTGCTTGCTTTGGGTCATAGCGGGAGCGGTATCCTTCCCGCCCCTTGTTGTAACCACAACCACCGCATTGATGTGTCTGGTGTTGCTCCGTGGATTGGGCTCGGGTTGAGCCAGCAATTGTTGGGCGTTCTTGTTGAGCAACGCAAGTTGCTCTCCAAGTTGAGCGACGATGGTATTTAGGGAATCTTGTCCCGCCATCAACTTAGCATTTATCTTTCTCTGCTCCACCATGAATTCCTCCACCCTAGCTTCGTGATCCAATCGTGGTTGAGCTTGAGGTGGGTTGGGAGCTCTCCAACCTTGGTTATAACCGGGAGGTCTATATGGTCCCGCTTGTTGCCTTGGCGGGTAATTTTGTTGTGGTGGCCCCCTCGGTTGATATTGAGGTTGTGGTAGTGGAGGTCGAGCTTGAGGAAGTTGTTGTGGCGGCGGGTTCAAAGCAGCATCATTGTTTGCATATGAAAAGCCCGGATGGTTTCTAGCCGCCGGGTTGGCCCAATATCCGGAGTTCCCCGCAACATATTGTACTTGCTCCAAGGCTCCCTCGCCATTGTCCCCTCCTACATACATGGCTTGGGATTGGTCTTGCCAATCACTCATATTACTCATTGGTGTAGATGTAGAGGGTGCTCCTTGTGGCCTAGTGATATACTTCTCCAATCTCTCCACTACCTTGTGAAGAGAACCAAATTTGTTTGAAATCTCCGCCACGGCCTTGGCCTCATATATGCTAGTGGGCTTCAAGGAGGACGAAGAATGTCCTCGCTCGTCGCCCCATTGTTGGTTATTAGAGGCCATCTCCTCTAACAAGGCCGTAGCTTCATCTGGGGTCTTTGATAATATGGCTCCATTGGCGGTTGCGTCTATAATTTACTTTGTTTCCGGTTGGAGTCCATTGTAGAAACTGTGAACAAGTTCTCAATCTTCTATACTGTGATGGGGGCATTGATGTTGTAAATCCTTGAAGCGCTCCCATGCTTCATATAGGGTCTCCTGCGGTCCTTGCTTAAAAGACATGAGAGCACTCCGTATTTTCACCGTCTTGGATGGCGGGTAGAATTTGTCAACGAAGGCGCTCGCCAAATCATTCCAAGTGGTGAATGTACCTTCTGCCTGTGTCCTCAACCAATATAAAGCTTTGTCTTTGAGTATAAAGGGGAAGAGTCGCAGTCGGATTGCATCAACAGAAACGCCCGGCATTTGGAAGGTGGCGCACTTGGACAAGAAAAGCTGGATGTGATAATGCGGAATCTCATGAGAGTTCCCATGAAATAGGTCTTGTTGCATCAATACAACTAATCCCGTCTTTAGCTCAAAATTTATGTCCGCCGCTAGTTCCGGCATGGCGATGGATGATGTGGTGGAAGAAGTCTTAGGCCGAAGCCTATCTCTGATGGATATGATCCTCGCCATACGTGCGGCTAGCTCCTCTGGTGTATCCGCACGGTTCATACAATTGTCCTCCGTAGCGTGCCTTCTCTCGGCTCTGATCCTCCTCTCGGTACGCTCGATCTCTGGATCAAATATAATATCGTCTGGATCCGCCGTCGATCTCGTGTTCATGCAAGAGAAATAGAGTTTCAAAGGAATTGTTAGCATGAAAAAGGAGTAAAAATATAAAAATAATGAAACAAAAAGAAAATACTAGGTAAAGAGAATAAAATACTATTGCCTCCCCGGCAACGGTGCCAAAAACTTGATCGCGCCCCGGGATGCACACGCACCCGGGACAAGCGACTCGTAGTCTTACCGCAAGCGCACGGTGTAGCGGCGAGCGGGTATCGAACTCAGGGAGGAACAATGACTGTGTCTCTTTCCAATAGCCTAGCTATCAAAATTGTCGAGAATGATTCGGGGTGAAATTATCACAATCGTTCAAATGTCTATGGAAATATCAATAAAACAAAACGCCTAGAGATAGAGAATCCCCGCTACGGGCCATATCTCATCGTTGTGATTCGTAGGTTTCATCATTGCTAGACTTGAATCTTAGGTGAACTAGTCGCAACTAGATGTAGAACCAAGCGCATGCTCTCGCACTATTACCGGTCTATAGCGAACCTAGGTTAGGGCCCACTCTCGTGCAAACCCTAGCATAAGTCGCTAGCATTAGGATCGACATCATCGTTCGATCGTATCTCGAGCCCACTCTCGTGCAAACTCGAGCTACGACCTAGGTTGAGATAGTTCCTACCCGTCCAATCTCTTGCAAACAGGTATTGGTATAGAATTACGATTGAAAACCCTAGCCTTGGCCCAATCTCTTGCAAACCAATCCTATAAGAGTCCAATCGTAAACCTAAATCGAATTTCTAGGGCTTCCTATCAATTGTGACCCAATCTCTTGCAAATCCCAATCGATATGAATCCCTAGCTATCCGTAATTTATCAATCCCAACCTAACCCTAATCAATACTAGCAAGAATTTCACCAATTCATCACAATTCAGAAATAGGGTTCATAGGGTTCATCCCTATGCCCTAGGACAATAAAACTACTCACTAATCATCATGCAATTCATAAGAAAATCAATAACAAAATCAACACAATTCATTGCAATAGAGAAATTATCAACAAAAATAGGTTTTTGATAAGAAGAGAGACAAACCAATGAGAATCCAATAGCATCCACCAAAAGTAGACTTTCTAATCTCTCCAAAAAGCCTAAATCTAATTATCTAAAAAGCTCTCTAAAAAGGCTGCCAAAAGTATCCAAAAGTTCTTCTAAACTAGGGCGAAAACTGGGTTTAAATACCCCTCAAAATCGCCCAGAAATTCGTGACAAAAATGCCCCTGCGCAGCCCAGAAATCGCACTTTACGCAGCTGGCGGGGCTGCTCACTCGGCCGAGTGACAAATGTCACTCGGCTGAGTGACAAACCTTGTACATTTACAGTAAGTCGGGGATTTTCGGGGGTCTGTCTTCGGAAGTGACTCGGCCGAGTGGCTTTACTCACTCGGTCGAGGGGCATTCGGTACTCGGCCGAGTTGGAACCCTTAATCGCCTGACGGATTCCAGTAAGTCGGCCTCTTTTGATGGTGGATTTTCCCATGTCACTCGGACGAGGGGATCTTCATACTCGGTCGAGTGGACTATCGTCACTCGGCCGAGTGCACGCTGATTTCCTTCTGTGGTGTGTGTCCGGTCTGGTCAGCCGAGCGGTCTTCTTGCTCGGCCGAGTGAGTGCTTCACTCGGCCAAGTGAGATGCTGCAGATGCCCAATCTTCATCATTTTGCCTCCTCGTTGCTCCTACGAAGTTCCTTCTTCTTCCACTTGTCTCCCATCATCGAATAGCCCTCCAAAGAGCCTTGGGTGACACTTCGGAGTGGGTGCAAATCCTATTGATCTCAAAACTACTCCAAATCGCTCCATATCTCCTGAAATACGACAAAAACAAGAAATCATGAAAAGCATCGCAATATTGTCGAATAAACGTGAAAAACGCGATATGAGCGATCAAAGCGGCATGCAAACATGCAGAAAAAGGGTGTAAAATACGGAGTGATGAGCTATTACGACCGGCGGATAGGACAACGATCGGAATTAGGGTTTAGTGGTGAGACGTTGCCTCTAAGAGTGATACCAGCGTCCCACGTGCTCGATATTCCGGTCGGTGCCCAGGATGATACGCCGGACAACCCGGGTTTGGTCAGTAGGCATTCCCATGTCTATTAACACTGACCGACTCCAGGAGCACTAAGCTCGCAACAATAACTCCCAACATCTCGTCCTACCGCTCCCGTGTGTAAGGATTCAATGTCTACGCTAAGGGCGTGAGCTATGGCTAGGGAGTCAACCGCCATGTTTATTCCTCCTTGGCCTAACAGTCAAAGGCGGTCTTTTTCCCGCCGATGACAATAAAACACCCTGCGTAACCAATAGATTCCTATTCCCTATCGATATCCTAGTCCTATGGACGCATTAGGGAGAACCCAAGAAGGGGTTTCCACCAAAATCCCAGATTAGGGAACTACTCACACATTATAGCTAAAAAGCGATCTAAATGAAAATAGACTGTTAAAAACATAATCAGGCAATTGAAATGTGGTAGTAGTAATGCAATTAAGATAATATCAAAGTTTGACAAAGATCTAAACACTTACAAATAACCAAAAAATTCCAGCCGTCACAATAGTGAAAAACGACAGAAGAAATAATCAGCTCTCATTTCTGAAAACCTAGGGCTTCTATATATAGAAAACGACATCACTCGATCGGTTGAAGTATCAACCGATCGGGTGACCTGCTTCGTTCTTCGGTAGTGGTCTTCAGAAACTTCACCCGGTCACTCGACACGGTCGGTTGGTGCAAGCAGCTCGTCGTTTGGATCTTGCGGTCATCGGGTGAATCGATCGGTTGATAAATCAACCGATCGGTTGAAAACATCGCCCAAAAGACAGTAACTTGCGACGTTTTGGCACGGTCAGCTGGCCGTCGGGTGAGATCTCCGGGTCGTGTCTTGGGGGAATCAGCTACAGATGAACCAATCGGGTGAAGGTCACCCGATCGGTTGGAATTCAGCTTCAATTTTCCGAGGAGTCTGTTGGGCTGAACCGGTCGTCGACCCGGTCGGTTGATGCTCGCTTGCTTCAGCGGCTGTCCGGGTCGTGCACACGTTCATCACCCGATCGGTTGGCTGTATCCAACCGATCAGGTGGGGGCTGAAAGATAGTAATCTTGGTCGTTTGACCCCCTGGATCGTGCGTGACTACTCCCGTTTCTTCGGGGACTTATGATATCTTTGTTATGTGTCCCATATGCTGGAAACTCTTACAAACACACAAAAACATGGAGAAGTGAAAGAAAACTAGAATATACGAGAAAACGGATACGGGACGGCGGAAAGTAATGGAAAAACACAAAGAAGACGTGTGTCATTGCCACACGGGCCCAGTGTCAATTTGGGGGGTGGCTACACTACGTTCATCTGTATTGGTTGTTGTGCCATTCGATCGATGGCGGTAATCATTGCTGTGAGGCTGGCATTGACCGTCAGTGTGAATGCATCGAATTGCTCCTACGAGACCAGATGTGGCACTGATCTCCTTCCAAAGAAGAACCTGACTCTTCTTCGATGAGCTGGGCATCAGGGTCCCTGCCAAGGATTGGTCCAGTGTTGGTGGGTCGAGTCGACATTGTTGTTGCTTGGGATGGTGACACATGGATCCCACAGACGGCGCCAACTATTGAAAAATGAAATCGTCGAACAGTGAGGTGGAGCTGTCGAGGAAGTCACTAGTGACATGTACCTTTGTCAACTCAGGAAAGGGACATACGATGGCTAGAAACCGGGTAAGAGAGGGTTGAGTCCGAGCCACTAAGGCGACGCCTGACCCAACTCTGTGTAGTTCCGAGTGACCTGCAGAGCTATCTGCAGTACAGACAAATCGTCAGGAAGGTCGGATCTGGGTTCTGACCTAAATTCCATCCGAGACTTAAGTCAGTATGGGACCATAGAAGGCTCGATGCACTGAAGAATGGCCTAATGGGAGGTCGACTTGCGGCTGTCCCACCGATCCTTATAGGAAGAAATGTATAAGTGGAAAGTAAGGAGATAAGTTATCAGAGTACCTAGTATTTAGTTTATCTGGAGCTTAGTCCCTACTCATGTCGTCATTAGGACTACTTATAGGTGAAAGTGTCCTCCCCGTGTCGTTAGTGAATAACAGAACTGCTGTAATGGCGGCATGATTGTCCCTGAAAGATAGGTGTAACTGTTATCCACTTACCCCGCCATTAATAAGCCCATTATTAACCATCCGTTGAGGCTCGAAAGCTCAAATGGCAAAATATACCATGGCTTTGACTGTGCAAGCGGTTAGTCTCCCACGTGGATTTCGTAGACTTGATGGATCACAACCTCTCCTTTGTGGGGTCCTTTACTCAGATGGGAATATTCTTCTCCCTTTTGGGGGGGCCGACCTAATGCTGTAACAAACGTACATGCACATATTTAGCAGTTGCAAGAATTTTGATTTTAGTGTTGGTGGGTTTTAGGTCCGGCGACATCCCAACCTTCACTGATAAGTTCTTATCTGTAACATGCGGATCCAGGATGAGCCATCGACCGCAGATCCGTCATCCTAGAAGGATCGGAGATCTGCAACACAAAGATAATTGTAGTTTCAACTACATACAAATTTATTGCCAGTAGTATTGCATGCTAGTAGTTGAAGACAAATTTGCTCTTAGGTTCTGGAAGCCATTTAGAGTGGTCGAAGAACTAGATAGTGATAGCGCTGAGAATTTTCAGTTATTTTTAATTCTCATTAGTATAAGACAATCTTTGAAAGTATAATTAAGCTACTGTTGTGAGTTGAGGGAGGCCTTTGGCCTCTCTCCCCTCATCATCTCACCATTTACTCCCCACTAAGTTAGTAGGGAGTCCCTTGGACTCCTAAAGTGAATGAATATATATAGAGAGCCATGGCTTATGCCATGGCTACTCCTAATTTATAGTTTATATGGCTCTTCTTTCAACTATCTTTGAACACGTTATCAGCATGAACGCTCTTCTCTTTTGAGCTTTTCTTCCCGTCTCCTTCCAAAAATCAAACCCCTACGCGCGAAGGAATCTGTTGTTGCGGTAATTTGTTGCGGCGAAGCTTTGCGGGGATTTCTCTTTGGAGCGTATCGGGAGCGGCACAATCTACGGATCTTAATTTTTACGATGGTCCCTAGATTTTTAATCCGGAGGTAATATCTATCAATCCCGTAGATAGCTAGAAACAAATTTTTAATTGGGCTATGATTTTACAATGCTTCATCTAGAGGCATTTTAAATCTGCTGCTATTGTATTATATTTAAAATAAAAAACAAAAAAAAACCCCCTCGGCTCCCCAACCCCCATCTCACGGCGCTGCCATACATATAATAATATACCACAGAAATAAAGTATTAGTCCAGAAACACAAACCCACTAGTTGGGGCCAGAGCATTATATAAAAAAACAAGAAGAAGGCTAATAATAACAAAGGGAAAGCTGTGATGAAGAATGGACAAGGAGTAGCACCCCCGTCCAACAACAACAATACAGGAAAGAGTAACTTCACATGGAAGCAAAAGAACACTGACCAGGTGTCACTTCCTAAGAAGTACTGGGAGGATAAATGCCATAGATGCGGCATGACTGGCAATTGGTCCAGAATCTGCCGCACTCCTCGCCACCTCCAAGAACTATATCAGGTGAGCCAGAAGTCTCTGCCTGAAACAAACTTGGCAGCTGTTCAGCCACCAACGATGTTCACTGCAAAAGACTTCGAGAACGACGACCTGCTCGATTAAGCTTCATGTTTTATCTATGCATTTAAAATTCTATGTCGCTTCATCTTTAATTTGCTTAAGTATGAACTTTTATTTTGAATGTTTTTCATTGACTTAAATAAAATTTCGTTTTACTTATAGATGAAGTATGGAAAATTGTGGACAGTGCCTCGTTGCACTGGTGTAGCATTGATATCACTCCCACATACAACGAGACTATAAGATGCAAATTCTCCTCTTAAACATATAGGAAATCTCCAATTTTCAAGGATATTTCTTTAACGAAAATAACTTGAAAATTGTGGATAATATAGTTTGAATATCAATATGTAACTCGTCAAGAGAATGGCCAGAAGACCGTCTACTTACGATTTCATTGAACCCCCGTCGGGCCCCTATAATTACAGATATTCATTCTATAGAAAGCCAACTCGACTGAGCACCAGAAGTGCCTTTCTTTGCCATAGTTTTTAACTCTGACAAAATGGACTTGGTCATCCTGGATCAGCGATGATGGACGCATCATCAAATGAATCCATTGGAGAACCTGAAGATTCTTCAAAAGGTTGAGTTTCCTTGTCCCCCTTTGTCATAAGGGAAAACTAATAGAGAGACCTTCCCTCCTGAAAGTAGGTTTAGAGTCTCCTGGCTTCATTGAGAGAATACATGGTGACCTTTGCGGGCATATTCACCCCGCAAATGGCCCATTTTCGGTACTTCATTACTGTACTGATATATGCATCTACTAGATGGTCTTATGTGTGCCTTTATATTCACTCGCAACCAAGCTTTCTCAAAAGCTTATAATGTGGGTGAATTTACTACACATATCAATCAAGACTTCTACCAAGCAACTGGCATTGAAATTGAACATCTTGCAGCATGTTCAAACTCATAATGGGTTAGCAGAGTCTCTGGTAAAGAGACTCCAATGGATTTCACGTCCATCGTAAAATCACAGTTGCCTGTTGATGTTTAGTGACAATTACAATGCATTCCGCATCGCTTATCACGATACGGCCCGATTGTTGCCATATCTTATTGCTGATGCTGCTTGCTTATGGTTTACCACCAAGTCTTGATAAATGTGAATTTGATGAGCAAAATCTCATTGAAATAGGCACGCAGTCTAAAGAAGCCTGAAGCTTCTGAGACCATATCGTGGGACACAAAAGTCCTCATCTCGTTATGATCTGCATAATTTTTCTGTGTGAAGTTGAGATCCAGAAGATCCTTCACATTCAGACTAAAGTACATCAATTGACGGATAAATTTGTGGACAACCAGAAGATTTTTCGTTCACACGTCCATGTTGCCAACACGCCAGCTAGAATTGACATTCCCAATGATAGATGCAATCCACCAGCAGCAGAATTGGCTATACCTCAATTGAAAAGAGGACGCCTGCCAGGTTCAAAATATAAAAATTCCTCAAAAGAGTAAGATTCCTGGATATATCAAAATGATCCAACCACAGGATGCTAAGCTCAGACCAGCAACCTCTCCCCTCCTAATTTCCACTGCAGAGGAAACAATAGTAGAAACATCATTATATTACGTACGTACTGGAGAGGTACTGGACAGATATAGCACAATCGTCGACGACGGTTTTGCTTTCGCTATTGCCGTTCACGTCGCTGAATACGACGATGACGTCTACCCACTTTTCTATAGCGTAAACGCATAGAATGGCCAAAGTGGGACGAGGCAATAAGAGTAGAGCTGGACTCACTCTTGAAAAGCAAAGTCTTTGGACCAGTAGTCCATACACCTGAATGTGTAAAAACCTGTGGAATATAATTCAGATTTCATAAAGAAATTGAAATGAAGGAAATGTGATCATTTTCCTACTAAGCCTATACTTCTCTGAAAAAGCCAATACATGCAGCTCATGGACGTTATGACTGCATATATATACGGCAATATAGATATAGAGATCTATATAAAACTTCCAGAAGGGTATAATCTACCCCCAGAGATGAAAGAGAGACATAGAAACGTCTTCTCCATAAAGGCTACAAAGATCATTAGTTGATCTTAAGCAATATTCTGCATGTGTATCTTTTTTGAAAGATCGTTGACAGAATTTGTGATATTCGCCGTATATGTGATCGACTTAAAGCTAATAGGATCTCCTGCAGAGACCATTTAGATATCAGATAGCTTTAAGCATACCTTGGAAATGAAAAACCTAGGTATAACAAGGTATTATCTCGGCTTATATATTTAACACCTTAGTGGTGGAACCCTTTAATATCCTTCATGCACCTGGAGTTTATGAATATTGATGTCCACTTGCATTCTATTAAAAATGGATGCTTATTTATGACACCTTCCAGTAGCTGGAAGAGGGGGAGGACATCCTAGGTCCCGAAGAGACTAGCTCTAGTGTACTTGTTACACTTCTTTATCTGGCCAACTGCACGTATCTTTGATAGAACATCTGCATTAAAATTGTTAACCAGATACAGTGTTGTCCTGGAGAACACCACTAAACCAAGGATAAGCTGCTTTTGCGCAACTTTTAAGGGTCAAGAAATATATATCGCATATACAGGTTTAAAGATCTTTGCGATGACTAAAACACAAGAGGCCGGCCACCTCCTAAATACATACACATCATCCTCCAATGTCTACATCTTCTGAGAAGCTCATCATCCAAGAAGCAAGTATTGAAAACGCTCAGCCAGGTCCAACAGTACCTTGCAGACACACTGAAGACTGATTCAAAGAATACTTTAGTGGAGTCATCTACCAACTTGGAAGAGCATTCCACTCCAGAGCGTCACAGCTTTCCAATAGCCGCTAGATGAGTGAAACTTGTATAGATGAGTGATGATTGTATTTTCTTTCAGACCATGATGGATGTATAGACGAATAGGAGATGATTGTATAGATATATAGGAGATCTGCAAGGCTGAAGCTTGTACAGATCAGGAGGAGTCCCTCGATAGTTGTACTCTTTTCCCTTAAACTGCTGGTTTTTCCCACTGGGTTTTCCACAGCTAAGGTTTTAACGAGGCAACCACAGTGGCTCTGGATCCAGAAGTATCCACCCCATTAGCGTACTGAATCCTGAAGTGTTCATATACTTAAACCAAGGTAATGGAGAGATGATGGGGAGTGTTGTGAGTTGAGGGAGGCCTTTGGCCTCCCTCCCCTCATCATCTCACCATTTACTCCCCACTAAGTTAGTGGGGAGTCCCTTGGACTCCTAAAGAGAATGAATATATATATAGAGCCATGGCTTATGCCATGGCTACTCCTAATTTAGAGTTTATTTGGCTCTTCTTCCAACTATCTTTCAACAGCTACCATTTAATTGGAGTATTTTGTGCATTTTAAACGGTGTTAGGCGAAAATAAAAGAAGCTCCGTGTTAAAAGCAATTTCCTAGGCGGCATTATTAAGTAGTACTCGTGTGATCAAGGAACCAAAGGGATTAAATGCATCCGCATTTGTTCCCCATTCTGCTCCCATAAGTTATTATTATTTGCATTTTGAGCTAAATAATCTATATTACATTTGACGGCTGTTGATTGGATTTGTTCCGGTCACAAGCTGACTGGGACAAACCTAGCCCAGTCAACAGCCCCCCTAAAATCCCCCACAAACCCTTTAGTTACATGGCTGCCATTCCCCCAAAAACCCCCAGAAAAACACACTCAATCCACTTATTTACGTGTTTGCATTTTGCACTATTAACCCCCCTGACGATACCGACATGCTAACCCACATTTCTCGCTCCTTTTTCGGTTACGCGTGTGCAATGTATCCTATAAAGGTTTTTTTTGTCTCATGTACTCTATACACAGATTATTTCCGGTGAGCTCTGGTGCTCATCCTAGTGATTGAATCACTCGGCTGTCTCGGTGGAGACCCGGGTTCGAATCCCACTAACCCTTATCCGTGTTTATTTTTCTTTATTTTCTAGCTTTTAGGGCTCCGATTGATACCTGGCTTCTTCGTGTTTGTGGTTAAGCGATCAGGATAGATGTACCCGTATTCCACGACCCATGTTTCCTGCTTTTCGATGTATAAAAAAGATTATTTCCAATAATTTGATAAAAAAAGAAACGATCGGCTTCTGTCTGGGCTATTCAGTTCACCGTGATGTCTGCGTATAGTTGCAGCAATTACAAGGTTGCAAGGTTGCAGGGTGATGTAAAATGTCAGCGTCAGAGTTTTTAGGCTACGGTAGGACATTCACGATGTACCGTCTTGCTCTGTGCAGAGAGGTGTTCTCCTTCCCGTTGCTCCGTCAAAATTTGCCGCATTTCCCATTATTTACTGTGTATGATGTTATCTCGATTTGATCCAATCAAACAGTTATTATTTCTTATTTTATTGTGTATCTGCGTGCTTAATGTACTTGATTCTTGTTCTCGAGGAATGACTCTCTACCTGTGCTTTCTGCAGTCGGACTTTATTGTTTGAAGTTTTTAAAACTTTTTAACATTTTTAAAACATGTCAGAAATATTTTTAAAAAAGTTTCTTCAACCATATTCGGTAATGCGAAGTTAGTTTTTTTCCCAGTTGTGTATCCTATGATTTTTTCCCGAAAAATGTTCTCTTCTTACATTTTAAACAATTTCTTAGGCATATGTTTTACTTTATCCTTTGAGAAGTAGTGTGCAGTTGATCTTGAGTGTGCTTTCCTACTGCCTACCGTCATAGCCGTGCACAATGGCGTAACCAGGATTTTTTTTACCCTGGGCAGAAATAAAATTTATGCAACGAGTATATTTAAAAAATAACAAAGCTAACAAAAATTAAACGCTAAGAATGCTTTCATTATATATATTGATGATGACCACATAATAGTAAATAAATATATGCAAAATACGAAATATATATAACATACCAAAAAGAGGCTATCTAAGTCGAACTCTACGAGTATATCTTGAATCGAACTCATTCACAATGTCTTCTGTGTCGAGTCTGGAAGTAATTTCTTTCTCAATATAAAGTATCATGTTATTAGCAAGCAGTTTCATTGCCGAAAATGATCTTTATGTGCTTGCAGTCGAAACAAGAAGAGTCAACACGAGCCGAATCAACCGATATGGTACCTTTTTGATTTTCCAACGCTTACCAACTTTTGAGATAATCTTGAAAGTGTACTAATATTTTGAAAATCTGGGTCACACTGCATATCCTGCTCATAATGCTGCAATTGATGCTTCAGTTGATAATTAATCTCCATTTCACTGAAATCTTCAGGATAGTACTTTTTCGCAAGCAAGTAAAAGATCATCAAATTTGAATGATTTGAAACAATCATTTGGATTTAAAGCAGAACTAAGGCTTAGAAGCTCCACAGCCTTATCAGAGAATCTTTCACTTAACTCCATCACTTGTGTGTTAACAATTTCATGTAACACATCAAAGCGATAATGGTGTTCAATTGTAATTTTATCACTTTGCTGACAAGAATGACCTGTACCCTTCAAATAACGAGCACGTATATCAGGTATATCAATTTCATGGTTTGTGCAAAAAGACACTACAGTTTGGAGAAACTCTTGCCATTTGTAATCAGTTTTCAACTCACAAAGAAGACTTTTTGTGATAGAAATACAAGCCAGACCAGATAAAATATCTTGATCCTTTCTTTGTAACGACTGACAAAGTACTTCTATTACTCCGATTACTTCCACCATTAAGTGTAAGTTAAATATAAAGTCAAATGAGCTCATTGCAGCAAACCCACCACTAGCTTCCGCACAGATTTTTCTATTCAACTCATCTCTCTTTATAATACCAAGAACTTTACGGACATATTTATACAAACCAAGTAAACTACAAGCAGAAGAATAATGTGAGCTCCAATGAGTAGAAGCAGGCCGCCTCAAATTAGTTTGTTGATTAGCACCTTTGCTTGTTTGTAATTCACCTTTTTCCATCAAATTTTCAATTTGTTCCCTTTGAGCATATCGTAGTTGTTGATTTCGCTTAGGAGAAGCACCAACTAAATTAACAATGCAATTCAACATCTAAAAGAATAACTCAATATCGGCACATGATGTCGCAACCAGTGTAAGTTGTAGGCGATGTGCAAATCAGTGAACATAATATGCATATGGACATCTTGTAAAAATAAACTTTGTAACCCACTCCATGCACCTCGCATATTACTAGCCCCATCATATCCTTGCCCTCTTATATTTTGTATGAGCAATCCGTTACGATCAAGGATAAGTGAACACATCTTCTTAAGAGTTAATGCGGTAGTATTTTCAACACCTGCTACATCAAAGAACCTCTCTTTTATAAAACACTCATCATCAACAAATCTTAACACGATAGCCATCTGCTCACAATTAGATTCACCACGAGATTCATCAACTAGAATACAAAACTTAAAGTCACCAATTTCTTCACAAATCCTTTTTCTTACCAAATTTCCCATAATTTCCATAATTTGATTTTGAACCAATGGTGAAGTGTAAGAAGCATTTCCAGGGGCATTTTCTAAGATAACTTTAGCAACTTGCGAATTAAAAGTTGCACTATACTTAAGCAATTCAATAAAGTTTCCACGATTTGTTGAATCAGGAGATTCATCATGTCCTCTAAGAGCACATCCTTGACATGCTAGCCAACGAATAACATTAACTGTAGTGACAACACGAAGACGATTTTTCTTTATTTCAGGTTCAGCTTGTAAGGTCAAATGTTTCTGAATATTTTGAGATGAGTTTTTCAAATCATCTAGCATTAAAACATTTTTTGAATGTATTTATCTTGTTTCTCCTTCATGCATTCGAAGATGACTATCTTTTCCTCCAGTTCTTTTCCAATTATTAAATCCTTTCGAACTCCAAGCTTCTTGTTTATGATATTGGGAGGCATTGCTATCAAAGAGAAAACAAGGAAAACAATACGCACAGTCAGTTGCTTCAGAATATTCTAACCAATCATAAGTCTTGAACCAATCATGTTGAAAGCTACGTCCTTCTTCATTTCTTGGATATTCTGGAAGTTTTGGTTGGCATAGCCCCATTGTTATGTAACGTCGCCGAACTTCATTTTGTTCTTTATATATATATTTTCATATTGCTTGACGTAATCCTGGATCATGTGATAATATATCCTTAACCTTTTGAAGCTTCGGAGGATGTTGCACTTGTTCTATAGAGGTTGATGGAGAAATATCATTTATCATTGGCTCTGCAGAATGTGTCTCGCTTGAGGCCCCAATAACATCTTTTTTTTTTGGATAAAATGAAAACAAAGTTTTCGTTCCTTTTCGAGACACTTTAGCTTCAAAAATTAATATATCTATAAGTATCAAAATTGTTCACATGGATGTAGAAAAGAAGATATGATCATTGATAATGAAATAAGCAAATAGTGGCTTAAATAAAAATGGCTCCAAACAAAATTGTCTATAACGGTATGTGGAATTTTACTCATTTAACAATTTTTGTTACAAACAACTGAACAATGCTAAATGGATGTGTTTGTTACTAAGAAATTAGTTGTTAATTGTCTTTCAGAAGTAGCATCATCACTTTGGATCGAAGTAATGTCACACTCAAACTTTTCTTCAAAGTTCCTCTTGTTTCCAGTTAGATCTTAATCTATCTTAAACTCGAAGGTTTTCATGTAACTTTTCAGGTTGTGAACATACTTAAACACCATCTCCAAAATAGATTTCAGTAGAGATGTAAATATTTACATTTTAACAATGAAAAAAAAAACTGATCATTGTATTTTGACATAACTCCTTTAAACATAAAATTGCATAAATTTGTTGGTTGATCAAAAACAAAATAAAGTCAATTATTTAACAGCATGAAGGATATGTGGTGCCAGCGCCTTTGGCATATTGGTAAGACCTCAGTCCCAACTACCCAGGTTGTGGGTTCGAGGCCCGCTGCCAATGAATTGAGGGGCGTTTGATGGGTAACCTGTAAGTCCGCTGTAAGCGCTCTAAGAGCCTGGAGGCTTGCCCTGGCCCCATGGTGGGGACCGCTGCCTAAACCACCCGAACTTATATGCACAAAAAAAGGATATGTGGTAAGGAAAAAACATTCAAGAGTTTCAAGAAAAATCAAGTAAAACTCAAAATGGCTTATAGGAATCAAGCCATTTAAAATTGAAAGAAAACATCACAGATTCACAGTGCGCCATAAATACTGAAATCAAGATGGGTAACAACTGCATCGCTCGGTTGAAATTCATAAAGAGAAGCTGAACCATCGACGTTATTTTTTATGATGAACAAATTAATTATCAATACATTTGCATACAGTTGGCCTCCTCATCATAATGAAGATAACAAATCAATACCAATACATTTGCATTTTTAATTCTTGAAAGGGGAAATCATTATCAGATAATAGGGAAACCCCTAAAAATTCGAGTGTCGCAGCCAGTTTCTATGACTTCCCCTAAAAATGCTACGAAATCCTAATTCTTAGCTTCGGCTATTTTCTATGATTTCCCCTAAAAATTGGGGTTTTAGAGTTTCCAACTTCAGCATCGTTACTTCTGAGTTGTGATCCACGATCATAGAAATTAATGCAGCAAAGAAAATAGCAACAGTATAACATATCTATTTTCCGATGTCTACCAAAAGAAGAAGAAAAAACAATTCTATTATTGAGAAATTACTCACAACCAGTGGCGTAACCGTGGAACAAAGGTGCCGAGTCGTACCGTGGAACAAAGGCGCCGCGCGGAGCAGAGAGCAACGGAGAATTGGGGGAAGAAATAAAGCTAAAAGCTTAAAAGAGAAACAATGGGAATTGGGAACATTCGGATGTCGTCCTGCAGTGGGTTTAGGTGGGTTATTAAAACTAATTTTTTTTGTTTTTTCCACCAAAAGCCTGCCAGATGGAGATGGATGATAATCAGCTAGCCCATAGGCCATAGGCTAGGGTATGTCCTTCACGTGGCGGCCAAGAGAATGGCTATAATTTTTTTTACTTTTTGCTGCCCTGGGCAGCTGTCCTGGGCAATTACAAGCTAGTTACGCCTCTGGCCATGCAGTCACGTGATCTGCACACCATAACGACCAAACGTGTTAGCGCTTTGAATCTTGATGGAGGCACATGCGTCAACTCCTCCGATACTTAAATGATCACGGAAATAAATTATAAGAAATTAGTAAAGATAAACTGTTGTAAACCTGTTGGCTATGGAATCCATATCCCTGTATTTATAGCAATAGGGTTACATAATGGCTGGATACCCACTAACGGGTTGGGCCACCAAAAACCCGTTTATAACACTTCCCCTTATCCATCCATTGTTGTAAGTCGTGATGAACACTGCAGGGTTCACAGAGCTTATCTGATCATGGGTCTATGTATACTTCTGGATCCCAAGTTTAAGAGTACTTGCTTCGTTAAAACCTTTGCCAAGGAAAACCCAGTGGGAAAAACTAGTGGCTAAGGGAAAAGAGTACAAGTCTCTGTAACTTCCCCTGATCGATGGATAACATCAGGGGTGGATACTCCTGGATCCAGAGGTGATGTGGCTGCCTCGTTAAAACCTTTGGCTATGGAAAACCCAGTGGGAAAAACCAATAGCCAAAGAAAAAGAGTACAACACTACATTAACTCTCCTTGAAAAGTACAAGCTTCAGGCTTGTAAATCTCTCAACTGTCTCATCCCAATCCCTAGTACAAGTTTTCTAAAGGTACTGCGAGGTAAAGCTTTAGTAAATAGATCTTCCAGGTTGTTGCAAGACTGGATCTGCTGGATGTCGATCTGGTTATCTACTTGCTGTTCATGCGTCCAGAAGAGCTTGGGGGAAATGTGCTTCGTCCTGTCACCTTTGATCTAGCCACCTCGTAGTTGAGCGATGCAGGCAGCATTGTCTTCATACATGGTGGTTGGTCCAAGATCTCTCATCTTCAGGCCGATGGTCTTGAGGATATGGTGGATGACTGATCGAAGCCAAAAGCATTCTCTGCTAGCTTCGTGGATCGCAATGAGCTCGAAGTGGTTGGATGAGGTCGCTGTCGATGTCTGCTTCAAGGATCTCCATGAGATGGCCGTCCCACCGTACGAGAACACGAAACCGGTCTGGGACTTTGCGGTGTGTGGGTCGGACCTGTATTCTGCATCTGCATAACCGACTAAGTCGGAGGATACACCTTTCTTGAAGTATAGTCCCATGTCCACAGACCCTTGGAGGTAGTGCAGAAGTTGCTTCACTTCGTTTCAGTGGCGCTTTGAGGGCGCTGAACTGTATCTGGCTAGTAGGTTAACTGCGAACGCTATATGGGGACGCGTGCAGTTTGCCAGGTATAGGAGTGCTCCAATTGCACTTAGGTAGGGTACTTCAGGACCCAATGTTTCCTCCCCATCTGCCAGCGATTGGAAGGGGTCTTTATCAACATCCAATGATCTGACGACCATTGGTGTGCTAAGCGGATGACATTTGTCCATAAGAAAGTTTTTCAGCACTTTCTTTGTGTATGTCGATTGGTGTAACAGGATTCCTCCGCTTAAGTGTTCAATTTGTAAGCCTAGGCAAAACTTCGTTTTGCCAAGGTCTTTCATCTCAAAAGTCTGTGTGAGACTTTTGGATATCTCACCTATTTCTTCAGGAGATCCGATGATGTTCAGGTCGTCTACGTAGACGGCAATAATTACGAATCATGTTCCCTTTGCTCTTATGAAGATGCAAGGGCAGACTTCATTTGTTGTGAATCCTTGTTGCACTAGGAATTCACTGAGTCTGTTATACCACATTCTACCTGACTGTTTTAGACCATACAGTGATCTTTGGAGTTTGACAGAATAGACGTCCCGAGGTCTTTCTGTCATTTTTGTCGGTAGTTTATATCCGTCTGGGATTTTCATATAGATGTCCTAATCTATATTTCCATATAGGTATGCAGTCACAACGTCCATGAGCTGCATATCCAGGCCTTCCTTTGTAGATAGGCCAATGATGAAACAGAAGGTGATCACATCTATAACCGGGGAATATGTATCGTCATAGTCTATTCCTGGCTGTTGGGAGAAACCTTGTGCAACAAGTCGCGCTTTGTAGCACACGATCTCATTATTCTCGTTTCTTTTTCTCACGAATACCCATTTATATCCCACAGGTTTAACACCCTTTGGTGTAAGGACTACAGGTCCAAAAAATTTGCGCTTCGAGAGTGAGTCCAGCTCTACTCCTATTGCCTTGTTCCACTTTGGCCAATCCTCTCTGCGTTTACATTCTGCTAGAGAGCGTGGATCGGTCTCATCGTCGTATTCAGTGACATGAGTGGCAATAATGAGCGCGAAGTTATCATCGATGATTGTGCTTTTTCTGTCCAGTACCTCCCCAGTACGTACATAATTTAATGATATTTCTCCTACATTTTCCTCTTCAGGGGTTGGTAGGAGGGGAGAGGTAGCTGGGCTGAGCTTAGCATCTTATGGTGGTATCGTTATTATTGCTCCAGGATTTTTCCTCTTTCGAGGGTTCTTATCTTTGGAGCCTGGAGGTCGTCCTCTCTTTTGTTGAGGTACGGCCGCTTCTGCTGCAGGTGGATTGCATCCATCTTTGGGTATGTCAATCCTAGCTGGCGTATTTGCAGCAGGGACGTGTGATATGACAATCTTCTGGTTGTCAGTGAATTTGTCCGGTAAAATGTGAACTGTATTTTGGATTTGAAGGATCTGCAGGATCTCATTTTCACATTGGTTTGTACATGGATCATAATAGGATAAAGTTTTTGTGTCCCATGAAATGGTCTTTGAAGCTTCTGGCTTCTGTGTGTTAATGCCTAGTTTAGGAAAAGTGCTTTCATCAAACTCACAATCTGCTAGACGTGCCTTGAAGGCGTCCCCTGTAAGGGGTTCTAGGTATCTAATGATCAATGGTGAGTCGAAACCAATGTAGATACCTAGACGCCATTGATGACCCATCTTGGTCCTCTGGAGTGGTGCTATGGGGATATAGACAGCACATCCGAATATCCTCAGGTGAGAGATATCCGACGGGTTCCCATATGCAAGTTGCATCGGAGAATAAGATTGACTCCCTGATGGTCGTAATCTTATTAGCGATGCAGCGTGCAGGATGGCATGTCCCCATGCATTTACCAGCAACTGGCATTGCATCAATAATGGACGAGCAATCCATTGTAGTCTCTTTATAAGAGATTCGGCTAACCCGTTCTGGGTGTGAACATGAGCTACAGGATGTTCAACTTCTATGCCGGTTGCTTGGCAGTAGTCTAGGAAGACTTGTGATGTGAATTCCCCAGCGTTGTCCAGACGCAATTTCTTGATCTGGTTATTTGGGAAATGTGCCCGCAATTTTATGATTTGTGCCAGTAGCTTTGCAAAGGCTATGTTGCGGGTGGACAGGATGCACACGTACGACCATTTGGAAGATGCGTCAATCAGTACCATGTAGTACCGAAATGGTCCACTTGCAGGGTGAATAGGCCCGCAAATGTCACCATGTATTCTCTCT
Source organism: Scilla litardierei (assembly GCA_030789695.1). Lineage (NCBI taxonomy): Eukaryota > Viridiplantae > Streptophyta > Magnoliopsida > Asparagales > Asparagaceae > Scilla > Scilla litardierei. Next base: position 128,265,067 of record CM061138.1, read on the forward strand.
AGGAAGCTCGGAGACTCAGAGTCCACCTTCAGGGCGGATGGTCTCGTAATCAATTTCCCTTTGTGACAAGGGGGACAAGGAGATGCACCCTTTCGAAGTAGCTTCAGGCTTTTCGAGTTAATTCCACGGGATTGAGATATGATGTGACGCATCATATTCCTTCCAGGGTGTCCTAGTCTACTGTGCCAGAGTTGGAATTCTGGTTGATTATTGCACTTCTGGTGCTCGAGTATGTTTGCTTCCATTGCTTTTATTCTTGTATGGTAGAGACCCGACGGGAGTCCCTCAAAATGCTCGATGGTGGTTTTAGCACAGTCTTTATGAGTTACATACAGGAATTCTCTGTTTTGTTTACTCACCATCTCAAGGTGGTATCCTTTTAAACAGATATCTTTAAAGCTTAACAGATTTCTATGTGAGCTAGGAGAGAAAATCGCATCTTTTGTTAGTAGTTGTGTTTTGTTGGGGAGCATAAAATGTGCTTCCCCTGATCCTTCAATAATTTCTGATGGACCGTATATTGTATTCACGGTTCCATCGTATTTATCAATGCTTTGGAAAAAGGATATATCTTGGAGGATCGTGTGCGTAGAGGCACTGTCCACTAGGCATTTATAATCCATCTAGTTAGAAGAGAAAAATATCGCAGCATAAGGCACAAGAGAAGATATACTACGAATAATTATTCAACGTCTGAAAAGTTCATGTAACATGCTAGAAATTAAAAGAAGCAGATAGTAAATTGTTTTTCAAACAAAAATTACAATGCATGGAAAAAGTAGATAATGCCTCAGTCGAGCAGGTCATCGTTTGAGAAGTCCTCAGCAATGAACCTGATTGGTGCCAGATCTTCTTGTTCCACCAGGTTTGTCTCAGCTTGCTTCTGGCTCGCTTTGTAAAAGTCCTGTAGGTGGTGTGGAGTCTGACAATTCCTGGACCAGTGTCCAGTCATGCCACACCTGTGGCACTTATCTTCCCAGTCCTTTCTGGGGGCAGAAGTAAGGCCGTCGTCCTTTCTCTTCCACACATTTTTCTTCTTTCCCTCATGGTTGGTTCTTGGAGGGGGTCCTCTAGCCTGCTTCTTCATTGCCTTACCCTTCTGGGGGTTGCCTTTGAAGTTGCTCCTCTTCTTCTGGGAGGAGCTGTGATGCGCTTCAGGCGCAGGAGCAGTGCCAGTAGGGCGTGAGTTATGGGTGGCCAGAAGGAGGTCTCTATTCTGCTCTGTCATCAGAAGGCATGAGAGAAGCTCTGAGTATTTCGTGAACTTTCGTTCACGATACTGTTGCATTAGTATAACATCCTTCTCGGGGAAGGATGTATACGTCTTCTCTAACATGCGCTCCTCCGTCACCTTTTCACCACACAACTTCAGGCGTGAGGTGATGCTAAAGAGTGCCGAGTTGTACTCGGCAATAGACTTAAAGTCTTGGAGACGGAGGTTCTCCCATTCATATCGCGCTCGGGGAAGTATAACATCTCTTTGATGTTTATACCTATCCTCGAGGGCGGTCCATACCTCATATGAGTCTTCCACCGTGAGGTACTCGGCCTTCAGGGTCCGATCGATATGGCTTCTGATATAGATAATTGCTTTCGCTTTATCTATATCAGAAACCTTATCGCCTACAGCGATGACATGGCTCAGTTCCTGTGCTCGCAGATGGAATTTTATGTCCAACTGCCAGCTTAAGTAGTTCCTGCCTGTAGCATCCAATACGTCGAAATCGACGCTCGCGATTTTGGCCATTTATCTCTCTAGCATGTATAAAAATAGGCAATAATTAGATATTTTCGCAGAAAAATAAATAATTAAGCATTTCAGACACAGATGTTTGCTGCGTGGATCGGCTAATCACCATATTAATTACAGTCCATATAGTCCCAAAAAGAATGAAAGTACAACTCGGGAACTCCCGTGGGGCCCCTATTCTTCTGGAATGGTCATTCATCTTCTTGAGGCGTCCGCCGGTCTTGTAATTTTACAAAAGTATCCTCACTACATTTTTCTCTCTTAAAAATGGAAAATAATGTAAGGGAAAAAATGGTGATAACTAGCCGATCCAAAACCACAGCAAATATGAACATTCGTAGCAGGCAGAAAAAATGCAGCATGCATTTAATCATCACAGGCAGTTTATAATGGAAAATGAAAAATTTTCGTATAAAAATTATTGGACCACTAGGCAACATCATTCACCGTTAGCTTAGTTGACTAACGGCAGAGCGGTCACAGGATCTTCCTAATTTTTAAACGTTTAAGAATCACATATTCCGAATAAAATGTGATGAATAAAATCACATGTAATTTGTCCAGATTTTAACGAAAAAAATCGTAATTAAATCTGAAAAAGATTTGAAAATAGGAAATTTTCGGGGTGAAACCCTAGTTAGGGTTTTTGGTCGCGCGGATTGCCGCTTCAGGCGGCTAGGGTTTCCGGACATGCGCGTGCACCGGGGGGTGGGGCCGCTGCGGACGGCGGGCCCGTCCGTCGCTGCTGGCGACGGCGGGAGAGGGGGGGGCGCCGCTGCAGGCGGCGGTCGGGCCGCCGCTGCAGGCGGCGGGGGATCCCGATCACCCGCCGCCTGCAGCGGCGGCGACCCCCGCCGCCTGCGACGGCGGGGCCCCCGCCGCCTGCAGGCGGCGGGGGTCACCGCCGCCTGCACCCGCTGCGAGCGGCGGGGTTCGCGGGGGTGGGGTTGTCGTGGGGCGGCTTCCGGCCGCGCGGCGAGGATGAATCCCCCTAGAGTTTTGGCGTTTTTGGGGAAAAAGATAGTAAAAACCCGATTTTTATTGGAAAAAACCAGTTTTAATATTCCAAAAAAGCGTTTTTATTGTAAAAAGTAACAATAAAAACGTTGATTTTCAACAATAAAAACGTTGATTTTCATTTAAACAATTGATCCAAGAATTTGGATCTAGGCATATGCGCACATGAATTTAGATCTAGGGAAAAAGGTTACCTCTAGCTCCTACCCGCCGGATCTAGCGACGTTCGGTGAAGGAAGCCCGTCCGCGTCGCGTTCGTCTGTCGACAGGGGTTCGGCTCAGCCTCGAGCGTGCTGATAACGTGTTGTAAACCTGTTGGCTATGGAATCCATAGCCCTGTATTTATAGCAATAGGGTTACATAATGGGTGGATACCCACTAACGGGTTGGGCCACCAAAAGCCCGTTTATAACATAAACGAGTTTTAAAATGAGAATGAGCATATCTCATCCCAAAAAAGAAGGCTATATAACATGTAGGCTAAATGAGAGTGAGCATATCTTATGAAAAGGTATTTTAGTAATTCTACTCGGTTTCTCATCCCTTGGGTCAATCTTGCTTGGGCCTATAACATGTAGGGCCTTTGCATCGTGAAGGGGGGAAAAATCCGATTGATGTACGATTGGATCAGTTTATTTGTATGTACATTCCATAGAAACTTTTCATGTCTAATAAGGAATACTCTTTTATACATGGACTAGTCTTTACCCGTGTCCGCAGGCACGGTTCAATTATTTTTACAGCCAAAATTGCGTGGAACAACAAATTAGGATAAAAATATTTAGTGGAACGGGCGCCTTCGGCACGGGACAACAAATTCGGCGCAGGCGCCTTTGGCGTGGAACAATAAATTCTCATCTTGATTTACATAGCGGGCGCCTTCGGCGCAGGAAATTATTCTCATCTTGTTGCCCCAAGCGTCGAAGAGACGGTGGGCCCCACGTTGAGGGAGAGATCATTCGATCTGCAACAGCATTCAATGCATTAATTGCATGCACTCTTCTATTCCCCAGAAACTTTTATTCCCCATAAAGTTTTATTTTCCCAAAACTTTCTTTTCCCAAGAAATGTTTCTCTCTTCAAATCTTTCCACAAAATCTCATCTCAACCATTCAATACTCAAGATTAAATCCAAGACGTCTTTCTATCAACATGTTTGTCCTAGTCAGCTTGTTCTAGTTAGCCCTAAAATTCAAAAACAGTTGTGTTTTAATATATAGATTAGAAATAACACTTGCACTATGTGCACACGCACCCAAAAAAAACCCCCTAGGACGCAGAACACACAAAGATGGAAAGGGGGAGAGAAGAGTGTGATTGAGTATGTGTATTATCCAATGTGTTTTTGTGTATTTCAAGGGGTCTTTTGGGTTTTTTTTTGCATTTTAATGACAACTTTAAATTAACAATGGCAAACCTGTGAATCTGTATTGGCAAATCTGTAAATAACTGGGCTGAAGGGTGTGATTTGAGATTGCCACCTTGGACAACACCACGGGGGGCTGTCCTCAGATGTCTAAAAGCTGCATTGCAAATTACTTCAACACACGATTCTTTCAGGCGGTTCTTTGAAGAGGAGATGAACTCAAAATCCCTCGAGGCAAAGCATGTGAGGGCATGGAGAATGATCGATGTCACCGTTTAACTCATGAGAGTAAGAGAGCACAATACGCCAATAATGCAACTCCAATGGAGTGCTTATCAGAGCATGGCAACACAAGCCATTGCGAGGAAGTAAGAGGCCCATCAAGAATACTTGGCTTGATTAAGTATGTCTATTTCTTAATCTCATATTTATTTCTTGTTGGAAAGCATGTTTTGTTAGTAAACATGATAAATATTCTGAACCTTCTAGAAAACAACGGAAGACTTAAAAAATGAAAAGCTTTCTATTCTTGCATGCAACAAGCCAAGATCTATCTATAAGAACTATGAATTAATACCGAAGATAAAGATTATACATTTGCACCGGTATACTTAAGCGATACTCGAAATTCCAAAGTCTCTTTCGGTGAAGACCTAGCCTCGCTCTCAACCATGGTGCTTTTAAATGACTCACAATGATGACTACCTCGTCACCATGCTCGAGCTCTTCCTGGACGCGAACTTCCTCCTAAACCAAGCTCGTCGAGGGCCTTTGAGAGGAGGAGATCAAGGAAAAACTTTTCTTAAGTGCGACGGATTCTACCTCGTTAGGTTGCAAAGAACTTTGATCTCTAAGATAACATCATGTGTATTGAAAGCATACATTCATTACACAAGAATAATAAGAAGATATGATCATATAATATACTTTGACAATTGAAAAATGAGTAGAACCCAAGAAGTGTAATTCTAAGAATGTCTTAGACCAATTTATAACATTCGTCTCCTTGGGATAAAAGCAGAGCATCGTATAGGGAGACATCCAACATAAGATACCATGTTGTTAAATTTCGGGTCCTTTGGAGTTGAGGTGCACTAAGTGGTTACTTCATCTACCATATTGCACACGCATTGCTCAACGGACCTCCAAAATCCGGCTACTAGCCGTCGGTATCAAAAGTATTTGACATATATTGTAAAACATTTCTTTATTTTTCTTTGGCACTACTGTTTTCCATTTTCCTTGTGTCGTTTCACTTTTATTTTTTTTGCAATGTTGGTGTCTCAGAATAGTGACGCATGAAGGCAATGACATATTCGACTCCTACTACTTATTTGTCTATGGAGAAGCATGTACACAAAGGTAAAAAGACAAACTAAAATTTCAATTTCTTTAGGCATAATCCAACTATATATCTTCATAAGTCATATAACTTAATCAACTTATTAAACTCAAGCAATTTAGCATGATAACAATTTACACTCTATTATTCATCATTTGAGCATGGGAATTTCACATAAATATGAAGCATCATTATCAAAATCATTTTTAATGTTTCTAAGATTTCTAACATGTTTCATATCAAACACTCAACTATTCTCAACGAAATCAATGATGGACATGCCTGCACATACAATATATGAGCTAGCCTATGATGACATGCGGTAGTGATCAATGTTTAAGCATGTGTATGTGCATGTGTAAGCATGCTAGTGCTCAATTAGTGACATAATCGGGTTTGGTGAAGATGTCTGCTTTTATTATCAACATACTCTAAAAATATATCTTTCTTAACAACATGATCTTGGAGAAAGTGATGACGAATATCGATATGTTTAGTCCCAGAGTGTAGAACGGGATTTTTAGATAGATCTATAGCACTCTTGTTATCACACCAAATGGTTGTTGGTTGGAAAGTAAGACATGTAAGGACCATGTGCTATGATGAAAACACTAAAGGGGGGTGGAATAGTGTTTATAAAATTAAATAAACAATTACACCTAATTAAAATCCTAATCAACAAAGATGGGAAATTATGAATAAACAACAATGAACAATCAAACAAAAGAATGTTCAAGGGTTCGGATTACCCAAGTCAAACCCGACTTGTTCCCGATAATCCTACGTCTCTATCACCTGTGATACCACCTAGATACTCAAGCTAAAACCCTAGCTTGAGTTTTTCTTTCAACCCACTTGTAGCAACCCTACAAGTGTAATCAAAACAAGATTAATGTCCTTGAATCCCACAACTTGAAATCAAGCAAACCACTCTAACAAACCTATAGTAAAACCAAATTACGAAAGTTATGAAATTTGAAATAACACTTACAAATCACCTATGTCTTGAAGTAGAACTTAAAAGAGCAAAGTGATTGGAGTGTTGATCTCTTCTAAGAAGAGAGAGTAGCCCTTGTATTTGCCTTTACCAAAGCTAAAGGATGAGGAAATAATTCTAGTTGGAAGACAAGATGAGAGTTGAAATCTAGGGCTTTTGGTTTAAAGAAGAGAGCATGATTACTTGAGAGCTTGGGATGAATGCTTGAATGGCTAAGAGGTTCTCAATGGAACAGTAGAAGCTCTCTTTATAGGTTCTCTAAAAACTGGTTGAACGGGAGGAGTGTTAGAATCTTTAGGATTGTTAGGATTTTGATTTTAGCTTAAATTTTTTTTTGAGATACCTCCATCTTGCTCTCATCCAATGATCTTTATTGCATATCTTATTTGTCCTCCTCGTCGTTATGCCTCTGGCTCTTTGTTTTGTCCCTACATGCTTAATGCCATGCAATTTTTCAGATTGTCATTTTGGTATCAAATTTCTTGATGTTGGATTGGCATGTTTTAATTTCTTTTCCAATTTGGATGCAAACGTTAATATGCCATGTATGAAACTATTTCATATGTCGTAATACTCTCTTTGAGACAATTTGGGAAAAGTTTGGTGTAAGTGATTGCATGAGTTGGAATGAATGACGTAGTTTTTGGTTGGATTGCGTGTGACCAATTGTGCATGTTTTGTTTCCTCTTAAGGAGTGGGTGGATGAGTTGATAATTCATGTTTAGAATGAGAAAGAGAGTTATATAAGTGAATGTTTCTTTCTAATCAAATTGAGTAGCCGGTGCCCCACGAAACATTGGGGAGGACGCCAAAACGAGATTTAGGGGATCATTCCATCTCTTTGCCTATATAGCGTTATCGCGTGTATACAAAGGTGGCCGTGTTTGCGTTTCATAGCGTTATCGCGTGAATGCAAAACATAAACATCCAAAAAAATACAAAAAAGAAAAGAAAAGAAAAATGAATGAATATATGAAAGAATAAGCAACATGAGTGATGCAATCTCATCTCCCACAACTTAGCGGAATTTCTTTTGTTTTGGCCATTTCCATGAAAATTAGAAACTTTCCTATTTATGATATATCCTAATGAATGTGATACGGTGCTTATTTCCTTACTTTTCTTTGAATTGGATTGAGGGGAGTGTCATTTGTTGTTTACTTTCATACATTGTGTATATTGGCTTTGAAATCATTTGGGAATATCATTTGGGGTATGCCATGAAGATATCTTGAGTTTGGTGCATGTTTTTCACTTTAATCCGAATTTATCGCATATTTTGCTAGGGAATAGCAAAAAGCTAGTTGGGGATGTGATTCGGGGTGAAAAGTGTATATTTATACCCCCTAACTACCCCCATTTTGTGCTAAAGATTAGGCTTACACGTGTTCTTTTTGGGTATATTTTCATTCCATATCATTTTAGGAGCTTACTCTCATTCTTTGCGCAAAATATGGATTTTATCGTCATTATTGACTTCCTGATATTTTTCATATGCTCCTACTATTATTGTGATCATATCGCCATTTTTTGAGAATTATTTGAGCATGTGAATAATTTATATGAATTTTGGAAGTCAATATTGTGTTTATAATAGTCATTACATTAATTTTATCATCAAATGGACTAATTTCTCCTTCTCATACTAATTTCGTTTGAGCTGCGGTTTTTGCGTTTTTTTCGGCAGTTCTTATTTTTTTGGGCAAAAAGCTTGGGGGAGGAGGCCATGGAGGGATGGGAAGGCTTGGAGGAGGAGCAAAGTGGAAGGGAGGCTTCATCTTAGGGAGATCTTGGGTGATATCTCTTTTTCCCCTTCTGTATTTTGCATCTCTCAATTTGTAATGAATTTGGTTAAATTTTGAATGAAAATTCCTTCTTTTATTTCATGATGATTGAGTAGTGTAAATTGCTTGGGTTGTGATCCATGAATGTTGGTTGTTAATTCTTGCTTCAATTCCCTCTTGCACAATTTCATGTTAATGTTGGATGATTATTAGGGCACAATTTGATTGGTTAAGACCCGAGAGGGCACAATTTGAGAAAATACCATGCTCATATTTGATTAGTGCTACGATGATACATCCATCCATATTGCAAATTATTGTGTTCTTGAACGCTAAATTTTCCGATTGAGTGTCCTTAGCCGGATAATCAATTGAGTTATATGCGGGTAATTTGAGCTTGATTAACACTAATTTTAATGAACCCACAACCCATGCTCTCTCGCCTTGCTATCCTAAATCCTCATTTGGCTCTCTAACCCTACCCACTTATGATATGATTTTAGTTTCGCCACACTTTTCTCCTACACTCATCCACCGTAGTTGAGGTGGTTGTTTCACGCTATTATTTTTATTTATCGATCAAATTTTGTGAAAGTAGAACGACATGTCCCTGTGATCCGACTCGGTACTCACCGGTTATAAATTTATTGCATTGACACTCCTATGCTTGGGAGTGGAAGGCGTGCCACTTGCGCGTCCTTTCGGTTGCAACCAATTGGCGCTGTTGCCGGGACAACGGTTTCTACTATTTGCAATTTTTGATTGATTTCGAAAGTTTTAGTGTGCTACTTCTATCTCTTAGTGTTGTGTCTTTACATTTTATTTATTTTTCACCTATTGAGTCTTTTGGTTGTTTATTTTCATTTTCTTGAAAAAAATTTTAAAATAATGGCATCATCTTCAAATTTTCCTAACATTGATTTGGAGGATATTCCACTCCAGCCATACTTTCATGGCTCGGAGTGGGAAAACCCTCATTTACATATTAAAAAATTTGAAGAATGGATGTATTCATGTCTTGGTGGGAATATCGGTGATGATTGCATATATTTTAGATTTTTTCCCTCTTCTTTACTAGATGATGCTATACTTTGATTTGATTCATTGTCTCTCGACTCACATTTTACTTGGTTGTCATTTCAGACTGAATTTCTCCGAGTATTTTTGCCTACTTTTTTGGAGCAGGTACAGGGGCGGCAAGCCATGGAGCAGCAGATAGAGAGCTTTATCCAGGCTGAGTGGGAGGCCTACCATCAGGCTTGGTAGAGGTTCACTGATTTGGTGCTTGCATGCCCACACCAGAGCTTTCACGAGGATCATCTTCTGCAGATCTTCTACACAGGATTATCGCCATATGGGCGAGATTTTGTGCAGATGAGTTGCGGTGGGGAGTTCTTTGATTATTCAACCGAGGATTCATGGTGTTACCTGAGGGACCTTGCAGGGTGTGCAGAGACAGTCCAGCAGGTCCAGGACCAGACTGAGGAGCCAGCTGAGGGCTCATTCCAATGCGACCCTATGGAATACCAAGAGAAACCTGTGAAGAGGGTGCATTGGGGCCAAGTAGAGGAATTTGAGCATATATATTTTGAGGAGTCAGAGGAGATGGATGATGGAGTACATGTCGACCACGACAGTGACACGATGCATTTTCATTTTGAGGTTGAGGATGAAGCGGATGTGCATGATGGCCGAGAGCAGATTGAGGACACCATGGAGCTTGAGCCACAATCCACTTCAAAGTTAGCTTCACAGGTCGAGGTGATTGAGTACTTAGGGAGGATGACTGCGATGAACTATTTCTGGGATGACGAGGATGATGCGTGCTTGGATTTTCCTGAGACAAGTCTACCTCCAGTCCTGTCACAGATGTCACTTCCCTCGCCTCAGGATGCGCACTCGCCAGTCATCGAGGAGATTTGTCAGGAGCAGTTACCAGTTGTGGGGAGTGCCGCAGAGATTGTTGATGTTGACGTTGAGGAAGAGGATAGTGACGGGGATTGCGACATGGTATATATTGACCCCGAGCTCCCTCATACTCCAATTTTCTCTCTGCAGCCACTTCCACCTCCTCCTGAGGCCGTGCATCATCCCAAGCCTAGCATCACATTTCAGGGAAGTTCCCATCTTTCTTTTCCCTCCACCTCCGAATCAAATTATTTAATTCCATATCATAATGATTTGGATTGTCGTCATTTGATCGTAAATTCATTTATTCATTTCGTCGACCCATTTTGGCAAGCTTTTCACTTGGATGGGTGCTCTCGCCCAATTATTTTTGACACGACCTATCTCCCCCATTTGGCAGGAACCCATCATAAGGAGATGCTCGGGGTTGTGTCGATTGCCACTGATGCCCGCAATGGAGGTAGGGCATTGGACGTGGCGACGCTTGCGGAGGAGCGAAAGGATATGATCGAGCAGTTGCCACCACCGTTATACATTCGAGATCCGCCTTTTGCCATGGTGTGTTCTTTCCAATAGTGTAAGCAAATAAATATTTTATTTTAGTGCTTTCATATGCTTTTCTTTTCTTTTCTAGGATCTTTTGCCGAGATCTAATACTCTCTCAATATTGAGAACAATGTTTATTTTAAGTTGGGGGGGAGAGTGTTAGAATCTTTAGATTGTTAGGATTTTGTTGGTAGCTTAAATTTTTTTTGAGATACCTCCATCTTGCTCTCATCCAATGATCTTTATTGCATATCTTATTTGTCCTCCTCGTCGCTAAGCAGCTGGCTCTTTGTTTTGTCCCTACATGCTTAATGCCATGCAATTTTTCGGATTGTCATTTTGGTATCAAATTTCTTGATGTTGGATTTGCATGTTTTAATTTCTTTTCCAATTTGGATTCAAACGTTAATATGACATGTATGAAACTATTTCATATATCGTGATACTCTCTTTGAGACAATTTGGGAAAAGTTTGGTGTATGTGATTGCATGAGTTGGCATGAATGATGTAGTTTTTGGTTAGATTGCGTGTGGCGAATTGTGCATGTTTTGTTTCCTCTTAAGGAGTGGGTGGATGAGTTGATAATTCATGTTTAGAATGAGAAAGAGAGTTATATAAGTGAATGTTTCTTTCTAATCAGATTGAGTAGCCGGTGCCCCACGAAACATTGGGAAGGACGCCAAAAATGAGATTTAGGGGATCATTCCATCCCTTTGCCTATATAGCATTATCGCGTGTATGCAAAGGTGGCAGTGTTTGTGTTTCATAGCGTTATCGCGTGAATGCAAAACATAAACATCCAAAAAAATACAAAAAAAGAAAAGAAAAGAAAAATGAATGAATATATGAAAGAATAAGCAACATGAGTGATGCAATCTCATCTCCCACAACTTAGAGGAATTTCTTTTGTTTTGGCCATTTCCATGAAAATTAGAAACTTTCCTCTTTGTGATATATCCTAATGAATGTGATACAGTGCTTATTTTCTTACTTTTCTTTGAATTGGATTGAGGGGAGTGTCATTGTTGTTTACTTTCATACATTGTGTATATTGGCTTTGAAATCATTTGGGGTATGCCATGAATATATCTTGAGTTTAGTGCATGTTTTTCACTTTAATCCGAATTTATCGCATATTTTGCTAGGGACTAGCAAAAAGCTAGTTGGGGGTGTGATTTGGGGTGAAAAGTATATATTCATACCCCCTAACTACCCCCATTTTGTGCTAAAGATTAGGCTTAAACGTGCTCTTTTTGGGTATATTTTCATTTCATATCATTTTAGGAGCTTACTCTCATTCTTTGCACAAAATATGGATTTTATCGTCATTATTGGCTTCCTGATATTTTTCATATGCTCCTGCTATTATTGTGATCATATCGCCATTTTTTTAGAATTATTTGAACATGTGAATAATTTTTATGAATTTGGGAAGTCAATATTGTGTTTATAATAGTCATTACATTAATTTTATCATCAAATGGACTAATTTCTCCTTCTCATATTTTCAGGTACTCTTGGGAGTCTTAGAGATTTTCCACAATTTTCTGCGATTTTTCTGGAATTTCTAAGTATTTTCTACAATTTCTGGAAGGAGAAATGGGGGTTTAAACCCCAATAAAAGGAAATTAAAAGGGGCGCCACGTGGCGCAACCAGATGGCGCCACGTGACACCGAGATTCACCATTTGATCCCGCTGGGCCGCTGCAGCTGCAGCTGCGTTCTCTATATTAAAAAACAAGTTTTTTTATTGCGGGCCGGCCCAGCGGCCCGCCCTTGGAGCGGGCCGCACTAATTTTTTTTAAAAAGTAATATAAAAAAACAAAAGAAAGCGGGCCGGCCCAGCTGCCGGCCCGCTCTGTTACGGAGAAACCAAAATACTATCCTAAATGGGTAGGGTTGGAGAGCCAAATGGGAAGTTAGGATAGCTAGGCGAGGAGAATGGGTTGTGGGTTCACTAATGTTGGTGCTAATCAAGCTCAAATTACCCACATATAACTCAATTAGGCCTCCGGCTATGGCAAGCTTAATCGGAAAGTTTAGCTTTCATGAACACGATAATTTGCAATATGGATGGATTTATTATCGTAGCACTAATCAATATAGATCATGGTCTCTTCTCTTAGAGTACCCATTTGGGTCTTAGCCAATTAAAATGTGCTCTAATAATACATCCAACATCAACATTTAAAATGAGCAAGAGGAAATTAAAGCTATAATTAACATCCAACCCAATGAATCACAACCCAAACCATTCAATACTACTCTATCATCCTGAAACAAACGATGGTTCACAAATTCGTCCAAATTCATTACAATAAAGAGATATCAAAATTACAAAAGGGGTTAGAGACATATCACCTAAGATCTCCCTAGAATGAAGCCTTCCTTCCATCTATTTGCTCTTCCTCCAAGCTCTCCAAGCTCCCATGGCCTCCAAGCCCTAGATTTGGCTTTGGGGAAGAAGAAAACCCCCAAGAACCCTAAAAAAACTCAAAAAAAAAAGAAGACAGCCGAGAGAATTCGCAACATGCCACTTAAATCGCATTGCGAGTCGGATCTGCTGCGGGCGCATGCCCGCAGCCTGCTCAGAATCGACCGCTGCGCAGCTTGGCGGCGGGGCCGGGTCGAAACCCGGCCCAAATTTTTGCCCGCCCGCCCTCAATCAGTGGGCGGGCTCCCCAGTTCGACGTTTAAACGAGAGCGGGCCGGCCCGACGTTTAAACGTAAGCGGGCCGGCCCGCTGGACAAAAAAAAACTTTTATTTTTTTTAATTACTAACGCAGCGGCCCGCAGTTAAGCAAGCGGGCCGCCCGCAATTATGGGGTAGCGGCTGGCGCCACGTGGCGCCGCATGGTTGCGCCACGTGGCGCCCCATTATAAATCGTTTTTCTGGTTTTTAAACACCCTTTTCCCTCCAAATAATTCCAAAAAAAACTACAAATCTCAGAAAAATCCCAAAAAATTCTGAAAAATACCCAAGACTTCCAAGAGTATTTGAAAAATATGAGAAGGACAAAATTAGTCCATTTGATGATAAAATTAATGTAATGACTATTATAAACACAATATTGACTTCCAAAATTCATATAAATTATTCACATGCTCAAATAATTCTCAAAAAATGGCGATATGATCACAATAAGAACAGGAGCATATAAAAAATATCAGGAAGCCAATAATGACGATAAAATCCATATTTTGTGCAAAGAATGAGAGTAAGCTCCTAAAATCATATGAAATGAAAATATACCGAAAAAGAGCACGTTTAAGCCTAATCTTTAGCACAAAATGGGGGTAGTTAGGGGGTATAAATATACAATTTTCACCCCAAATCAAAACTCTCAAAAAGAAATACTCAAAACCCCCTTCAAAATCCGTGTGGAAAATCTCAACGGATAAATTTTACAGGCAAGACATGCGACCGATGAAGAACGGACAATCGCCTGTTGTACTGTGTTAAAGGGTATGTGAGAATTCAAACGATAACATACCACGTAGGACAAGTGACTAATGAAGGTTGGATATGCGCCTGAAAACAAACAGGCACTTGAGAAACCTTCAACATGCATCTGAGTGGTGAAATGCGAAAGTTGACAAAAGTAAAGAATTCTGGGCAGCTAGGATAGGCGACTGATGTGGTATCCACAGGCGACTAGAAAACCAACTTCAGACGTTTGTGTACACAAGTGCGAAACTTGCCAAAATGAAAGATAAAGGCAATGGTGGACAGACGACTGATGTGGTACACACAGGCGCATATGCCATGTGAAGGCGACTCGAAAACCAACATTAGTCGTCTGATTGCACAAGTGTGAAAGTTGACAAAACTTGGGAACTTTGGGCAAGATGATACAGGCGACTGACTGACAATTCACAAGCGCCTGAAACTAGCCAGGCACATGTACATTATACAGTAGTCACCGATAGAGTTGAATACAGAAAACCAAAAATACCAAGTCAAAATATGTGCATAACAAACGACTGTAGAACAAATCACAAGCGCCTATAAGGAGACATGCACCTGACAAATGTTCAACAATCACCTGTTGAAAGTCTAAAATGCACAACTCAGTGAATAAAGAGTTAGAGTCCTACAAAATGAGTTCTAATGAATTCCTAGGCTAGATTGAGTGATGTGTGAGTGCTCCAACAATATACTACTTCAAGGCTACATTCTAATGAGAAAGAATAAAGAGAATAAAAGAATTACATCGAATTATAGCTTCTTTTCTTTCGCTTGAATGATCTTGAAGTCTTAGAAGCTCTATCTTTATCTTGATCACCCAATCATCAACTTTTTGAACTTTGATTAATCCTTGAGTGTCATTCATTGCAATTGATCTTCATGATTAGCTTAGGCAATGAATTAATTGCATGGAGGAGATTAATCACAAGTATTTATGTTTGATCATCATCAAAACCAAGTAGGGAGAAGTCCAATACTCAACATTCTCCCCATTTTTGGTGATGACAAACAATCATAAACAAAAATAAATAATTGTTCTTTAAAGAATTACTTACTCCCCTACATTGATGCCAATCATGTTAGATAATAAAGATATGGACATCATGTGATCAATTAAAGCAATAGTATGATATATGTGAATGAAATGAATTCAAGCATTTGGATTTTGGATTTTTGAATCCAAATTGACCATATCTTACTCCCCGTGAATCTAATGCTATTTCAATATTAGATTCAAGTTTAGCTTCTAGTTAGCACAAAATTATGAAGTTTGTTTATTTCTCTCCCCCATATGGCATTATCTGTTGCTCTTTGAGAAGCATTCGTCTGTCAATTAGTTTGTCTCCATATTTTACGGTAGACGACTGTAGTATTGAGTCACCTGTGCGAAGTTGAAGCAGTCGTCGGCTCGCCTCTCCTGTTTGTCCTCTTTGTGGTCTTTGTGGTAGTTGCTTACAATATCCAAAAAGTGGGAGTAGAGAAATAACAACTAGTACTAAATAAAAGTAAAATAATCATGGGAGTATAAAGAATAAGATATGCATTTAATGTGATACCAAATGAAAATAGAACAACATGAAGGTATATCGCACTAATACGTATCAAAATCATCAAAACTAGGTTGACTAGAGGAAATGAAGTCCAATTACAACATTCAATCATGCAATACATCTCAACATGCAATATATATAATAAAGAGCACATGAAGAGACAATATCACACAATAATAACATAAGAGATTAATGAGATCCAAAGATGTCATCATATATTTGTATGTAAAAAGTGGATACATGGAGTACACAAAAGAAATATAGCAACTCCACATACAACAAAATAACAACATAGAGTATCACCATAAATACAACCAAACAACCATACATATAACCAAAATATCCATACATACATCCACGACTCTCTAACCCTATCAAAAAAAGATCATAGGGTGAGCAGTTTCTGAACATCATCAATCATCAACATGGACTATGGTGGAGGCATCCTAAGGAGATCTCATCTCCAAATGGAAGTCCTGAGTCTCCAGCTCCGAAGTAGACACAACAACAGCAGGAGAAGCCTCAGCAGGCTCAGCAATAGCAGCAGTAGGCTCTGGAATCTAAGTGACCACAGCTGGAGGAGTAGACTGGGTGACGTCAGCTGGAGGAGCTTGAGCATCACCAGAAGCAGCATCAGTAGGGATATCCTCAGAAGGATGAATCAATGACATGAGGGAGGCTGGATGGGGTATGCCATGATGCAAAAATGATGGATGGAACAGCTCAAGCAGTACATTTACCTTCCTATCCAACTGGACAAAGAAGGGAGCAATATGAGGTGGAGCTGAGGATGATGAGGTAATGTGAGCTGGGGGAACATTGGTGCTAGCTGGAGGCTGACGTGTGCCCCGGCTTGCTATCCGCAAATGGCCGGGGGACCCGCGTGGGGGTTTAAAAATTTGTAACCGCAAGCGCATGGTGTTGTAGTGTGGCTTGGGGGTCGAACACAGGGAGGCGAGGTTGTGCTTAAGTCAAGTAGGACCAAAATCACCCCGGGGGTGAGCTAGCCCGAATCGGTGGATGGTTGTCACGGAAAGGAATAAAGGGTATGAACAATAAGATAATAAACCCGGGACTTTGGTTTCCACTCCGACGAGTGACTCTCGTCGATACGGCCTACGGGTATGGATAGCGATCGGAATTAGGGTCTAATGGTGGGACGTTGCCTCTGAAAGTGGTACCGGCATCCCATGGGCCCGATATTCCGGTCGGTGCCCAGGATGATACACCGGACTTCCCGGATTCGATCAGTGGGCACTCCCGTGTCCATTAACACTGATCGATTCCGGGAGCACTAAGCTCGCAACGATAACTCCCAACGTCTCATCCTGCCGCTCCCGCGTGCTAGGATTCGACGTCTACGCTATGGGCGTGAGCTACGGCTAGGGAGTCAACCGCCAAGTTTATTCCCCCTTGGCCCAACGGTCAAAGGCGGTCTTTTTCCCGCCGATGATAATGAAACACCCAGCGTAACCATTAGATTCCTAATCCCTATCGATTTCCTAACCCTATGGACGCATCGGGAAGAGCCCCCGAAGGGGTCTCCACCAAAATCCCAGATTTGGGAACTACTTACAAAAATCCATTAAAAAGCGATCTAAATAAAAATTAACCGTTGGAATCATAATCAGACAATTGGAATGCAGAAGTAATAGAGTAGATAAGACAATACTAAAATTTGAGAAAGATCTGAAAACTTACAAAAGAGCAACAATTACAGCCGTCACAATAGGAGAAAACAGTAAAAAACTAGCAGCTCCCCGTTTCTGGAACCCTAGGGGTTCTATTTATAGACTCTCGCATCACCTGATTGGTTGACAAGTCAACCGATCGGGTGACCCGTTACAGATAATGAACAGAAAACGGCGAGCTTTCACCCGATCATATGAACCGGTCGGGTGAGTTCTTGGAGTGACCGGTTGGATCTTGGCGCCATCGGGTGATGTGATCGGTTGGGTGCACGTGCCTTCAGCTTCTCATCATCAGCTACAGATGAACCGATCGGGTGAGAGTCACCCGATCGGTTAGAATTCTGCTCGAAAAAACAGAGAACAGGCCCCCGCTGAACCAGTCTGTGAACCGGTCGGGTGACTTCCATGTGAGCTCCGGCTGAGACCGGGTGGTGCACGCGTGCATCACCCGATCGGTTGGAGATGACCAACCGATCGGGTGAGGGGCTGAAAGATGTATTCTTTGGCGTATGACCCCCTGGATCACGCGTGACTCCTCCCGTTGCTCCGGGGACTTGAGATATCGTCGTTAAATGTCCCCTACACAGTCAATCTCCTGCAAACATGGATAAACAAAGAAAAGTGAAAGAAAACGAGAAAATACAAGAAAACGAATAAAAGACGGCGGAAAAACACGGAGAAACACAAAAGAAAACGTGCGTGTATATATGAAATATAAACACACATCAAAATCCCCCAAGTTGAACTCTTCCTCGTCCTCGAGGAAGACGAGTGAGAGTAGGAGCTCGGAGGGAGAAAATAGAGAGGAAGAAAGAAAAAGAAAACTCCATATCCTAGATCGTCTGTTAGAGCCAACAAAAATAAAAAATGACACACCAAGCAAGCAGACGTCAAATCACACCACTAAACCTAGGAAAACGAGTCCAAATAAGTGTCGTGGGCTCACGCGGTGAAGCGCGAGTGAGTGCGGTCGTGTGCTAGCAAATGGTGTCGCTTTCTACAATGTGCTATGAGCTCATATACGCAAATCCAGGAAATGACCCAAATACCGATTCAAATTTGAAATTGCGGTGAATATTAGTTCAAGCATGCATGAGAAGAGTAAGAATAGAAGCGTATCATGCATCGGGGACTCCACAACTAGGGTTAAGGAAATCACGCCACTATAGCCTAGATACTAGCTAAAAAGTTCCTAAGCCAAGTGTTTTCGAAAACGATGGGGGTTGAGATGATGTGGAGTAGAACACTCGGTGCAAATTCTCGCCTTCCCTTTATTCTCGGTAAGTAGGAAAAAATATTCACACGGAAATTTTTTGGGTTTTGGGCATTTGTATTTTTTTGGTTTTTTGGCTATACAAAATTTTTCTTTTCTTCTCTTTTTGGGTTTTTCTTTTCCTTTTTTCTATTTTTTTCTGTATTTTTGGGTTTTTGGCTATACACATGTGCACTCTCCCAAGTGGGAGAACGGTACACGACGAGGGGATTTGCACCAAGTAAAACAAAAAAGAAGTCGAAATCTAAACACTCGGGCAAAGGAAACTATTCTCGCTAAATAGAGCATAGGCTAAATGGGTTATCCTAGTCCTTAATTGTGGAATCCCGACGCATGCGAATTGAAATATACGATATAAATATAGCATGCATATAGTAGAAACAAATACCGCATATTCAAATCGAAGCATGATAATCTAGGGGTCATTCCTGGACAGGTATATAAAATAAAATCACCAAGTAGAAGCACATCGAATAGCTAGTCACGACGCACGACTCACAAAAAAGCTAAGTGGACCCACGATGCGTGAAATGCAAGAGGGCTCGAAATCCTAGGGTTAGTTAGTGTGATTATCGATGCAATGCTAGGTGTGTGTGATTTTGTGGCGATTCATCATAGGATTCATCTCTAGGAGAAAGAGCTAAAAAGAAGAGAAGAGAGAAAAAAAAGAAAAAATAAAAAACACGATGAAAACGACACAAAAACGAAAAAGAAGGACTCAAATGACGCATACAGTGCGACTCCCCCAAGCTGAAGTTTGCATTGCCCTCAATGCAATATGAGTGAGTACGGGAGGGCAATGAAGATGGGGGGGAATACGCACCGACACAAAAAGAAATGAAAACGAGGAAAACACAGAGATGAAACTAAAAAGAAAGAAAGATCAAAATCAAAATCAAACGACACGAAAATAAAAATAAAATCACACGACATGACACTCAAAGGGTGAAAAACAAGCACACACACAAAAATGAGAAAAACAACAAAACACGACAGCACACCAAAAAGACGTCTCCCAAGCTAGACCTGACAGTGCTAGCGAAATGATATGATCAGTGAAATGCAGAGATATGCAAGGGGGAGTCAAAAACAAATAAGGTGAAATCAGAAAGCAGGAGAAGGTGAGTCCTCGTCCTCCTCGGAAGAGGGTGTGGATGGGTGGTCGGGGAGGCTGGGGGTGTGCGGAGAAGTGGGGAATGAGGTGGAGGAATAGGTGTGGCGGTGGTGTGAACAATGGGAGGAGTGTCGGTGGAGGTGGGTGGTGGTGGTAGGAAGGCGATCAAGGCGGTGGTGAGAGGAATAGAAATGGGGGAAGAAGATGCGGTGGTGACAGTGGTTGGTGGTGGTGGAAGAGATCTGGAGCGCACCGGTAATTTCCTCCGACGCACGTATGCAGTGATGGAGGAGGAGGGAGGAGGTAGTGTGGGTGCGATGGAAGTGGTCGGGAGGGGTGAAGTGGATACCGGGACGAGAATAGATGAGGGAGGAGAAGAATGTGGTGAGGGAGGTGATGGATGTGGGGATGAGTGTGAGGGTGGAGGAGAAGATCGCCGAGGTGGTGAAGGTGGAGGTGGTGAAGGTTGAGGTGGCCCGTGGATATGAGTGAGAAGGCGAAGAATGGCGGCCACGTTCCTCTCAAGTGCGAGGAAACATGGGTGAGTAAGAAAAGATGACATTGATGGGTCCGAGGAGGCAGAGGACATGGCGAGCTCATGAAGGGCAGCGACCTCCCTCTCTAGACCCAGACGGGCAGAGACCTGGTGGCGACCAAAAGATGTGGACTGACGTGAGGCAGAGGTGGTGCCGCCAGGGAAGGTGGAAGTGGTACCGGCGGCGGTGGTCATGCCAGCACAGGTGACAAGGCCAGAAATGGCCGCAAAGAGGTGATCAGACGTGATGGGCCCCGGAGCAGAAACAGGACGACTCGGGCCAGCCCTTAAATCTCCCCGAGACGCAGGAATATCCTGCTCGCCTAAGTGGGCGGCAGGGGACGGTGGTCTGCGTGCGTCTGCGGGAAGGAAAGGAAGGTTCAACCCCGCTAGGAAGTTGGGATCAGGTGGGAAGGTCCAATCTCACACGAGAGCGATGGTCATGCGAGCGGGGTTGGGGAGAATGGTATAAGGGGATGGGGGGTGGCCATAATTGAAGATGAAGCGGCCATCTGAGTGGGGTCTAATCATGTGGATGTGTCGCAGGACATCAATATCAAGCTGTGAGGGTCCTGCGGCAGTGGGAAGATTATTGGGGATGAGAATATTAAATTGGTGGTAAGAGCAAATGATAGTAATGATGCCCCCACAACAAAACTTCCCCTTACCGGCCCGGCTGATCTCGAGTAGCTTGTAAACAAGCTAATCGCCGCCATGGATGGGGACGGTAGGGGCCCTGAAGCTAATCCCATCATCGTCCCGGACAAAAGGGAAAGTCATGGCCCAAAGGATAAAAAGGTCAGGGATAGTCACGGTGCCAGACTCGTCCCTAGGAAAAAATGCAGATGAAATGATCCTGTGGGCCAAACGAAACACGGGATGAATGATGGAGGAGGCCTTGGCCCTTCCTCGGGGATAGTCATGGATCAGAGTGAGGCGGAACCAGAATTGATCGACGTTAAACTCGGGCGTGTACCCGTAGTGTCGGATGGAGTCATCCCCAAGATTGGGGAAACAAAATATATCGTTAATTATGCTCAGATTTGTGGTGACACTCCTGTTATGCACTCGAAATTTAATGATCGACCCGGACTCCCAAACAAGTGTAGAGAGAAATTCGAGGGTGAGTGCCGGGTAGGATACGACAGATTCATTAAGAAAGGCCTACCATCCTAAGTTAGCGAAAAGAGATTCGACCTCGGTGTAGACACCGAGATCGACAAGTGTTTGTGTGTGCGGGAACTTAGTAGATAGATGCCCCCGAGCATCGAGCCTACAGTAAAAATCCTTGTGCTCCTGGTTCCTAAAGATATATCCATGCGGGCCCAACATTGGGTCCACAGGGGGGATAACAGGCGGGGGAGGGCCAAGTGTCAGTGCTCGTGTGCGGGAAGGGGGACGTGTTTGTTTACGTCTCTTTCGAGACGGTTCCTCCTCTCGCATAATCCCCTTACCCTTGTCCTTATCCTTAGCCATGCGTGAGTGTGCGTGTATGAATGAGTGCAAAAAGCAATGGATGCACACTATCACAAGCAAAACGAGCAAGCACAATTTATAGGGCAAAAATAGAAATATGAGCTTAGGAGCGAGTGTACCCAAGCGAAATGGCGGAGCTTGCTCGTAGATGTCCCCACACTATGCAATGAGAGTGGCGTGGAGCCGCGGCGTCCTCTTTCAGCAAGAATTTTTGAAATGGGGTTGTTTGGGGGGAATTACATTAGAAAATCGAAGTGAAAGGAGAGAGAGGGTGAATATGATGGAGGGATTGATGGAGGAGGTGGAGAGAAGGAGTAATGGAGGAGTAGAGGACGTGGGGGAGTGAGAATCGGCCGTTGGGGAGGAGAGGCAGGCGAAACGACGGTGATTTTGGTGATCGGGCGAGGATGAAAACGAACGGGTGGTCGGGGGGTTTATATAGGGTTTTAAGTCGAACCGATCGGGTGACTTGTCACCCGATCGGTTGACGATTAGGTCAAGAATTCTTGTCGAAGAAGTGCTACAGGCGAACCGGTCGGTTGACTTGTCAACCGATCGGTTGGCCGCTCCACTCATTTTCCCGAGAATTGAGGGCTGCTCACCTGGTCGCGTCAACCAATCGCGCTCGAACTCAACCGATCGGTTGATATTCCCCAAAAATTTCCCGAGAGTTCTCCCCAGCTCACCTGGTCTGTCACCCGGTCTCTTCATTCTTCAACCGATCGGTTCATCTGGGGACAGATCTCGGCTTGTATCTGATACATCCCAACCGATCGGGTGAGTTATCAACCGATCGGTTGGGGCTTTGTTTCCTGCAAAAACCAACAGATTGTCTAAGTCCCTGAACGGATGTTCTCGCGGCTGATTTTATTTATAAAAGTAGATAAAATAAAGTCAAAAATAACGCTTAAAATGGGGAAAAAGTTTAGAACATGGGTTGCCTCCCATGAAGCGCACTTGTTTAACGTCGTTGGCTCGACGCCCGCAAGAGATGTTCACGGTGGTTGATACGGGTGATGCCCGAAGTTCGGCATCTCTTCTTCGTTGGAGCTGAAGGCCTTTGGAGTAGTCAGCGGCTGGAGAAATATTTGCTCGACTACCCTCTCCTTGTTCTTGGGATCCGGGGGTTTCTCTTTCGTATTGGCGCTTCCCGCCATCTTCTTTAGGATCCGGACCTCGTCTTTAGTGAGGCCCATGGGTTCTTTCCCCGTTCTCCTCGCAGGAGGAGCCTTGGGGAACCCGGGAGGGGTCGTTCTTGCTGCACTCGCTTTCCCAGCAGCTTCTTTGTTCTTGGGGCCGTCTCCATCCTCTGAATCCCCCAAGTCATCGGGGGGGGGGGGGGGGGGGTTTCTTAAGAGAATCTCCCAGGAGATCTCTTCGGCAGCTTTTTCTTCCTCTACCTCCAGCAAATTACACCGAGGGTCATCTGGGGGATCGGGGCACTTCATGGACAACCCCAGATCAAATTCAACTTTTTCTCCGCTGACGTTTAAAGAGAGTTTTCCGTTCTTTACATCAATCAAAACGCCAGCAGTGGCCATGAAAGGCCGTCCCAGGATGATGGGGGTGTGTGCGTCTTCAGGCATGTCCATGACTACAAAGTCCACTGGCACATGCACCCCTCTTACATTAACGGGGAGGTCATCCACAATTCCCATCGGATATTTGACCGACCGGTCGGCTAGTTGTAGGGTCATACCGATGGGTTCCAAATCACCCATTCCTATCCTTCTATACATCGACAAGGGCATCAAACTTACACTCGCTCCGAGATCGACGAGTGCATGATGAATCTTTACTGCCCCGATCGTGCAAGGAATTGAGAAGCTCCCCGGGTCCTTGAGTTTCGACGGATTTGCCCTCTGGATAAGAGCGCTACACTCCGCCGTCAACACTACTTTCTCCTTTCTAGACCCTCTAGTCACCAAATCTTTCAGAAATTTCGCATAGGAGGGGATTGTTTCGATTGCTTCTAGGAAGGGGATTTGCAAGCTCAGGTCCTTGAACATGGCGAAGAACTTCCCATATTTCTCATCAATTTTGGCCTGAGCTAACCGTTGTGGAAATGGCACAACGGGTTTGAACACTTTCGGGCTCCCTTCCTCCTTCTTCTCCTTCTCTTCTTCAGAGACTCCCTCCGGAGTCATAGGATTTGATGACGAAGCACCGGCGTCGTTTGATTTTTCGATCGGTCGCTCAACGACCAACGGTGCTTCCGGTTTGCTAGGGGGCACTCTAGTAGGGATTTGTGTCCCGCTTCTCAGAACGATAGCGGACACATTTGCGTGCTCGTGCACGAGTGCCGACGTTTGGGTTGCTCCCCTCGGGTTCACCTCCGGTTGTGGCAGCAATTGGTTTTGTGACCTCGAAAGGTTCGCCACTTGTAACCCCAGCTGGGTTACTTGGTCCGTGAGGGCCCACTGACCCATTTCCAGCTTTTGGTTGATCTTCTCCTGGTTGGTTATATACTGAGTCAAGAGAGACTCAACCGGAGAGACGGCCCTCTGTTGGCCATACTACTACTGCTGCTGGATTGGTTGCTGATTCCTGGGGGCGAAAAATTGTTGCTGAGGTTGCTGCTGAAATGGTTGCTACTGAACCTGACTCTGTTGTGGCCTAGCCGGCTGATATGTTTGTTGATGCGGCTGCTGAGGCGACGAGGGCTGAAATGGTGGCCGGTAACTGAAGTTTGGGTGGTTCCGGTTGTTTGGAGAGTAGGCCGGGTTGGAATTGGTCCATGGCGGATACGGCGCATTTCCCGTGGGGTTGTAAAATAGTGCACTCGCCTGATCCAACGGTGGTGAGATGTCACCACCGTCGAATTCCCCAAAGAATTCGGATTCTACCGCTGAAATTTGCTGTGTACCGGCCCCACCGGCTCCTACCATTAGTGCAGAGATCTGGGTCGAAAGCAAGTCGAACTTGCTTGAAAGTTTGTCGACGTCCTCGACTGTGTGTATACCCCCAGACCTGGGTGTGGCCCTCTCGTCACACCGCCGCTTATTTTTGGATGCCATATTTTCTAGAATATGTCCGGCATCTTCCTCGCTCCTAGACATGAAAGAACCCCCAGCCGCGGCATCCATAGAAGATTTTAGGTCATCCCTCAACCCATTGTAGAACAGATTAATAATCTGCCACTTCGGAAGCTCATGGTGAGGGCATCTTCTTTGCATTTCCTTATATCTCGTCCAAGCTTCATGCAAGGACTCGTGGCTGGCCTGGGAGAAGGAGGAGATCTCACTCCTCAACTTCATGGTCTTCCCCGGAGGAAAGAACTTCGTCAGAAAAGCGTTGGAGAGCTTCTCCCAGGTGTTGAAAGTGTTGTGGTCCTTTCCCCTTAGCCATTTCTTGGCTTTGTCTCGCAAAGAGAAGGGGAACAGCTTCAGACGGATCGCCTCAGTCGTGACACCATTAATCCAGAAGGTGTCACATTTCTCCAAAAAGGAGTCTAGATGCTCGATCAGGCTCTCCATGGGTGCACCCGTAAACTGATCCTGCTGGATCCACGTCACCAAAGACGGCTTTAGCTCGAAGCTTTAGGCCGCAATAGCTGGAGAACGGATGGCGGAAGTGGACTCGATGGATGGCATCGAGTACTCCAACAGGGACTTGTGCTGCAGGGTGTTCTCCTCCATGGATTCGGGATCCTCTCTTCTTCGCTTCTCGGCGGCCAAACGCCTAAGGGTGGCGTTAATCTCTGGATCGAGGGGAATCAAGTCGTCGAGACTTCTTGAACTCCTGCGCATGAAAAACAACAAACACCCGTGAAGCGACAAGTGGGAAAGAAACAGATAAAATGAGAAATAAAAATAAGAAAAATAAAAAGGAAAAAGGAGAATGCGAAAATTATCGCGAGGTAGGGATGAGAGCTAGACACGAGGGTTCAAGAGATCCTAAAATAACAAACACGTTGCCTCCCCGGTAACGGCGCCATAAACTTGACGTGTGCCCCGGCTTGCTATCCGCAAATGGCCGGGGGACCCGCGTGGGGGTTTAAAAATTTGTAACCGCAAGCGCACGGTGTTGTAGTGTGGCTTGGGGGTCGAACACAGGGAGGCGAAGTTGTGCTTGCGTCAAGTAGGACCAAAATCACCCCGGGGGTGAGCTAGCCCGAATCGGTGGATGGTTGTCACGGAAAGGAATAAAGGGTATGAACAATAAGATAATAAACCCGGGACTTTGGTTTTCACTCCGACGAGTGACTCTCGCTGATACGGCCTACGGGTATGGATAGCGATCGGAATTAGGGTCTAATGGTGGGACGTTGCCTCTGAAAGTGGTACCGGCATCCCATGGGCCCGATATTCCGGTCGGTGCCCAGGATGATACACCGGACTTCCCGGATTCGATCAGTGGGCACTCCCGTGTCCATTAACACTGATCGATTCCGGGAGCACTAAGCTCGCAACGATAACTCCCAACGTCTCATCCTGCCGCTCACGCGTGCTAGGATTCGACGTCTACGCTATGGGCGTGAGCTACGGCTAGGGAGTCAACCGCCAAGTTTATTCCCCCTTGGCCCAACGGTCAAAGGCGGTCTTTTTCCCGCCGATGACAATGAAACACCCCGCGTAACCGTTAGATTCCTAATCCCTATCGATTTCCTAACCCTATGGACGCATCGGGAAGAGCCCCCGAAAAGGTCTCCACCAAAATCCCAGATTTGAGAACTACTCACAAAAATCCATTAAAAAGCGATCTAAATAAAAATTAACCGTTGGAATCATAATCAGACAATTGGAATGCGGAAGTAATAGAGTAGATAAGACAATACTAAAATTTGAGAAAGATCTGAAAACTTACAAAAGAGCAACAATTATAGCCGTCACAATAGGAGAAAACAGTAAAAAACTAGCAGCTCCCCGTTTCTGGAACCCTAGGGGTTCTATTTATACACTCTCGCATCACCCGATCGGTTGACAAGTCAACCGATCGGGTGACCTGTTACAGATAATGAACAGAAAACGGCGAGCTTTCACCCGATCATATGAACCGGTCGGGTGAGTTTTTGGAGTGACTGGTTGGATCTTGGCGCCATCGGGTGATGTGATCGGTTGGGTGCCCGTGCCTTCAGCTTCTCATCATCAGCTACAGATGAACCGATCGGGTGAGAGTCACCCGATCGGTTGGAATTCTGCTCGAAAAAACAGAGAACAGGCCGCCGCTGAACCGGTCTGTGAACCGGTTGGGTGACTTCCATGTGAGCTCCGGCTGAGACCGGGTGGTGCACGCGTGCATCACCCGATCGGTTGGAGATGACCAACCGACCGGGTGAGGGGCTGAAAGATGTATTCTTTGGCGTATGACCCCCTGGATCACGCGTGACTCCTCCCGTTGCTCCGGGGACTTGAGATATCGTCGTTAAACGTCCCCTACACGGTCAATCTCCTGCAAAATGGATAATCAAAGATAAGTGAAAGAAAACGAGAAAATACAAGAAAACGAATAAAAGACGGCGGAAAAACACGGAGAAACACAAAAGAAAACGTGCGTGAATATATGAAATATAAACGCACGTCAGAGGCACAAACGATGTAGATGGGCCTGACACAGAGTGCCTCTTCTTGGCTGAAGTCAGCAGAGCTGAAGAAGACTTTAGCTTTGTAGCTGTATCCAAGAGTAGGCCAAGGAGAACAGGCTCATATGTGGCAAGATCAATCTGGAAGTGCCTGAAAACATGGGTTAAGATACAACTGTATGGAAAGTGGGAGATAAGGGGGGTGATCTCTACATGGTCCATCCTATCAAGAATGACACCTGCCCAGTTCACCTCCATCCCAAAGAAGATAGCATACATGCACTTCAGGATGTCGTGTGAAGGCTGGTCAGAGGATCCATATTTCGATAGGATGTTGGACTTGACGACATGGTGGACAGCCCAATCACGTTTAGAGAATATAGATGTCTTCACCCCTGAGGTGAGAATAGGAGGGATCACAGTGAACATATCCTGGAGGACATTCTGATCTAGCTCAGAAACCGTAGAGATGGATATGATAGCAGGGAGAGATTTGGTTGAGGGAATGGAAAGGATAGACCCTAAAAGCTTGGGGTCAAGCTTGATGGATGTCTCCTGGACTATAGTATCAAGAATCCCAGTGTCGTTATACTCATCACGAATGCGGTTAGCATAAAACAATTTCACGAGCATGGGATAGGGTTTGGGAGAGTTACACTTAGAGTATCGAAAAAGATCGACCAAATTTGGTCGTGGTCATAAGCTGCAATAAATTCTCGGCTTGGAAAGCAAGATAAGATATGAATCGCTCCTTCAGGAGCTTGACATTGATCAACGCATTATATTTCCCTAGACACTTTTAGTCATGACAAGTGGGGACAAATGATGCAGGAGCCCTAGGAGGAGGAGTCGGAGGACGTTCTTGGGCTTGAACATCAGGATTGGAAGGCTCGGCATGGGGCTCAACATGTAGAATTTCGTTCTGAACATGGGATTGAGCAGGGAGGATGGCTAGAGATCGAGAAGAATGAGCTTCACCAGTCGGAGTTTGCTTGCGTCTACGCTGATGTGGACGCTCCTCACTTGACCAAGACGGGTCGGAGGATTCGGATGCAGATAAAGCGAGAAACTCAAAGGATGGAATCGCATTTTTGCTGCGGGGTTTGGCACGGCCATTGGTAGGGGCATGCTTAGGGACCCTAACCCTAGGCCCACGAGGCTTCTTAAGGGATTTTCCCTTAGAAGTGCCAACTTTGGGTGCCATCGAAATGAAACTGAAACTGAATTGAAGAAATCGACACCAATTGAAACTAGGGCACGAATTTGAAGGAAATAAGAGTCGAAACATATACCTAGATGATGAAGGTGGAGGAGAACGACTCAATGGAGGAGCTTGGAGGAGGAGTCGACGGTTGGAAGAGCAGAACGATGGAAGAGGACGGATCCGAGCTATTGAGAGGAAGGAGAAGAGAGATGTGGGCTTTTGAATCGAAGGAGAGAGGAAAAGCCACCATCGACGGTTATAGATGAAGTGATAGAGAAATCTGGGCCGTTGGATCAAAATGAACGGATTAGAACAAATACTACGAACCGCCAAACACGTTGGACATGCAATTGATGCACAACGTGCATTCGCCTATCAACCCTAAAAAATGGCTGAGAAAAGGGACATGAGCCTGTAGAAGAGTTCTCAGTCGCCTGTTGACCGACGTCCCGTTTATGATTTGGGCACGGTATCGTTTTATCGCAAGTGCACGGTTAGTGTAGGGTGCGGGTATATCGAACACAGGGAGGTGGATGGCTTAAATGTCTACTAGCCTCGCCTAGGTTGTATGAGAGCTACGTAGATGGTATGAGTGGGTAGTGAAGAAATAAAGGAAATAAATAAAAAAAACAAAGAATGAATCCCCGCTAACACGGGATAGAGCACTCATGACACTTGGCATTCGACTTGACCCAGTGTGAGACATTGCCCCTAAAGGTGGTACCTAGTATCCCATGGGCCCGATATTTCGATCGATGCCCAGGATGATACGCCAGGTCTACCCGGTTTCAGACGGTGGGCATTCCCATGTCAACACCCTCCGCAACTAGGAGCATTAAGGCCACAATGATAACTCCCAACATTTCGTCCAAGCCGTTCCCACGCGCGAGTACTCGATGTCTATGCTTGGGGTGTGAGCTGTGGCTAGGGGATCAAACGCCAGTTTTATTTCCCCTTGGCCGACGGTCAGAGGCGGTCTTTCTCCCGCCAATGACAATAAAACACCCCCACGTAACCATAATGGCCAAATAGGTCAAATGTGATTCCTAGCAATACATCAAGCGGATCTTGACGGGACACGCATCCGGAGGCCAACCCCCAACACAACTACTGTGTTACCATACGGATTGGTCTCAGATTGCTAGACATCCCCATTGACACATTCCATCAAACACTTGCCATGCAATCAAGTCAAATGTAAAATCCCAAGCATCAATCCTACTCTAACCCATATTAGGGCTCATCAAGAACTACTCAATGATGAAGAACATGATAGCAAGCAATAAATCCAAACAAACATTCATCATCAAGCTAAATGAAAATAACACAAAAAAATGGAAATAAGGGAAAAAATACTTATCTTGCATTTGAATCCATCAATCCATTACAAGACTTATTCAAATAGAAACCTAATCTAACCTAATCTAAAGCTCCCATGAAAGGGGCAAAAGCTGCTGAAAAAATAGGAGAGGATCCCCCTACAAGTCGTGCCCAATCTCATGTTTACCGGCTCCCCCAAAACCCTAACGGTTCGGGTCCAAAAACCCACTAAAACTGCTGAAAATGGGCCACCCGATCGGTTGGAAGTTCAACTGATCGGGTGGAAGCAAACAGAGACTCAAAGCTTCTGAAAATGACCAGAACCGATCGGGTGAAGGTTCACCCGATCGGTTGAAGTTAAAATTCCAGACAGCCCAGAATTTCAGCACCCAGCTGCGCTTAGAAAATTCCAGAAAAATGTAGAAAAATCGGATTTAGGCATGCGACCTATCGTTGGAAAGCTAACGACGATGCCAACGCTAGAAAAAAATAAGAGATCACCTAAACTCCCACTGGAATGATAGCAGATCTTCAATGAATGAGCAGCAGTACACGCAAAGGGAAGAAAAGGCCACCCGATCGGTTGAAGTGTCAACCGGTCGGGTGAGTTCTTTCCCAAGATGACCCGAGGTGATGACCCGATCGGTTGGAAAGCCAACCGATCAGGTGGCTTTGGCACTCGGAAACAGAGAAGACTGTCGTGACCACCTGAGCACTGAACCGATCGGGTGGGGTCTGCTTCATTGCTTGCTCCTCGTCGGGTCAGATACGGTGCACGAACCGATCGGTTGGGTCTGTCCACCCGATCGGTTGAAGTTCCAAATCTTCAAGTCCTTATCTTTGGCCATCGGATCTTCGCCATATAAGCGCGCCTTGGTCCCGACATGCAAGGTCGACTCCAGAGGACGTCGAAATGCCGACATTTACCTAAAATACAAGCAATACACCTAATAGTCAATATGAACCAAAATGTGATATATACAATATGGAATGAGATGAAATGCATATGAAAACACGGTAAAGAGCGTGTACAAAAGGTGAAATATGAACACATGTCAAGCCCTAAGCTAAACTATTCCTCGTCCTGAGGAAGACGAGTTGGAATGAAGATCGGGTGCGAGAGCAAGAAAGGAAAGCGAAGAATCCTTGATTACCCTCTTCAAACCACAAATGTAATCACCAACACAATTAAGCACAAGGAAAAAATATATCACAATCTAAATCAAGAATTCAATATCATAATATAGCATCATGGGTTCATATCAATAGAGCACAAAAGAGATAGAAGCGTGACATTGGCAAATGCAAAGCTATCATAGCATGTTATAGTAGATAATATGCCCAAATATGAGGAAGCTCAAAATTCTTATCAAATCTTCCAAACGGTGAATACGAGATACCCATACATGCATGAAGAAGTAAGAAAGAATAGATACGAATCATGTGAATAGCTATCAATCTCTAGGATGTAAGGAATCACCACACACACTTGTCATTTTTGATATTTGAAACACTTTCTTGCCTTGCTTGTATTTTCAAAAGGAGATGGAGAAAATGTAGAAAGATCACTTTGTACAAACTCTCACCTTCCCTATATACAACGGTTTATATTTTTTTGTTTTTTTGTTTTGTTGTTGTTGTTGTTTTGATTTTAATATTTTTGTCTTGCAAACTTGCGGGATCGCAATGGAATGTAAGGGCGGCCTACGCATCCCAAGCCAGATGGCTTTAGGGCGTCGGGTTACGAAGAACCTCGAAGGACAATTATACAAAAATATGTACAAAGGTATGCACTCCCCCAAATGGGAGAACGATGCATGACGAGGGGGAATGTACAAAGTAAAATAAAAGAGAAAATTTGAGAAATCCAAGCATGGCAAGAAAATCCTTAATGAATTAAAGCACGAAATAATGGTGCGGTTATCCTAATCCCATAGAAAGGTAGCTAACACATGCGATAAGAGTACACATATAGTATTTCATGCAAGAGTTAGAAGCACGGGGGTAGGATGGTAAAATATCCGTTTCTTGGAAGTGAAGCGTGATAATCTATGAACTTCAAATAGATGGGCATATTAAAATATGATATATAGCTAGAAGCATGCCTTAAATACAATCACAACCAACAATCTCGAAATATAGCAAATAAACCCAAATGATGGCAAAACACATATATGAGCATTGAATAGTCAAAGAAATAGCGTGATGGAGAAATGTGCTCAAATGCGAAAAGTGAAGCTTGAGTAGAAAAATATCATTGAGGGTTCATCTCTAGAAAGAGGCAAGAATGAAATGGAGAAAGAAAATGCATGATGGGAATGATGCAAAAAAAAATAAAAGAAAAATTTACAATGCATGAAAAAGGTAAAAAATGGAAGAAAATAAAGGAAACATAGGTG
Organism: Scilla litardierei; assembly: GCA_030789695.1. Lineage (NCBI taxonomy): Eukaryota > Viridiplantae > Streptophyta > Magnoliopsida > Asparagales > Asparagaceae > Scilla > Scilla litardierei. Next base: position 128,297,330 of record CM061138.1, read on the forward strand.
TGATACTCTCCCCCAAGCTAAAATGAGGACTAATGAAAATAAAGGAAATAAAGATGGCAATGATAAAAATAAAGGAAACATATTGCAATAAGGGATCAAACGCCAGTTTTATTTCCCCTTGGCCCGACGGTCAGAGGCGGTCTTTCTCCTGCCAATGACAATAAAATGCCCCCGCGTAACTCTAATGGCCAAATAGGTCAAATGTGATTCCTAGCAATACATCAAGCAGATCTTGATGGGACAAGCATCCGGAGGCCAACCCCCAACACAACTAGTGTGTTGCCATACGGATTGGTCTCAGATTGCTAGACATTCCCATTGACATTTTCCATCAAACACTTGCCAAGCAATCAAGTCAAATGTAAAATCCCAAGCATCAATCCTACTCTAACCCATATAAGGGCTCATCAAGAACTACTCAATGATGAAGAACATGATAGCAAGCAATAAATCCAAACAAACATTCATCATCAAGCTAAATGAAAATAACACAAAAAATGGAAATAAGGGAAAAAATACGTATCTTGCATTTGAATCCATCAATCCATTACAAGACTTATTCAAATAGAAACCTAATCTAACCTAATCTAAAGCTCTCATGAAAGGAACAAAAGCTGCTGAAAAAATAGGAGAGGATCCCCCTACAAGTCGTGCCCAATCTCATGTTTACCGGCTCCCCCAAAACCCTAACGGTTCGGGTCCAAAAACCCACTAAAACTGCTGAAAATGGGCCACCCGATCGGTTGGAAGTTCAACCGATCGGATGGAAGCAAACAGAGACTCAAAGCTTCTGAAAATGACCAGAACCAATCGGGTGTAGGTTCACCCGATCGGTTGAAGTTAAAATTCCAGACAGCCCAGAATTTCAGAACCCAGCTGCGCTTAGAAAATTCCAGAAAAATGTAGAAAAATCGGATTTGGGCATGCGACCTATCGTTAGAAAGCTAACGACGATGCCGATGCTATAAAAATAAGATATCATCCAAATTCCCAATGTAATGATAGCAGATCTTTAATGAATGAGCAGAAGTACACGCAAGGGGAAGAAAAGGCCACCCGATCGGTTGAAGTGTCAACCGGTCGGGTGAGTTCTTCCCCAAGATGACCCGAGGTGATGACACGATCGGTTGGGAAGGCAACCGATCGGGTGGCTTTGGCCCTCGAAACAGAGAAGACTGTCGTGGCCACCCGATCACTGAACCGATCGGGTGGGGTTTGCTTCATTGCTTGCTCCTCGTCGGGTCAGATACGGTGTACGAACCGATCGGGTGGGTCTGTCCACCCGATCGGTTGAAGTTCCAAATCTTCAATTCCTTATCTTTGGCCATTGGATCTTCGCCGTATAAGCGCACCTTGGTCCTGACATGCAAGGTCGACTCCAGAGGATGCAGAAATGTCGACATTTACCTGAAATACAAGCAATACACCCAATAGTCAATATGAACCAAAATGTGATATATAAAACATGGAATGAGATGAAATTCATATGAAAACACGATAAAGAGCGTGTGCAAAAGGTGAAATATGAACACGTGTCACCTGTCGATGGACAGGTGCCTGTGAAATGACCTACAGGGGCCTGTTGCAGACAAGAATTTTCAAGAAATTATGAGCCATTTCTTGGAAAAATGAGTGACAAATGTACATGCGCCTAATGACGAAAATACAGTCACCTAGAGGATGACCAGTCGCCTGTGAAATGATCATCAGTCACCTGTCATGAATATAAGTTAATAATGTTGGAATAGAGAGATTGGGCAGTCGACTGTTGAAGAAAATACAGTCGATTATCATGGTTCTGAAATCCAGAATAGAGATAAAATCAAGGTTTTGAGATTACTCACCCTTAGAACATATACTCTAAACACTCTAATGACATCAAATAGCTATAATAAACATATAAACTAATATGCATAGCAAAGATGTCAATCCAATTATAGAATCAACAAAATCTCCAATAAATCTCATATAAAACATATTGTGAAAAATAGACACAATAAACATGAGATATGAAAATGTACATATAAGCTCAAAACATAATATAACATCTGAAAATGAAGTCCTAAATTTCAGATTCACCAATAATCCCTAATTTTCTCCACGCAACCTCACAAATGAATCTTCTTTAAGAGGTTTTGTGAAGATGTCGGCGATTTATTTTTGGGTTTCAATGTACTCTAAGATGATGTTCTTCTTAGCTACATGATCATTAATAAAATGGTGTCTCACATCAATGTGTTTGGTACGTGAGTGATGTACTGGATTTTTGGAGAGACAAATGGCACTTTGGTTATCAACCATGATAAGACAAGTACCACAATTAATACCATAGTCTTTAAGAGTGTGTCTCATCTAAAGAACTTGTGCACATGAAAGACACACGGCAATATATTCTGCTTCGGTCGTGGACAATGATACGGAGTTTTGCTTCTTGAAAAAGCATGAGACAATTGAATTTCCTAGAAAATAGCAAGTGCCACTAGTACTCTTCATGTCAGATTTACATCCAGCAAACCCGGCATCACTATATGAGTTAACTCATATTGGCTAGATTTAGGATTAAGTAATCCATAATCTAATGTTTGATTGAAGTAACGAAAAATTCGTTTAACCGCAATCAAATGTGATTCCTTAGGTCGTGCTTGATATCTAACACATAAACAAACAAAAAACATGATATCGGGCCTACTTGCGGTTAAATAAAGCAAGCTACATATCATACCTCGATATAGACGAATGTCTTCATCTTTCCCTTTTTTGTCCTTGTGAAGATGTGTGGTTGTACTCATGGAAGTCCTCTTGCTTGAAGACGATTCCATCCCGTATCGCTTAATAAGCTCCCCGGTGTACTTGGTTTGGTGTATGAAAATCACATCCTTTACTTTAGGGGTGGAAATTTTCGACCAAGCACGATAGCATGGCACGAGCACGGGTGCAGGCACGGCACAATAAGACAGTGCCTGGGCCCAAAATTTTGTCCCGACATCCTTATCGGACTGGGCTGGCCAGGCCTGGTTCATTTTCGTGCCAGGCCCGTGCCAAACTATTTGGCCCATTGGGTGGCACGGAACGGCACGAAATCCTTTTAAGTTTGCTTGACCGCCCCACTTCAATAGTTCGATTTGTATTAATGAGTACTAATTCATATTCTATTTCTATATATTCCCGACCCAACTAGAGGCACTCATCATTGTATATGTATAGTACTCCATATTGTTAATTACTTTAAATTGAATATGAAAGATCCTCCGTAGATATAGTTCTCAGTAACATCTAATTGGAGTATACTTACTCCATAAAATAACTAGACCAAACATAAACTTTGAAGAGTGATACCAATCTTTCACATACATAATTCTTTCAACCCTATCGGACCGGGCCGGGCGGCCCGATTTTTTATCGGACCGTGCCCGGGCCACACGAAAAGGCCCAAAGTCTTATCGGGCCAGGCTGGCCCGGTCCTTTAATAAAACAGGGCTGGACCGACACGCCCCGAATTGCCACCCCTACTTCATTTGCCAAAGTTGAAGACCTAAAAAATAGTTGGGCTCACTCATGTGGCTCATCTCAAATTCTTTCTTCATCTATTTAGAAAATTCTTGGCAAATGTCATAGTTAGTAAATCCAAAAATATTATCATTGACATAAACTTGGATTAGAAGGATGTCAATTTCATAATATTTTGTGAAAAGAGTAGAGTCAACTTCACCCATTTTAAAACCTAAATCCAAAAGAAAAGCCTTAAGTCGATCATACCACGCTCTAGAATCTTGTCTCAACCCATATAAAGCTTTCTTATGAAAACGTGATTTGGAAATTTTTCATGTATAAAACCAGGTGGTTGTGAAACATAAACTTCTTCACTTACAAAACCATTAAAAACACAATTTTTCCCATCAATTTGAAAAATTTTAAAATTATTATGGGATGCAAAATATAAAAGCAACCTAATAGCTTCTAATCTAGCTAGGTGGGCAAAAGATTCTTCGAAATCAATACCTTCCACTTGTCAGTAGTCTTGAGCTACTAACCTTGCTTTATTCCTTGTGATGACTTCGTTCGGTCTTGTTCTTGAATATACATTTGGTCCCAATGACTTGGCGACCACTTGGAAGAGGGACGAGCTCCCAAACTTCATTTCTTTCGAATTGCATGAGATCCTCTTCCATTGCTACGAACCAAGAGCTATCTTCAAATGCCTCTTGGATGTTCTTTGGCTCATGGTAGAGACAAAGGAACCACATGAGAATTCATCAATCCATGACCTTGTTCGGACATCCACTCCAATATCTCTAATTATTTGGTCATGTGGGTGGTCACGAACGGTTGGATAAGCTTTGGGAATACTTGGATAATTGGGAATAATCTTAACATTTTCATTAGTAATATTAGTCTCAATAACATCATCAATTTTAACATTACTAATTGAATCACATAAAACATATATACTATCATCATCAACATGAGGAACATCAAAATCTTCATTTAAAGAAACATGAAGTGAGTCGTCAACCGTTGAAGGGTTTTTGTTGTATATCAGGTATGCTTTGCTATGTGTGGAATATCCAACAAAAATTCCTTCATCGTATCTTGGATCAAACTTATCAAGTTTACCAAACGTGTTCTTAATAAAAAATTTTGACCCAAAACTCTAAAATATTTAACTTGAAGCTTTTTATCATAAAATAGTTCAAAACAAGTTTTGTTTGTACGGAGCCTCACTAGGATCCTATTAAGCACATAACATGCTGTGTGCATCGCCTCCACCCAAAATTAAAGTCCAAGATGACTGTAATGGAGCATTGTACTTGCACACTCAATAAGGGTCATATTCTTTCTCTCATAACACATTTTGTGGTGGTGCGCGAGGAAATGAGAAATTGTGAACTATATCGTTGTCATCACAAAACTTAGAGAAAAGTTCATTCTCAAATTCCTCTCCATGATCACTACGAATAATGATAATTGTGGTTCCTAAGAAATTTTGAATTTTCTTGGCAAATTTGGTAAACTCATCAAAGGCTTCATTTTTATTAGTTAAAAATGATACCCATGTAAATCTAGAAAAGTCATCTACAACGACTAATCCATAATGTGCATTTCCTAAAGATGCAACTCTAGTGGGCCCAAATAAATATAAATGAAGTTATTCTAGGGGCCTCTTAGAAGTAATGCCATCTTTAAGTTTAAATAACGATTTACAGAGTTTTTCACGTTGACATGAATCACAAAAACTTTTCTTATTAAAAGATATTTTCGAAAAACCTTTAACTAGATCATGCTTAGCTAATCTATATAGATGCTAAAAATGAACATGCCCAAAACGGCGATGCCATAATAATTGTTCATTAGAATGGGCAACTAGGCAATGTTTTATAGATTTAGGCATACTTTATATATATATCTGTGTGTGTGTGTGATATATATATATATATATATAATAAAAAAATGGGGAGCGATTTTTGCGGACATGGCGATCGGGCGATTCCTAGGTCATCTCCTGGAGTTGGCAATGGGTTGGTGGCGGGATCTGAGGGTAAGCAAGTTGCTTTTTCTGATATTGGGATCGGGCAAGAAGGGGATGATGCTGGGATCGACGGTGTGGCAAGCTTGGACGGGGATGTCCTCCTGGCGAATCCCAAGGCGCCGCCACCTCGGAGGGAGAAGGTCTCCTTCGATGGAGAGGCCATTGAATTTTCAGGCAGAGGGACCTTGGATATGAGCACTGTGAAGACGAAACCAACGGATCTTAGGAGCAAGGTGATTGTTGACAACATGGGCCAGGGGAACTCTGTGGATTCTTCAGGAGGGTGGAAAACGGTAATGAGGCGGAAAAATGTTGTGGGAAAGGGTGGCGTCGGGAAGCAATTTGGAGGCATCAGGGGAGCTTCTTCCAGGGAGAGCCAAAATCAATTGCGTTACCAGCAGCCTCATGTTGGAAGAACCCAACAGGTGTTTGATAAAATTCCCCAAAGACCTGCTGTTCAAATTATTCCGGTGAATGGTAAGAGGCAGGCGTGGTCTGATGTTTGTGCCAATAGGAGGAGCTATAGTACCGGTATGGCGATGTCTTATGTTCCTCCTCTCGTCAAGGAAGATGGACGTGAGGTGGTTCGTATTGCAAATGATCAAGTCGCTAGGGGAGCTAGTCAATGGCAAAACACGCTTGTGGGGTATGTTCTGGGGGATGTCCCGTTCTATGGACAGATTCGTTCTTGGGTGGACAGGCTGTGGAATTTGAAGAAGAGAATTCAGATTTATAGTCGAGATAATGGGTTTTTCTATTTCAAATTTGAGGACGGTGTTGGCTGTGAACGTATACTGCATGGAGGACCGTGGATGTTTGACGGAAAGCTTGTGGTATTGCAAAGATGGAGCATTTCGCTCAAGCATGAACGAGACCTTCTATCCTTGGTACCAATGTGGGTCCAGCTTCACGGTGTCCCAATATGGATGTGGACCCTAGAGATACTAAATGCTATTGCTTCAGGGATTGGGAAGCCTCTCTGCCTGGACAGGATGACAGTTAAATTAGAAAGGATATCGTATGCAAGGTGTCTTGTTGAAGTTGACGCAAAAAAACCAATTCCAAAGACTATCCCTGTTGAATTGGAGGACGGTTCTATGGTCTCTATTGAAATTAAAATTGAAGGGGAGCCACCTAGATGCACAAAATGCATATGTTTCGGGCACTCGAATTCTCAATGCCAGAATTCGGCTGAGCTGCCTTCAATCCAAGAGAAGAAAGCGGCAAAATTTTCTAACGAAGCTAAGGGAAAGGAAAAATTGATCAATGACTTGGTTGCCGAGGAATTGGAGGTGGGATCCAAGGCCACCTTTGAAAAAGGCTCTTGTTCATCTACTCAGGACACCCCAAATGAAAACAACATACCAGCAAGTGCGGGTACTGAAACAACTGGAGCTACTGGGGGAAATTGTGCAATAGGCCCAGGGGGAGATTCCGAATCTAATCCAAGCTGTCAACCTGAGGTGATTGGGGCCGATACTCCTGTATTTGAACAGGTGGAAGACCATGTTATTGAGGAGGAGAGTACAGTTGTTGAGAGGCCACATCAAATTAGCTCTGTTGATTGTCCTGGTCCTGGTCTTGGAGGAGATGCAACTACTGTGCAATCTTGGCCAGCTGATGCTGATTGCGGTAAGCTTACAAATATATTTACTGCACCTTCTATGGCCACTGCTGATTGCGATAAGCTTCCGGGTAGACTTTCAATTGAAAATCCTAACTGGGCTGCGGAAGAAGAGTCGTGGGAGAGCAATGCAAAATCTGGCAAAGTAGGAGTACGGAAAATAGAGGCCGCTGCTAATCAGGTTACGGATTCAGCTACTCGGAAAAGCTTAAGACTGAGGGAAGGCAGTCTTGGCCGGCACCCAAAACTGTCTCAATGACTGTATTCCTATGGAATACACGGGGCCTCAACAACTCGGTGAGGCGCAAAGACTTGAAGGGAAGATTGCGTAGGTTAAAACCTTCTATTGCTGTCCTCTTGGAAACCAAATTGAAGCCCGACTCCCCTAATAAGCATAAGTGTCTTCCTAAATATTGGAACCTTGTTGATAATTTTGCAACCAATAAGGGTGGCCGGATTTTGTTAGGCTATGACCCTGGGGTCTGACAAGTGGCTAATATTTCAAGCTCGCCTCAACATCTCACTGTTAGGTGCAGGAACTCTGGAGGGTTTACTATGGTTCTGACTGCGGTATATGGTTTCAATTCCAAAGCCGAGCGGGCTAACCTCTGGTCTGAATTGAAGCTGGATGCTCGGAGACTAAATGATGATGCTTGGGTTATAGGAGGTGATTTCAACTGTGTAATGTATGCTAAAGACAAAGTAGGGGGACACAAGATTATGAGCAACATGATGGAGGAGTTTCATAATTGCATTACTGATTGTGCGCTCAAGGAGATCAAATGTACTTGGGCTAGGTTGAGCTGGTGCAATAGGCGTCTTGGTAATGGCCGTATTTCTGCCCGACTTGACCGTGTCTTTTGCAACATCGAATGGAGCTCAAAACTCTCTGATTCCTTTCTGGAATATATTGACCCCAGTACTAGTGACCACTCAGCTATGGTGATTCATCTTCACTCCAAGGTAACCTCGGATCCTAAACCATTTAAAATTTTCAATTATTGGATGTGGCTTGATGGATTTAGGGAGTTAGTGGAGTCAAGCTGGAGCCCCCCGGTTCATGGCAATCCTATGTTCTGCTTCACCCAAAAGCTTAATAGATTAAAGAAAGATCTTCGCAGATGGTCCAGGGCACAATCTGAGATTTGCAACCTAACAAAGTGTCGTAGGGAGCTGGAAGTGATCAGGAAGAGAGACGTCCACTCCTCTTATGATTTGCAAATAAAAGAACAAGAATTGGCAAGGGAGTTATCTATTCTCTTAGGATTGGAGGAAGACATGTATCGGCAAAAAAGCAGGCAAGATTGGTTGTGTTTAGGGGATAGAAATACTAAGTTCTTCTACGCTACATCTAAAGCACGACAAGCCCATAACAGCTTAAACCATCTCATTGATGCTGGTGGAAATAAATGCAAGACTTATGCTGAATTAAAAGCAGAGGCCCCTTTGTTCTATGAAGAGTTATACAACCAAAATTCGTACTGACAGATTTTCCCAAAATTGATTATGCGGAAACAGGTCTCTCCTGAGGCAGATAGGTGGCTTTGTAGAAGAGTTTCAAAGGATGAGGTGAAAACGGCTGTATTTCAGATAGGTGCAGACAAATCGCCTGGGCCTGACGGTTTAAATGGTTTTTTCTTCCAAAACAACTGGGCCTTGATAGGCCAGGAGGCTACTGATGCAGTTCTTTATTTCTTTAGCAAAGGAGTTCTTGCCCGTCAGGTAAATCATACTTTTCTCACTCTAGTTACCAAGAACTCTAATGCATCGGGATTAGGTGACTACAGACCGATTGCTTGCTGCAATGTACTTTACAAAATTATTAGCAAGATCCTTTGTAACAGACTGAAAGAAGTTATCCATGAGCTTATCTCCCCTAACCAGTCAGCTTTCTTAAAGGGTAGGCTGCTATCTGACTGTTCACTTCTAGCCCATGAACAGATAAGAGATTTTAGCAACCCTATGGGAGCTAGGGCCTGTATCAAGTTGGATTTGCGCAAGGCGTTTGATAGCGTGAATAGGGAATTTGTCTACTACATGCTACACCAGCTGGGAATCAACCACACTTTCATCAATTGGATTAGAGAATGCATCTCCAGCCCTACCTTTTCTATCATGATCAATGGCTCTCCTTCTGGCTACTTTGGAGGGAATAGAGGCCTACGTCAGGGGGACCCTTTATCTCCATATCTATTTGTTATAGTGATGGAGGCATTTTCCATCTTGCTGGCCAAGGCTGTAGCAACACGTACCATCTTGCCAATGAGACGGTCTGGAGCAATATCTCATCTCTTGTTTGCAGATGATCTACTTGTTTTTTGTAGAGCAAATATCCATTCGCTCAATGGGCTCAAGAATCTTTTGGATGATTTTAGCCTCTTATCAGGTCTCCATATAAATTGGGACAAGAGTGCGGGCATCTTCAGTAAGGGGACAAAAAATCCATCAGGATTGGCGGGAACTCTTGGGATCAGACTGGCAACGCCTATTACTACTTATCTGGGACTTCCACTGTCATCAAAATACCCCAAGGCACCTATGTTTAGCAGGTTGGTGGACAAATGCAAGAAAAGGTTACTAGGGTGGGCTTCATCATCTCTATCTATTTCTGGTCGGATTGAATTGGTGAGAACTGTAATCTACGGTATGGTCTCCTTCTGGATACAAGCATTTCGTATTCCAGTTTCTATTATTCGCACCATTTCATCCGCTTGCAGACGGTTTATCTTGGGATCCTCAGGTCTGTGGTCCTGGCGTGAAATATGCATGCCTAAGTCTGAAGGAGGTGTCGGCCTACGTCTTTTATTTGATCTAAATCGTGCATATGGTGTTAGATTAACATGGCGTTACCTATCGGGAAGAGGGTTGTGGGCCGATCTGATGAACGCCACATATGGGAAGCCTGATTCCTTTTTTGCAGCTAAGGGTAAAGCAATTCATTCGGGTACATGGAAGTTCATGCTCCATTGCAGAAGTAGCTCTGAAAGGCTTATCAAGAAGGAGGTTAGGGATGGGAAAACAACTTTATTTTGGCATGATCACTGGCTGCAGGGAGGGCCAATCAAACACTACCTGCAAATTCCGAATGGTGAGAGTAATAGAGCAGTTGCCGACTATTGGAATGGGAATTGCTGGAGGTTTGAAATCTTGAATATCAGTGCACAGCTACGGACGAGATTGGAGCAATTTAAGCTGAAGCCTGGGGTTGATCTATGGATTTGGAACCCAAAGCCTGAGTATCAGACTGCCGATACTATGGTGGGAGGGCCTTAAGCGGGACATGGGTCTCTTTCACGCACCTTTTCTCCTGGGAATCATAGTGGGCGGCAAGCTGTTAGTACAGGAATGCAAGCAGCTGTTCGGTCCCATCTGAGCTCTGTTGAGGTGCCGGATGTTCATGCTGGGCGAGCCTCTTCGAATGTGCCTGGGCCCACGATGAGAGGTGACGGGAATGTTATGGCTTCCAGCTCAAGCTGCAAGGTATTTAACCTTCGTGAAGCTTGGGATGGCTGCAGAGAACATGGGAGTCAATTTGATCTTCATAAACTGGTTTGGTTCAAACAATATATCCCCAAGTGGTCAATCGCCCTATTACGAGCTTTTAGAAGGAAATTGCTGACAAAGGACATTCTAGCCAAGTGGGGTCAGTTAACCCAAACGGACTGTGTTCTTTGTGATGGGAGGGCGGAGGAGAGCGCGGAACACATATTTTTTGAATGTGAGTATACAAACTACCTCCTACGCAGATGCATGCTTAAATTGGGGGTTGCATCAGTAATTGGCCCTAGTTTAATGGATATTGGGTCATACTTCCTAAATCATTTTGGAAACAATAAGAGTTTGAGCATACTGGCTAAAGCGGCTCTGGGTGGCATGATTTGGCATATTTGGAGAGAAAGAAACAAACGAATCTTTGACAAGGTTAGGAAGTGCAAGACAAAGCTATTTGAAGACATTGCAGCCGATCTCAGGATTGCGTTACATGAGCTGGATAGATCAGATTATGGGGCTTCGGAGGCAATGTCGAATTGGGAGTTTCGGGACAATGGTTAAATTCATTTTCTATGATCTTTTATGGGGTTGGTCTTGTAAATAATTTCATGATTTTGCGGGATATAGGAACTACTAGTAGAGAGTGACGGCGCTTGTGCCCTATCCTCTCTCTAGTAGTGACTATGACCGGATTGCTTTGTAACATGCTCAGATTACTAATATACTTTTACTTTACTTTTCAAAAAAAAAATATGTGTGTGTGTGTGTGTGTGTGTGTGTGTGTGTGTGTGTGTGTGTGTGTGTGTCTAATACCAAAAATAGAACATTTGAATTATTATCAATAATGTTACACAAACCCTCTTCAAAGTTAACGTTGTAAACTTTGTCATACATCTGACTTATGGAAATAAGGTTGTGATTTAAACCGTATATTAAATGTACATTATCAATTAATGGTTTAGATGGATTACCTACCTTTTCCACTCCAATGATGGTTCCCTTTTCATCGCCTCCAAAGGTCACCGTTGCACCGTTCATGATGCGGATCACTTCGGAGAGCAAAGAGAGATCTCTCGTCATGTGCTTGGAGCAACCGCTATCGAGAATCCATCCGTTCTTCTTAGAGATAATTTTGCTTTTCTTGCTCTTTTTGTTTTTCTTGGGTACCTACATATTATACCATAAACTCATGTTACCCAAGCTTATTGGGTCCAAGGGGATTAGCCCTTTGGAAACCAAGTCAAAGTGGACTTTGGCTTCCCAACATAGTTATCACAATTTACTTCTTTAAAATATGATTTTACAAAAGCATTCCTATCATGAATGCTAGTGTCCTTAGTACTCCAAATTGTGTATGTTTTGGGGTTCCATTTCCTATTTAAATGCATATGAGTTTTGATTTCTATGTGCTGCATGATGCTTAGGAGCACGAGGTCTAACATAAGAAAATGGAGGAGGATATGCATGAGACATATGATGGTCTTGTGGCATATAAGGAGCATGCATATGTTGTAGTGCATATGGATCATACATATGATGTGGAGCATATGGATGAGCATACATATGAGGATGATGTGGATGGGCATAAGAATGTGTAGGAACATGTGCATGAGTATTTCTCATGTGTGGGTTTGCACGTGTCCATGGGTGTGGTGCATAAAATTCATCATACGTGTTCACATGTGTAGTAGGAGTGTTCCTACGTGGGTGTGTGTTGGTGTACATGAAAGCATGTCCCTTATGTTGATTTCCACCCTTGGTGTATTTCTTGGCAAAAGAGGGAGAGTGTGAATTGGTGACCTTCTTGGTAGATTTTCTACCAAAAGTGTTTTGATCACTACTCGTGGATGCACCGGATGATGGCCTCACAAAATCTATAGTGACACCACTATAGGAGGTGCGTGTTTTGGATGCATTTGCTTCCGAATAACCAAGTCCAACACGATGTGTGGCCGAAAATTGGTTTGAAAGCAACTCATCCAATTGTCCTTTCCCTTTGTTGGTTTTAACTTCGGAGGACATGAGCTCATATTTCTTCCTAAGAGAAGAAATAGAAGTGTCCAAGGTGGACACACGTGTGGTGATCTCGTGCACTTGTGTTTTGAGAGATTTATTCTCAATACCCAATTATATGTTTTGTGGTAGAAGATCGTCACTATCTTCAAGAGATACATGATCTAATTGAGATTTGAGGGAATTCACCTCATTTCTCAATGTGCTAATTTGAGAAATCAAATTTGCTTTCTCAAGTATGAGTGTTTAAACAATGGTGTCATTATTGGTGATGGATGGCATGGATGACTTACTAGCATTTAATTACTTAGACTTAATATATTTAAGCATAAGAGATTGATACTTAAAAAATAATTCTTCATTTGCTATTCTAAGTTCATCCATCGTTACCGTGGGTTCATCACTCTCACTAGCATTCCTATTGGAGGGTGTAACCTTACAAGCCATGAAGCACATGTGTGCACTCTCACCCTTCTTATCCTCGGATTTGCATGAAGAATCCCCACTAGAGTCATCGAAAGTTCCAACGAGTCCTTTCTTCTTATCCTTCTTGAATTTGTCGGACTTGTGGTACTTTAGTGCTTTCCACTTCTCATTGTTCTTTAGTATTGGGTAATCCTTCTTGAGGTGCACCCGCTTATTGCACTTAAAACAAAGAGAAGAAGAATTGTTAGTGAAATCGAATTTGGATTTGTATGGGAATTTACCTTTGCGAAAGAAGCGTAGGAACCTCTTCGCCATGGGGTGCAATTTCTTTCAAATCCATCTCGTTATCAGACTCATCACTACTGGAGGATGAAGAAGTAGATTTGAATGCTAATGTCTTCTTCTTTGCCTCTGTTGGCTTCATCATTCCTCTAATGTTCAATCGGTTCTCCCTTCTCCCTTCTCACTTCAATCGGTAGTTCTTCATGTCATTGACCTCCTCAATAGCAATTGCTCTTCTTTCCCATTTTGTGGTCATTGACATTTTAATATTCCTCACATTCTCTTGTTGGGTGTATGTCTGTCCAAGATCTTCAAGCTCATTGGTGATGTCGGTGAAGCGGACATACATTGAGGCAATGTTCTCATCTTCCTGCATTTGAAACATGTCGAAGTTTTGTATATCAACATAAAACTTCGAAAATTTAGCTTATTGGTTCCTTCGTGGGTGACGACGAGATGGTTCCAAATTTTATGTGCACTCTTACATGTGCAAATCTTGTTGAACTCATCAGATCCAAAACACAATGAAGAGCATTCATTTCTTTGGCATTTTTCACCTTTGCGGACTTCTCAGCGGGAGTCCATTTGTCGAAATCCTCTTCTGTAGGTTTTACGTATTCCTTATGGAGGATTCTCTATAGAGAATCACTCCTATGGAACGTCTCCATCCTACACTTTCAATAACCGAAATTCGTGTCATTGAAGCATAGAGGACGAACCGTAGATTGTCCTTCGAAGACGGAAGGAGCACCATTACGATCGTCATTGTTGTAGGAAGGAGGTGGAGGAACTTTGTTGTTGTTGGATGCCATAGCTATAACCTTGTGCTCTGACACCAATTGTAAGGACCCTGTGCTGTGAGGAAAACATTAGAAGGTAGGGTTAAATAGTGTTTATAAAATTAAATAGACAATTACGCCTAATTAAAATCCTAACCAAGAAAGATGCGGAATTATGAATAAAACAATGAATAATCAAACACAAGGATGTTCAAGGGTTCGGATTACCCAAGTAAAACCCGACTTGTTTCCGGTAATCATACATCCTTGACACCTGTGATACCACCCAGATACTCAAGCTAAAACCCTAGCTTGAGTTTTCCTTTCAACCCACTTGTAGCAACCCTACAAGTGTAATCAATACAAGATTGATGTCCTTGAATCCCACAACTTGGGATCAAGCAAACCACACTCATAACCGGGAGTAAAACCAAATTATGAAAGTTATGAAATTTGAAATAACACTTACAAATCATCAATGCCTTGAAGTAGAAATTGAAGGAGCAAAGTGATTTGAGCGTTGATCTCTTCTAAGAAGAGAGAGTAGCCCTTGTACTTGTCTTCACCAAAGCTAGATGATGATTAATTGATTCTAGTTGGAAACAATATGAGAGATGAAATCTAGGGCTTTTGATTTGAGGAAGAGAGCTTGATTGCTTGAGAGCTTGGGATGAATGCTTGAATGGCTAAGAGGTTCTCAATGGAACAATATAAGCTCTCTTTATAGGTTCTCTAAAACCCTCAAAAGAAATATCCAAAAGCACCTACAAAATCCATCTGAAAAAATCCCAACGAATTAATTTTATAGGCAAGACAGGCGACCAATGAAGAACGGACAGTCGCCTGCTGCACTGTGTCAGAGGGTGGGTGAGAATTCAAATGGTAACTTACCATGTAGGATAGGCGACTGATGAAGGTTGGACATGCGCCTGAAAAAAGACATGCACCTGAGAAACATTCTACAGGAGTCTGAGTGGCAAAGTGCAAAAGTTGACAAATCTCAAGAATTCTGGGCAGCAAGGACATGCGACTGATGTGGTATCCACAGGTACCTGTGCCATTGGCAGGTGACTGGGAAACCAACTTCAGTCGTCTGTATGCATAAGTGCGAAACTTGCCAAAATGAAAGATCTGGGCAAGGGTGAACATGCGACTGATGTGGTACACACAGGTGCCTTTTCCATGGGCATGCGACTGTGAAACCAACATCAGTCGTCAGATTGCACAAGTGTGAAAGTTGACAAAACTTGGGAACTTTGGGCAAGATGATATAGGCGACTGACTGACAAGTCACAGGCGCCTGAAACTAGCCAGATGCATGAACATTGTACATCAGTTGCCTGATAGAGTTGAATACAGAAACCCCAAAATACCAAGTCAAAAGTGTGTGCATAACAGATGACTGTAGAACCAATCTTGGGCGCCTGACAAATATTCAGCAATCGCCTGATCTGCTCTGAAAGTTACGGTCGGAACGATGTCGTTTTACGGCAAGCGCACGGTACATCGGCGAGTGGGTATCGAACACGGGGAGGAGGTGCTATATCACCTATCGATCCTAGGTTGGTTAGGCTTCGAGTTCTTATTGTGGAGGTGGATTACGAAGTGGGTCGTAATGGCGATGTATGCGAAGGTCGTGTCACTTAACGTCGCAAACTGACTCCACACAAAGAAAGAAGTAAAATAAAGAGAAATCAAATGAGAGAAATATCACTAGGATGTCGGGATCTCTGCTAGGACTTTCAGGCTTGGATCTCAGGTTAAGGATCCTTTCGTTGAACGATGAATGAGGGTTGGAGTGTCACATTTGGAGATATGAACGAGTACATAACTTTCGTTGTCATACTCGTCTAACGTATCAGTATGCTCAGCCGCTTTTGCAATGAATTTTACACATGGATACATGCATTACGCCTAACACTGGTTTCCGTATCACAGATTCATATCCACTCCCATGATCTAAGGATTAGGATACTACACTATAGTTGGTTCTAGCAGTCGGGCTACTCTCGTAGTCACAGACTAGCGGATCGTGGATTAGAAGTCACCCCAAGCGCACGAGTCACTCTCATGATCCCAAGCCCTAGAAAGCGGCCACTAAGCTCTAATCAGATTCATGGGGATTTTTCCTAGAATATGGAGCTATTTTTGCAATCCTCCAATTCTAGGCCTAATCCTACAAAATCCTTATTCAAACTATCATAAAGTAACCCTAGATTCATTCAACTAAGTTTAACCTAACATCCAATCTCCAGGATCCTAGGGTTCAACCTAGCACTAGCAATAGATCTACTCAATCATGGCAAAAAAATATGGAAACAATAAAAACATCACATGCAACAAAAGAAAAAGAAATCAAATAAAGATTAATGAAGAAATACTTAGCTTCTTATAATATCTGATACAAAATCTCCAAGGAGGGGGCCGACGACATGGTCTAACATCCGAAAAATAGTCTCCCAGCACAAAGGATGGATCCACATCAATGACGGCTACAACCCTCTATATAGTCTCCCCTCAAAACCCTAGAAACGCCCAGAAAACCCAAACAGATCGCAACTTAAGTTGTTGGGTTCACAAACATCTCGGTCGAGCGCGCCCTAGCGCTTGGTGGAGCGCCTTCTAGGACTTCAGTTCTTAGTCTGCAAATAGGGACCGCTCGGTCAAGCGGGGTAGCCGCTTGATTGAGTGCCCTCTGGGGGGCTTCAATTCTTCGACGTGGGCAGAGGATGCTGCTCGGTCGAGCGGTTGATCTGCTCGGTCGAGCGGTTGAGCCCCTCGGCCGAGCTAATTCAACAAAGAGTTCCAAGGCAAATTAGGGGTCATCTGCATAGGGTCGCTCAGTCGAGCGAGGTGGGTTGCTCGGCTGAGCGACATACTACGGGAAAGCTCTCTATGCCTTCGATTTTCCCTTCATTCTGTAGCTCAAGCTCGACCGAGTGCCTGGCACGCTCGGTCGAGTGACTTGCAATTCAACCTTTGGTCCCCTTCTTCCTTTCTTTCTCTTCCTCATATCACTTTTCTTTCTCTTCTTGCTCTTCTTCAGCAGCATGAACTCCTCAAATATGATGTGTTGAGTATTGGACTTCTCCTTACTTGATGTTAATGATGAGCAAACATAAATACTTGTGACTAATCCCCTATTTTCTAGTTAATCCATTGCATAAGCTATTTATGAAGATCTACTAGCAATGGATGAATCTCAAATTTCATTGAAGGCAAATGAAAATGGAACGAGTGATTATAGATTTTGATTGAAGCTCCATGAAGACTTCAAGCTCATCGATGGATAGAAGAGAGATTTCATGAATGTAAATTTCTTTTATCTCTTCTAGTATGTAGCTTAGAAGTAGAACTTTGATGGAGCACTCACACACATCTTCATTTCAGTCTTAGGACATCATTAGATCAATTGTCCTTTGAACACGGTTCATTTCTTAGTGATTGTGCTTGGATTGTTTATAACAGTCAACTGCTGAACATTTTACAGCCGTTTGTCTCAAAAACAGTCGACTGTGTTTTGTTCTACAGTCGCCTGTTATGCACAAACTTTTGCAATCTAGTTTTGGGCCTTTCTGTTTATTTCGCACATGCAACTGATGAACGATTCACAGGCACCTGTCCTAGCGACAGTCGACTGTGTTTTGTAAATCAGTCGCATGTCTATCCTTCTACCCAAACTTCATTGTTCTGACTTTTACGGCCAGTCAACTTAGTCGTCTGTCTGTGAGCCAATTTATTGACTCAGCTCTCTGGAAATTCTCAGGGTAGTTCTGATTAACAGTCGACTGTATTATCCTCATCAGTCGTCTATCCTGTTAGCTTACAGGATTTCTAGATTTCTTCTACTTACCATTCTTTCGGCCAGTCGCCTGTAGAAGTAATTACAGTAGCCTGTTGATTCAACAGTCGACTGTTCACGTGGTAAGTTACCGTTATGAATTCTTAACTACCCATACTGACTGTGCAACAGTCGACTGTGGTTTCTTCAATAGTCGACTGTCACGAGTTCGGTTTCTATTCGTTGAGAATTTTCTCACGGATTCCAAAAGGGTTTTAGCCTAAACTGTTTTGTGGATTTGAGAAACCTATATTAAGGCTGCTACTGTTTCATTGAAAGGTTACCTAAGCTATTGCAAAATCTCTTAAGCTTTCATTTCTAAAGTTTAAAGCTCTTAAATCCAATGCCCTAAGAATTCCAATCTTTGATCTTTTGCTCTCCAACCTAGAACCAAAGAGTGATCCTCTAGGTGTTTGGTGCAGTCAAGAGAAAGGGCTTTGTCCTCTCTTCCAAGAGAGTCTACAACACACATCACACTTCTCCTTCAAGTTCTACTTCAAGGCATAGGTGATTGTAAGTGTTGCTTTCATATTTCATTACTTTCGTAAATTGAATTTGCTCTCGGGTTGTAAGAGCGGTTTGCTTGCTCCCAAGTTGTGGGAGTCAAGGACATCGATTGTATTCGATTTCACTTGTAGGGTTGCTACAAGTGGGGTTTAAGGAAACCTCAAGTTAGGGTTCTAACTTGAGTATCCGGAGGTATCCGGGTGGAAGGGACGTAGGATTATCGGAAACAAGTCGGGAAGTGACTTGGGTAATCCGAACCCTAGAAACATAATTGTGTTTGTATTTGTTTCTTATTTGGGTTTAATTCTAATTCCACACTATATTGTTGGTTAGCATTTTAATTTGGTATAACTATCGTTTTAAATTGAACACTATTCAACCCCCCTTCAAGTGTTTTCTCCATAGACAGGATCCTTACAATTGGTATTGGAGCGCAAGGTTATAGCTATGGCATCCAACAACAACAATGTTCCTCCGCCGACTTCGTACAACAATCACGATCGTGATGGAGCGTCCACACTTTTCGAAGGTCAATCTACGGTACGTCCTCCACGTTTCAATGGCACTAACTTTGGCTATTGGAAGTGTAGGATGGAGACGTTCCTTACGAATGCTTCACTTTGGAGAACCCTCCACAAGGAGTACGACGAGCCCACCGAAGAGGATTTCGAGAAATGGACGTCTTCCGAGAAATCTGCCAAAGTCAACAACGCAAAAACAATGAACGCTCTTCGTTGTGCGTTGGACCCGAATGAGTTCAATAAGATATGCACATGTAAGCGTGCATATCAAATTTGGAACCATCTCATCGTTACCCATGAGGGAACGAACAAGGTAAAACTCTCAAAGTTATGTGTTGCCGTGCAGAACTTCGATTTGTTTCATTTGCAGGAAAATGAGAGCATTGCATCGACGTACGGATGCTTTACCGACATCACAAATGAATTGGAAGCTCTTGGGCAAACATACACCGAACCTGACAAGGTAAGGAAGATCATCATGGGAATGACCTCCAAATGAGAAAGGAGAGCGATCGACATCGAGGAGGTCAATGATTTGAAGAATTACACAGTTGTGAATCTTATCGGGACTATCATGTCTTATGAGGTAAGACGAGAGAACTGATTAAAGATTCGAGCTATGATAAATCCTTCGGAGGCCAAGAAGAAGGCTTTGGCATTCAACGCCAATTCATCATCCTCCGATAGCAAAGATTCGGAAGATGAGATAGATTTGGGTGAAATGGCCCAAATGGCGAAGTAGTTCCAACGCTTCTTTCGCAAAGGTAAATTTCCCTCCAATAAATGTTTTGAGTCTACTAATGCTACTTCCTCTCTTTGCTTTAAGTGTAATAAGCCAGGGCACATCAAGAGAGATTGCCCAATGCTAAAGAACAAAGAGAAGTGGAAAACTCCGAAGTACCACAAGTCCGACAAGAACAAGAGAGACAAGAAGAAAGGACTCATAAGTAAATTTGATGACTCAAGTGAAGAATCATCAAGTGATTCTGATGATGAGAAGGGTGAGAGTGCTCACATGTGCTTCATGGCCCGAGACGATCCACTCTACGATGAGAGTGATTCCGACACGGATGATACCGAGGTAACAATGGATGAACTTCGTATTGCTAATGAAGAATTATTTGCTAAATATCAATCTTTAATGCTTAGATATACTCGCTTAAATAAATCAAATGTTAGCAAGTCATCCATTCCATGCATTATCAACAATGACACCATTGTTGATACTTTAACTCTTGAGAAAGCAAACTTAGCTTCTCAAAATGTCACCTTGAGAGATGAGGTGAATAACCTCAAATCTCAACTAGATCAAACACATCCAACGGATAATAGTGATCTAGTCACACGTCACACACAATTGGGTTTTGAGAATGATTCTCTTAAAACCCAAGTGCACGAGCTCAAAGCACGGGTGTCCATCTTGGATACCAACATTTCTTCTCTAAAGGAGAAATATGAGCTCATGTCCTCCCGTATTGTGAGATTCAATAAGGAAAAAGGACAATTGGATGATTTGCTAGCAAACCAATTTCCGGCCACACATCTTGTTGGTCTTGGGTTTGTGAATGCGAATGCATCCAATGCTCACACCTCCTATAGTGGTGTCACTATATACTTTGTAAGGCCTTCCTCTGGTGCATCCACAAGTTATGTCAAAGACACTATAGGTAGGAAACCTACCAAGAAAGTCACCACTTCACATTCTCTTCCTTTTGGCAAGAAACCCACTAAGGGTGGAAACCAAAAGCAAGGCCATGCTTACATGTACACTAACACCCATCCACGTAGGAAACCTCCTACTTCACAAGTGGATAATCATGACACTTTTTATGTTCCACACCCACGAACACATATAAATCACATATGAGAAATACTCATGTACGTGCTCCTATACACCCGTATGCACATACGCATCATACTTACATGTATGCACATCCTCCGCATGTCATGCATAACACATATGCTTCATACAACATGCATGTTCCCAAGCATACATATCACTCTCGTATGTCATATGCATATCCACCACCTCATGTTTATGCTAGAAACCATGTTCCTAAGAAGCATGCACCACATAGAAATTTAACAAATATGCATGCAACTAGGAAAAGGACTCCCAAAACATACACCATTTGGGGTCCTAAGAACACTAGCCTAAATGATAGGAATGCCTATGTTGATTCCTATTTTCATGACGTTATTAGGAATAGTAATTATGTTGGGAAGCGGAAGTCCACTTGGACTTGGCTTCCAAAGGGCTAATCCCCTTGGACCCAACAAACATTGGGTACCATGAGCTTATGCTATATTCTATAGGTACCCAAGAGAAAGAAGAAGAGCAATAAAGATCAAACTAGCTCTAAAGGGAAAGGATGGATTCTCGATAGTGGTTGATCCAAACATATGACGGGAGATCCCTTATTGCTCTCCGAAGTGATTAGCATCAAGGATGGTGCAACGGTCACTTTTGGAGGTAATCAAAAGGGAACCATCATTGGAGTAGGTATAGTCGGTAACCCTTCCTAACCCTTAATTACTAATGTATTTCTTGTTAGTGGTTTGTATCACAATCTTATTTCCATTAGTCAACTTTGTGACAAAGGTTACAAGGTTAACATTGGAGAAGGATTGTGTACTATTGTTGGTTGTGATTCAAATGTTTTATTTTCCGGTATTAGGCGTAAAAATATTTATTATTTGAGCTTGCCTAAAACCTAGAACATTGCTTAGTTTATAACATAAGTGAACAACTATTATGGCACCGCCGTTTTGGTCATGTTCATTTCAAGCACTTATATAAGTTAGCTAAGCATGATCTAGTCAAAGGTTTTTCTAAAATTGCTTTTAATAAGAAAAACTTTTGCGATTCATGTCAAAGAGGTAAACTTAGTAAATCATCTTTTAAGCTTAAAGCAGAGATTACTTCTAAGAGGCCCCTCGAACTTCTTCATCAAGATTTGTTTGGGCCAACTAGAACCGCTTCTTTAGGTAATGCTTATTATGGATTAGTTGTCGTTGACGACTTTTCTATATTTACTTGGGTTTCATTCTTAACTAATAAGAATGAAGATTATGAAGAGTTTACCAAATTTGCAAAGGAGATTCAAAATCTCTTAGGATCCACCATTATCACTATCCGTAGTAATCATGGAGGAGAATTTGAGAATGAATTTTTTACTAAGTTTTGTGATGACACCGGGATAACTCATAATTTTTCCTTCCATCGGGAACCACCACAAAATGGTGTTGTAGAGAGAAAGAATAGGACTCGTATTGAGTATGCACACACTATGTTCCATGATAGTAATCTTGGACTACAATTTTGGGCAGAGGCGATGCACACGACATCTTATGTGCTCAATAGGATCCTAGTGAGACCCCGAACGAACAAAACTTGTTTTGATTTGTTTTATGACAAAAGCCTCAAGTAAAATATTTTCGTGTTTTTGGTTCAAAATCTTTTATCAAGAACAATTTCGGTAATCTAGATAAATTTGAGACAAGATCCGATGAAGAAATTTTTGTTGGATATTCCACACGTAGCAAAGCCTATCGGATATACAACAAAACTTCTTCAACGATTGAGGAGTCACTACACGTTTCATTTAATGAAGATTTTGATTTTCCTCATGTCGATGATGATAGTGTAGATGTTATTTGTGATACTCTTAGTAATGTTAAGATTAATGATTCGATTATTGAGACTAACAATACTAACGAAATTGTTGAAGATGTTCCTAGTGATGCAGGAATACACAAAACTTATCCGACCGTTCGCAATCATCCTCATAACCAAATTATTGGAGATATTGGTGTGGGTGTTCGAACGAGGTCGAGGATTGAAGAATTCTCTCATTGCGCATTTGTCTCTACCATTGAGCCAAAGAACATCCAAGAAGCTTGTGAGGATAGCTCTTGGATAGTGGCAATGGAAGAAGAACTAATGCAATTCGAGAGAAATGAAGTTTAGGAATTCGTTCCTATTCCAAGTGGTCACCAAGTTATTGGGACCAAATGGATCTTCAAGAATAAGACAGATGAGAACGAGGTAATCACAAGGAACACAGCAAGGTTAGTAGCTCAAGGCTACCGGCAAGAGGAAGGTATTGATTTCGAAGAATCTTTTGCCCCCGTAACTAGATTAGAAGCTATTAGATTAATTTTATCTTTTGCATCCCATAAGAATTTTAAACTATTTCAAATGAATGTTAAAAGTGCATTTTTAAATGGGATTGTCAATGAAGAAGTTTATGTTTCTCAACCTCCCGGTTTTATTTATGAAAAATTTCCAAATTATGTTTTCAAACTTAAGAAAGCGTTGTATGGGTTGAGACAAGTTCCTAGAGCTTGGTATGATCGACTCAAGACCTTTCTTTTGAATTTAGGTTTTAAAATGGGAGAAGTTGATTCTACACTCTGCATTAAAGATTATGAAAATGACATTCTCTTTATTCAAGTTTAAGTAGACGATATAATTTTTGGTTCTACTAACTTTAATCTTTGTCAAGAATTTTCTAAGTCAATGAAGGATGAATTTGAGATGAGCCACATGGGAGAGCTCACTTATTTCCTTGGACTGCAAATTCGACAAATGGAGAATGTCACCTTCATACATCAGACAAAGTACACAGGGGGGCTTATAAAGCGATTCGGGATGGAATCGTCTTCAAGCAAAAGGACTCCCATGAGTACAACTACCCATCTGCACAAAGATGAAAACAGAAAAGATGTAGACGTTTGTCTATATCGAGGCATGATCGATAGCTTACTTACTTAACCGCTAGTAGGCCCGATATCATGTTTTCCGTATGCTTGTGTGCTAAATATCAAGCTAGACCTAAGGAGTCACACTTGATTGCGGTTAAACGAATATTTCGTTATCTCAATCAATCTCTAGATTATAGGTCACTTTACCCTAAATCTAGCACATATGAGTTAATCTCATATAGTGATGCCGACTTTGCCAGATGCAAGTCCGACAGGAAAAGTACTAGTGGCACTTACCATTTTCTAGGAAATTCCTTAGTTTCTTGTTTTCTAAGAAACAGAATTCGGTGTCATTGTCCATGACTGAAGCGGAATATATTACCGCGGGTCTTGCATGTGCACAAGTTTTTTGGATGAGACACACTCTTATGGACTATGGTGTCAACTGTGATACTTGCCTGATCATGGTTGATAACCAAAGTGCCATATGTCTTTCCAAGAATCCGATACATCACTCCCATACCAAACACATAGACGTGAGACACCATTTTATAAATGATCGTGTAGCTAAGAAGAACATCATCTTAGAGTACATTGAAACCCAAAAACAAATTTCCTACATCTTCACAAAACCTCTTAAAGAAGATTCATTTGTGAGGTTGCGTGGAGAATTAGGAATTATGGGTGAATCTGAAATCTAGAAGCTCAACATACTTGTTATAACACTCTTTGAGCTCATATCATCATGTTGCCTATCTTGATTTGATTTATCATATATATGTATTTAAGAAAGGCAATTGCGATTTATGTGATTTCATGATTTCTTTGAGATTGATCTTAGAGATTTGTGTTTCAATTGATTTATCGTATTACATTGTTTTTATGATGAGTTTGTGATTAGAGTATAGGTCCTAGGGTGAGTGTTCTTATTCTCTGGATTTCTATCTCACTGTGCATTTTTGGACCAGGACAGACGACTGTCTTTCCTTCGACAGTCGACTGCCCTACTCTACTTTTCTCAGTCAGAAATTTGTATCTTTCGCACAGACGACTGATGACTGTTTTCCAGTCGACTGTTATTTTAATATGCGACTGAATTTTAGTCATCAGGCGACTGTTCTCTTTGTCGAAATTTTACAGTGCTCTCTGTGTTTTTGATGAAGTTTATTGATTCTCAGTCAGTCGACTGATGTGTATAGTACAGTTGACTGTCCATCAGACAGACGACTGTATGTTACTCAACAGTCGACTGTCTGTCATCCTTAGCTTAATTCTTATCACTTCATCCAGTCGACTGAATATTGTTCATCAGTCGACTGTCTCCTGTTTGTGACAGTTCACTGTTTCGATCTGAGCCGTCGATTCTTTGATCCAACGGCCCAGATTTTTTCCCCTTTTCTTATATACTTCGAGACGATTCAGTTCCCCCTCGTCATTTCTCTCTCCTCTGATTGAAACGCATCAACTTCCTGCTCGAAATCTCCTGTAGATCTCTCTTCTGATCTTCTTCGTGGCAACTCGATCTTCCTCCTTCGTGTGGTTGTTCGTGTGTTGCTCGCCTGTTGATCGATTTCTCACCGGAATCGTGCCCCAGCTTGCTTGACCTAGCCTTCGATCGTTCGAGTGAGATCATGGATCCTTTTAGTCGTCTGTTTCCCAAAGAATCTTTCGATTTCCTCAGTGATCCGGCTCCTTCGTCTCAACCCGCTAATCCGGTTCCAACCTCGCCTCCATCCTCTGGAGAATTTCTTCATGTCATAGTCGGTGACCCCATCCCTTCTGAGAATACTGCTAAACACACTTCTTAACCAGCTGATCATTCTCCTTGTTCTCCACCTTCCGTTCCCCTCGAGGATTTTCTTCTTGGTCGACTGTGTGATCGTGTCACCGCTCTTGAAAAACTTTCCACTGCTATGGATGAGAAGCTCAATCTTCTTTTGAAGCTTCAGTACAAATCCTTTATGCGTCATGGATTTCACATCCCCGCCGAGCTTCAGGATCTGGTTTCCATGTATGAGGACACTGCCCCTGTTCGTGTTCCTCCTACAGGCATTGTGCATGTACCTTCTTTGGTCCAGACCCCTGTTCTCCAGACCCCTGTTCCTGCTCCTGTGAAATCGTCTGCCGCTCGTGCATTGTCTTCCAAGAGGAAGACTTCTGCTTATCCTACCCGACGCTCTGCCAGGCTCATGTTCCGCTCTTCTGGACGTCCTTCGGACCCTTCCATCATTCACATTGACTGAAGTTGCTGCTGTTACTTTTTGTTCACTCACCCGGAGACCTAGTTTCTGTTTTGGTCTATTTTTTGTTTAGGTTGAGTGATTCATCTGTGTGATGGTTATTTTTTATGATGATGTACGATGGTATCATGATGTATTTTTTTGGGATCTTGATGTATGTATTTTTGTTGGACATGTTGATGTCTGTATGCCATGTACTCATTTTTTGATATATATATATATATATATATATATATATATATATATATATATATATATATATATATATATATATATGATGCTGCTGTTGAATCTCATGTGTCACACCGTGTATAATTGATTATCTTATCTGTGTGATATTTGTGATATTCGTTTATTCATGCTATCTCTGATGTGATGCATTTTTGAAATTATTTTCGTTTCATCTATCTAAAATGTTGATATTGGACTTTAATTCCTTTATTCACATAAGTATATGATGTGCTTTTATGAGTTTTTGATTCTCTATATCTTTATACTCCTTGATTGTTATTAGTTAGTATTTATCACGATTATTGTTGTTGTTATTTACTCCTACCTTTTTGGATAATCCCATAGGGGGAGAGAAATAAACATACAAGATTCATAATGAATGTGCTAAGTATGTTCTAACACTTTGACTCTAAGATTGAAGTTGTCTTAGATTCAGGGGGAGTAAGATTATAATGAATATGGATTTTAATTCCTAGATTTCTTGAATTAAATTCATGTGTATCTTACTCATTTGCTTCAATTGATATGTAGATGCCCTATTATTTGTTGACTAACTTGATTGGCATCAATGTAGGGGGAGTAAGTTTTCATTACGCACAATTATTTATCTTTTTGTTTATGTTTGTTTGTCTCATCAAAAAGGGGGAGAATGTTGAGTATTGGACTTCTCCCTACTTGGTGTTAATGGTGAGCAAACATAAATACTTATGACTAATCCCCTATTTTGCAGTTAATCCATTGCCTAAGCTATTTAGGAAGATCTACTAGCAATGGATGACTCTCAAAGTTCACTGAAGGTAAATGAAAATGGAATGGGTGATTGTAGATGTTGATTGAAGCTCCATGAAGACTTCAAGCTCATGCGATGGATATAAGAGAGATTTCGTGAATGTAAATTTCTTTTATCTCTTCTAGTATGTAGCTTAGAAGTAGAACTTTGATGGAGCACTCACACACATCTTCATTTCAGTCTTAGGACATCATTAGATCAATTGTCCTTTGACCCCAGTTCATTTCTTAGTGATTGTGCTAGGATTGTTTATAACAGTCGACTGCTGAACATTTTACAGTCGTCTGTCTCAAAAACAGTCGACTGTGTTTTGTTCTACAGTCGCATGTTATGCACAAACTTTTGCAATCTAGTTTTGGGCCTTTCTGTTTATTTCGCACAGGCAACTGATGAACGATTCACAGGCGCCTGTCCTAGGGACAGTCGACTGTGTTTTGTAAATCAGTCGCATGTCTATCCTTCTCCCCAAACTTTGTTGTTCTGACTTTTACGGCCAGTCGACTAATGTTGAATATACAGTCGACTGTCCCGTGGATCAGTCGACTGTGTATGCTGCAACAATCGTCTGTCTGCGAGCCAATTTATTGACTCAGCTCTCTGGAAATTCTCAGGGTATTTGATAGTCGTCTGTATAAGGATTTATCGTCGCCTGTTCTGATTAACAGTCGACTTTATTATCCTCATCATTTGTATGTCCTGTTATCTTACAGGATTTCCAGATTTCTTCTACTTACCATTCTTTCGGCCAGTCGCCTATAGAAGTAATTACAGTCGCCTGTTGATTCAACAGTCGACTATCTTTGCTTCATCAGTCGACTGTCCACGTGGTAAGTTACCATTATGAATTCTTACCTACCCATGCTGACTGTGCAACAGTCGACTGTGGTTTCTTCAACAGTCGACTGTCGCGAGTTCAGTTTCTATCCGTTGAGAATTTTCTCACAGATTCCAAAAGGGTTTTTGCCTAAACTGTTTTGTGGATTTGAGAAACCTATATAATGGGCTGCTACTGTTCCATTGAAAGGTTACCTAAGCTATTGCAAAATCTCTTAAGCTTTCATTTCTAAAGTTTAAAGCTCTCAAATCTAAAGCCCTAAGAATTCCAATCTTTGATCTCTTGCTCTCCAACCTAGAACAAAAGAGTGATCCTCTAGGCATTTGGTGCAGTCAAGAGAAATGGCTTTCTCCTCTCTTCCAAGAGAGTCTACAACAGACATCACACTTTTCCTTCAAGTTCTACTTTAAGGCATAGGTGATTGTAAGTGTTGCTTTCATATTTCATTACTTTCGTAAATTGAATTTGCTCTCGGGTTGTGAGAGCGGTTTGCTGCTCCCAAGTTGTGGGAGTCAAGGACATCGATTATATTCGATTTCACTTGTAGGGTTGCTACAATTGGGGTTTAAGGAAACCTCAAGTTAGGGTTCTAACTTGAGTATCCGGAGGTATCCGGGTGGAAGGGACGTAGGATTATCGGAAACAAGTCGGGAAGTGACTTGGGTAATCCGAACCCTAGAAACATAATTGTGTTTGCATTTGTTTCTTATTTGGATTTAATTCTAATTCCGCACTATATTGTTGGTTAGCATTTTAATTTGGTGTAACTATCGTTTTAAATTGCTTAAACACTATTCAACCCCCCTTCTAGTGTTTACTCCATAGACAGGATCCTTACATGATGTCATTGACGCTCTGGCATCGACAATTATCTCCTTCTCTCCAATATGCTCCAAATTGCTCGATATCACCTGAAATGCGACCAAACGCTCTCGAAGTCTAATAGTTCCAATTATCAACATAAGAGCATAAAAATTCAGGATTTAAGCAATCAAATATGATGTGGATGTGAGGTATAAAACAAGCAGACACATCAAAATCCTCCATGCTTACCTCTTACTCGTCCTCGAGGAAGACGAATAGTTAGCGAACCCATTAGAGGAATATAGTGGAAAGTGAGGTGTTGAAGGTGTGGTTGAATTAAAGGGACTCAGTCTCAAACTCAGTGAATATATAAACTCATGGATACAAGAATACGTGAACACAAACCAATATATAATCAGAACACACATTCACGTAAAATACTTAAGTCTCGCTACTGATGAACATATTATGGAATTCAATAAGCATAATGAACTTGATAAACAATGGAGTGAGAGCAGATCTACATCCTATCATAATTTATCATAAAATATACTAAGTTCACAGAGACGAATCCAATGTCCACAACTCATTCTCTAAGCAGTATAAATATGTCATGATCAAAAAGTTTCAAGCATGCATGTTGTTTTGTTAAGCTTCATGGAATGAGTTAGTAAACTCAATTAAGGTAAGGCATCACCACACTACGCCTGATTCCTGACTCCTAGAACCCATCAACCTCGTCCATGTCTGTGTTCTATATAGAAAATGGGATATAGATATGAAATTTTCTTTTGTATTTTTTGTACTTTTGGCTATATTATTTTGTCATACAAACTTGCGTAAATGCAATGAAGTGCAAGGAGCAGTTTATGCATCCCAGATCAGACGATCTTAGGGCATCGGGTTACAAAGAACCCCAATGACCTTTTATTTAGATATTTTTGGAATTTTTATGTTTTTGGGATATTTGCAAACTCACGTAAACGCAATGGAATGCAAAGCATGATCAAAGATCATTTATGGCTAAATACAAAAGAAAAGGAAAAAGTATAGAATCTAGACATGGACTCGGTATCAAGTGTTATATCCATCAATACTTTGGTTGTCGTGGGGTTATCCTATCTCTTTTGAATTACTAGACATCCATGAAGCAATAGAATTATCAATCAAATCATGCAGAAATCAAATAATTTTCAAATTTTGATTCATTCATTTTTAGCTCAACTATTTCAAGAATATGGTTGTGGAACTATGGATTCTACTATGAAAAAGCATATTAACAATGATCCTCTAATCAAGGAATTAAGCTCTAATCTAACAGATATCAGAGTTCATAAAAAAATAAATCCACAATATTCCATAATAAAATGAAGCAAATGAGACAGAAATAGAGAAGTGAATTGGTTCATCTGAAAATTTTAAGGTGTGTTTCACGACATGGCAAAGTGTGTGCACAGTGCACTCCCCAAAGCTTAAATGTCACATTTGATGGAAATTGAAGTCCACCCCAAGTGATTTTGATGATGAGCACACCAAACAAAAGCTTAGTTTACTAACTACACTACACTTAAGATGTGCAGAAATTGCGAAGCTCTACTCATACTCAAAGAAGCACACTTCAACGCTCAAAGACAAAGACGAACATGACTAAACTCAAGTGATGAAGCTCAAGCTCAAACAGAACAAAAAGCACAAAGAGAAGCTCGCTTTCACTTCATCAAGTTGACCAAACTTCCGAAGACATGTTCTGAGTCCATAGTGAGTGTGTCGTGTCTTTTAGGGTATTTGTCAAAGCCATATCAAATAGACAAAGCACACACACAAAACAATTTCGAAAATATTTTTAATTATCTTCAAAATAGTTTTCGAGAGCTTTTCTAGTCACTTCATAATTTTCGTAGTGAAACTCCACGCACCCTGGAGCTAACTACTTGTCTGACTAGAAGAACAACAGGAAAAACTCCTCTGGGAGTCGACTACCAAAAGTAGGGAGTCGACTACTTGTCAGAGATCGAAAACTCCTAGAGTTCTCTGGGAGTCGACTACCTATATGAGGGAGTCGACTACCTGCTGGAAATTTTCAGACGTTTTTGAATTTGAATTTTGAAATCCTTTGAGCAATTTACTCCGTAATTTTTGGGACAAAAGTCAAACGAAATTTGAAATTCAAATCTCAGTTTTTCCCAATAAATAGAGCCAAATTCTTTTGTGAAAAACACAACATTGAAAATCAAATCTATTGTGAAAACTCTCTTGAATTCAAAGCTCTCAATTTTCTCTCTAGCCAATTTAATTTTTATTTGATCATGCAATACTTTCTTATTCTTTTTGAAGATCATACTCTTAATTTTTTATTGGCTAAATCGTTTTCAAAATCCTTACTATTATTCTCTTTAATTTTATTTGAAAGGATTTTTGAAAAGCTCTAGATCACAAAGAACTTCTCTCGTATCTTTATATGATCTAGACTATCATTCAATCAAGCCACTACACAATTTGTCTTAACTTTGATTGGCTATAGAATCGGGTGTATAAACCAATATCTATCAATTATTGTGGAGTATTGGATAAATTCTCATTGTGTTGATTGTTGGAACACTAGACAAGTCTAGTTGTTGCCAGTTGGAAAGTCCTCGTTTTGTGAGGCAAGGGTAAACCCTAGACAAGTCTAGGTGTTGTGATCGGAAATCCTGGTCAAGGCTAGGTCGTTGGAAATCCTAACGAGTGAAGTTAGGTAATTGTATTTGCCAAGGCAGATAGTGGAAATCTCGTACCGGATTGGTCGGGGACTGGACGTACCCGGGTTGCGGGGAACCAGGATAAAAATCCTTTTGTCTGCGTTTGTTTTCTGTGATTCATTATCTTTCTTGTACAAGCATTCTTTAATTGTTCATCTTTGTAATTCATTGTTAACTTATTGAAAAGATTGTATCTTTAATTTCCGCTGTGTATAAATCTATTTGTCAAAGTTATATTTATCTGATCGTAATCCAATCTCTTTCATATTCTTGTTAAGATTGTTTTGTTGATTAAGAACCAAGCGTAGATCACTCTACTTGGTTTCTTAGGCAACATTAGAAGGAGTTTATTTGTGTTAATATCGTTGAGCGAAAAAGTTTACTATATACACAACACTATTCAACCCCCCTTCTAATGTTGTTTGCCATCCACATGATCCAACACTTGGTATCAGAGCGAGGTTACAAAAGTGATGGCGTCAACATCTTTTCACTCTGAAGGACTGAATACCATGCGACCACCTCTATTCAACGGAACCAACTACGCTTGCTGGAAGATCCGAATGAAGACTCACCTAGAGGCATTGGACATTGAAGCCTGGACTATTACCAAAGTCCCGTACATCGCACCCACCGACGTTAAGTTTGGAAAATGGTCTGTCGATGACAAGAAGAGAGCTAATCTCAATGCAAAAGCAATGAATGCTCTGTTTTGCGCTGTTACAGGAAATGAGTTCAATCGAGTCTCCCAATGTGAGACAGCACATCAAATATGGCATACTCTTCAGGTAAGTCACGAAGGTACTGAAAAGGTAAAAGAATCTCGCATAAACGTCTTACATTCAAAGTTCGAATCTTTTAAAATGGAAGAAGGAGAGAGTATCACCGATGTGAATACTCGTTTTACTAATATTACAAATGAGCTTGCAGGACTAGGAAAGAAACTTTCTGAGTATGAACAGGTAATGAAGATACTAAGATCTCTCTGACCCGAGTGGAAGGGAAAGACTACGGCCATTCGAGAAGCGCATAACGTAAAGGATCTCACCATCGAAGAACTGATGGGAAATCTCATGGCATATGAGATTGAGCTTGAAGAAGACAAGAAAATCGAAGAAAAACCAAAGAAGAAGAATCTTGCATTTAAAGCTCAAGAGGAAGATTCCGACTACACAGACACAGAAGACCATATCGCGTTCATCTCAAAGAACTTTAAAGAGTTCATCTCTAGTAAGTATGGAAAACGATCTTTTAGACCCACTAACGGTATTATTTGTTTTTGTTGTAATAAACCAGGGCATGTCAAAAGAGATTGTCCATTGGAAAGAAACAACCGTGACTCAAGAGATCGTGGGAAGAACAAAGACAATAATGAGAGGCGAAACAATACAAGAAACAAGTTTCGACGACCAAAGAAAGAAGCTTATGCAGCCTTCGACCAGAGCGACGACTCTTCATCCGATGAATCCTTAGAAGAAGATAATGATGAAAGAAGAGAGACGGCACACATGTGCTTCATGGCATCTACATCCTCCAAGGTAAGCTCGCATCATGATTCATCTAGTGACAATGAGTCATTGTCAAGCGATGATGAAGACTTGGATTATAGGGGAGCATATAAGGAGCTATGCAAAATGCATGAAAAGCTCATTAAAGAACATAGAAAGACACTTAGAAATATTAAAAGAGAGACTAAAGAAAAAGAAGAAGCCATTAAAGAAAATAGTCTTCTTAAAGAAAAGAATGATCTCCTACAAAAAGATATTTTGCTAGTAAATGAAAAAGTTGAAAATCTGAATAATCTTCTCGTATCTGTCAAAGATAAATACGACGCTACGATGAAAATTATTGAGAATTTTAACAAAGGAAAAGGGAAGCTAGATAGTATAATAGATAATCAAAAAGCTTCATCTAGCAAAACCGGACTCGGCTATGATTCACATCATACCAAGAAACGGGTTAAGCATACTAGGATGCATCATGCTAACAATAATGTTTTGATCATCTGGGTACCAAAGAGATTATCTAATCAGCGAAAAGAAAGGTACGCTACTAACTTTGTTCAACAAATTCATCTTAACAAAAATTATAAATATGTTGTTCATGAAGGAACTAAACCGTATTGGGTTTGGCTTCCTAAAGACTAACTCCTCGGACTCAAAATCAAAGAGTACCATAAAACGCTTATTTTTTTCAGGTAGTCTAAAAAGGAGGAAAACAATGAAGAAAATTCAAGAAGTCAAAACGGCTGAATCAGAACAAAAGCTTTTAAATTACTTTATATATATATATATAAATATTTAAATGTGTTGTAATAAGTTAATATGTGTATATGATTGTGTTTTATTCTTAAAATATTTTTTGTTCAGAAAGCTAACTCAACCTGGATCAAAATCTCCCCGGGATGAGAAAACGACTCAACCCAGCAGGGAGTCGACTACCTACAGGAGGGAGTCGACTACCAGTGCGTAAATTTCTGGGTTACTCTTTTTTTTGACTAACTCCTAATGGGTTCTATTGAGTGGATGGGTCAAGATCCGTTAAGACAACTTACCCATTAAGCCTAAAACTCATCCTAGCCATCCAAATCTTGATCTAAAGGCCCTCTCTTCTTCACATATCTTCATCCAAACAACAAAACCCCAAGAAAAACCCTAGAGGTAGCCGACTACCCCTCTTCCTCATCATCTTCTCTTGATTTTTCACCTTGGTGCTTGGACTTTTTGGAGCTATTCTCTCATCTTCTCCAAAGTTACTCAAGGTAAAAATTTTTTTACTCCATGATATTTCTTATTTTCATCTCTCTTGGTTATCTAGTAGTGTAAAAATGTTATTTTTTTTCTTTTACTCTAGCTAGATGCCTATCAAAGGGATTTTCTCCAAGAAGAGGAAAACTACCACCGAAATAGATTCGGAAAAGGAGATTATCTTACCCTATCTTTCCAAAACTACTACCTATGAGAAATTTGTTAAGATCTCAAAGAAACCAATCTTGCATGAACGATTTGTCAAACTTAACGATGTTATCAATTATGGCATTGACAGTCTGTTAGATTTTCAAAACTTAGCAAACTTGTTCTCTTCTGAAAATGTGTATCTTTGTTATCCTAGGCTTTTTCATCTTTTCTATGCAAACATGGAATATGATCTCGTGAAAAGTCGTTTCATAACAAAAGTTCTTGATACCAAACTTGCAATAACTGTCAAATCCATAGGAGAAGCCCTAGGAATCCCATACTCTGGCATGCTTCTTGACAAAATCAAAATGACTGATGAGAACATTCTAGAAAGAATGTATTTGCCCGGAAAACACTTTCAAACCAAACTTTCTTGTAGCCATCTTCGCTATCCGACAAGGATCTTGGCTAATATTTTGTCTTATAACATAACTCAAAAATCCGGGAGCCATGCTATTCTTTCTGAGAAACAAGCAAAATGCATCTATACCATCCTAGGTAACATTCGTGTTAATTGGGCTAAAGTAATTATGGATTCCATCCTAGCCTCAGCTTCTTCTGATAGACCCTCCTCCACCCTTTCTCATGGACACTATCTTACTATACTATTCATTAGCTACAATGTGCCACTGGATCATGAAACATCCATTCTAGAACCTGCTCGTGTCTTTGATGTACATGCTCTTGGGAGAATGAATCTCCACCATGATCTTGATGAAAATGTCCCTGAAGAACAAATTGCTGCCGAAGGAGGATCATCATCCTCAAGGAGAGGTAAGAAAGTTCTTATTTCAGATTTCGAAGAAGAAGAAGAAGAAGAAGAAAGAGGAAGCGGAGAAGAAGAAGAAGAAGAAGTTCCGGCATACATTCTTGAACTTCAGGAAATGCTTCTGAAGAAGATTGGAAAATTGAAGATCTCACAAGAGAAAGGATTTGAAGATCTCAATCAAAAGGTGGACGACCTCAAGGAGATCGTCGTGAAAAGCAACAAGATGACTGAGGAGATGCTTGTTATGATCCTTGAAGAGATCAAGGAACTGAAGAAGAACAGCGGTCATCCTTAGTTTCATGAACTTAGCTTCATAAACAATGGTTCTCTTTCAAAACAATGATTCTCTAAAAACTATGGCTTGTAATAACTCTTATTGTGTGGTGCTAGGTATTATGAAATTATCTACTATGCAATACTTAGTTATTCCTATGAACTAACATCTCCCTTGCAGGCATATGAAATTGAATTCCTCTTCTAATTATTTCATGCTCTGTAGAAATCATTTATTTGTTTTTTTTGTTGATGACAAGGGGGAGAAAAATATAAAAATTATATGAATTGTATTGCTAAACAGCTTCGATGCAGGGGGAGAACCGCATCAAAGCAGGGGGAGTAAGTATACTTAAATAATCTTTAACTTACTTCATTTTTTTTCATTTGAGTGTCATCATCAAAAAGGGGGAGAGTGATGGAAAGTGAAGTCCACCCCAAGTGATTTTGATGATAAGCACACCAAATGAAAGCTTAGTGTACTAACTACACTACACTTAAGATGTGCAGAAATTGCGAAGCTCTACTCATACTCAAAGAAGCACACTTCAACGCTCAAAGACAAAGACGAACATGACTAAACTCAAGTGATGAAGCTCAAGCTCAAACAGAACAAAAAGCACAAAGAGAAGCTCGCTTTCACTTCATCAAGTTGACCAAACTTCCGAACACATGTTCTGAGTCCATAGTGAGTGTGTCGTGTCTTTTAGGGTATTTGTCAAAGCCATATCAAACAGACAAAACACACACACAAAACAATTCGAAAATATTTTTAATTATCTTCAAAATAGTTTTCGAGAGCTTTTCTAGTCACTTCATAATTTTCGTAGTGAAACTCCACGCACCCTGGAGCTAACTACTTGTCTGACTAGAAGAACAACAGGAAAAACTCCTCTGGGAGTCGACTACCAAAAGTAGGGAGTCGACTACTTGTCAGAGATCGAAAACTCCTAGAGTTCTCTGGGAGTCGACTACCTATATGAGGGAGTCGACTACCAGCTGGAAATTTTCAGACGTTTTTGAATTTGAATTTTGAAATCCTTTGAGCAATTTACTCCGTAATTTTTGGGACAAAAGTCAAACGAAATTTGAAATTCAAATCTCAGTTTTTCCCTATAAATAGAGCCAAATTCTTTTGTGAAAAACACAACATTGAAAATCAAATCTATTGTGAAAACTCTCTTGAATTCAAAGCTCTCAATTTTCTCTCTAGCCAATTTAATTTTTATTTGATCTTGCAATACTTTCTTATTCTTTTTGAAGATCATACTCTTAATTTTTTATTGGCTAAATCGTTTTCAAAATCCTTACTATTATTCTCTTTAATTTTATTTGAAAGGATTTTTGAAAAGCTCTAGATCACAAAGAACTTCTCTCGTATCTTTGTGTGATCTAGACTATCATTCTATCAAGCCACTACACAAATTGTCTTAACTTTGATTGGCTATAGAATCGGGTGTATAAACCAATCTCTATCAATTATTGTGGAGTATTGGATAAATTCTCATTGTGTTGATTGTTGGAACACTAGACAAGTCTAGTTGTTGCCAGTTGGAAAGTCCTCGGTTTGTGAGGCAAGGGTAAACCCTAGACAAGTCTAGGTGTTGTGATCGGAAATCCTGGTCAAGGCTAGGTCGTTGGAAATCCTAACGAGTGAAGTTAGGTAATTGTATTTGCCAAGGCAGATAGTGGAAATCTCGTACCGGATTGGTCGGGGACTGGACGTACCCGGGTTGCGGGGAACCAGGATAAAAATCCTTTTGTCTGCGTTTGTTTTCTGTGATTCATTATCTTTCTTGTACAAGCATTCTTTAATTGTTCATCTTTGTAATTCATTGTTAACTTATTGAAAAGATTGTATCTTTAATTTCTGCTGTGTATAAATCTATTTGTCAAAGTTAAATTTATCTGATCGTAATCCAATCTCTTTCATATTCTTGTTAAGATTGTTTTGTTGATTAAGAACCAAGCGTAGATCACTCTACTTGGTTTCTTAGGCAACATTAGAAGGAGTTTATTTGTGTTAATATCGTTGAGCGAAAAAGTTTACTATATACACAACACTATTCAACCCCCCTTCTAGTGTTGTTTGCCATCCACATGATCCAACAACATTGTCCTCAATGTGTGTGTGATATGGATAGAGGACAACGACAAAATAGGGAGCTATACAAAAAATAATTTCTCTCTCCCACAAGCTATATCAGATGGTGCCCGGTGTGGATAGATGGGCATAAAAATTGGGGAGAGAAGCAAAGTAAGCATCATAATATGAGGTTGGGCAATCAAATTATAGAATAGGGTGGGGTGATAAAGATTATTGTGTAGCCAGCATATGGGGTGACATTTATTAAACTAGGAATGTATAAAAACCATTTATGGTCCTCTCGCTGTCGAGAGGATTCGTGTTTATTTAAAGCATAAAAATCTACACTGCATCTACACTACTGGTTGATATCACCTGTAGCAAAAGGCGGATCCAATATCTTTGTCGGTGCAAGCAATTGCTCCAACCGATCCTTCTGTGGCTCTGCCAGATGCATGTACCTATAGGCTCCATCAAATTCCAGCAATGCGGCTCCCAGTATCTCTCCAAGGACTCCACCTATACCCTGAAAGAGATAAGCCACATCAACTTGATGGGAAATTTTCAGTCCCGATATATATGTATTCCAAAAAAGATCATCAAAAGAGATATGTAAGATAAATAATGGTCGACGATACTTTCCTGAAAATAGATCTCTACTCTCGTGCACCACGTCTGCTCTTTTCCATGTGTCTTCTCCAAGTACCTTAGGTAGCTCTGGCATATCAGCGTGGGTCTTATCATGCGACTCCTCATCATCGTCAGACTCATTCTAGCACACCTCCTGATTATATTCAATAATGTCTATGGTAGGTGGCTCCTCACTCTCCTTGTCAGACACGTCCCATAATACATCCTGCTCATCAGGGTATACATCCCAAATTATTTCCTTCTCATGCACGAACGTATCCTGCAAAAGATGCGACATGTCATCAATATCCGAATCCCAATAGTTATCATAAATAGTGGTTGATTCGAATAAAGGAAAAGAGTGGGTAAAAGATGCTCCCTTAATGGGAGCAATGAGCTCTGAAGGATGGTCCTCTGATGGATGCTCGGCCATGGTGATGGAAGGCAAAGGCAGTGCAATCTTCTCTGTGGCCTCCTCCTGAATTGTAACTTCTGGCTCTGCAGTGATACTCAGCGAGTGTATTGTCTCAGTTATCTCATCAGAAGTAACTGCAATCGTGCCAGGTGTCACTGTCTCATCAGAGCTGATAACATCCATATACTCACAATGCACTGCCTCGGCCTCCTTCTCGGGCTCCTCTGGTGCTACAAGCTACTCTGTGGGCTCAAGACTCTCTTCCACGATATAGAAGTATATCTTGTCCCCCTCAACTCGAGCATGGACTCTAACATCAATGGTACATGTAGAAGAGATGCGATGAATAATAAAATTTTGAAATTCACGCCCAGAAGGATCACCTGCAGTTAGTGTCATTGAACTGGTGGACCGAACTACGTCCACAATGCTTCTCAGTAGACCTAAAAATGTGTCCTACTCTGGCAGATCAGATGTCTCTATATGTGGAGTGTTAATGGTGTAAAAGTGGAGACACTCACCTTCAAGTGAAACATACACCCCGTCTATGATAGTACCTGCATCAGAGACATTAGCCATAACAAAATCAATGAATAATTGATCGGACGGGTCATCTGCCATAACAGTTAGCAAATTGGTAGATCGAGGGTTGATACCAACTGCAGATCACCAAACTTTCTCACGTGCATCCTTCGCATAAACTCGCGTGATGGTTCCTTTGGCCCTCCATTGAAGCGACAAAATAGCTTTACATCATAAAAATACGCACGATAGGGGTACCCACATAATAGGTCGTTGAACCTCTCCCAGACTTGGCTGAGACTCGCTCCGTCAGATTGGGTAAAGAAAAGGATCGCGCTAAACGTTTAGTTCATTGGAGTGTACCTCCCACGCATCTTCAAATAAATAGAACCTGAACAATCACAGAAATAAACAACATGGAAAAGACGT
Source organism: Scilla litardierei (assembly GCA_030789695.1). NCBI lineage: Eukaryota > Viridiplantae > Streptophyta > Magnoliopsida > Asparagales > Asparagaceae > Scilla > Scilla litardierei. Next base: position 128,336,768 of record CM061138.1, read on the forward strand.
CAGTTGTACAAAGAGAGATAAAGATGATGATGATGATAATAATAGCAGGTGGGGGGAGGGAATCTCTTTTTATTTCTTTTTATAGTTTTTATTGTTTTATGATTTTTTTTTCTTTTTATATTCGCAGTCTAATCAACCTAATTATGGTACATAGATAATCTGGCAGAACGCCTCCCTGGCAACGGTGCCAAAAACTTGATCGGTCCCGGACTTACGTCCGAAACGATGTCATTTTACCGCAAGCGCACTATACAGCGACGAGCAGGTATCGAACAAGAGGAGGCGGTGCGATACCACCTATCGATCCTAGGTTGGTTAGGCTTCGAGTTCTTATTGTGGAGGTGGATTACGAAGTGGGTCGTAATGAAAAAGGTTGCAAAGGTCGTGTCACTCAACGTTGCAAACTAACTCCACACAAAGAAAGAAGTAAAACAAAGAGAAAACAAATGAGAGAAATATCACTAGGGTGTCGGGATCCCTGCTAGGACTTTCAGGCTTGGATCTCAAGTTAAAGATCCTTTCGTTGAACGATGAATGAGGGTTGGAGTGTCACATCTGGAGATGTGAACGAATACTTAACTTTCATTATCTTACTCATCTAACGTATCCATATGCTCAGCCGCATTCGCAATGAACTTCACACATGGATACGTATATTACGCTTGACACTGGTTCCCGTATTATAGATTCGTATTCACTCTTTTGATCTACGGATTGGGATACTACGCTATAGTTGGTTCTAGCAATCGGGCTACTCTCATAGTCACCGACTAGCAGATCAGGGATTAGAAGTCACCCCTAGCACACGAGTCACTCTCATGATCACGAGTCCTAAAAAGTGGCCACTAAGCCCTAATCAGATTCATGGGGATTTTCCCTAGAATATGGAGCTACTTTTGCAATCCTCTAATTCTAGGGCTAATCCCACAAAATTCTTGTTCAAACTACCATAGAGCAACCCTAGATTCATTCAACTAAGGTTAACCTAACATCCAATCCCTAGGATCCTAGGGTTCAACCTAGCCCTAGCAATAGATCTACTCAATCATGGTAAAAGATATGGAAACAATAGAAAACATCACATGCAAAAAAATAAACAGCAATCAAATAAAGATTAACAAAGAAATACTTAGCTTCTTAGAAGATCTGATACAAAATCGCCAAGGAGGGGTCGATGGCATGGCCTAACCTCCGAAAAATTGTCTACTAACACAAAGGATGGACACCCATTAATGACGGCTACAACCCTCTATATATATATATCTCCCCCAAAACCGTAGAAAAGCCCAGAAAACCCAAAAAGATCGCAAATTAAGTTGCTGGGTCCACGAATAGCTCGGATGAGCATACCCTAGCGCTCGGCTGAGTACCTTCTGGGACTTCAGCTTCTTGGTTTGTGAAAAAGGGCTGCTCGATCAAGCAGGGTAGCTGCTCGACCGAGCGCCCTCTTCAGGATTCAATTCTTTGACCTAAGCAGAGGATGCCACTCGGTCAAGCGGTTGAGCCGCTCGGTCGAGCTAATTCAACTGAGAGTTCCAAGGCAAATTTGGGGGTCGTCTGCAGAGGGTCGCTTGGACGAGCGAGGTGGGTCGCTCGGCCCAGCGACCTGCTGCTTGGAAGCTCTCTATGCCTTCGATTTTCCCTTCATTCTGTTGCTCAAGCTCGGCCGAGCGCCTGGCGTGCTCAGCCGAGTGACCTGGAATTCAGCCTTTGGTCCTCTTCTTTCTTCCTTTCTCTTCTTTCTTTCCATTTTCTTTCTCTTCTTGCTCCTCTTCAGTAGCATGAACTCCTCAAATATGATGTCGTTGAAGCTCCGGCATTGACGATTATCTCCTTCTCTCCAATATGCTCCAAATTGCTCGATATTCCCTGAAATGCGACCAATCGCTCTCGAAGTCAAATAGTTCCAATTATCAACATAATAGCGTAAAAATTCAGGATTTAAGCAATCAAATATGATGTAGATGTGGGGGTATAAAACATGTAAAATACAGACACATCATCGCCTGTTGAAAGTCTAAAATGCACAACTCATGGAATAAAGAGTTAGATTCCTAGGAAATTAGTTCTAATGAATTCCTAGGCTAGATTGAGTGATGTGTGAGTGCTCCAACAATATAATACTTCAATGCTACATTCTAATGAGAATAAAAGAATTACATTGAATTATAGCTTCTCTTCTTTCTCTTGAATGATCTTGAAGTCTTTGAAGCTTCTATATTTATCTTGATCACCGAATCATTAACTCTTTGAACTATGATTGATCCTTGAGTGTCATTCATTGCAATAATCTTCATGATTAGCTTAGGCAATGAATTAGCTACACGGAGGGGATTGGTCACAAGTATTTATGTTTGCTCATCATCAAAACCAAGTAGGGATAAGTCCAATACTCAACACGTAATCTCTTAGGGGTTGTTTCATCCATAAAATTTGAGCACAACTACAACCTGTCGAAACATATTCAGCTTCGGTTGTATTCAACGCTATGTAGTTTTGCTTCTTAGAGAATCAAGAAACTAGAGACATACCTAGTAGTTGACAAGTGCACATAGTACTCTTACGATCAGTCCTATTTCTTGCAAAATCCGCATTACAATATCCAACAAGCTCAAAAGATGTGGAGCAAGGGTACCATAGACCAAAATCTAAAGTTCCTTTAACAAACCGAATAATTCGGTTAGCTAAAGAAAGATGTGACTCTTTAAGACATGACTGAAACCAAGCACAAAAACACAATGTCAAATATACTAGGCTACCTATCATACCTCGATATATGCGCTTGTCCACCTTCTTTCCCTTTTCGTCTTTTTCCACTTGTGCCGTTGTTGACATTGGGATAGAGCATTCCTTTGCATTGCCAAGTCCAAATTTCTTCACCAATTCCCTTGATATTTCTATTGATTTATGAAAATTTCATCCTCACATTTTTTGATTTGCAATCCAAGCATGAATGTGAGTTCCCCCATCATGCTCATTTAAAATTCCATAGACATGCACTTAGCAAATTCCTCACAAAGTGAGGTGTCAGTAGCACCAAAAACTATATCATTAACATAAATTCGCATTATAAGTAGATCTTTGTTTGATATTTAACAAATAATGTTTTATCTGCATTTCCCAGTGAAAAATTATTTTCAAGCAAAAACTTACTAAGTCACTCATACCAAGCTCTAGGTGCTTGTTTGAGCCCATATAAAACATGTTAAATCTTGAAAACATAATTTGGGTGGTTGAAGTCTTCAAACCCAGGAGGTTGTTTGACATAAACTTCCTCAGATAAAACCTCATTCAAGAGGCACTATTGACGCCCATTTGATAGAGTTTGAATTTCATGAAGCTAATGAATGTTAAAAGCATCCGTATTGCTTCCAATCTTGCGACGGGAGCAAATGTTTCATCAAAGTCAATCCATTCCTCTTGATTATATCCTTGGGTAACTAATCTAGCTTTATTTTCAATAACATTGCCTAATTTGTCAAGTTTGTTTCTAAATACCCATTTATTACCTATGATTGTTTGGTGTTTGGATTTGGGAACGAGTTCCCAAACTTGATTCCTATCAAATTATGACAATTCCTCCTGCATTGCCATAATCCAATCAGAATCGTTCAAAGTACTATCAACATTCTTAGGTTATAATATGGATATAAAAGTAAAGTTAACCATCAAATTAAAGCTACTTCTAGTGCGTATACCTTTGGCCGTGTCTCTAATGATTTGGTCCTTAGGGTATCCTTCTTGAAGAGCCAACCCTTAGGGACATCTTGTGATGATGTAGTAGCTTCCTCTTTCTCTCTTGTTGCACCATTATTATTGTCATCTTGCTCACTGGAATTGCTAGTGTTCAACTCCAAGCCTTCAAGTTCACCTACAATTTCAGGCGATTGTGCAACACTAGAAGATTTGTCAAGTGTGGTCTGATATGTGTGTGTAGTCTGTGTGTGTCATTCTCTCTCTCTCTCTCTCTCTCTCTCTCTCTCTCTCTCTCTCTCTCTCTGTGTGTGTGGGTGTGTGTGTGTGTGTGTGTGTGTGTGTGTGTGTGTGTGTGTGTGTGTGTGTGTGTGTGTCTAGTTTGTGTGTGTTTGTCTCTGTGCTTGTGTGTGTCTTTGTCTGGTAATGCTTTTTTTCAGTTTATTATTTTTTAAAACTCCGATTTAATCATATAGTTGACAGGTTCTACAATCATTTTCCTATGCATTCGAACCTTGATAGATATCCCTTGCCATCGCAGTTGCCAATGGTTAAGATTTCACGAAAGCTGGCTTTTTCTTAAAAAATTTGGTTGGTTTGAGAACTTCTCTTCGATCAAATATTACTTGCTCACGAGAGAGAATGTTGATTTAGTAGCAGGAGACATGCCCATCTTTATCAAGCAAATAATTATCATATTACAAATTCATGCGTGTCCTCTAACCGTGTTATCCTTAATTAGCTGATGCTGATGCTTTTAGTGTTGGATTATTTTGCACCTTTTTCATTTCCCATCGAGCTTGCTGAACCTTCCAATGCAGTCGCAGGTTCAGAATTCTCAAGTCATCATCTGGCTGCAGTTTTACATTGTTCTTGAACTATTTATGCATGCACTTATTATTTTGATAATTCTTAGTCACTTTATTTTTGCACTTTTATGATTTATATGTGTCTAACTAAAGGTTCGAGATTATTTTCAAAGACGATGTTTCTTTTTCTTGTCTACAATTATTTTTAATCTGTTACCATGTTCTTTTTGCTATACATGAAATCATATACCAAATACCAACCTGTAAATATTTTTTTAACCAGGGATAAGAATACCAAATAATTATAAATGTTAATGCTTTTTCGGATGTATTTCTGGTTGTTTGTTAACATTATACATTCTAGATGAATACCAAACTAACATGAATACCAAACTAACATCTGCAAACAACAATGAATTCTTAACTAGGCAATCAAGTATTTGTATGGTTAATTTCTATGAGCACTCCAATGTTTTGGTTAATTTCAGTGAGCAACAATGAATTCGTCATTTTTACTGGTGGCCGAATTAGAGAATGACTAACGCCCAAGTGGTCTCATTGCAGTGCTTCATTCTTCTCAAATTTTATATAAATGGTTTATGTTTTGGATATCCAATCATCTAGGGAATAGGCTTGCTTCAACCCTTGACACTTGCCACATCCGCCCTTAGGTGGCTTCGGGTCAGTTTGAACTATATGGAGATATTTGATTACTAAAAATAGAAAAGAAAAGAAAAGAAAATAATAAAAAAGAAATACATGTATTTTTTTAATGAGTATGCATGTGTAGAAGAAAGCAAATGCATTGCATTGTATGCCCTTCTTTAAAATGTTCATTTACTAAAAGTCTCTCTCTCTCTCTCTCTCTCTCTAAAATGTTTATGTACTAAAAGTATCTCTCTCTCTCTCTCTCTCTCTCTCTCTCTCTCTCTCTCTCTGTGTGTGTGTGTGTGTGTGTGTGTGTGTGTAGTCTTTTTTGTGTGTAGTTTGTGTGTGTTTATGTAAGTGTCTGTATGTACTCTGATGTGTGTGTGTGTGTGTGTGTGTGTGTGTCATGTGTGTGTGTAGTCTGTATGTGTAGTTTGTGTATGGGTGGATGGTTGTGGGTAGTTTCTATGTGTAGTCTGGGGATGTGGGTGTGTGGGTAGTCTGTATGTGTAGTCTGTGGGTGTGGGTGTGGGTGTGTGGGTACTCTGTATGTGTAGTCTGTGTTTGCAGTCTCTCTATCTGTATGTGTTGTGTGTGTAGTCTGTATTTGTAGTTTGTGTGTGTGTGCGCGCGCGCGCGCGCGTGTGTGTGGTTTGTTTGTGTCTGTGTGTCTGTGTGTAGTCTGATGTGTGTATGCTGTGTTTGTGTAGTTAGTATGTGTAGTCTGTATGGGTGGGTGGGTGTGGATAGTCTATATGTGTATGTGTAGTCTTTGTGTGTAGCATGTATGTGTACTCTCTCTCTCTCTCTCTCTCTCTCTCTCTCTCTCTGTGTGTGTGTGTGTGTGTGTGTGTGTGTGTGTGTCGGGTAGTCTGCATGTGTAGTCTGTGTGTGTGACTGTGTATGTGTGTAGTCTCTCTCTCTCTCTCTCTCTCTCTCTCTCTCTCTCTCTCTCTCTCTCTCTCTCTCTCTCTCTCTCTCTGTGTGTGTGTGTGTGTGTGTGTGTGTGTGTGTGTGTGTGTGTGTGTGTGTGTAAAGCCACATATCATTTAACATATTAAGTAATTTCATATTGAAAAGCATATCATCCACTTTGGTTTTTAAACTAGCAGTTTTACTTTACCCACACAATATTCCAGTCTCTCATCCATAGACGTGGCATTTATTAAAATATTGTGTTTCTGTTTGTGTGTGTTTGTGTCTCTGTAGAGGCGATGATGATATCTACCAAGACAGTTTACATCTTATTTTTGAAAAACATGGCATGGTGAGGTTGGATGGCCTTAAAAACACAGACTAAAGAAACGGACTACACATACAAACTACCCACACATATTAGCAAGGTATCCTTTTCAGTATTTTGATATTTTTATTATTTATTTGAGATGCACATATTAGCTAATGTACATGCCCACTTAGAATTGACTATATTTCAAGCGACAATGTTAAAGCCTTCAATTTTTTGATCTTTGGATTCACATCATCGTCTCGAATACATAAGGACATTGTCATATTACTGACTGCATTTTATCTTAGCATTCATACTTTTCTATCATGCTTGTTTTCCACACATTCTGTGCTACTATTGTATCCCTCCTAGTTTAAAATTTCCAGAGAAAGGTAATCTATACTTGCTCTATCTGCGCGCGCGCGCGCGCGCACACACACACACACAGAGAGAGAGAGAGAGAAACTACACATACAGACACAGATACACACTGACTACATACACTGACTACACACACAGACAAAAAAAACCTACACACACGCACGCACACTCGTGCGCACGTGCACACACACAACACATACAAACTACCCCCATACACAGAGACTACTAACACAGACTACACATACAGAATACACCCCCTCCACAGAGACTACACACCCCCACACAAAGAGAGATTACACATACAGACTACACAAACAAATACAGACACACACAAACTACACACGTAGACTACAAACAGACACAGATGGGTGGGCAACTATCTTGTAGCCATTTTTTGTCAAGTGATTACAATGGACAGATCTGAGACACATTCTTTCGGTATCTTTTCTTTTGAGTTTAGAAGTTTAAAAAAATAAATAATGAATTTTTACATTTAATTTTGAATTAAAATTTTATTTTTTAATTTTCAATTTCACTGACGGTACCGTCAGTATGCAAATGTTTATTTTTTTAAAAATTTTATTTATTACTGACGGCTCTGTCAGTAATAATGAATATTTCGTTGACGGTTTCGTCAGCGTTATATATTTATTTTTTAAAAAATTTAATTTTTACTGATGGATTAGTTAGCAATGTATATATATTAAAATTTTAATTATTACTAATGGAACTGTCAGCAAAGGTATTTGTTTTTGTTGACGGTTCCGTTAACAAAGGTATATGTTATGGCTGAGGGCACTGTCAGTAATAGTTATACTATGCTTGACAGTTTTAACGTCTTCAGCGACTTTTACTGATGGTGCCATCAGTAAATGTAACCTCAATCCGCCGAAGGATGGTCTGAAGGGAATATATCATTAACGAAGCTTTTTGCTGACGGTGATCTTACTTTTACTGAAGACAAAAGTCGTTAGAAAAACCCCATTATCCTGTAGTGCACTGATTCGGAGTGAAAAGTATATATTTATACCCCATAACTACCCCCATTTTTGTGCTAAAGATTACACTTAATCGTGCTCCCTTGGGTATATTTTCGCTTTATGTCGTTTTTAGGGCTTAATCTTATTCTTGGCACAAAATATAGATTTTATCATTCTTATTGGCTTTCTGATATTTTTCAATGCTCCTGCTATTATTGTGATCAAATCGTTATTTTTTGGGAATTATTTGAGCATGTGAATAATTTGTATGGATTATTGGACTCAATAGTGTTTTTAAATAGCCATTATTTTTATTTTGTCATCATATGGACTAATTTCCTCCTCCCCTATTTTTCAGGTACACCTGGGAGTTTTAGAGATTTTCCAGAATTTTCTGGGATTTTTCTTAGATTTCTGGGTATTTTTGGTGAATTATTTGAAGAAGAAAGGGGTTTAAAATCAGAAAATGGAAATTCAAATGGAGCGCCACGTGGCGCAATCCTGCAGCGCCACGTGGCGCTGATCAGTCTGTCCGCAACGAAGCAGGCCGCCGCTCAGATTTTTTACGAAAAAATAATTAAAAAAATTATTACAGGGGCCCGCTCTTGAAGCGGGCCGCTGCAGCTGATTAAATTAAAAAAAAGTATAACAGCTGCGCGCGCTGCGGGCCGGCGGGTGTGATTCGGAGTGAAAAGTGTATATTTATACCCCCTAACTACCCCCATTTTTTGTGCTAAAGATTACACTTAATCGTGCTCCTTTGGGTATATTTTCGCTTTATGTCGTTTTTAGGGATTAATCTTATTCTTGGCACAAAATATAGATTTTATTGTTCTTATTGGATTCCTGATATTTTTCATATGCTCCTGGTATTATTGTTATCATATCGTTATTTTTTGGGAATTATTTGAGCATGTGAATAATTTGTATGGATTACTAGACTCAATAGTGTTTTTAAATAGCCATTTTTTTTATTTTGTCATCATATGGACTAATTTCCTCCTCCCCTATTTTTCAGGTACTCCTGGGAGTCTTGGAGATTTTCCAGAATTTTCTGGGATTTTGCTGAGATTTCTGGGTATTTTTGGTGAATTATTTGGAGAAGAAAGGGGTTTAAAATCAAAAAATGGAAATTCAAATGGAGCGCCACGTGGCGCAATCCTGCAGCGCCACGTGGCGCTGCTCCGTCCGTCCGCAACGAAGCGGGCCGCCGCTCAGAATTTTTTACGAAAAAATAATTAAAAAATTTATTACAGCGGCCCGCTCTTGGAGCGGGCCGTTGCAGCCGATTAAATTAAAAAAAAGTATAACAGCTGTGCGCGCTGCGGGCCGGCCCAGCCGGCCCGCCCAGCAAACACGGAAGCAGGGGGCACGTGTTTTGCGCGTGCCCCCGAATCAATTTGAGCGGGCTTTGGCCCGTTCTCGTTTTTTTTGCGGTCCCAGGCGAAATTTCGAACGGGCCTTGCCCGTTTTGTTTTATCAGCTGCCACCGCGCGCACAAGAGAGCGGGGATGCGGTTTGGCGGGTCGGGCGACTTCAAACCCGATCCACAATGTGAATTAAACGGCCTGGGGGGCGAAAATTGCGGGCAGCTTGGTTTTTTGGCCGTTTCTCTTGCGTTTTTTTGGACAGATTCTAGGGCTTGGGGGTTTCTTCTTCCCCAAGGGGCTTTGGAGGGGAGGAGGCCATTGGTGGAGCTTGGGAAGCTTGGTGGAGGAGCAAATTGGTAGAGGGAAGCTCATTTGGAGAGATCTTGGGTGAAAATTTTCCTCTCCCCTTTTGTATTTTTGCATCTCTCAATTTGTAATGAATTTGAATTAGTTGTGAATGAAAATTCAATCTTTTATTTCATGAAGATTGAGTAGTGTAAATGGTTTGGGTTGTGATTAATTGAGTTGGATGTTAATTTTAGCCCTAATTCCCTCTTGCCCAATTTCATTACTAATGTTGGATGTGTAATTATGGCACAATTTTATTGGCTAAGACCCGAGAGGGCACAATTTGAGAAAATACCATGATCTTAATTTGATTAGTGCTCCGATCATACGTCCATCCCTAATGCAAAATTTCGTGTTCTTGAAAGCTAAACTTTCCGATTGGGCTTCCTTAGCCGGATGACCAATTGAGTTATTTGCGGTAATTAGAGCTTAATTAACGTCAATCTAAATGAACCCACAACTAATTCTCCTCGCCTAGCTATCCTAAATCCCCTTTGGCTCTCTAACCCTACCAATTTATCTTAATTTTTGTTTTCACCACACATTTTTCTCACTCATCCACCGTTAGCGAGGTAGTTGAATCACACTTTATTTTTCGTTATCGATCAAATTTGTAAAGATAGAACGACTTGTCCCTGTGATCCGACCCGGTACTCACCGGTTATTTTTATTGCATTGACACTCCTACGCTTGGGAGTGGAAGGCGTGCTCACTTGCGCGTCTTTCCGAGTCAATCAATTGGCGCCGTTGCCGGTGACAACGGTTTCTATTATTAGCAATTTTTGATTGATTTTGAAATTTTTAGTGTGATACTTCTATCTCTTAGTGTTGTGTCTTTTCATTTTATTTATTTTCCTCTTATTGAGTCTTTTGGTTGTTTATTCTCATTTTCTTGAGATTTTTTTAACAACAACATGGCATCTTCTTAAGATTTTTCCGACTTTGATTTGGAGGATTTCACACTTCCGCCATATTTTCATGGCTCGGAGTGGGAGAACCCTCATTTACATATTAAAAAATTAGAAGAGTGGATGCATTCATATCTTGGTGGAAACATATATGATAATTGCATATACTATAGATATTTTCCCTCTTCTTTACTAGATGATGATAGACTTTGGTTTGATTCATTGTCTCTCAAGTCACATTTACTTGGTTGTCATTTCAGTCTGAATTTCTCCAAGTATTTTTGCCTACTTTTTTGGAGCAGGTACAGTGGCGGCAGGCCATGGAGCAGTACATAGCGAGCTTTACCCAGGCCGATGGAGAGGCCTACCATCAGGCTTGGCAGAGGTTCACTGATTTGGTGCTTGCGTGCCCACACCAGAGTTTCCACGAGGATCATCTTCTGCAGATCTTTTACACAGGATTATCGCCATCTGGACGGGATTTCGTGCAGATGAGCTGCGGTGGGGAGTTCTTCGATTATTCGACCAAGGATTCATGGTGTTACCTGAGGGACCTTGCAGAGTGGGAGCAGACTGCACCATCTGGAGAGCCGTCACTTGGATATGAAGATGATGGCCAGTCCTTGGTTCCATTTCAGGATGCAGAGCAGCAGGTCCAGTGTCAGTTTGAGGAGCCACCTTTGGGCTCTTTTTCTTGTGACCCCATGGGATACAGAGCAGAGCAGGAGGATGGGTTGCAGGAGAGCCATGTAGAGGATATTGACAGATTATATTTTGAGGAGTCGGAGGAGACGGATGATGGAGTGCGTGTCGACCACGATGGTGACACGATGTTTTTTGACTTTGAGGTTGAGGATGAAGCGGATGTGCATGATGGCCAAGAGTAGTTTGAGGACACCATGGAGCCTGAGCCACATTCCACTTTAGAGTTAGCCTCACAGGTCGAGGCAGTTGAGTACTTGGGGAGGACGACTGAGATGAACTATTTCTGGGATGACGAGGGTGATGCGTGCTTGGATTTGCCCGAGACGAGTCTACCTCCAGTCCTGTCACATATGTCACTTCCCTCGCCTCAGGATGCACACTTGCCTGTCATCGAGGAGGTTTGTCAGGAGCAGTTACCCATTGTGGGGAGTGCCGCAGAGATCGTTGATGTTGATATTGATGTCGAGGAAGAGGATAGCGATGGGGATTGCGAGATGGTATATATTGAGCCCGAGCTCCCTCTTACTCCGGTTTTCTCTCTGCAGCCACTTCCACCTCCTCCTGAGGCAGCGTATCATGCCACACCTAGCGCCATTATTCAAGGATGTTTCCACCATATCATGCCTTGTATTTCTGAATCCCAATTTGCACTTTCGCATATTTTTGATTCAGATTGTCGTCGTTTACATTTAAATTCTTTTTATGACGACCCGTTTTGGAATGCTTTTGTAGGGCATGAGGACATGGCTTAGATTGATGCATTTCGTCTCCCACATGATCGATATTATCCAAAGGAGATGCTTGGAGTTGCATTGCTAGAATCTAAGGAGGCCAGTGGAGGCCTAGCTCTAAGGACGCTCGCGGAGGAGCGAAAGGATATGATCGAGCAGTTTCCACCACCATTGCACATTTTGGATCCGCCTTTTGCTAAGGTGTACTCTTTCCTTTACGTAGTGTAAATAAATAAAAAGTTAGTTAGTTTGCTTTTGCATGTTTGCTTTCGTTTTTTTTTTCTTTTCTAGGATCTTTTGCCAAGATCTGATACTCTTCTATCATTGAGGACAATGCTTATTTTAAGTTGGGGGAGAGTGTTAGAATCTTTAGGATTTGTAGGATTTTGGTGTTAAATTTTTTTTGAGATACCTCCATGTTTCCATCATCCATTGCATTTCATTGCATATCATTTTTGGCCTTTTTTTGAGATACCTCCATGTTTCCATCATCCATTGCATTTCATTGCATATCATTTTTGGCCTTCTCGTTCCTACGCTGTTTTCTTTGTGCTTAGTCCCTAAATGCTTTAATGCCATGCAAATTTTTCGAATTATCATTTCGGTATCAATTTCATGGATATTTGATTGGCGTGTTTTAATTTCTTTTCCAATTTGGAGTCAAATGCTAATATGCCATGTATGAAGCTATTCATATGTCGTGATACTCGCTTTGAAACAATTTGGGAAAAGTTTGGTGTAAGTAATCTTATGTTGGGATGAATGGTGTAGTTTTTGGTTGGATTGGGGATGGCTAATTTGTTATGCTTTGTTTTCTTCTAAGGAATGGGTGGATGAGTTGCTAACTTGTGTTGGAATGAAAAAGAGAGTTAGTATAAGCGAATGGTTTTTCTAATCAAATTGAGTAGCCGGTGCCCCCACGAAACATTGGGGAGGACGCCAAAAATGAGATTTAGGAGATCATTCCATCCATTTGCATATATAGCGTCATCGCGTGTATGCAAATGTGCCGGTGTTTGCATTTATGACGTTATCGCGTGAATGCAAAACATAAACATCAAAAACAAAAAAAATAGAAAAGAAAAGAAAAGAAAAGAAAAATGAAAGTATATATGAAAGAATAAGCAACATGAGTGATGCAATCTCATCTCCCACCACTTAGAAGAAATTTCTTTTGTATTGGCCATTTCTTTGACGATTGAAAACCAGGACATTGTGATATTTTCCAACCTATGTGATACGGGCTTATTACCTCACTTTTCTTTGAATTGAATTGAGGAGAATGTCATTTGCTATTTACTTTCATACATTTGGTATATTGGATTTGGAATCATTTGGAAATACCATTTGGAGTGTGCCATGAAGATATTTGAGTTTGGTGCATGTTTTTCATTTTAATCCGAATTTATCGCATATTTTCTAGGGACTAGCAAAAAGCTAGTCGGGGGGTGTGATTCGGAGTGAAAAGTGTATATTTATACCCCCTAACTACCCCCATTTTTGTGCTAAAGATTACACTTAATCGTGCTCCGTTGGGTATATTTTCGCTTTATGTCGTTTTTAGGGCTTAATCTTATTCATGGCACAAAATATAGATTTTATCGTTCTTATTGGCTTCCTGATATTTTTCATATGCTCCTGCTATTATTGTGATCATATCGTTATTTTTGGGAATTATTTGAGCATGTGAATAATTTGTATGGATTATTGGACTCAATAGTGTATTTAAATAGCCATTATTTTTATTTTGTCATCATATGGACTAATTTCATCCTCCCCTATTTTTCAGGGACTCATGGGAGTCTTGGAGATTTTCCAGAAGTTTCTGGGATTTTTCTGAGATTTTTGGGTATTTTTGGTGAATTATTTGGAGAAGAAAGGGGTTTAAAATCAGAAAATGGAAATTCAAATGGAGCGCCTCGTGGCGCAATCCTGCAGCGCCACGTGGCGCTGATCCATCCGTCTGCAATGAAGCGGGCCGCCGCTCAGAATTTTTACGAAAAAATAATTAAAAAAATTATTACATCGGCAGTCGATTAAATTAAAAAAAAGTATAACAGCTGCGCGCACTGCCGGCCGGTACAGCCAGCCCGCCCAGCAAACACGGAAGCAGGGGGCACACGTTTTGCGCGTGCCCCCGAATCAATTTGAGCGGGCTTTGGCCCGTTATCGTTTTTTTGGCGGTCCCAGGCGAAATTTCGAATGGGCCTTTCCCGTTTTGTTTTATCAGCTGCCAGCGCGTGCACAAGAAGCGGGGATGCGGTTTGGCGGGTCGGGCAACTTCAAACCCGACCCGCAATGTGAATTAAACGGCCTGGGGGGCGAAAATTGCGGGCAGCTTGGTTTTTTGGCCGTTTCTCTTGCGTTTTTTTGGACAGATTCTAGGGCTTGGGGGTTTCTTCTTCCCCAAAGGGCTTTGGAGGGGAGGAGGCCATTGGTGGAGCTTGGGAAGCTTGGTGGAGGAGCAAATTGGTAGAGGGAAGCTCATTTGGAGAGATCTTGGGCGAAAATTTTCCTCTCCCCTTTTGTTTTTTTGTATCTCTCAATTTGTAATGAATTTGAATTAGTTGTGAATGAAAATTCAATCTTTTATTTCATGAAGATTGGGTAGTGTAAATGGTTTGGGTTGTGATTAATTGAGTTGGATGTTAATTTTAGCCCTAATTCCCTCTTGCCCAATTTCATTACTAATGTTGGATGTGTAATTAGGGCACAATTTTATTGGCTAAGACCCGAGAGGGCACAATTTGAGAACATACCATGATCTTAATTTGATTAGTGCTCCGATCATACGTCCATCCCTATTGCAAAATTTCGTGTTCTTGAAAGCTAAACTTTCCGATTGGGCTTCCTTAGCCGGATGACCAATTGAGTTATTTGTGGTAATTAGAGCTTAATTAACGCCAATATAAATGAACCCACAACTCATTCTCCTCGCCTAGCTATCCTAAATCCCCTTTGGCTCTCTAACCCTACCAATTTATCTTAATTTTTGTTTTCACCACATATTTTTCTCACTCATCCACCGTTAGCGAGGTAGTTGAATCACACTTTATTTTTCGTTATCGATCAAATTTGTGAAGATAGAACGACTTGTCCCTGTGATCCGACCCGGTACTCACCGGTTATTTTTATTGCATTGACACTCCTACGCTTGGGAGTTGAACGTGTGCATCCTACTTGGATTGTGCACGTCTCACGGTCAACCATGAACATCCACATATGATTACATCGTTGTGGTCGAGTGGCCTGATCTTACCAGGTGGGCGAGAGTCTGGGCTGTGGAGTCGAAGGGGCTGACCCCAAGGAGGTCATCACTGAAAGGGCCATCGTCAGAGTTGGCCTGATGGAGGTCGTCCATATAGAGTTCAGTTGCTAAAAGAGACAACTGTTGGCTACAATGTGTAGTTGGATACAACGATCGATAACTTCGTGTTTGATGATAACAAACGTGTGTGAACAATTTGATGTGTGTGCTAAGTTTTTTCAGGAGTGGCAAGCCCGTAAATACTCAAAGGGAGACTTAGTCAAAGTGATGGTGAAATTCAAATTCATATGCAAAGAAGACTTGGTCAAATATGGACAGATAAGGAGGGATTCCATTCATATCAAAAGTGCTTAAACCAAATCCCAAAGTGATTGAACCAAATCTCATGCAAATCAATTTGTGATTAAATGAGATCATACTAAAATCACATTGCCATTCAAATTCAAATCCAAATCCTCTTCAAATCCAATTCAAACTCCTAATCCTATTGTGATTGAAAGAGATCTTCCATATGATTAGTTCAAATCCTATACTAGTTAGGATTCCATCATATCTCCTAGCTTTATGGGATTCTTTTTGAGCCTAATTGATCTCCTCACATCCCTATATAAACCCACATCTCCAAGAGCTATCATATGCAGCTACAAAAAAACCCAAGCATCATACTCCCAAGTTGCGGCCAAACACATCAACAAGCCAAGAAGAAAGTTGCGGCCAACACACACCTTCATTCTTCATTGTGTAACCATCCAAAGGAAGCCCTCTTCATTGCGCAACCATCCAAATGAAGCCTATTATCCTCCATTGCGCAAGCTTCACATTGCAAAGAAGACTCCTCCTTCCTCCTTGCCGCAACTTAAAGAAGAGCTCAACACATCATCCATTGCGTAACTTAAAGAGCTCCTCCTCCACCTTGCCGTAAGTCATCAACACCAAGAGAGGTGTCTCCTCCAAACTGTAATGCCCTACAAGCTACTGCACAAGTACTAGAGGGGGGGTGAATAGTACTTTAAAAATAACAAGGAGTATAATTCCTAATTATAGTGCAAACAACTACCAAATCAATTTGCGGAAGCTTAAATTGAATGACAACAACAAAATAAACAATGCTAACAAAAGATGTTACTGGGTTCGGATCCACCCAAGTCTCCCCGACTTGTTCCCGGTGATCCTACGTCCCAACCACCCGGATCCCCTCCGGATACTTAGGTTAGAAACCCTAACCCAAGATTTCCACTATGAATATCTTGTGAAAAACCTTCACAAGATCAAATCATACATGCAATGGAAATAGTGAATCCCACAACCCGGGATCACAACCTTCTCTCACAACCGAGAGAATCAACAAGCAATATAAACAAGTTTATAATGAACTAAACAATCTTACCACAAAATCATATACCTTGAGTTTTCTTACCAAATAGGTGCAAGGAGGGATTTGAGGAAGATGAAGTCACCAAGACCTAGCACCAAAGAAATGACCAGCAATGGGTGCCTAGGAGTGATTTGGAGACTTGAATCAAGCTAGAGCTTGAAGGGCTCACCAAGAACAAACTTCTCTCAAGATGGATTCTAGATCTAGAAAGTGAGAGAATGGATTTCTTGTGAGGAAGAGAGCTTTGGAAATGAGTGAGAATGGCTATCTCTTTCAATCTCAATGAATCTCTTAATGGCAGCTCTAACCTAGAGAGAAATGATCTAGGTTCGTATTTATAGGGTCCCATAAAAACAAGTTAGGTCAAGTCCCAACGGATAGAAATCTGAGGCAACTAGTCGGTCAAAGAACAACCACTGACCGACTAGTTCATCAACTAGTCGGTCAGTCAAACAACATGGACCGACTAAGTGAAGAACTGAGAAGATATAGAATTCAGACCTAGAAATCTAGTCGGTCCAAGAAGACTTTCTGACCGACTAGTTTCACAACTAGTCGGTCAGTCAGTGAACGTAGACCGACTAAGAGGCAAAAACAAATAGGCTGAATACAAATTGATTTAGTCGGTCCAAGAACAAATGTTGACCGACTAGATTATCAACTAGTCGGTCACCAAACGTTCTTAGACCGACTAACGATAAACAGTAGCTTAGGAGAAATTTGGCATGTACAGTAAATCACAACTAGTCGGTCAAAGAAGCATCACTGACCGACTAGTTCACAAACTAGTCGGTCGGTGAGTCAACGTAGACCGACTAACTGTAAACAGTACTGAACAAGAAAAGATTAACTCAAACTAGTCGGTCCAAGAAGCTCTGCTGACCGACTAGATTACCATCTAGTCGGTCAGTACTTCTTCTTGTACCAACTAACATGCACAAACAAGTCCGAATCGAAGCGCGATGCTTCGAGGAAGTTAGAATGGACTTGTACTAAGATCCTAGAGCTACGATATGAGCGTTATGAAGATAGAATCGTAAGATATACTCAAGGCTTAACATTCTATAGATCGAAGCTAAAAGACTATAAATAAAACCTTAATGAACGGTCTTCGAGAGCTTCGATCAATTCTTCATGACTTCCAAAACGGTCCAAGAGCTTCAATGAAGCTTTAGGCAATGAATACGAGCTTTGAGAAGTCTTGAGATGTCGCTTTGATTGTTCTCGTGAATTTGGCGACGATCTCCAATACTGCGCTCACAAATTGTTAGTTCATGAATTATTTATGTTTGCTCATCATCCAAAACCAAATCCGGGGAGTCCAATATTCAACATTCTCCCCCTTTTTGGTGATGACAAACCAACATAAATAATAATAAAAAATAATGATTCAAATGTAAAATACTTACTCCCCCTGCATTGATGACACGTTAATTCCAAAATGAATATATATAAATTGCATCAATCAGACGAGTAAGATATATAACGAGAATCGATTTTTGAAATATCGGATTTTGAAAATCCTTATATATATCTTAACTCCCCCTGAATCTAACACATCAAATTAGATTCTTGGAAATTGAGTTAAATTTTCATTTGTCCTATTTATTATCATTATCTCTCCCCCTTTGGCATTATCCCAAAAATGTGGGGCATACAACGACAACAACTAGGAAAAGGAAAATCCAACATCGGGAGTCGTAGATAATGACGATGGACCTAATTGACACCAAGGGAAAAGTGATGAAATCAAATCAAGGTGTGCCAAATTGTCCATTATCAAAAAGCGATAATAAAAATCATCAAAAAAATACCAAATATTTATGCATTTATTGAATAAAGAAACATACTCTCCAATATTCAATATTCTTGGTTAAATTTGTGCATGGAAAACAATTCTATACAATTATAGAAATATAATCTATTTAACCAACTTTTTAAGCGACGAGCGACAAATTCACATGACAAAGGCATTGAATGAAAATTAAATGTGCACGACGAAGTAAAACAAAGAGAACATCGATGTATATATATATATAAACATCATGAGTACATCCAAAAAAGATATCGACTACATCATATCAAAGGAAACATACCATCGATATCAACAACAAAAAGATACAACACAATCATCGATACACCATCATCAACACCCAAAAACATCAAAATACAACACCGACATCCATAAAAGTCAAAATACATCAAAACAACCCCAACACTCCATCCTAACCCAAAATACTCTCAATAAGATGCATCATCCAAAGATCATAGGAGAGGCCTCGAAACAGACGATCACGAGGAAGTGGCAGGATCTGCATTCTCCGGGGGTCCAGTCGAGGGAGTGGACTCAGGCTCTGTAGGGAGGAGAGGCGTGTGAACAGAAGGGATCGTCGGGGCAGGGGTGGAGACATCGACGACTGGCTCAACGGCTGGGGTCTCAACAGGAACATCAGCAGGCAAATCAGGAGCAGGGTCGTCAGCAGGAGCAGCAGCAGCATCAGAAGTCTGATCCACTGGTGCAGAAGTCTCAGGAGCACCGGAAGAGGTGCCAGCATCAGGAGCAGATGTGGTAGCAGCAGCAGCAGCAGTGGCCTCATCGCCACGAGCCAAGGAGGTGACAAGCTCATCAATATCCTCATCGTCCATCTCCTCATCCTCAGAAACGGGAGGAGGAAGCTCAATGCCCATCAAACAAGCCATACGGCAAACTACCTCCTCGGTACGAGCCAAACGCGACTCGTGCCGACGAAGCAACCAAACGACATCATCAAGAGTGGCGGAGGGAGGAGGGACTGAAGCAGCTGAAGGGGTGGTCTGGGATGCAGAAGGTGTCGACCGCTGCACGTGACGGAGTGCCGCAAGAGATTTCTTGACGGCCATCGTGTTCAGAGGAGGACCAAGGGGACACTCATCATCAGGAGGCAAAGGAACACCGAATCGACGGAATACCAAGGTCAGGAGACAAGGATATGGGATATGCATAGATTTAGTGGTCTTGCGAATACACTCGAAAGAATCCATCTTATCGAGTATAATGCGAGCCCAATTAATCTAGCTACCCATAAACAGAGCGTAAATCAATTTCAGAAACGGCTGAGATGGAAGAGAAGAAGATCCATACTTGGGAAGAAGGCAGGATTTCAAGATCAGGTTAATCACCCAAGCATTCGGCTTGAATGATTTCGAAGGGACTCCTATGAATGCAGGGAGGATAACCTGGAAGATTTTGCCTAGGGTCCGCTGATCGAGGGAGGAGATATCGTCGACAGAGATGTCAGACGGGAGGAGGCCACACGACGAGCAACCTATCAACTCCCCCAAGATTTCTGCCGTGAGGACTATAGGAGTCCCCAAAACATAAGTCTCGATGGAGTGAGACTCACCGTACTGGCCCCGGACACGATTGGCAAAGAATAGCTTGACCAGGCGAGGATAGGGTCGGGGGTTCGCCTTAGGGTCATATCTAAGGTAGTCCAATAGGCCACTATAGGAGAGAAGATCCGCAAGGCCAAGAAAATCAGAAAACTGAACGTAATGCTCCAACAGCAGTGGGCAGTGCTCTATACGGTTGTACTCTTCTAGACACTGAGGGTTGTCACGACACAACGATATATCTACACCGCCGACTGGCATTGGACCTTTACCCTTAGCCTTACGGGGCTTAGGAGGAGGTGGAGGAGGGGGTGGAGTAGGTGCCTTCTCAGGATGTTTAGGAGTGTATTCTTCATCGGAATCATCCTCGAAATCACTATCTGAACGCTCACCGGGAGGAGTGGGTGCACGGAACTTTTTAGGCTTAGGTTTGGGCTTGGAAGATTGGCCGGTAGGTTTAGGCTTGGACGTCCTCTTCCTCTTCAACGGTGTTGAAGACAAAGAGGGGGGACGTGTGGTCTTGGTCCTACGCTTAGGAGGGGTCGAAGCGGTCGCGGCCTCTACGGTCATGGGGGATGCCCCAGAAGAGGTAATCGGGAGTCTCGTTCTTGCCATGATCACGGAACAACGAGTACAAACAAGCGACGTAAGACGATCAAACACTCCTAAGATTAAACCCTAGAACCTAACACACAAGCCCTAAGAATGAATTTCGAAACCCTAGAGCCCTAGAGGTGAAAACAAGTTCTAGAACAAACCCTAGGGATGCAAAACGAGATCTAGGAAGGAGGGAGATACCTAGGGGAGAGGTCGACGGCGGCGGGCGGCGGAGTTGGTCGAAAACGATGGCCGGAGATCGACGGAAGACAAAGGGTCTCGAGTAGGGAGAGGGGTTTTTCGAGCTGGAGATATGAAGTAAACCGACTAAAAGAGAAAATAGTCGGATAGAATGAGAGTAAGTCGGTTGAAAAACGCGAAAAGACGAGACTGCCCTAGAGTACTTAGTCAGTCACAGTTCAAGCACTGACCGACTAGATTACGATCTAGTCGGTCGGTCAATGAGCTTAAACCGACTAAGTCGAAACAGAGGCAAAACGAAAATTCTAGGGCTAGAGTTAGTCGGTCACAGTATAATCACTGACCGACTAGTTTTCAATCTAGTCGGTCGGTAAGAGAACTGTGCCCGAGTAAAAGAAGTCACTGACAAGGGAAAGTTAAAGCTTGAACTAGTCGGTCTGAGTTCACTAGCTGACCGACTAGATGAGCATCTAGTCGGTTGGCTGATGAACTGAAACCGACTAGAAGAGTCCAAAAGTAGAAAAATGAGTTCTCTTCATAAAACACTTGGATGAAACATCTTAACCCTCTCATAAGTCATCTAAACTACCCCATAAAACATCGAAATCTTAAATACGACATTCAAAAAAGAATTCGAGCAAAAATTCAAACATATCACATAAAATCCCCAAAAATTCAATAAATCTAGCATGAACGAAATATCGCGAAATATAATGGCATGCAAGATAATTGAATGAGACATGAATCCTATATCTTGGATTCACCCATAATCCCCAATTCTCGACGCAACCACAGACGCAACCACACAAAGGAGTCCTCCTTTAGGGGTTTCGTGAAAATATCGGTGATTTGCTTTTGGGTTTCAACGTACACTAATATGATGTCCTTTTTAGCTACATGATCATCTAAAAAATGGTGTCGGACATCTATGTGTTTAGATCGGGAATGGTGCACCGGATTCTTTGAAAGACAAATAGCACTTTGGTTATCCACCATGATAGGGCTAGTATCACAATGAATACCAAAATCCTTCAGTGTGTGTCTCATCCAAAGAACCTGGGCACACGCGACACCGGCGGCAATGTATTCCGCCTCGGTGGTTGAAAGTGATACCGAATTTTGCTTCTTGGAAAACCAAGAGACAAGG
The DNA here is from genome assembly GCA_030789695.1 of Scilla litardierei. NCBI lineage: Eukaryota > Viridiplantae > Streptophyta > Magnoliopsida > Asparagales > Asparagaceae > Scilla > Scilla litardierei. The sequence continues at coordinate 128,358,529 of CM061138.1, forward strand.
GAATTTCCTAGAAAATGGCAAGTGCCACTAGTACTCTTCCTGTCGGATTTGCATCCCGCATAATCAGCGTCACTATATGAGACTAACTCATATGTGCTAGATTTCGGATAAAGTAATCCAAAATCTAAAGTGTAACTTAGATAGCAAAAAATACGTTTAACCGCTACTAAGTGAGAATCCTTAGGTTGAGACTGATAACGAGCACAAATACAAAAGGCAAACATAATATCGGGCCTACTTGCGATAAGATAAAGTAAACTACCTATCATACCTCGATATAGACGAATGTCTACATCTTTTCTGCCCGTATCTTTATCAAGATGCGTTGAAGTGCTCATAGGAGTCTTTTTCCTGGAGGCATTCTCCATTCCAAATCGCTTTAGCAACTCCACCGTGTATTTCGTTTGGTGGATGAAGATTGCCGTTCAATTGGCGAATTTGGAGACCTAATAAAATATTTGAGTTCGCCCATGTGGCTCATCTCAAATTGTTCCTTCATAACATTAGAAAACTCTTCGCAAAGAGTGAAGTTAGTAGCACCGAAAATGATATCATCAACATAAATTTGAACTAATAAAATATCATTATTCGCATGCTTATCAAAAAGTGTAGAATCGGCTTCGCCCATTTTAAAATTCAAATCCAAAAGAAAATTCTTTAGGCGATCATACCAAGGTCGAGGAGCTTGTCTCAAACCATAAAGAGCTTTCTTTAGTTTAAAAACATGATTTGGAAATTTTTCATTTATGAAGCCCGGAGGTTGAGAAACGTAAACTTCCTCAACGACATCTCCGTTTAAAATGCACTTTTAACATCCATTTGAAATAATTTAAAATTTTTATGGCATGCAAAAGACAATAGTAGTCTAATTGATTCTAATCTAGCTACCGGAGCGAAGTATTCTTCGAAATCAATACCTTCCTCTTGGCGATAGCCTTGAGCAACTAACCGAGCTTTGTTCCGGACGACGACTTGGTTTTCGTCAGTTTTGTTCTTGAAGATCCACTTTGTCCCTATGACGGTGTGGTTCTTCGATGGCAAAGGAACAAGCTCCCATACCTCATTCCTGTCGAATTGAATGAGTTCCTCCTCCATGGCAAGGATCCAAGCACTATCTTCGCACGCTTCAACTATATTCTTTGGCTCTATCGATGAGGCAAAGGCACAATTGGCGAAGTGGTGGACTTGCGATCTCGTCTTGACACTATCATTAATATTGCCAATGACTTGCTCATGGGCATGTTCACGAACGGTATGAAGCCGCTTGGGAATACCTTGATCACTAGGCACATTCTCAACAACTTCATTAGTCGGGTTAGTATCAATAGAATCAATTGAATCAATAGACTTAGAATTTTCAAACGAATCACATAAAACATCCATAGAGTCATCATAATTTGAAATTCTAGGAGTAATAAAATTCTCATTAAAAGAGACATGAAGTGATTCCTCGATCGTAGAGGATCTTTTGTTGTATATCCGGTAGGCTTTGCTACGTGAGGAATACCCAACAAATATCCCCTCATCCGATCTCGGATCAAACTTGTCCAAATTATCATATGTGTTTTTAATAAAACATTTTGCGCCGAAAACACGAAAATGTTTAACTTAAGGCAATCTACCAAACAACAATTCATAGCAAGTTTGTTTGGTGCCGGGCCTCAAAAGTATTCTATTAAACACATAACAAGCGGTGTGTATCGCTTCCGCCCAAAATTGATAACCAAGTTGACTATCTTCGAGCATAGAGCGAGCACACTCCACAAGCGTTCTATTCTTCCTCTCAACAACACCATTTTGAGGAGGTGCGCGAGGGAAAGAAAACGTGTGAGTAATTCCAAGATCATCACAAAAATTTGAGAAAGACTCATTCTCAAATTCACCCCCATGATCACTACGAATAGTGACAATGGTGGTTCCGATGAGATTTTGTACTTTCTTCACAAATATTGTGAATTTTTCAAAAGCTTCATTTTTATTACATAATAAAAATACCCATGTAAATCTAGAATAATCATCGACGATGACAAGTCCATATCTTGCATTTCCTAAGGAAGCAACTCTAGTTGGCCCAAATAAATCTAGATGTAATAGCTCTAGTGGCCGTTTAGTAGAAATGCTTTTCTTAGGTTTAAATGAAGATTTAGGAAGCTTGCCACGTTGACAGGAATCACAAAAACTTTTCTTTTCAAAAACGAGCTTAGGAAAACCTTTAATGGAATTTAATTTTGAAAGCTTATAAAGTGTTCCAAAGTTCACATGTCCAAAGCGTCGATGTCATAAGTGTTGTTCACTTGTGTTGGCAACGAGACATTGTTCATATGACTTAGGAAGATCCAAAATATAAATATCTTTATGGCGTGTGCCGGAAAATAATAACTTATTATTATCATTTGAAATATGACATAATCCTTTCGCAAATCTAACTTTGTAACCTTTGTCAAAAAGTTGGCTTATTGAAATAAGATTATGATTTAAACCATTAACTAGATAAACATCACTAATTAAGGGTTTAGACGGGTTACCCACTTTACCAACACCGACGATGGTTCCGCTCTCGTTGCCTCCAAACACGACACGGTTTCCATTTGCAATGGGAACTACTCCGGAGAGCAATTGAGCGTCACCCGTCATGTGTTTTGAACACCCGCTATCGAGTATCCAATTCCCTTTGGAGCTAAATTTGAATTTGTTGCTCCTTTTCTTTTTCTTTTCCTTGAGTACCTAAAGATAGAAAATTTCATATCATGGTACCCAAGGTCATTGGGTCCTCAAAGGTTAGACCTTTGGAAGCCAAGTCCAATTGGACTTAGACTTCCCCACATAATTTCTACTATGCACAACATCCGAAAAATAAGCATTCATATATACTTGTTTTTCATCCATGATTGTGTCCTTTGGGCTCCAAATAGTGAAAATCTTGGGAGCCCTCATCCTATTGGGTGCATGCATGCGTTGTTGGTTTCTACGTGATGCATGTCGTGGATAGGCATAAGGAACATGATGGAATGGTGCACGACGAGAATTATTCATATGATGAGGTGGGTGAACATATGCATGTGTGGGAACACGTGCGTGAGGGTGTCTCACATGGTGTGCACGTGCCCGAAAATGTGTTGCATAAAAATCATCATATGTGTGAGACGGTGGAGTAGTACATGTGTTCCTACGTGGCATGGTATTTGTGTATATATAAGCATGCCCCTTCTTTGGAGGTCCACCCAAAGTGGGTTTCTTTCCAAAAGAGGGTGTGGACGAGGTGGAAGCACCATTGGTAGATGAACTACCAATAGAGTGTTTGCTACCACTCGTAGAGTCACCGGAAGTTGGCCTAACAAAAGTAGTGGCCGCTTTGGATGGACATCCCATCGTATACCCCAAACCAATGTGGTGATTGGCCGGAAGTAAGTCACTTAGGATTTTATCCAAATGGTCCTTACCCGTATTGAATTTATTAATTCGGCCTAATGTGTTCTCATATTTCTCTTTGAGAGAACGCATAGAAGTATCCAAGTTTGATACTTGCGATGTGAGCACATAAACACGAGATTTAAGATTCTCATTCTCAATACTCAAAGTCGAGTTTTGAGAAGTCAAATCCGCTATCATATGTTCTTCCGGATCTTCAATGCTAACATGTTCAAGTTTAGATTTGAGATTAACAATCTCATTTCTTAACTTTTCAACAACGGTGTCGTTGTTGGTGATGATAGTCTTAGGCGAGGTTTGAATGCTAGCTAGGTCATCTTTTACTTTAGTATATCTATTTACTAATTTAGTATATTTAGACCATAAATGAGAGTTAGCATCCCTAAGATCATCCATAGTTACCTCATCGCCTTCGTCGTCGCTATCATCGGAGGAGGACGATCCTTGATCATGCTCCTCTCTTGCCATGAAGCACATGTGCGCTTGCTCCACTTTCTCATCGTCCGACTCTCCGCTTGAGGAATCCTCGGAGTCAGTGAATGTTGCTCCGACAAGTCCCTTTTTGTACCCCTTTTTGTACTTCTTGGACTTGTCGAACTTCAGCGCCTTCCACTTCTCCTTTTGCTTGTTTTGAGGACAATCCGCTTTGATGTGTCCTGGCTTATTGCATTTAAAGCACAAAGGTGGAGAGGCGTTAGTAGAAATAAATTTAGATTTTTGTTTGAAGTTACCCTTTCGGAAGAAGCGATTGAACTTCTTTGCCATGAGTGCAATGGATTCCATGTCCATTTCTTCTTCCGAGTCCTCATCATCGGTAAAGGTGGATGAAGCCGCCTTGAATGCAATCGCCTTTTTCTTAGGCACGTCTTGGTTCAAATAGGACTTCATCTTTTCTTGTAACTTCACCTTGCTATCTTTGCGTACCTCGTATGACATCAAAGTACCCATCAATTGAACTACGGTATACTTATTCATGTCATTACCTTCCTCGATGGCGAAGGTACGTTTCTCCCAAGAAGAAGGAAGTCCTTCGATAAGCTTCGAGCACTTCTCCTTTTGGGTGTAGGATTTGCCGAGGGCCTCTAACTCGTTTATTATGTCAACGAAACGAGCGTAATATTCCTTCATCTTCTCGCCCTGTTGCATATGAAACATTTCGTAATCTTTGTTTACAACTACGAGTTTAGAGTCTCTTACCCTGCTCGTCCCTTCATGTAGTATGAGGAGGGAGTTCCAAATTTGATATGCACTCTTACATGTGCATATCTTATTGAAGTCCTCGGGCTCCAATGCGCATTGCAAGGCGTTCATTGCCTTGGCATTGCTTACCTCCGCGGCGACCTCCGCGGTTGTCCATTTCTCAAAGTCTTCTTCTTCGGGCTCGATGTATTCCTTCATTGTGGTCCTCCATAGAGATGCACTCCGGAGGAAGGTTTCCATCCGGCATTTCCAGTACCCGTAGTTGGTACCATTGAAGTATGGAGGCCTCGTAGAGGAATGTCCTTCCATCCCCGAAGACGCTCCTTCACGGTTCTTGAAGGTGCCATAGTCGGAAGGTGGACGCACGGTCTTGTTGTCGTTGGCAGACATAGCTAAGTATCTGGCTTTGATACCAAATGTAATGCCCTACAAGCTACTGCACAAGTACTAGAGGGGGGTGAATAGTACTTTAAAAATAACAAGGAGTATAATTCCTAATTATAGTGCAAACAACTACCAAATCAATTTGCGGAAGCTTAAATTGAATGACAACAACAAAATAAACAATGCTAACAAAAGATGTTACTGGGTTCGGATCCACCCAAGTCTCCCCGACTTGTTCCCGGTGATCCTACGTCCCAACCACCCGGATCCCCTCCGGATACTTAGGTTAGAAACCCTAACCCAAGATTTCCACTATGAATATCTTGTGAAAAACCTTCACAAGATCAAATCATACATGCAATGGAAATAGTGAATCCCACAACCTGGGATCACAACCTTCTCTCACAACCGAGAGAATCAACAAGCAATATAAACAAGTTTATAATGAAATAAACAATCTTACCACAAAATCATATACCTTGAGTTTTCTTACCAAATAGGTGCAAGGAGGGATTTGAGGAAGATGAAGTCACCAAGACCTAGCACCAAAGAAATGACCAGCAATGGGTGCCTAGGAGTGATTTGGAGACTTGAATCAAGCTAGAGCTTGAAGGGCTCACCAAGAACAAACTTCTCTCAAGATGGATTCTAGATCTAGAAAGTGAGAGAATGGATTTCTTGTGAGGAAGAGAGCTTTGGAAATGAGTGAGAATGGCTATCTCTTTCAATCTCAATGAATCTCTTAATGGCAGCTCTAACCTATAGAAAAATGACCTAGGTTCGTATTTATAGGGTCCCATAAAAACAAGTTAGGTCAAGTCCCAACGGATAGAAATCTGAGGCAACTAGTCGGTCAAAGAACAACCACTGACCGACTAGTTCATCAACTAGTCGGTCAGTCAAACAACATGGACCGACTAAGTGAAGAACTGAGAAGAGATAGAAATTCAGACCTAGAAATCTAGTCGGTCCAAGAAGACTTTCTGACCGACTAGTTTCACAACTAGTCGGTCAGTCAGTGAACGTAGACCGACTAAGAGGCAAAAACAAATAGGCTGAATACAAATTGATTTAGTCGGTCCAAGAACAAATGTTGACCGATTAGATTATCAACTAGTCAGTCACCAAACGTTCTTAGACCGACTAACGATAAACAGTAGCTTAGGAGAAATTTGGCATGTACAGTAAATCACAACTAGTCGGTCAAAGAAGCATCACTGACCGACTAGTTCACAAACTAGTCGGTCGGTGAGTCAACGTAGACCGACTAACTGTAAACAGTACTGAACAAGAAAAGATTAACTCAAACTAGTCGGTCCAAGAAGCTCTGCTGACCGACTAGATTACCATCTAGTCGGTCTGTACTTCTTCTTGTACCAACTAACATGCACAAACAAGTCCGAATCGAAGCGTGATGCTTCGAGGAAGTTAGAATGGACTTGTACTAAGATCCTAGAGCTACGATATGAGCGTTATGAAGATAGAATCGTAAGATATACTCAAGGCTTAACATTCTATAGATCGAAGCTAAAAGACTATAAATAAAACCTTAATGAACGGTCTTCAAGAGCTTCGATCAATTCTTCATGACTTCCAAAACGGTCCAAGAGCTTCAATGAAGCTTTAGGCAATGAATACGAGCTTTGAGAAGTCTTGAGATGTCGCTTTGATTGTTCTCGTAAATTTGGCGACGATCTCCAATACTGCGCTCACAAATTGTTAGTTCATGAATTATTTATGTTTGCTCATCATCCAAAACCAAATCCGGGGAGTCCAATATTCAACACAAACGCCACAACATATCAAGAGGATCTCCATCCCATTGTCGCAAGCTTCAAGTTACCAAGAGGATCTCACATCTCATTGCCGCAAGCATGGCCATCAAGAGGGTCCAATCTCCATTGACGCAATCTAAGCTTCAAGGATCAAGTCACCATGCCGCAAGTTGCCTCTTCATGCAAAGTCTTCAAGCTTCAATCCTCCTAAGAGCTGCAAGTTGCAAAGAAGCCAAGCCCCTTCAAACATCCAAGTGCCGCAACATATAGATATGCTTCATCATTGCCAAGTGCCTCAACCTCCTAGCCACAAGCTTCAAATACAAAGAAGGAGGCCGCAACATCTTGGGGGTGCCACGAATTGAGATAGACGACTACATATTGTCAGATCAGATCTAACCAGCGATAAACGATAGAGACGATGACATCTACATGAACTGAGCTTTTCTGAACTCTATATTTATTTATATTTGTGTATTGGTGTGTTGATCTTTGTAGGTTACTTATTCATTCTTTTGGGGTCTTGTCTAGTCGGTGATAGACAAGATGGTCTTGACTAGTCGGTGCTAGTCAAGAGAGCGTTTACTAGATTAATAGTGTTTGGCACTTTGGTGCGTGCGGTACGAACTTGGTGAGCATAGAGTCAGTGCTCGGAGCGTTTTAGTTGTACCCTTGACATATTAATGCTAGTATCTACTTTGGGGCTGGAGTAAGTTGATGCGACCGAACCAAGGTAAATCTATCTGTGCACTCTGTGATTGTCTTTATTTTCTCTGCATCTGATTATTTGTGCTAATAACTGTATGTGTTCTCGAAGAATTTTTATTAGCTTATTCACCCCCAGGCTTAGATCTAGATCCAATAAGTGGTATCAGAGCATGTTAGAGGATCTAGGCAAGATAACCATGACTATCTCTAATTCAGCTTTTGCTGAAGGCCAGTCTACAGTTAGACCCCCTAAATTTAATGGCACTGATTTTTCTTACTGGAAAACTAGAATGGGAATTTATTTAGTGTCTGTTGATTATGATGTGTGGGATATTTTTGAAAAAGAATATGAACCCCCTGTTATTAAAATTGAAAATACTGAAATTCTAAAACCAAAAGAGAAATGGGATGATGCTGATAAAAAACATTTTTCTCTGAATGGTAGAGCTATGAATACACTTATTTTCTTTATAGATAAAGCTGAGTGTAACCGTATCTCTCAATGTCAAACTACGCAGGAAATTTGGAACACGCTTGAGGTGACACATGATGGAACATCGTGGGTGAAGGAGTCCAAACTTGCTTTGCTTAGCACAGAATATGAAAGCTTCAGCATGCTTCCATCAGAGTCCATCAAGGAGATATTTGTGAGGTTCACATACATTTTCTACAAGTCTAGCTCTCTTAGAAATCCATACTTAAGTCTGGAGCAAATAAGGAAGATCTTGAGGGCGTTGCCGAGCTCCTTCCGTCCCAAAGTCACAGCCATTCAGGAAGCCAAGGATCTATCAAAGATGAGAGTGGAAGACTTGATAGGTAACTTGATGTCACATGAGCTTGAGCTGCAGAGCATAGAATTAAGAGAGAAACCAGAGACCAAGGCTCCCAAACCACTAGCTCTCCAAGCTAAGGAAGATGACGAAGATGATCTTAATAAGGAGCAATCACTGATGGTCAGAGGTTTCAGAAGATACATAAAGACCAACTAAGGAAGAGCTAAAGTGGCACAAAGCTTTAAACGCTCTAACAGAAGACTACTGATAAATTTTAATGTTTTAAATGCAGGAAGCAGTGACACTTTATGAGGAATTGCCCACAAGAAAAGAATAACACTACGGAGAAGAAAGGAAAGTCTTTGGAAGTAACGTGGGACGATGATAGCGAGGATGAGACTCAGGAGGAGACTGCTCACTCCTCCCTTTGCCTGATGGGAAAGCAAGATGAGGTAAAATCTTGCACTAAAATTAAACTTCTGAAATTTGTAAAGGAATACAAGATGAAATTGAAGATTTAGAATCTACGGTAAATTGCTTAAGAAATTCTAACTTTGAACTGCAACAAGAAAATTGTGACATGTCTAAAGAAGTTGATAAAATGAAAGATAAAATTGTTGCATGCAATTCTACTAATATGTTGAAAAAGGAAAAATCTTGCATGCATGATAAAATTGAATGCCTTAATTGTCATACTTTATTAATTGGTTAAATTAGAAACTGGAAATAAAGAGCTTATTGGATAAAAAATGAGCTTAAAGAAAAAATGATTGATTATGAAAAGAAAGTTGAAAACATGAAAAAGAATGAAGAGGAAAACAAGAAAGCTTTCATTAGTAAATGCACTTTGCTTGTGAACGAAAATCTCTACTTAAAATCTAAAGTCACGAACCTAGAATTGACCATAAAGAAATTTGGTGTTAGGAAACAATCTTTGGACATAATTCTTGGAAACCAAATATATAGCAATAATAGGCGATGACTTGGATATAATTTGAAATATGTTGAAAAGTCAAAATATAGGAAAGTTCACATTGAGACAACAAAAGTTAGAAATATTCATGCAAAGTGCTTTACATGTGGTTCTGTTGGTCATACTTCTCATTATTGGAAATATAGGAACAAAAATATAAAGTTTAAACAAATATGGGTTCCTAAGAGTTTGCTGACTAACATGAGTGGACCTTGTTGGATTTCAAGGCCATACATAACATCTTCTGTGTATGTAAGATGGAGGGGCGAGGAACTATGGATTGGACGTCACGTTTAATTAAAAAGTTCTTTAGCCAAACCACAACACGAAGGTATGTTTTCTTGATTGAGCGTAATGAATACCTTCGTAGCTTTTTGTATGCTTAATTTGTTTGTGTTTGTGTGCTAGTCCATTTGTTTATGTGCTAATTCATTTGTTAGAATGCTTTAGTTCTTGATAAACAAAAAACAAATAAAATGAAAAAAATACAAAGAGCTATAAAAATGGTGCTTAATGCGTATCTTACTTTTGAATCATTAAATTGGTATTAATGAATGGCATTCATATCCATGTAGAAATTGATGTATTATTCTTATAGCAACATGTGCATATTTGATTTTCTAAATAACCATGACGTGTTCAATGATGAGAATAATTCGATTTCTACACCTACACTTTCACTTCCACATGTATAAAATGTTGTTGTACATGTTGGATCAGGATCTAAGCCTAAGGGTGAATAGGCTAATAAAAATATTCGTGCAACCCACACAAAATCACAGGCAGTTATAGCAGATGTAGAGTAAATATAATCAATCACAGAGTGCACATCAGATTTACCCTGGTTCGGTCGTCCCCACGACCTACGTCCAGCCCCGAAAGCAAATACTATATTAATATGTTGCTGGTATAACCTGTAGCTAGAGCACCTCTCTACACTCACCCGGTTCTCTGTACCACACTCCACCGGTGCTCCTGGTACAACCTGTAGCTAGAGAACCCACTCTACACTCACCTGGGTCTCAGTACCTACACTCTACCGGTGCTAAACAAAACTAATCCTAGTAGAAGCTCTCACCTGACTAGTCCCAACTAGTCAAGTCCCTCTTGTCTAGTACCACACTAGACAAGACCCCAAAAGTCACAAATATGGTAAAGTTTTTCCTACAGAGATCTATAGACCAATACACAGAGATAAATAAATATGAGTTTAGAATAGCTCAGTGATGGTGTAGTCATCTATGTCGATCAGCTCAAGCCAGTTTTGAATATGACAAGTAGTAGTCGTCTAGCACTTTGAATCAACTCAAGTTGCAGCTTTGGCCCCTCTCCTTAAGATGTTGTAGCAATGCTCTTGATGTGGGCTGCTCCAAGGGTCAGCAAGAAGTAGTGCGTGGGCTACAAGCAGTAGTATGTGGGTCGGCAAGCAGTAGTGCATGGGTTGCTGCAGCCGTGCGTGGGTCAACAGCGGCAGTGTGTGGATCAGCAGCAGCCGTGCCGGCCAGTGCTGAAGAACCCCTAAAAGTTGCGGCCTTGGAGATCTTTGATGCAATGGAGCTCTTGCTTGGAGATACTCGCAACTTACGCAAGGGAATATCATTGAAGCATGGAGGTAAGTTGATGTGTTCCCCTCTTCTTCAAGTTGCAGCAATGTAGATGGGGATGTTGAAGTCTTGGGGAAGGGATTTTGCAATGGATCTTTGGCCTTGGAATCTTGTAGCAAGGAGATGATATGATTGGTATAGGCTTGCCACCGCTTGCACAAGGAGGAAGGTCTTTGAGGCTTGTTGCATAATGGAGAGCTATGAGGCCTATGGAAGCTTGCGGCTATGGGGTTAATGAGGCTCTTGAAGAAGCTTGCGACAATGAAGGGGCTCTTGAATAGGCTTGTGCAATGAAGAAGTTTGAGGTTAGCAATGTTGCGCAAGGTAGGGTTTTGGGGCATGAAAGTTGCGGCCTAAGCTCTCCCTCTTATGTTGGCTGCACCCCCCTTGAAGATGTATTTTTGGCCTCCTTAATTTGGTCTTCTTTGGAGATGAGGTTTTATAGGAGAGGATGGGATCAAATAGAATCAAATAGAATCCCATAATTGATAGAGATTGAAAGGAATCCTAACTTGAATAGGATTTGAATGAATCACCATGGAATGGAGTTTGAATATGGATGGCTATAGGATTTCATTTAAGATCTCATTTAATCTCTTACATTGATTTGCATGAGATTCTCCATATCTCTCCATCTTTGACCAAGTCTTCAATTTGCATGGCTTTAGGATTTGATTCATGCACCAATTGATTTGAATCAATTCAAATGTGGATTTGAATTGATTTCCTCCTTATCTCCACATCTTTGACTTAGTCCAATATGTGTAGGCATTATCTCCATCTTTGACAAAGTCCACTTTGCTAATGAATAGTAAATTCTCCATCACTTTTACTTAGTCTCTCTTTGAGTATTTACAAGAGTGGCATACCTGAAAACACTTAGAACACATATTAAATCGTTCATACACGTTTGTTATCATCAAACACGAAGTCATCGATCGTTGTGTCCAACTACACGTTGTATCCAACAATCTCCCCCTTTTGATGATGACAAACCAATATAAGATTTGAGCTATAACGATTCACATAATATCATCGTGACATGTGTGTGTGAAGTGTGATGATGGAGGATGTATACAATATGCAACAAGTTTGACAATGATGTCCAACATACAAGCAAGCATGCAACAATGATGTTCAAACATATATAAGCATGCTCCCTTATATTCATGCTCCCCCTTGAACATATATTCACATATTCATTAAGCACACGCGTTCATTCATTATTCATTAATGCTCCCACTTAAACCAATATTCATATATGCACATACAAGCATGTATCCATATATTCTTAAGCATTAATGCACAAATATTATCAATATTTTCTACCCCTTTGTTATGATCAAAGGTGTATACATGAAGTCAAATTCATACCACATGTAAAATAGTGAGCATTATAAATTACAACAGGAACTTGCAGGTAGACATTCATAGAATAAGCACGTCAAATTTAATGAAAATTATAACATAGACTTCTACACCATCGTGTAAGTGTGATGATTAAACATTGAAGTAAAAAAGGAGAAACTTTTAAGAAATTCAACCAAAACCAATCCACATTTTCCATGTAACATGATATCACTAGGATTGATTTTCCCCCTTCTCATTAAAAATGAGTTCAAGGTACCACACCCAAAAACATAGCCTAAAGGACTCTTATATGTGGGGATGGCATTGGTTGACGAGTATAACACCAACACTAAAGATTACCCCTAAAGCATATGTTGGAAACTCGTGGGTAGTGTACTTGCCAAGGATTGTATCCATTTTTCATACGGAGCTATTTTCTTTCTTTTTCAATTTTTTTATTGCATATTCAATTCTTTTGTGCTCAATATTTATCCATGGCAAGACACATCATATCCCTTAGATTTTCAATTATTTTTCATCCTACATTCACTTTCCAATATTTCATAAAATATGTCTCCAAATGTACAACAAAATTTAATGCTCGTGGAAGTGAAAGTGTAGATATAGAAATCATATTATTCTAATCATTGAACATGTCATGGCTATTTAGAAAATGAAACATGCACATGTAGCCATAACAATAATACATCAATTTCTACATGGATATGAATATCATTCATTAATATCACTGTAATGATTCAAAAGAACATTTTTTTTTTGCTTTTTGTCATTTTCAATTTTTTAATTTTTATTTATAAAGAACTAAACAAGCAAGAAAGCAAACAAACTAGCACACAAATAAAGACAAATCAAGCACACACACACACACACACACACACACACACACACACACACACACACACACACAAAATGCTATGAAGGTATGCATTAAGTTCAAAGAAGAAAACATACCTTTGCGTCATTGTTTGGCTATGGAACTTCAATAAGATGTGACATCCAATCCATAGTTTCTAGTCACCTCCATCTTACCTACACGGAAGACGTTATGTGTGACCTTGGAATCCAACAAGGTCCACTCATGTTGTCATCAAATTTTTAGGAACCAAAATTTGCTTGCATTTGATATTCGTGTTTCTATATTTGCAATGATATGAAGTATGACCAACACTAGCACATGTAAAACACTTTGCATAAACATTTTTTACTTTGGTTGGCACATTGTGAAATCTCTTATAACTAGTCTTTTCAGCATGTTTCAAACCATATCTAAGTCCACGTCTATTATTGCTATATAATTGATTTTCAAGAATAGTATCCAAAGATTGTTTTCCAATAGAAAATTTCTTAATGGACAATTCTAGATGCGTGACTTTGGATTTCTTGGATGCATTTTCATTCACAAGCAACATGCATTTACTAATGAAAGATTTCTTCGTTTCCTCTTCTTTCTTTTCAAAATCAATCATTTTCCGTTTACCGTCATTATTTAGCATGCACAACTTATCAATAAGCCCTTTATTTTCAGTTTCAAGCATAATCAATTTTTCTTTATATATGCTAATATCATCCAACAAAGTAGGACAAGAAAGACATTCAAAATTTTCATGGAAGTTAAATTTTTCTTTCTTCAACAAATCAATGGTAGAATTACATGCAACAAGTTTTTCTTTCAGATCTTTAATTTCTTTAGACATGTCACAAGTTTCTTGTTGCATTTCAAAGTTATCATTTCTATAGGCATATAAGGTGGATTCTAGCTCATCAATTTCATCTTGCATTCCCTTACAAATAATCAAAAGTTCAATTTTAGTGCAAGATTTTACCTCATCATGTTTTCCCATTAAGCAAATGGAGGAATGAGCAGTCTCCTCTTGATTCTTATCCTCGATATCGTCATCCCACGTTAACGCTAGAGATTTTTCTTTCTTTTCTGCTAAATTAATCTTCTCTTATGGGCAATCCTTCATGATGTGTCCCTTCTTCCTGTAATTAAAACAAAGCCTACTCTTAGTAGTTTTCTTAATAATAGTCTTAGGCACATAAGCATCATTTTTATTTAAAGGAGAGTTTTCTTCCCTTTTGTAGACTCTTTTCATCGCTAGAGATGTGATTATCGGAGGATTGCTTACTTCCATAGGTTGTCTCCAAAGTCTTCCATATATCCTGCGCAGAAGAGCAATGTGAGATAAGATCAAATGTTTTTCTATCTATTCCACACAATAAAATATTCATTGCTCTAGCATTTATAGCACACACATTTCTAGCATCCAAATTACTTTCAGGCTTAGGGATTATAGTATGTCCATTTTCAATAATGTACCAAGTGTCAACATCAACGGATAGAAAATAAGTTTTCATCCTAGCCTTTCAGTATATATAATCATGGCCATTAAATAGATGATGACGATCAATAGGCATGCCATGAGCAAAAACTAAGTTTGGGGTATTCATGATTTCTAGACTAGATCCTCTAAACTGCTCTGATATCACTTGTTGGATCTGTATCTAAGCCTAGAGGGAAGATGAATAGGCTAATAAAAATATACGTGCAACCCACACGAAATTACTTGCAGTTATAGCAGATGCAGAGTGAATATAATCAATCACAGAGTGCACAGTAGATTTACCCTGGTTCAGTCGTCCCCATGACCTACGTCCAGCCCCGAAAGCAAATACTAGATTAATAATGTTACTGGTACAACATGTAGCTAGAGCATCTCTCTACACTCACCTGGTTCTTCGTACCGCACTCCACCGGTGCTCCTGGTACAACCTGTAGCTAGAGAACCCACTTTACACTCACCTGGCTCTCAGTACCTACACTCCACTGGTGCTAAACAAAACTAATCTTAGTATAAGCTCTCACTTGACTAGTCCCAACTAGTTAAGTCCCTCTTGTCTAGTACCACATTAGACAAGACCCAAAAAGTCACAAATAAGGTAAATTTTTTCCTACAGAGATCTATATAGCAATACACAAAGATAAATAAAAATGAGTTTAGAATAGCTCAGTGATGGTGTAGCATCTCTATCGATTAGCTCAGGCCAGCTCTGAATCTGACAAGTAATGGTCGTCATGCACTCTAAAGCAACTCAAGTTGCGGCTTTAGCCCCTCTCCTTAAGATGTTGCAGCAATGCTCTTGATGTGGGCTGCTCCAAGGGTCGGCAAGTAGCAGTGCATGGGCTACAAGCAGCAGTATATAGGTCGGCAATCAGCAGTGCATGGGTCGACAACATCAGTGCATCGATCAGCAGCAGCAGTGTGCAGCCAGTGCTGAAGAACCCCCAAAAGTTGCAGCCTTGGAGATATTTGATGCAATGGAGCTCTTTCTTGGATATACTCACAACTTATGCAAGGAAAGATGGTTGAAGCTTCGAGGCAAGTTGATGTGTTCCCCTCTTCTTCAAGTTGCGACAATGGAGATGAGGATGTTGAAGTCTTGGGCAAGGGGTTTTGCAATGGATCTTTGGCATTGGAATCTTGTAGCAAGAAGATGATAGGATTGGTATAGGCTTGCTAGGGCTTGCACAAGGAGGGCTTGCACATGGTGTTTGAGGCTTGTTGCGCAATGGAGAGCTATGAGGCCAATGGAAGTTGCGGCTATGGGGCTAATGAGGCTCTTGAATAAGCTTGCGGCAATGAGGGGGCTCTTTAATAGGCTTGCGCAATGAAGGAGTTCGAGGTTAGCAATGTTGAGCAAGGTATGGTTTTTGGGCATGAAAGTTGCAGCCTAAGCTCTCCCTTTTGTGTTGGCCGCACCCCCCTTGAAGATGTATTTTTGGCCTCCTTAATTTGGTCTTCTTTGGAGAAGGGTTTTTATAGGAGAGGATGGGATCAAATAGAATCAAATAGAATCCCTTAACTGATGGAGATTGGAAGTAATCCTAACTTGAATAAGATTTGAATGGATCATCATAGATATGGAGTTTGAATATGGATGCCTATAGGTTTTCATTTAAGATCTCATTTAATCTCTTACATTGATTTGCATGAGATTCTCCATATCTCTACATCTTTGACCAAGTCTTCAATTTGCATGGCTTTAGGATTTGATTCATGCACCAATTGATTTGAATCAATTCAAATATTGATTTGAATTGATTTCCTCTTTATCTCACCATCTTTGACTTAGTCCAATATATGTAGCCATTATCTCCATCTTTGACCAAGTCCACTTTGCTAATGAATTGTAAATTCTCCATCACTTTGACTTAGTCTCTATTTGATTATTTGCAAGAGTGCCATTCCAAAAAACACTTAGCACACACATTAAATCGTTAACACACGTTTGTTAACATCAAACAAGAAGTCATCGATCGTTGTGTCCAACTACACGTTGTATCCAACAATACATTTGGAGATATATTTTGTGAAATATTGGAAAGTGAATGTAGGATGAAAAATAACTGAAATTCAAAGGGATATGATGTGTCTTGCCTTGGATAAAAAAATAGATCTCAAAAGAATTGAATTGAGAGAGAGAGAGAGAGAGAGAGAGAGAGAGAGAGAGAGAGAGAGAGAGATATATATATATATATATATATATATATATATATATATATATGAGCTGTTCTTTCGGAGCTGCGACTCAGGTGACTCCAACCCTTGTTGGCGGCGGGGTTGGTCTTGACGGCTTGCCGGCAACGAGTGATGAGGAGACCACTGGCAAAACTAAGGGTAAGCCTCAGGCTGAGGGGGATGCCCCCTGGAATCGTGTTTCTCGAGAGAAGAAGAAAGTTGCGTTCGATAGGGTTGATTTCCGAAGCCGATCTGGCCATTTCCAGGGTTCATATCGGGGTAGGTCTTCGGGCCGTGGAGCTGGGTTCAAACAAATTGGGATCCCCTCTTGTTTGCCTGAGATTTCAACTCATGGGAGGAAACAATCGCGATCGGCTGAGAATTCAACTCAGGGGAGAAAGCAAATCGGTGTTAGGGGAATCGGGCCTCAGCCGCTCCCTATTACTACATCTAAATCTGAAATGTTGGGTCCTAAGGTGTTTGGTAAAATGCCAATTAGGCCGCAGGCTACTATTCTTATCAATCCCTCCCTTGATAAGAGATCTTGGGTCTATATTTGTTCTACTCGGTGTAAATATGATGATCCCCTTGTTATGTCCCATATCCCCCTAACCAGCATCTTGGATGGTGTTGCAAAGGTGAGGGTTGGTAATAATATGATTGCTGATGGTGCTTCACGGTGGCAGAATACTCTGGTTGGTTATGTGTTGGGGGACGTCCCTTATTTTGGCCAGATTAAAGCATGGACGGAGCGGTTATGGCGAATTAAAGGGGGCCTCCGTATATTTTCTCGCAAAAATGGTTACTTCTATTTCAAATTTGATAATGTAAATGACCGTGATAATATCCTACATGGTGGTCCTTGGCTATTTGATGGAAGGCTCGTGGTGCTACAAAAGTGGACCCCTACAACGCAACACGACCGTGACATCCTAACGGCCGTCCCAGTCTGGGTTCAGCTTCATAATCTCCCCCTACATATGTGGACTTTGGAGATTTTGAATATTATTGCGAGTGGGGTTGGATCTCCAATATGTCTTGATAAGGCTACAACGAATTTGGATAGGGTCTCTTACGCTCGTTGTCTGGTGGAAGTTAATGCTGAAACTCCCTTGCATAGGAGTGTGTTGGTGGAATTGGATGATCAATCTCAGATTTCCATTGAGGTAAGGTACGAGGGTGAACCACCGAGGTGTGGGACCTGCGCTTGCTTTGGTCATCTTGATAAGCAATGCCCCAAATTATCTTCCCAGCCCATTATGCTCCCTTCAATCCAATCACCATGTGCCCCTGTTGTTGATGACCTTCCAACTGCTCCTGAGTTGGCTAAAAAGGAGGCTGATGCAGTGTGCTTGTCGAGTCAATTACTAGTCCCTCCATCAATACAAATGCCTAATTTGTTTACGCCCATGGGTGCCCATATTGACCCTCAATCTGCTGACCCTGATGCTTGCCGTGTGCTGCCCCCTTGGTCCCCCGTATGGGTAGCGAGCAGCATGTGGGTCTTGTGCAGCATTCGCTGGACCCCCCTGTGGGTCTTGTGCTGCATTCACAGTACCCACCAATTGGCCCTATGTTGCATTCGATGGCACCCCAGGCTGCTGCTCAGGATATCAGGAATAATCAGGGAGAGCAGCTGTTCTGCAGCTGTGGGGGGAAATGCTACTCCCAACCAACCTGTAAGCGACATCGGGCATTCCTCTGATATTAATGTGGTTGGTATTCTTCATGCCGGCCAACATCACCATGCTGCTCCTGCTCTGCTAATTGATGATGCTGCTGCTGACATCATGCCTCCACCCGTGACACTTACTTACCTGAACCCGGAATGGACTGAGGAACACTCTGTGCTTAGAGATTTGGCTACTAAATCTTCCAGTAAACCTACCCAGGTCTCCCCTTCTGTGATCAGGCGAAGCTCTCGCCTTGCTGGCTCTTCTAGTGGCCGGCCACCTGCCAATTCATTGTAATGTCTGTACTCTTCTGGAACTCTAGGGGACTAAATAATATTCCCCGGTGTTGAGATTTGAAGCAAAAATTGCGTAAGTTAAAGCCTTCTATTGTTTGATTACTTGAGACCAAAGTGGAGGCTTGTAATGCTCACAGGATTTCTAATTGTTTTGATAAGTCCTGGGCTTCTACAGACAACAGATCTATGCACAAGGGTGGTAGAATTGTGATATATTATGACCCTAAGATTTGGAGTTGTTCCTTGGTTACAGTCTCCTCTCAACGTATCTCTACCGTCTTCACCAATGCAGCGGGATTTATTATGGGCCTTACCGCTGTCTATGGATTCAACCTTGCTATTGACAGATCCCCTCTTTGGTCTGACCTCCAGGCGGATTTCGGGATTCTTAATAATATCCTGTGGTTGCTGGGCGATGACTTTAATTGCATTCGCTTCGCAAGTGAGAAGATTGGCGGCCGTAGGGTTAACCCCAGCTCCTTGGAAGCGTTCAATGATTGTATTGGGGCTTGTCACATTATTGAGCTGAAGAGTGTTGGCCAAACTTATAGCTGGAGTAATAAGCGTATTGGGCCATCTCATATCTCTGCCAAATTAGATCGTGTTCTATGCAATATGAATCTCTTGGATGTTCTGCCTCAAGCTTATGTTGAGTACTCTTCTTCTGGAACTAGTGATCATGCGGCAATGATCGTCCATCTTCTTTCCCAGGTAATTTCATATCCTAAGCCGTTTAAATTCTATAACTCTTGGACTGCTATGCCAGGGTTCCATGAGCTTGTGCGTGAACAATGGGGAAGCCAGTGGGGTTGTTCAGCCATGCAGTGCTTAGTGAATAATCTTAAGTTCTTGAAGGGGGTTTTAAGAACCTAGGCCGTAAATATCAAGGCAGATCTTAATGTACATTCTTGCCGCCTCAAATTAGAGCAGCTTCAGCATGACTCGCGGCTCCCTTTTGACCCATCGCTTCAGAAAAATGAGAGGGATCTTTGTCTGAATCTGGCACGCTGTCTGGACATTGAAGAGGAGGATATGCGCCAGAAAAGCAGGCAAAATTGGCTAAGGCTGGGTGATAGGAATTCTAAATTCTTTCATATGGCCATGAAGGCTAGGCGTTCCTACAATAATCTTGGCCACCTCATTAATCTTAAGGGTGAGAGAAACTCTTATCCTAATACTCTCAGATTGGAAGCCCCACCATTTTCAGGAAGCTATATACGCAAAATGATTACTGGAACGTCTTTCCAAATATTGTTCTGAAACACAAGCTCACCTTGGAGGCCTCCAATTGGTTGGATAGACCAGTATCTTCCTCTGAAATTAAAGAAGCTGTGTTCCAAATTGGAAAAGACAAGGCTCCTGGGCCGGATGGTTTCAATGCTCACTTTTTCCAACACCAATGGGGAGTAATCGATAAAGAGTTCTTAGCTGGCATCTCCTCCTTTTTCTGCTCTGGTCGCATGCTCCCACATGTCAACCACACTTTTCTTACTTTAGTCCCTAAGATTCCTAATGCTTCGGGCCTAGGAGATTATCGTCCGATCGCTTGCTGCAATGTTATTTACAAAACCATCAGTAAAATATTGTGTAACCGATTAAAGTGTGTAATCGATGAATTAATCTCACCCAACCAGGCTGCTTTTCTTCAAGGGAGATTACTAGCAGATTGCACACTCTTAGCCCATGAGCAGATTCGTAATTTCAGTAATCATATGGGTGCTAGAGCTTGCATCAAGTTGGATTTACGCAAGGCGTTTGATAGTGTTAACAGGGAGTTTATCCTCTTTCTCCTACATCAAATGGGCTTCAATAAGCTATTTATCTCCTGGATCTCTGAGTGCATCTCGACTCCTATGTTTTCTGTTTTAATCGATGGGTCCCCCTCAGATTATTTCTCTTCCAACAGAGGACTGCGGCAAGGTGATCCTATCTCCCCATTTCTATTTGTCCTAGTGATGGAGGCTTTTTCTCTGCTCATGGCTAGGGCGGAATCCGAATGCACTATCCAACCTATGCATAGAGTTGGTTCTATTTCCCACCTGCTATTTGCTGACGACCTCCTGGTTTTCTGCCGTGCAAACCCACGTTCTTTCAAAGGCCTTAAAGTTGTGCTTGACAGGTTCAATATTCTATCGGGGCTCCATATTAATTGGGAGAAGAGTTCAGCCATCTTCAGTAAAGGGGTTAGGAATCCCAGAGATCTTGCTGGTATTCTTGGCATTACAGTGGTATCTTCCTTTTCCTCCTATTTGGGGTTGCCCCTATCCTCTAATTACCCTAGGGCTTCCTTATATAGACGGCTTGTCAATAATTGCAAAAGGAGGCTACTGGGTTGGTCATCGACCTTGCTTTCTTTATCTGGAAAAATTGAACTTGTCCGTACAGTCATCTACGGTATGGGTGCCTTCTGGATGCTTGCTTACCGTATCCCCACGTCTGTGATCCGTATTATTAATACCGCCTGCAAGAGGTTCATTTGGGGCGGGTTCAACATCTGGGCTTGGAAGGATTTTTGTATCCCAAAGAAGGAAGGCGGTGTTGGGCTGAGATTATTGGACGACCATAATGCTGCTTCTGGAATTCGTCTTACTTGGAGAATGCTAACTACTGAGGGTATCTGGGCGAAATACATAAGGTCTCACTATGCTGCTGTTTCCTACGGATTCTTCTCTACTAAGTCTTCTCCTGCCCATTCGGGTACTTGGAAATTTCTCCTCAGGTATCGTAGTATTTCCCATAAGCTGATTAAGCGTATTCTCAATGATGGCTCCTCAATATCCTTTTGGTTTGACAATTGGCATCCCAATGGCCCCTTATATCTCATTCACCCCCTGCTCCTGGAACGGAGGATATGCGTGTAAGAGATTTTTGGACTGACTCTGGATGGGCTTCTTCACCAGCCATCCAGCCCCTATTACCTATTCTCAGGCCAATTTCACTTTCAATTGGACCAGATAGCTGGAAGTGGGACCCGGCACCAAATTTTTCTCTCCGTTCTGCTTGGGATAACTGCCGTGAGATGTGCCCTGCATTTCCTTATTTCAAAATTATTTGGCACTCTCACGCTATTCCGAAGATGGCGCTGTGCTTGCTCAGGGCTGTGCGTGGAAAATTGGCCACGTGTGACCGCTTGGCCTCCTGCGGAATCACTACCGCTCGTCCTTGTTGCCTTTGTGATGCTGAGGCTGAAACTTGCGCCCATTTGTTTTTTGACTGTGACTTTACGCGCTACATCCTCTCGCGAAGCCTGCTGAAGCTTGGGTACAAGGGAGTTACCCCTAATTCATTATCTGGAGTCTGTGATTTGTTTCTCTCCCTATATATCAAATCAGATCCCGTAGGGATACTAGCTAAGACAGTGTTAGCGTCCATGGTTTGGCACATATGGAAGCAGCGTAACAAGAGAATTTTTGAGTCCACTTTTGTAGGGAAGACGGAGCTCTTCAATGATACAGCGGCTGATGTACGTATTTCTCTACAGGATATTGATACAGAACAGGCTTCTGATCTCACCCCCTTTATCAACTGGGATCTCATAGATGCGGGCTGAATTTCTCTAGGCTTGTTAGTTTCTGTGTTGTGTGATTTGTTGAGCGCTTCTAGTGACAGTGGATACTGGGATGTATTGGGTGACGACGCTTGTGCCCTCTCCCCTCTCTTCTTACTATCTACTAGAACTATTTGCGACATACCTCTGTAAATATTGTGTAATTAATAAAGATACTTTTACTTCCCAAAAAATATATATGAGTGTGTGTATGTGTATATAAATGAAAAAGAAAGAAAAGAGCTCTGTATGAAAAATGTGTTAGTTCTTGGGTTCAAGACTAACATTGTTTTGATGATGATCAATACATTATGTTCGTGTGTTAATCAATATTATGTTTTAGTCTCAGTTTATCTTATGATTATATGTTGATGAGACAAAGCATAATGCTTGGAGGAATTACAAGGGATATCTTAAAGACCTCCAAGAGTGATGGAGTACTCAAGCTTAGATGAAGTCATGAAGATCATATAATGAAGCCAAAGCTTGGAGCATGATGATGGATGGACATCTAGAGGAGCAATTGTTGGATCCTGTGGATGGCAAACAACACTAGAAGGGGGGGTTGAATAGTGTTGTATAAAGATAAAACTTTTTCGTTCTTTAATCAATCAACACAAAACAAAACCTTCCAATGTTGCCTAAGAAACCAAGTAGAGTGATCTACGCTTGGTTCTTAATCAACAATATAATTTAAAATGCACAGCGAAATTTCACAGCAGGTAGTCGACTCCTTATGAGCAGTAGTCGACTCCCAGAGTATATGTTAGAGCAAATAAAATTACAGATGTAAATCTCAGCGTATAGAAATAGGATTGATATTTGCTGAAGATAGAATAAATGCAAGGATAATCAAACACAGAAAATGCAAGAGCAAAGACAAGGATTTTTATCCTGGTTCCCCGCAACCCGGGTACGTCCAGTCCCCGACCAAACCGGTACGAGATTTCCACTATCTGCCTTGGCAAATACAAGCACCTAACTTCACTCGTTAGGATTTCCAACGACCTAGCCTTGACCAGGATTTCCGAACACAACGCCTAGACTTGTCTAGGGTTATACCCTTGCCTCACAAACCGAGGACTTTCCAACTGGCAACAACTAGACTTGTCTAGTGTTCCAACAAATAGCACAATAAGAAATTTGTCCAATACTCTACAACAAGTGATAGAGATTGGAAATACACCCGATTCTATAGCCAATCAAAAGATAGACAATTGTGTAGTGGCTTAATAGAATGATAGTCTAGATCACACAAAGATACGAGATAAGTTCTTTGTGATCTAGAGCTTTTTCAAAAATCCTTCAAATAGAATTAAAGAGAAATAATAGAGAGGATTTTGAAAAACAACTTAGCCAATAAAATAATAATATGATCTTCAAAAGAATTGGAAAATATTGCAAGATCAAACAAAACTGAAATTAAAATTGGCTAGAGAAAAAAATGAGAGAGCTTTGATTCACGAGAGCTTTTGCAAATTTTGATTTTGAATAATCTTGTATTTTTCACAAAAGAATTAAGCTCTATTTATAGGGGAAAACTGGGATTTGAAATTTGAATTTCGTTTGACTTTTGTCCCAAAAATTTCGGAGTAAATCACTCAAAAGAATTTAAAATT
Source organism: Scilla litardierei (assembly GCA_030789695.1). NCBI lineage: Eukaryota > Viridiplantae > Streptophyta > Magnoliopsida > Asparagales > Asparagaceae > Scilla > Scilla litardierei. The sequence continues at coordinate 128,382,401 of CM061138.1, forward strand.
CAAATTCAAAACGTTTGAAAATTTCCAGCAGGTAGTCGACTCCCTCTATAGGTAGTCGACTCCCAGAGGAGTCTAGGAAATTTTCATCCCTGACTGGTAGTCGACTCCTTACTTTTGGTAGTCGACTCCCAGAGGAGTTTTTCCTGTTGTTCTAGTCAAAAGGGTAGTTAACTCTAGGGTGCGTGGAGTTTCACTACGAGATTTATGAATTGACTAGAAAAGCTCTTGAAAATTATTTTTGTAGTAAAAAAAATATTTCGAAATCTTTTGTGTGTGTGTGTGTGTTGTCTATTTGATATGGCTTTGACAAATATCCTAAAAGACACGACACACTCACACTAGACTCAGAACATGTCTTCGGCAGTTTAGTCAACTTGATGAAGTGAAGATGAGCTTCTTCTTTGAGCTTCTTGCTTTGTTTAAGCTTGAGCTTCATCACTTGAGTTTAGCCATGTTCTTCTTTGTCGTGGAGCGTTGATGCGTGCTTCTTGGAGTATTAGTAGAGCTTCACGAAATCTGTATACTTGTAGTGTAGTGTAGTTAGTATACTAAGCATTCATTTGGTGTGCTCATCATCAAAATTACTTAGGGGTGGAATTCAATTTCCATCACTCTCCCCCTTTTTGATGATGACACCCAAATGCAAAATTGGAAGCAATACATGAATATGAATAATTTTTTCAAGTATACTTACTCCCCCTGCTTTGATGCGGTTCTCCCCCTGCATCGAAGCTATTTCACATATTCACATTTTTGCATTATAACATTTTTCTCCCCTTTGTCATCAACAAAAAAATAGAGCAGTAATAAAAATAAATTCCATATGCCTGCAATGGAGATGTTAGCTCATAGAACAACTAAGTTTAGCATAGCATATAGCTTCATAGAAGCTAGCATCACACAATAAGAGTTATTACAAAACATAGTTTAAGAGAACATTGTTTTTGAAAAGAGAACCATTGTTTTGAAATAGAGGTGCATGAAACTAAGGGTGACCGCTGTTCTTTTTCAGTTCCTTGATCTCTTCAAGGATCATAACAAGCGTCTCCTCAGTCATCTTCTTGCTTTGCACTACGATTTCCTTGAGGTCATCCACCTTTTGATTGAGATTTTCAAATCCTTTCTCCTGTGAGATCTTCAATTTTCCAATCCTTTTCAGGAGAATCTCCTGAAGTTCAAGGATGTATGCAGGAACTTCTTCTTCTTCCTTGCCGCTTCCTTTTTCTTCTTCTTCACTTTCTTCATCAGAATCTGAAATTACAACCTTCTTACCTCGCCTTGAGGATGATGATCCTCCTTCGGTAGCGATTTGCTCTTCAGGGACGTTCTCATCAAGGTCATGATGGAGATTCATTCTCCCAAGAGCATGAACATCAAAGACACGAGCAGGTTCTAGAATGGTTGTTTCATGATCCAAAGGCACGTTAAAGCTAATGAATAGAATGGTCAGATAGTGCCCATGAGAGAGAGTGGAGGAAGGTCTGTCAGATGAAGCTGAAAGTAGGATGGAATCCATGATGACTTTAGCCCAATTCACACGAATGTTACCAAGAATGGCATAGATGCATTTAGCTTGTTTTTCAGAAAGGATAGCATGACTTCCAGATTTTTGAGTAATGTTATACGACAGAATATTAGCTAAGATTCTCGCCGGATAGCGAAGATGGCTACAAGGAAGTTTAGTCTGAAAGTGTTTACCAGGCAGATACATTCTTTCTAGGATATTCTCGTCAGTCATCTCAATTTTATCAAGGATCATACCGGAGTATGGGATTCCTAGGGCTTCACCCAGGGATTTTACAGTTATTGCAAGTTTGGTATCCAGAACCTTAGTAATGAAACGACTTTTTACGAGATCATAATCCATGTTTGCATAAAAGAGATGAATAAGCCTAGGATAACACATATACACATTTTCTGAGGAGAACAAATTTGCTAAGTTCTGGAAATCTAGCAGACTGTCAATACCGTAATTGATAACATCATTGAGTTTGACAAATCTTTCATGCAAGATAGGTTTCTTAGACACTTTAACAAAATGTTCATAGGTAGTTGATTTGAAGAGATATGGTAGAATGATTTCTTTTTCAGAATCAACATTAGCAGTAGCAATCTTTCTCTTCTTAGGAAAAGCTCCTTTGAAAGGCATCTAGATAGAGTAAAACAACAACAAAAAAAATATTTTACACTACTAGATAACCAAGAGAAATGAAGTAACAAAGTTCATGAAAGTAAAATTTTTTACCTTGGGTAAATTTGAAGGAAGATGAAAAAGAAATTACTCCAAAAAGTCCAAGCCTCAAGATGAAAACCCAAGAGAGGAGAGGGGAAAAGAAGGTAGTCGGCTACCTCTAGGGTTTTCTTGGGGTTTTGATTGAAGAGATGAAGAGATGAGGAGAAATAGGAGCCTTTAGATCTAGATTTGGGTGGCTAGGATGGGTTTTAGACTTTAGTGGGTAAGTTGTCTTAACGAATCTTGACCCAACCACTCAAATAGAACCCAATAGGAGTTAGTCAAAAAAAATGCAACCCAGAAATTTATGCGCTGGTAGTCGACTCCCTCCTGTAGGTAGTCGACTCCCTACTGGGTTGAGTCGTTTTCTCATCCCGAAAAAAGTTTGGTCCAGGTTGAACGAGCTCTTTTAACAAAAAATATTTTAAGCAATAAAACACAATCATGCATACAAATTTAACTTATTTCAACTCATTTAAATAATTATAAAATAAATAAAAGCATTTGTTCCGATTCAGCCGTTTGACTTCCTGAATTTTCTTCATTGTCTTCCTCCTTTTTAGAGCACCTGAAAGATAAGTGTTTTATGGTACTCTTTTGATTTTGAGTCCAAGGAGTTAGTCTTTAGGAAACCAAACCCAATACGGTTTAGTTCCTTCATGAACAATATACTTATAATTTTTATTAAAATGAATCTGTTGAACAAAGTTAGTAGCGTACCTTTCTTTTTGCTGATCAGATAATCTTTTTGGTACCCAGATGCTTAAAACATTATAATTAGTATGATGCATCCTAGTGTGCTTAACCCGTTTCTTGGTATGATGAGAATCATAGCCAAGTCCGGTTTTGCTAGATGATAATTTTTGATTATCTATTATATTATCTAGCTTCCCTTTTCCTTTATTGAAGTTCTCAATAATTTTCATCGTAGCGTCGTATTTATTTTTGACGGTTACGAGAAGATTATTCAGACTTTCAACCTTTTCATTTACTAGCAAAATATCCTTTTGTAAGAGATCATTTTTCTCTTTAAGAAGACTATTTTCTTTAATAGCTTCTTCCTTTTCTTTAGTCTCTCTTTTAGCAATTCTAAGTGTTTTTCTATGTTCCTTAATGAGCTTTTCATGCATTTTGCATAGCTCTTTATATGCTCCCCTATAGTCCAAGTCTTCATCATCACTTGACGATGACTCATTGTCGCTAGATGAATCATGATGCGAGCTTACCTTGGAGGATGTAGATGCCATGAAACACATGTGTGCTGTCTCTCTTCTTTCATCATTATCTTCGTCTGAGGATTCGTCGGATGAGGAATCGTCGCTCTGATCGAAGGCTGCATAGGCTTCTTTCTTTGGTCGTCTAAACTTGCTTCTTGCATTTTTTCGTCTTTCATTATTCTCTTTGTTCTTCCCACGATCTCTGGAATCACGGTTGTTTCTTTCCAATGGACAATCTCTCTTGACATGTCCTGGTTTATTGCAACCAAAACAGATAATACCGTTAGTGGGTCTAAAAGATCGTTTTCCATACTTACTTGTGATGAACTCTTTAAAGTTCTTTGAGATGAACGCGATGTGATCTTCTTTGTCCGTGTAATCGGAATCTTCTTCTTGAGCTTTGAATGCAAGATTTTTCTTCTTTGGTTTTTCTTCGATCTTCTTGTCTTCTTCAAGCTCGATCTCATATGCCATGAGATTTCCCATCAGTTCTTCGATGGTGAGATCCTTCACATTGTGAGCTTCTCGAATGGCCGTGGTCATTCCCTTCCATTCGGGTTGGAGTGATCTTAGTATCTTCATTACCTGTTCATACTCGGAAAGTTTCTTTCCTAGTCCTGCAAGCTCATTTGTAATGTTAGTAAAACGAGTATTCACATCGGTGATACTCTCTCCTTCTTCCATTTTAAAAGTTTCAAATTTTGAATGTAATACATTTATACGAGATTCTTTTACCTTTTCTGTACCTTCGTGACTTACCTGAAGAGTGTGCCAAATTTGATGTGCTGTCTCACATTGGGAGACTCGATTGAACTCATTTCCTGTAACAGCGCAAAACAAGGCATTCATTGCTTTTGCATTGAGATTAGCTTTCTTCTTATCATCGATGGACCATTTTCCAAACTCAACGTCGGTGGGTGCGATGTACGGGACTTTGGTGATAGTCCATGCTTCTATGTCCAATGACTCTAGGTGAGTCTTCATTCGGATCTTCCAGCTGGCGTAGTTGGTTCCGTTGAATAGAGGTGGTCGCATAGTGTTCAGTCCTTCGGAGTGAAAAGAGGTTGACGCCATCACTATTTGTAGCCTTGCTCTGATACCAAGTGTTGGATCCTGTGGATGGAAAACAACACTAGAAGGGGGGGTTGAATAGTGTTGTATAAAGATAAAACTTTTTCGTTCTTTAATCAATCAACACAAAACAAAACCTTCCAATTTTGCCTAAGAAACCAAGTAGAGCGATCTACGCTTGGTTCTTAATCAACAATATAATTTAAAATGCACAGCGAAATTTCACAGCAGGTAGTCGACTCCTTATGAGCAGTAGTCGACTCCCAGAGTATATGTTAAAGCAAATAAAATTACAGATGTAAATCTCAGCGTATAGAAATAGGATTGATATTTGCTGAAGATAGAATAAATGCAAGGATAATCAAACACAGAAAATGCAAGCGCAAAGACAAGGATTTTTATCCTGGTTCCCCGCAACCCGGGTACGTCCAGTCCCCGACCAAACCGGTACGAGATTTCCACTATCTGCCTTGGCAAATACAAGCACCTAACTTCACTCGTTAGGATTTCCAACGACCTAGCCTTGACCAGGATTTCCGAACACAACGCCTAGACTTGTCTAGGGTTATACCCTTGCCTCACAAACCGAGGACTTTCCAACTGGCAACAACTAGACTTGTCTAGTGTTCCAACAAATAGCACAATAAGAAATTTGTCCAATACTCTACAACAAGTGATAGAGATTGGAAATACACCCGATTCTATAGCCAATCAAAAGATAGACAATTGTGTAGTGGCTTAATAGAATGATAGTCTAGATCACACAAAGATACGAGATAAGTTCTTTGTGATCTAGAGCTTTTTCAAAAATCCTTCAAATAGAATTAAAGAGAAATAATAGAGAGGATTTTGAAAAACAACTTAGCCAATAAAATAATAATATGATCTTCAAAAGAATTGGAAAATATTGCAAGATCAAACAAAACTGAAATTAAAATTGGCTAGAGAAAAAAATGAGAGAGCTTTGATTCACGAGAGCTTTTGCAAATTTTGATTTTCAATAATCTTGTATTTTTCACAAAAGAATTAAGCTCTATTTATAGGGAAAAACTGGGATTTGAAATTTGAATTTCGTTTGACTTTTGTCCCAAAAATTTCGGAGTAAATCACTCAAAAGAATTTAAAATTCAAATTCAAAACGTTTGAAAATTTCCAGCAGGTAGTCGACTCCCTCTATAGGTAGTCGACTCCCAGAGGAGTCTAGGAAATTTTCATCCCTGACTGGTAGTCGACTCCCTACTTTTGGTAGTCGACTCCCAGAGGAGTTTTTCCTGTTGTTCTAGTCAAAAGGGTAGTTAACTCCAGGGTGCGTGGAGTTTCACTACGAGATTTATGAATTGACTAGAAAAGCTCTTGAAAATTATTTTTGTAGTAAAAAAAATATTTCGAAATCTTTTGTGTGTGTGTGTGTGTGTTGTCTATTTGATATGGCTTTGACAAATATCCTAAAAGACACGACACACTCACACTAGACTCAGAACATGTCTTCGGCAGTTTAGTCAACTTGATGAAGTGAAGATGAGCTTCTTCTTTGAGCTTCTTGCTTTGTTTGAGCTTGAGCTTCATCACTTGAGTTTAGCCATGTTCTTCTTTGTCGTGGAGCGTTGATGCGTGCTTCTTGGAGTATTAGTAGAGCTTCACGAAATCTGTATACTTGTAGTGTAGTGTAGTTAGTATACTAAGCATTCATTTGGTGCGCTCATCATCAAAATTACTTAGGGGTGGAATTAAATTTCCATCAGCAATGACAAAGCTTGGAGCTTTTGGAGTTGATTAGGAGCATCAAGGTATCATTGAGCTTGAAGCTTAGACTCTAGGAGATGTAATATATAATCCATGTAATTTCAATTACTTTCATTTCTCTTTTTGAGTCTAGGATTATTGTAATGCCTTGATAGATGGTCATACTCTCATGCATATGCATTTAACCATCTTAATGAGCCTTAGGATTATCATAGAATCCAACCCAATAGGTTCATCTTGTCCAAAGACTCAATTGGAGTCTCTAGCTCTCCAACAGTCGCCTGCTGAAGGTTTTACAGTCGACTGGGTGATTACAGTCGCCTGTCGAGCCTTCTACAGTCGACTGTGGTGCACTGCTCAAGTCAACATTTTTATTGAATCTACTTGATCTTTTTGCATCAGTCGACTGATGTTCAATTTACACTCGCCTGTGAAATGGTCAACAGTCGTCTTAAAGTCGTAAGTGCGAAGATTGCTTCTCTCTGTTTTAGTCCATCTCCTGCAGCAATCGAATGATGAAGAATAAACAATCGCCTGTCTATTTTACAGTCGACTGTCATTTGTTCATCAGTCGCCTCTATGCATACTTGGAGTAAATTGCATCTCTCTGTTTTTCTCCATCCCCTACAGCAGTCGCCTGATGATGGATATACAGTCGACTGTCTGTGTAGTCTTCTACAGTCAACTGTCATGGCTCAGATTATAGCCGTTGGGAATTATTTAGCCGTTGGACAGTCGACTGTCATTTCTTCATCAGTCGACTGTCGGTGATGTTTCAGCCCAAAATCTAGCTGTTGCAGATTTCTTCCATTTGGGTTTTGACTGTTTTATAGGGTCTTCTTGGCTTCCTATATATAAGAGATGGCTTAGTTCATTTAGAACTTTTGATTAATATTGAATATCTTTGAGAATCAATAGCCACTCCTAATCTCTCCCATTTCCCTCTCATAAGTATATTCCTCTTCATGCATTGAAGCTAGCTCATCGGAAAATTCTCCAAGGGATCTAATTCTCATTCCTTTCTTGGAGATCATCTTTCTTCTCTTCATTTTCATACACTCAAGTGAGAAGTGTCAGAATTCATTCCTAGAAGAGAGAAAGATCATAAAGTGCAATCAAAGCTAATCTCAAGCACTTGGTCACTCACTTGCATGCATTCTTCTTCACATTGGTAAGATCATATCAAGGCATATGTAAGTGCTATTTCGTTTTGTTTTATGTTCGAAACCCTAATTCTCTTTGTGGGAATTAGATACTTTATTTGTGGAAGTTACTCTCTTTGTTGGAGTTTGGTGTCCTAGTGTAGGGCTAAACCTAATTCTCTGTGTGAGAGGTAGTAATTCTCTGTATGGGAGTTTGACCCCTGTGTAGGGTTGGTTAGGTCCTTGTGTAGGACAAAATCCTCTGTGTGAGGTATCCCTGTGTGAGATTGTATTCACTTCTCTGTATGGGAATTATAGTGCATATTGGTGTGGCTAGACGTATCCAAGTTTTGGGGAACCAGAGTAAAATCCTGGTGTTTGCGATTGTTGTTGTTGAGCACTATGTTTAATTTCTGCTGTTTATTATGCTTTAATTTCAGTAACTTTTAATTAAGCAATTTGCTTGCTATTACACTATTCACCCCCCTCTAGTGTGTGTGTGTGTGTGTGTGTGTGTGTGTGTGTGTGTGTGTGTGTGTGTGTGTGTGTAGCCCTGCAGGGTCCCTTACAAAATGGATACGATCAATGGCAGTGCCACTACCCACTAGTATCCAACATAAGATTTAAGAGTAAACTTTAGCGTTGTTATTATACTCGTCAAGCAATGCCACCCAATATATAAGAGTCCTCATAGGCTATGTTTTGGGTAAGGTAACTTGAACTCATTTTCAATGAGATGGGGAAAATCAATCCTAGATGATATCATGGTACATGGAAAAGTGGATTGGTTTTGTTGAATTTCTTGAAAGTTCTCCTTAAGTGCTTCAATATTTAATAATCACACTTACACGATGGTGTAGAAATCTTTGTTACAATTTTCATTGTATTTGACTTGCTTATTCTAAGAAAGACTACATGCAAGTGTTTGTTATAGTTTATAATATTCTCTTTTTGCATGTGGTATGATATTGACTTCGTGATTACACTTTTGATGATAACAAAAGGGAGAGAGTATATTGAGAAGATTTTGGTGCTTAATGAATATAAGTTCAATGGGGAGCATGAATATAGGGAGAGCATGCATATACATGTTAAACATCATTGCACATCATTGTTATGCTTAATGAATATATGTTCAAGGGGAAGCATGAATATAGGGGGAGCATGCATATACATGTTGAACATCATTGCACATCATTATTATATTGTTGCATACTTCCTCCATCATCACACTTTACAAACACACACACACACACACACACACACACACACACACACACACACACACACACACACACACACATGTCACGATGATATTATTTGGATCGTTATTGCTCAAATCTTATATTGGGTTGTCATCATCAAAATGTGGAGATTATTGGATACAACGTGTAGTTGGATACAACGATCGATGACTTCGTGTTTGATGATATAAAATGTGTGTGAACAATTTGATGTGTGTGCTAAGTGTTTTCAAGAGTGGCAAGCTTGTAAATATTCAAAGGGAAACTTAGTCAAAGTGATCATAACCGGAAGGATGCGCATGGGGCACGCCTTCCACTCCCAAGCGTAGGAGTGTCAATGCAATAAAAATAACTGGTGAGTACATGGTCGAATCACAGGTCATTCTATATTCACAAAATTGATCGATAAAGAAAGATAAAGCGTATTACAACTACCTTGCTAAGTGGATGGAAATGTGGAAGAAACGTGTGGTGAAATCTAAAAAAATCCTATCCTACGTGGGTAGAGTTAGAGAGCCAAAGGGGATTTATGATGGCAAGGCGAGAGAGCATTGGTTGTGGGTTCATAAATTTTAGTGTCAATCAAGCTCAAATTACCGCATATAACTCAATTAATCATCCGGTTAAGGACACTCAATCGGAGAGTTTAGCATTAATGAACACAACAGTTAGCAAAAGGGATGGATGTATTATCTTGGCACTAATCAAATTAGGAACATGGATTCATCTCGAATTGTGCCCTCTCGGGACTTAACCAATGAAATTGTGCCCTAACAATACATCCAACATCAACAATGAAATTCGGAAAGAGGGAATTGAAGCAAGAATTAACAACCAACATTCATGGATCACAACCCAAACAATTTACACTGCTCAATCATCATGAAACAAAAGAAGGAATTTTCATTCAAAATTTAACCAAATTCATTACAAATTGAGAGATATTAAATTACAAAAGAGAGGGGAAGGATTTCACCCAATAATCTCTCCCAATGAAGCGTCCCTTCCACTTTAGCACCTCCACCAAGCTTCTCCACCATCCATGGCCTCCAAGCCCTAGCCCAAGCTTTGGGGAAGAAGAAACCCCCCTAAAAACCATAAAAATCGCCAAAAAACAGCCCCCAGTTGAAGAACCCCTCTATTTCGCACTCCGGCTCAATTAACCCAGAATAATGGGTTGCGGGTAGGGTTTTGAGCTCCCCGACCCGCAAAAACCGCTTACGCACGCGCCTGGAATCTTATAGAGGCGGAGCGGGTCAGATCGGGTCGGTCCGACCTGTTGGAGAGAAGCCTGCCCTGCTTGGGGGCAGGAGTAATTGAAGCAGCCCGCTTGTGCGGGCTACAGCTGCAGCTTGGGCCGGCCAGGCGGGCTGGCCCACAAAAAATATTTAGTTACTTTTTTTAATAAACCCCTGCGGCCTGCGGGATTCGAAAGCGGGCCAGCCAGTGGGCCGGCCCGCACAAATTGGCTATTTTGATTTTTTTTTCTATTTAATAATTCCCATAATTCCTTTTTAGCTTCCAAAATGCACGGAAAATAGCCCGAAGCTTCCAAAAATTCTGGAAAAATTCCAGAAAATCCTGAGAAAAATCCCAGAAGTACCTGAAAAATAAGGGGAGCAAAAATTAGTTCACAAAGACCACATTTTATGTATAAACTAGAGATAGGCTTTAATAACTCACAATATCACAAATACGCCCGTATTAAGCCAAAATTAATATGATATACACATAAAATGCCCATAAATGGGGGGACAATATGCAATTTATATCCCGAATCACACCCCCAACTAGATTTTTGCTAGTCCCTAGCAAAATATGATAAATTCGGATTAAAAGGGAAAACATGCACCAACTCAAGGTATCCTCATGGCAAACACAAAATGGTATTTCCAATTGATTTCAAAGCCAATATACTCAATGTATGAAAGTAAATAGAAAATAACACTCTCTTCAATCAAATTCAAAGAAAAGTAATGAAATAAGCACTGTATCACATTCTTTGAGATATATCGCAAATGGGAAAGTTTATAATTTTTATGGAAATGGCCAAAACAAAAGAAATTCCTCTAAATGGTGGAAGATGAGATTGCATCACTCATGTTGCTTATTCTTTCATTATTCATTCATTTTTCTTTTTCTTTTCTTTTTCCTTCTTTTTTTTGTTTTTTATGTTTATGTTTTGCATTCACGCGATAACGCTATGAAATGCAAACATGGCCACTTTTGCATACACGCGATAATGCTATATAGGCAAAAGGATGGAATGATCCCCTAAATCTCATTTTTGGCTTCCTCCCCAATGTTTCGTGGGCACATGCTACTCAATTTGATTAGAAAGAAACATTCACTTATATTAACTCTCATTCTCATTCCAAACATGAATTATCAACTCATCCACCCACTCCTTAAGAGAAAAACAAAGCATGCATCATTGGCCACACCCAATCCAATCAAAAACTATACCAATTATCCCAACTCATGCAATCACTTACACGAAAATTTTCCAAAATTATCTCAAAGATACTATCACGACGTATAAAATAGCTTCATACATGACATATTAGCATTTGACTCCAAAATGGAAAAGGAATGAAAACATGCCAATCAAACATCGAGAAGTTGATACCAAAATGATAATCCGAAAAAATGCTTGACATTAAAGCATGTAGGGACTAAGCATAAAGCTAATGGCGTAAGGACGAGGAGGAAAATATGATATGCAATAAAGTTCATTGGATGAGAGCAAGATGGAGGTATCTCAAAAAAAACTTTTAACACCAAAATCCTAACATTCCTAAAGATTCTAACACTCTCCCCCCAACTTAACATAAACATTGTCCGCAATGTTGGGAGAGTATTAGATCTCGGCCAAAGATCCTAGAAAGGAAAAGAAAATCACACGAAACACTAAAATAAAACATTTATTTATTTACACTATTGGAAAGAACACACCGCGACAAATGGCAGATCTCGTATGTATAACGACGGTGGCAATTGCTCGATCATATCCTTATGCTCCTCTGCCAGCTGCTTTGGAGCAAGGCCTCCACCGGCCTCCTTGGATTCCAGCAATGCAACTCCCAGCGCCCCCTTTAGATAATATGGATCATGTGGACGACGAGCTGCATCAATCCAAGCCATGTCCTCATGCCCTGCAAAAGCATTCCAAAACAGGTCGTCAAAATAAATAAAAGAATTTAAATGCAATGGACGACAATCTGAAACAAATGTATATGGAAGTGAAAATTTGGCTTCAGAAATGCAAGGCATGAGATGGTGGGGACTTCCCTAGATAATGTCGCTAGGTGTAGGATGATGCATGGCCTCAGGAGGAGGTGGAAGTGGCTGCAGAGAGAAAACTGGAGTAGGAGGGAGCTCGAGCTCAATATATACCATATCACAATCCACGTTGCTATCCTCTTCCTCGACATCAACATCAACAATCTCTGTGGCACTCCCCACAATTGGTAACTGCTCCTGACAAACCTCCTTGATGACTGTCAAGTGCGCATCCTGAGACGAGGGAAGTGACATCTGTGACAGGCCTGGAGGTAGACATGTCTCGGGCAAATCCAAGCATGCATCATCCTCGACATCCCAAAAATAGTTCATCCCAGTCGTCCTCCCTAAGTACTCAACCGCCTCGACCTGCGAAGCTAACTCTGAATTGGATTGTGGCTCAGGCCCCATGGTGTCCTCAATCTGCTCTTGGCCATCATGCACATCCGCTTCATCCTCAACCTCAAAGTGAAAATGCATCGTGGCATCAACATGGTTGACACGCACTCCATCATCCATCTCCTCTGACTCCTCAAAATATATATGCTCAAATTCCTCTACTTGGCCCCAATGCACCCTCTTCATAGGTTTCTTTTGGTATTCCATATGGTCGCATTAGAATGAGCCCTCAGCTGGCTCCTCAGGCTGGTCCTGGACCTGCTGGATTGTCTCCTCATACTCTGCAAGGTCCCTCAGGTAACACCATGAATCCTCGGTGGAATAATCAAAGAACTCCCCACCGCAGCTCATCTGCACAAAATCCCGCCCAGATGGCGATAATCCTGTGTAGAAGATCTGCAGAAGATGATCCTCGTGAAAGCTCTGGTGTGGGCACGCAAGCACCAAATTAGTGAACCTCTGCCAAGCCTGATGGTAGGCCTCCCATTCAGATTGGGCAAAGCTCGCTATATACTGCTCCATGGCCTGCTATCCCCGTACCTGCTCCAAAAAAGTAGGCAAAAATACTCGGAGAAATTCAGCCTGAAATGACAACCAAGTAAAATGTGAGTCGAGAGACAATGAATCAAACCAAAGTCTAGCATCATCTAGTAAAGAAGAGGGAAAATATCTATAGTATATGCAATTATCATATATGTTCCCACCAAGACATGAATGCATCCACTCTTCAAATTTTTTAATATGTAAATGAGGGTTCTCCCACTACGAGCCATGAAAATATGACGGAAGTGGGATATCCTCCAAATCAAAGTCAGAAAAATCTTAAGAAGATGCCATGTTGTTGTTAAAAAAATCTCAAGAAAATGAGAATAAACAACCAAAAGACTCAATAAGAGGAAAATAAATAAAATGAAAAGACACAACACTAAGAGATAGAAGTATCACACTAAAAATTTCAAAATCAATCAAAAATTGCTAATAATAGAAACCGTTGTCCCCGGCAACGACGCCAATTGGTTGAACCGGAAGGACGCGCACGGGGCACGCCTTCCACTCCCAAGCGTAGGAGTGTCAATGCAATAAAAATAACCGGTGAGTACCGGGGCGGATCACAGGGACAAGTCGTTCTATATTCACAAAATTGATCGATAAAGAAAGAAAAAGCGTATTACAACTACCTCGCTAAGTGGATGGAAATGTGGAAGAAACGTGTGGTTAAATCTAAAAAAAATCCTATCCTACGTGGGTAGGGTTAGAGAGCAAAATGGGATTTAGGATGGCAAGGTGAGAGAGCATTGGTTGTGGGTTCATAAATTTTGGTGTCAATCAAGCTCAAATTACCGCATATAACTCAATTGATCATCCGGCTAAGGACACTCAATCGGAGAGTTTAGCATTAAAGAACACAACAATTAGCAATAGGGATGGATGTATTATCTTGGCACTAATCAAATTAGGAACATGGATTCATCTCGAATTGTGCCCTCTCGGGACTTAACCAATGAAATTGTGCCCTAACAATACATCCAACATCAACAATGAAATTGGGCAAGAGGGAATTGAAGCAAGAATTAACAACCAACATTCATGGATCACAACCCAAGCAATTTACACTACTCAATCATCATGAAACAAAAGAAGGAATTTTCATTCAAAATTTAACCAAATTCATTACAAATTGAGAGATATAAAATTACAAAAGAGAGAGGAAGGATTTCACCCAAGAATCTCTCCCAATGAAGCGTCCCTTCCACTTTAGCACCTCCACCAAGCTTCTCCACCATCCATGGCCTCCAAGCCCTAGACCAAACTTTGGGGAAGAAGAAACCCCCCTAAAAACCATAAAAATCGCCAAAAAACAGCCCCCAGCTGAAGAACCCCTCTATTTCGCACTCAGGCTCAATTAACCCAGAATAATGGGTTGCGGGTCGGTTCTTGAGCTCCCCGACCCGCCAAAACTGCTTACGCACGCGCTTGGAATCTTATAGAGGCGGAGTGGGTCGGATCGGGTCAGATTGGGTCAGATCCAACCCGCTGGAGAGAAGCATGCCCCGCTTGGGGGCGGGGGTAATTGAAGCATCCCGCTTGTGCGGGCTGCAGCTGCAGTTGCGCTTTTGGGCCGGCCCCACAAAAAAATATTTAGTTACTCTTTTTAAATAAACTCCTGCGGCCTGCGGGATTCGAAAGAGGGCCGGCCCGCCCAAATTGGCTTTTTTGATTTTTTTTGTTTTTCTATTTAATAATTCCCAAAATTCCTTTTTAGCTCCAAAAATGCACGGAAAATAGCCCGAAGCTCCCAAAAATTTTGGAAAAATTCCAGAAAATCCAGAAAAATCCCAGAAGTACTTGAAAAATAAGGGGAGCAAAAATGAGTTCACAAAAACCACATTTTATGTTTAAACTAGAGATAGGCTTTAATAATTCACAATATCACAAATACGCCCGTATTATGCCAAAATTAACATGATATACACATAAAGTGCCCAGAAATGGGGGGGGGAAATATGCAATTTATATCCTGAATCAGCTACACAAAAGAAAAACCAAGCATCAAACTCCCAATTTGCGGCCAAACACATCAATAAGCCAAGAAGAAAGTTGCGACCAACACACACCTTCATTCTTCATTGTGCAACCATCCAAAGGAAGCCCTCTTCATTGCGCAACCATCCAAAGGAAGCCTCTTCTCCTCCATTGCACAAGCTTCGAATTGCAAAGAAGACTCCTCCTTCCTCATTGCCGCAACTTGAAGAAGAACTCAACACATCATCCATTGCGCAACTTATAAAGCTCCTCCTTCCACCTTGTCACAAGTCATCAACACCAAGAGAGGTGTCTCCTCCAAACGTCGCAACATATCAAGAGGATCTCCTTCCCATTGCCGCAAGCTTCAAGTTGCCAAGAGTCTCTCACATCTCATTGCCGCAAGCATGGCCATCAAGAGGGTCCAATCCCCATTGCCACAATCCAAGCTTCAAGGATCAATCGACCAAGCCACAAGTTGCCTCTTCATGCAAAGTCTTCAAGCTCCAATCCTCCTAAGAGCCGCAAGTTGCAAAGAAGCCAAGCCCTTTCAAACATCCAAGTGTCGCAACATATAGATATGCTTCATCATTGCCAAGTGCCTCAAACTCCTAGCCACAAGCTTCAAAGCCAAAGAAGGAGGCCGCACATCTTGGTGGTGCCACGACTTGAGATAGACGACTACATATTGTCAGATCAGATCTAACCAGCGCTGAATGACATAGACGATGACATCTACATGAACTGAGCTTTTCTGAACTCTATATTTATTTTTATTCGTGTATTGGTGTGTTGATCTTTGTTGGTTACTTATTCATTCTTTTGGAGTCTTATCTAGTTGTTGCTAGACAAGATGGTCTTGACTAGTCGGTGCTAGTCAAGAGAGAGCGTTTACTGGATTAATAGTGTTAGGCACTTTGGTGAGTGCAGTACGAACTTGGTGAGCATAGAGTCGGTGCTCGGAGCGATTTATTTGTACCCTTGACATATTAATGCTAGTATCTGCTTTGGGGCTGGAGTAGGTCGTGGTGCGACCGAATCAGGGTAAATCTATTTGTGCACTCTGTGATTGTCTTTACTTTCTCTGCATCTGATTATTTGTGCTGATAACTGCCTGTTGTTGGAATTAATGGCTCTTATAACCATTTCTTCACTCCCAATCTTCTTTTTTTGGTCCCACATTGGATAGGGTGACTCACTTGTGTGGGTATATAAGTGACTTCTTTCATATGGGCTATTGTACTTGTAAAAGGGCTAGGAATAAAGGGTATCTCGTGGGCACATGAGCCCAAACTGGAACCGAGCCCAAATCGGGTTGGGCCGAATGGAAAATGTAGGCAACAGATCCGAAAACACTTAGAGTGTGTGCACCGGCGTCGTGCCTACGCAGGGGGGTTCACGGGTGCGCACGCAGAGTGCCCGAGTTTTGTCTCGTGTTTTTAGCCCATTTTGTTTTTAAGAATTCAAAAAGCCCAATACGTTTTTATTTTCCCAACAGCTATTTTTTCATTAAATTGGTGTTTAATGTCTCAACAGCCATTTTCGCTCTTAATGACTGCGTTACTAATTTTTATTCATGGCTGAATTCCAATAGTCATATATTTTTCTCTATATAAACTCAAATGTCAGAGTTTTTCAAAGCAGCGAAAAAGCATTCCTTCACATACACGAAAATCACCACCACTTTGATTCCTCCTGGATTTCGATCTCTGTGCAAACTTCATGCTTCTGGCCACGAGTGGACGCGTTCAGCTGTGACTGTGTTAACCTTGGGGAGCAACCGACATCATCTGATTACCACCACGGTCGGGCCGTAGTTGTTTTCAAAGCAGTGGCCCAGCCACGACGCAGTTCATCTTCACTGGATAATTTTTCTTCTCTGATCTTTTAACTCTCTGTTTTGTTCCTGCAGTCATAGCTCTTCCCTTTCAAGTTTAACAATTTGAAAACAACTATGTTCTTGTCTATGGTTGTCACTCCTACCAAATCGTTCCTCGGTCTGTCCAAATTGGTACCCCTCGATGGTACCAACTACAAACGGTGGTCCTAAAAACTCCTGATGTATTTTGAACAGCTTGAAATTGACTACGTCCTTTTCATTGACTGTCCCCCTCTTTCTCCTCCTTCCGGCACTCCACCACCTTACGTTGATGGTGATGCTACCATTGTTATTTCTCCTACCATCACTTCTGCTTTTGCAGAAATTAAGAAATATGATAAAGACAACAAAACTGTATGGTTCCTTTTTTGATTTATACATGATTCATAAGTCTGCTAAACTTTTCTGGGATTCCCTAGAAAATAAGTATGGTTCTGATGATGCAGGAAAGAATAAGTATGTCGTTGGCAAGTGGCTCCACTTCCAAATGCTCGACGACAAGCCCATCATGGAACAAGTTCACAACTACGAGAACCTTTGCGCAGATGTTCTTAACGAAGGCATGAAGATTTGCGAGATCTTTCAAGCGAACGTGCTGTTGGAGCGGTTGCCACCTTCCTGGGCTGAGTACATGAACCATCTCAAACACAAGAAGAAAGATCTGTCCCTGCAGGAGCTCATCAGTCATATGCAAACTGAAGAGGCTAATCGCCTCAAAGATAAGCCTGACTCTTCTCATATCAATTCTCTCAAACCTAACATCGTTGAATCTACTGGTCCCTCCAATAAAACCATGTTCAACAACAAAGGGAAGAAGCCCTTTAAACAAGGACAGAACAAGAAGTCAAGTAACTTCACCAAACCAGACAGCAAGGTCCAGAAGCCCAACGTTGTCTGCTATATTTGCGGGAAACCTGGCCATAAGGCCTACCAATGCTTTCAACGCCAGGGAACCCAAAAGCCGCCCCAAAAACAAGGTGGACATGCTGCTCAAGTCAACCTTGCTAAACAAGATGAGGTCATTGATGATGTCATTGTTGAAGCTAACATGGTGGCCAATAACGTTGATTGGATACTAGACACTGGCGCTACAAGACATCTCTGCGCAAACAAGGATCTGTTCCATGACTTCAAGGATGCTGCAGACACAGAATGCGTCTTCATGGAAAATTCCGCTGCTGCCCGAGTTGCTGGTAAAGGTACTATCATGCTGAAACTAACATCAGGAAAGACTCTTTCCTCAGCAACGTCCTTTATGTCCCATCTCTGCATCGTAACCTCGTGTCTGGTGCCTTACTAAACAAAGCAGGTCTAAAACTTGTCTTTGAGGCTGACAAGGTTGTTATTTCTTACAGTGGGGACTTTGTTGGGAAGGGCTATCTGAGTGATGGACTCTTCATTCTGAACGTAGTTTCTGATTCAATGAATAAATCTGGTGTTGCTTATATTGCTGTGTCTTTAGACTTATGGCATTACTGGCTAGGGCATGTCAACTTTGCTTCTAATAAGAGATTAAATAACTTAGATCTAATATCTGCGGCAAGTTTATCTGAATTCTCTAAATGTCAAATTTTTGTAGAAGCTAAATACACTAAAAACCCTTGTAAACTTGTTGCTGTTAGTGTAACGACTGCTTTTTCATGTATCTGGATTTAATATAATATAATATATGTTTTGGTGGATTTCCTCCCTTGTGTGGTTTTCGTCTCCGTAGTTTTCATTTTCGATCGATTCGTCGTATTTTCTCGTTTCTTCCTTAGGATTGTCGATTTCGAAGTATGTCACTCGTGACGGACTTCATAACGGTCGTATCTAACTATTAGATCAAGCCTAGGAGTCTTAGGAACCGATCTCGGGGCCCCGCGCTCCGTATCAGAACTTTCTGTGCTTGTTAGCCGGTGTAAGAAGGGCCACCGACCGACTAGATGACGATCCAGTCGGTCGGCAATCCTTCTTGGACCGACTAGTTAGCTTTCTAAATTTCTCAGGAGTTACTGTTTATCGTTAGTCGGTCTAAGAACGTTGGTTGACCGACTAGGTTGCAAACTAGTCGGTCAGCAATGCTTCTTGAACCGACTAACTCATCATATTATTTTTGTATCAGTTACTGTTTACTCTTAGTCGGTCTAAGAACGTTCATCGACCGACTAGATGTTAAACTAGTCGGTCAGTATGTGTTCATGGACCGACTAACTCTAGAATCCTATTTTCGTTCAGGAGTTACTGTTTGCACTTAGTCGGTCTGCGTTGGTCGACCGACCGACTAGTTGCCAAACTAGTCGGTCAGTGGTTGCTCTTTGACCGACTAACTAGTGTTAAAACCCTAATTTCTGGGCAGCCGCCAGCCCAACCTATAAATACCCCTCCCAAACGACTTCATCTTCTCCAACACGACCCAAAACCCTAAAAACTTCCCCCTTCAGCCCCCATCTCCCTCCAAGCTCCATTTCTTCATTCCAAGCCCTAGAATCATCATCCAATCCAACCATTCACTCTATCTACCCCTCATCTTCCCCAAATCTCCACCAAAACCCACCAAAATCCCCAAATCCCCCAAAACCCTAATTCTCCCAAACTTCTCCAATCTTTTCCAGATCTGATCCTAGGGTTCCTCGGAGTGTTTCTTCCGTCTCCTCTCGGTAAGAAATCGTTCTACCGTTGTTTTCATAACTTATTGATAATTTTGGTGAAACCCTAATTAATTTCATGTGTTTGATGTTTGTCTCCCCCAAAACAGCGATTTCCCCCGTAGATAGCATTCGTGTGACGAAGTGATCGTCAATCCCCGGTGCTAGGCAAGTGAAACTTGCCACTTAGGGTTTAGGCCATGATTTAGGCCATTTTCTTGTTATAGGCGTAAAAGAGGCTAGGCGACGAAATGATACTCGCCTAGGCGCAAATTGGGGAATTAGCTTGACAACGAAGCTAGTTCCGAATTTTAGCATGTTGCACAATTACCATGTCATGTTTACTTTCAATTAACGGTACGCGAATAAGTTCATGTCATTGCATCTTGCCTGTCACGTTTGAATTCAATTAACGGTACGCGAATAAGTTCATGTCATTGCATCTTGCCTGTCACGTTTGAATTCAATTAACGGTACGCGAATAAGTTCATGTCATTGCATCTTGCCTGTCACGTTTGAATTCAATTAACGGTACGCAATTATCTGTTCCTAGCATTGCATTTTGATTGTCGTCGTGATTGTGTAGCACACGCTACAATGCTATTATTTTCCTGGCTCGTGTTCCAGAAGCGAGCCCTGTAGTTGGAAACCCCAACGCTCGACACACATGGGTGGGGTAAGAGATAAGCGGACTGAGCCGAGTGGCCTGATCCGCCACTCCAGCCAGCAGGTGAAATCTCTAGTGTTCAAGTGATTAATAGTGATAGAGATAAGCGGACTGAGCCACGAGCTGGCCAGCAGGTGGACTCTCAATGCACTAAGTGATAAACAGTGATAAATGAATGATAGTGATAGAGATAAGCAGACTGAGCCACGAGCCGGCCAGCAGGTGGACTCTCTATGCACTAAGTGATAAACAGTGATAAATGAATGATAGTGATAGAGATAAGCGGACTGAGCCACGAGCTGGCCAGCAGGTGGACTCTCTATGCACTAAGTGATAAGTGATAAGTGATAAGTGTCAAGTGATAAGTGTTACGTGATAAGTGTTAAATGATAAGTGATTAGTGATTTGGTAGCTTTTGCTACATTGTGCATGCTTGCCTCTCTTTTAAACTGTTGCATCATACTTAACTGCCATGTCATGCATACTAAATTGCTAGGTTGCTAGTTGCCTACTTTCAGTTTCCTTGCCCAAGTCTTTTTAGACTTGCTGACATGTGCCCCTTTACTCTTTTGGGTGACACATGTTAGATCCTGAGCCCGAGTACCTCGTTGAGGACGAGGTGTTTGCTGACGCCGAGCCCGAGCCCGTGTTTGACGGGGAGTACGTGGACACTGGGGACCAGTCCTAGTGTCTTCGTTGTGCTTTACTTTTGTTTAGACAGTTGTTTTGTTATCGGTGCGTAGCACCTATACTTTGTTGTTGTCGTTGTTTTTGTTGGCCTTGTTCTGGGCCTTTAGACTCTTTTCTTTTAGCCTGGTGGCTTTTCTGGATGTTGGACTTTTCTTGATGTTGGACAATTTGTGAGATGTGGAATTTTATTTCAGTCTCTCCTTGCGTTATTATTGTTATTCTGTCGTGGTTACAGGGACCTGTTTATGTATTTGTGGACGCTTATCGGGTTTGGGGCTTCACAGCTCCGCTCTCGTGCGGACCTTTTCACGTCTCGCCTCCATTTTAGGGAAGCGGGTCGTGACAGTTAGGCAGTCAGAACTTCTCTGTTTAATTCATTCAGACCTAGCAGACTTTAAATCTACTAGAAGCAAAGGAGGAAAACATTACTACATCACTTTTGTAGATGATTACTCTAGATTCACTAGGGTATATCTTCTAAAAACTAAGGATGAGGCTGAAGAAATGTTCATTAAATATAAGACAGAAGTAGAAAACCAACTTGATAAAAAAATCAAAAGGTTTAGGCCTGACAGAGGTGGAAAATATAGCTACCATACCTTAAAAGACTTCTATGAAAATAATGGAATCATACATGAGTTCAGTGCTCCTTATGTTCCTCAACAAAATGGTACAGCTGAACGAAAGAACATGACTCTGAAAGAAATGATGAATGCAATGATCTTAAGTTCAGGATTATCTGATGACATGGGGGGAAGCCATTCTCTCTGCATGCCATATCCTTAACAGAGTACCCCATAAGAAACTAGACAAAACACCTTATGAACTATGGAAGGTTATCCCCCTAACCTTAAATTCCTTAGAGTGTGGGGGTGTCTAGCAAAGGTAGGACTACCTGACTTTAAGAAGTCAAACATTGGGTCTATGATACTGTTTTTATAGGGTATGCACATAATAGTGCTGCATATAGATTCATGTCCTTAACAGATAACTCTATTTCTGAGTTTAGAGATGCAGAGTTTTTTGAGCATGTTTTTCCTTTGGAAAAGGAATTAACAGAATCATTGTCCCTTGTACCTCCTATTGAGTCTCTTCCTTCTTCTTCACCTATATCTTCTAATATGCATACATGTAGTTCTACTTTTAGTGAAGAACCTAGAAGGAGTAAGAGGCATAGGACTGAAACCAATTTTGGGCCTGACTTTATAACTGCTTTTCTGTCAGAAAATGAGAACATGCTTAGTGATGAGATAGTGTCTACCTTTATAATAGAAGAAGACCCAAAAACCTAAGATGAGGCAATGAGTTCCATTTATGCTAGTTTTTGGAAAGAGGCTATTAAAAGCGAACTTGATTATATTGTATCCAATCAAACTTGGGAATTAGCAGAGTTACCTAAAGGTAATAAGCCCATTAGTAAATAGATTTTCAAGAAAAAGATGAGACCTGACGGATCGATAGAAAAATTCAAAACTAGACTTGTGATCAGGGGTTTTACTCAAAAGAAAGGATTAGATTACTTCGACACATATTCTCATGTGACCAAGATTGCAACCATAAGGACTGGCGATCTAGAAGAAGAAATCTACATGTCCCAACCCGAGGGTTTTGTAGTTGCAGGTGAAGAGAATAAGCTTTGCAGGCTTAGAAACTCTTTATACAGCTTAAAAAAGCTCCTAAACAATGGTATGAGAATTCAACAGCACCTTAATAAGGAATGGCTTTGCTGTAAACACATCTGATTCTTATGTTTATTATAAACTAATAGGATCAGATTGTGTAATTATTTGTCTCTATGTCGATGCCATGTTATTTTTTTGGAAACAATCTAGATATTGTAAATGATACCAAAATTTCTTGTCATCTCAGTTTGAGATGAAAGACCTAGGAGAAGCTGATGTCATTTTAGGAGTTAAAATTGTTAGAAACTCTTATGGAATCTCCGTGAGTCAATCTCATTACGTAGAGAATGTGCTGAAGAAATTCAACTGCTTTGATGTTGTTCCTGCTAGAACTCCCTATGAACCTAGCATACATTTGAAAAAGAATTTAGGAGAGTGTATTTCTCAATCTGAATTTGCTAAGATCATAGAAAGTGTGATGTTCCTTATGAACTGTACTCGACCTGATATAGCCTATGTTGTTAGCAGGCTAAGTCGGTATACTCATAACCCTAGTAATGAACATTGGACTGCTCTTCATCGTTTATTAAAGTACTTGAAAGGGACTGTTGATTGGTGTTTGCATTTCAGCAAATTTCCTGCTGTATTAGAAGTATTTTGTGATGCAAACAGGGTATCAGATAACGATGAAGTTAGTTCAACTAGTGGTTTTTTATTCTCTTTGGGTGGAGGTGCTATCTCTTGGAAGTCTTCCAAACAGACATGTATAGCACGCTCCACCATGGAATCTGAATTTATTGCTTTTGAGTTGGCAGGGCAAAAGGCTGAATGGCTAAGGAACTTGTCAGCAGACGTGCCTTTGTGGGGGAGGGAAAACTGATCCAGTTTCCCTTCATTGTGATTCTCAGGCAGCCATTGGTGTTGCTAAAAATAGTGTCTACAACGGGAAGAAAAGACACATTCGGATCAGGCACGGTGTGGTTTAACAACTCCTAAAAATGGAGTAATCTCTTTGGAATATGTAAGGTATGAATGAAGTCTTATAGATCCAATAACCAAAGAATTGCCAAGGAAAGTGGTTCTTGATTCGTCGAGGGGGATGTGGCTAAAGCCCATGAGTTAAGGTTATATGGTTGATACCCAGTGTGGTCTAACGAAGCCATATATTCCTTAACAAACACTACATTTCCATCCCTATGGCGTGTGGTAGTGTTCTTTGAATACATAGCCAAGTTTGGTGGTGCTATTGAGAAGCACTTGATGGATTCACTTTGAGACAAGTCCATAACCAGTTTTGGTGGTGCTATTGAGAAGCACTTGATGGACTTAAGCAGAGGTTGAGCTGTATGCTTTTGATGGTTTCATAACCAGTTATGGTGGTGCTATGGAGAAGTACTTGATGAACCACCTATGTGGGTGTGAGGGTTTGGCCGCCCTCTATGAAAGACAATGGCAGTTTTTCTAGAGCACTCACGAGACCCAAGGTGTGCACATGACCTATAGCGCTTGTTATGTATCGCAGAGTTTGCACAAACTCAAGGGAACAATATGTGTTGTGGGGGGTCTCAACAGAACTCTAATGAGTTCAAGAGCAATTCACTCATTAGAAAGTAAGTTGTTGCCTCACTTCACTACGTATCAATTCAATCGAAAGACATTGATACTTAAGTATTCATCCCTCTTTACCCAGGAGCTTTCACTTATCTTTCTTGAGCCATTAAGTGGTGGCTTGTTGGAATTAATGGCTCTTTTAGCCATTTGTTCACTTCCAATCTTCTTTTTTGGTCCCACATTGGATAGGGTAACTCACTTGTGTGGGTATATAAGAGACTTCTTTCATATGGGCTATTGGACTTGCATATGGGCTAGGAATAAGCGGTATCTCGCGGGCGCATGAGCCCAAACCGGAACCGAGCCTAAATCGGGTTAGGGCGAATGGAAAATGTGGACGACGGATCCGGAAACCCTTAGCGTGTGTGCGCTGGCGTTGCGCCTGCGAATGGGGGGTTCACGGGTGCCTGCGCGGAGTGCCCGAGTTTTGTCTCGTGTTTTTTAGCCCATTTTGTTTTTAAGAATTCAAAAAGCCCATTACGTTTTTATTTTCCCCAACAGATATTTTTTCATTAAATTGGTGTTTAATGTCTCAACAGCCATTTTCTCTCTTAATGACTGCTTTATTAATTTTTATTCATGGCTGAATTCCAATAATCATATCTTTTTCCTCTATATAAACTCAAATGTCAGAGTTTTTCAAAGCAGCGAAAAATCATTCCTCTACATACATGAAAAGCACCACCTCTTTCATTCCTCCTGGGTATCGATTTCTGTGCAAACTCCACGCTTCTGGCCGCGAGTGGACGCGTTCAGCCGTGACTGCGTTAACCTTGGGGAGCAACCGGCATCATCGGATTACCACCACGGTCGGGCCGTAGTTGTTGCAGTTGATCTTCACTGGATTAGTTTTCTTCTCTGATGTTTTAACTCTCTGTTTTGTTCCTGCAGTCATAGCTCTTCCCTTTCAGGTTTAACACCTGTGTTCTCGAAGAATTTTTATTAGCCTATGCACCCCCCAGGCTTAGATCCAAATCCAACACCAACCTCATGAAGGCCGTCCTTGCCGAGCTTTGTGGCAGAGGGAGCACGACGAGTGCTGTCAGGGTCTGGATGGACTAACCCCTCAAACTAAAGTCCAGGCGATCTTTGCGGATACATTTGGTTTCCGATGGGTCCCATATGTCCAGCCCAGCCTGGCCCAATTGCTGGTGGGTCCAGTGGAAACATCATCAACATATACTCTGTTCTAAATTGTATTTTGGCTTGTTTTATTCTTTTTCTCGCTATCTGAGGGCTGAAGCCCACTTTCACGTTTGAACTTTTAGTATTATGTGCGTGTGTTGCTCATTCTGAGCAAGGGACAAATGCGCTTTTCCCTTTGTCTTTTGCCAAATGAATGTATGCCCAATAAAGCTGCAGATTGATCACCCGTATTAATGCACGATTCTTTTGGTCCCCTCTCTCTCTCTCTCTGTGTGTGTGTGTATTAATGCATGATTCCTCTGGCTTCTATCTCTGCGCGTATCAGCACGCACCTCGTGCAGGCTCATCTGCAGGGGGGGCATTCCCTAAAAATGGCAAAAAGAGAGCCTTTTGGTTTTAATTTGCGCGAGGGATGTTTGCTTGCCAAACTAAAACGGGAGAAGGATGGTCACTCATTTGGGAGATGATGGGATTTTGACATGGACCCATGCATCCTTTGCTGGTTTCATGTCTCTTTCATCTTTAAGGCAACAGATTTCCTTTTTCGTGTTCTTTTACTTTCGTTTCTCATGCTTATGGCAAAAGATGAGAAACAAGATAAATATGTATCTGGTCAACGCAAGCAGTCTCCCAACGTTGAGTGGGATTTGAATGTGTATGCCATAGTTAGGGCTTGAGAACTCTCTAGGCATGGGAGTCTATGTAACATTAATCCGGCAACCTAGCTGGAGACGCAAAGAGGCATGGCCTGTGTTTGTGTTTATGGGATCCCTTTCCCAATTTCTAATATTACAACAGTTGGATCTACATGTATCTTTCAAACAGTGTCTTTCTTACTGTTGGTCTTCCTTTACCGAATCTGGAATTACTATGCTTGGAAAATGATAACACATCTCACTTCCCCATCTTGACAAGTGCCAAATGTTGGACCAAACTTTTTGAATTTAAAAAAAAATTAAATGTAAAATTTTTATAATTAATTATATGCAAGTTTTAAGGGAAAAAAGTATAAATGATACCATGTGGGGGTAGAATAAGATACTCCCCCACTAAAGTTTATTTTGGCTCCCCTGCAAGTTTTTCACAGTTTCAACATCTTAATGATAAAGTAACACTAAGTGCCCGTCATGAAGCAGTGCCCTAGTGTCCCAGTCAAAAGACCGGACAACCACTCTGGATATGCCCATAATGTTGAGTATATAAGCCCTTGTTAGATTAAATTCAAAGGGCCCAAATCCCACAATAATTATTGTATCTATGATATGTCGGAATTTAGTTTCTATAAATGAATGGCCCCATGTGCCATTAACTAGTTTTCCATATATAACCGTTTCAATAACCGCACACAATGATGGAAAGTGTGCTTAAATTCTTTAAATAGAAGTTGGTCCTCTCTCACCCAATTAATGCATAATGTCTTTCTCCATCAAAGAAATTAATGACAAATACAATCGGGTGAAAGGGAGAGAAACCAGATTTCACGGCTTGATTACAACAATTTACCTTTCCAAAGAAGTCATTATGACTCAAGGTATGTTTTATCCTAACTATTGAATGTGATAATCATTTGTTCTAAGATCTTGGTATCTGTTGTGAGTGAGGGAGACTTTTGGCCTCACAACCACTTATCCATCCATTACTCCCCACTTATTGGAGTAATGGGGACCTTTGGTTTCTATGTGTCTCTTCATATACCCTATGAATTATAAATATAGAACCATGACTATTTGCCATGTGGACTCTTCTCTCTAGATTTTCTAACACGTTATCAGCACCTCAGCTCTCAATTCTTTGAGCTTTTTCTCCCGTATCCCCTCAAATTTAACCCTCTACGCGCTAAGGAATCTATTTGTTGCGGTGATCCAACTTGCGCCAAACCGTTGCGGTGATTTTTTTTTTGGCGTATCGGGAGCGGGATAACGATCTACGGATTTTTCTTATTACGATCTTTCCTAGATCTTTAATCTAGAGGTAAATATTATCGATCCCGTAGATAATTACAAACAAATATTCTGCTATGATTTTACAACAGCATTTTCTTTGGGCTTGTTACAATCTGCAATATTTCTGATTAATACTCACTAAAAAACCTGTAGAACCCTTCTGCTCCCCCCGAAGGGGGCCTCTGTCTCCGTGCCCCCCCCGGCGCGCTTCTCGAGCCCGCATTATAAAATTCGGGCCGGACTGTTTGTTTGGTTTACGCCTGGCTTAGTTGTAATAATTAAGGTGGCTTTGGGCTTAAATAGTCCTATTGGAAGTTCATCATGCTTTAAACAAATAAGAAATAAATAAGAAAAAATGCGGGGATTAGCCAGATACCCAAAACATAAAATGTCCAAAGTCCAAATTACAGTCCATAAAGAATAAAAAGAAAAATACAATTTGGAAACCCTATATGGGTCCCAGATAAATGCAATCTCCTCCATCTTCATAGGTAGTAACACCAGTCTTTGGCATAGTACATTAATTCCTCACTATAAATTTCTCTCAGAAAAGAAAAATAAACTACATAGAGAAGGAATATAATAATAGGGAATCAAAAACTGGCCGATCACAAAAAACGCATTTTGACTTAGTTAAACATCTACGCAGTTATATATGCAACAGGCAAATAATAATAGTGCAGCAAATAGACATTACAAAAATAATCAACCACAAATATTGGATAAAATAATTTAATTTAAGTTAAAAGGATTAGTTGGACCATGGGGAAACATCATTCATCTTTAGGTTAGTTTACTAAAGACAGAGCTCAGGATCCGTTTATTCAATTTAACTTAAATAAATATTTTATCCCATGCTTAAGATATTTATTTAAAAGTAGCAGATAAAATATCATAATCCGCAATTCTAGTGGGCTAGAGGCGGGCAGCAGGCCTGACATCAATAATAATCATATGTATTTGCAATTTGATTAACTGGGCTTCTGGCCCAAATAAGAAGGCCAAATAAATTATTATCCTGATTGGGGCTGCATGCCCATAAGCAAAATAAAGCTCATTTTAATTTTCATTGTTATGAACTGGGCTTCAGGCCCAATAAACAGCCCAACTAATTTATTATTAAGATTTGGGCGCATGCCCATGGGCTGTAATATTCAAAATTTAATATAATATAAGCACATTAGTTAAAGAATGTGAAAAGCCCCCAAAAGTCCGACGGAAATCAGATGGGGGCGCACCTCTATGCCCCCAACAACATAAGATGAAAAACTTCAAACTGTTATGCTATTGTCTAACAACATAAGATGAAAAGCTTCAAACTGTTATGCTATTATCTAACCAAGTTGTTGTTTTTCCCCCTCTGAAACTTGGTACTAATCATTACATAATGGACATAATAATTTATGCACATGACTTGTACATGCCTTTCTATTGCCTCAAGCCAATACTTCAAATAACTCGTCAAGAGGATGGCCAGAAGACCATCTACGCACGATTTCATTAGACCCCCGTCGGGTCCCTATCATTACAGATATTCATCCTATATAAAGCCAACTTGACTGAGCACCAGAAGTGCCTTTCATTGCCAGAGTTTTTAACTCTGGCATAATAGACTTGGTCACCCTGGATCGGCATAATAGACTTGGTCACCCTGGATCGGCGATGATGGATGCATCATCAAATGAATCCTTTGGAGAACCTGAAGATTCTTCAAAAGGTTGAGTTTCCTTGTCCCCATTTGTCATACGGGAAAACTAATAGAGAAACCTTCCCTCCTGAAAGTGGGATTAGAGTCTCCTGGCTTCATTGAGAGAATACATGGTGACCTTTGCGGGACTATTCACTCTGCAAGTGGCCCATTTCAGTACTTCAATGTAGTGATAGATGCATCTACTAGATGGTCTTCTGTATGCCTTTTTGTTCACCCGCAACCTAGCTTTCTCAAAAGCTGATAATGTGGGTGAATTCACTACATAGATTTTTCAAGACTACTACCAAGCAACTGGCATTGAAATTGAACATCTTGTAGCATGTTCATACTCCGAATGGGTTATTAAGAGTCTATGATAAATAGACTCCAATGGATTTCACGTCCATTGTTAAATCCCAGTTGCATGTGGTTTTTTGGGATACGCCATACTGCATTCCGCATCGCTTATTACGATACGGCCCTCTTGTGGCCATATCTTATTGCTAATGCCGCTTGCTTATGGTTCACCACCAAACATCTTATTGCTAATGTCGCTTGCTTATGGTTCACCACCAAACATATCTCATTTGAGAGTGTTTGGATGTGCTATTATATGTCCCCATATCACCACGTCTTGAAAACTGTGATTTTGATGAGCAAAGTCGCATTATAATAGGCACGCAGTCTAAAGCTTCTTTAGACTGTATCATGTGACACAAAAGTCCTAATCTCGTTATGATCCACATACTATTCTGTGTGAAGATGAGATCCAGAAGATCCTTCACATTCAGACTAAAGTATATCAATTGGCGGATAAATTCACGGACAACCATAAGATTGTTCGTTCACACGTCCATGCTGCCAACACGCCAGCTAGGATTGACATCCCCATATATGGAT
The DNA here is from genome assembly GCA_030789695.1 of Scilla litardierei. NCBI lineage: Eukaryota > Viridiplantae > Streptophyta > Magnoliopsida > Asparagales > Asparagaceae > Scilla > Scilla litardierei. Next base: position 128,412,030 of record CM061138.1, read on the forward strand.
GCAATCCACTGACAGCAGAATTGGCTATACCTCAATTGAAAAGAGGTCGTCGGCCATGTTCAAAAGATAAAGTTCCTCGAAAGAGGAAGATTCCTGGAGATATTAAAATGATCCCTACACAGGATGCTGAGCTCAGACCAGCGACCTCTCCCCTCCTGATTTCCCCTGCAGAGGAAACAATAGGAAAAACATCATTATATTACGTACGTATTGGAGAGGTACTGGACAAATACAGCACAATCCTTGACGACGATTTTGTTTTCAATTTTTCCGTTCACGCCGCTGAATACGACGATGACGTTCAACCCACTTTTCTATAGCGTAAACACATAGATTGGCCAAAGTGGGACGAGGCAATAAAAGTAGAGCTGGCCTCACCTTGAAAAGCAAAGTCTTTGAACCAGTAGTCCCAACACCTGAATGTGTAAAACCTGTGGAATATAAGTTGGGTTTTCATAAGAATAAGAAATGAAGGAAATGTGATCATTTTCCTATTTTCATACTAAGCATAAACGTCTCTGGAAAAGCCAAGAAATGCAGCTCATTGATGCTGTGACTGCATATCTATACGGCTATATAGATATAGAGATCTATATGAAACTTCCAGAAGGGTATACTCTACCCCCAGAGATGAAAGAGAGACGTATGAACGTCTCCTCTGTAAAGGCTTTAAAGATCATTATATTATCTTACGCAATCACGAAAAATATAGTATAACAGATTTAGCGAATTCCTTACTGAACAAGGATTCCCTAAATAATGAAACCTCACATGTATCTTTATCAAAAGAATAGGGATAGGATTTGTATTAGTCGCCGTCTATGTGGACGATTTAAATCTAATAGGATCTCCTGCAGAGACCATTGATATATCTGATAGCCTTAAGCATACCTTCGAATTGATATACATAGGCAAAACAAGGTATTGTCTCGGCTTACAGATTAAACACTTTCGTGGTGGAATCTTTTTATACCTAGCATATTTCTCATATACCAGGAGTTTATGAAGAAAGATGTCCATTTGCAATCTATTAAAAATGGATGCATATTTATGACGCCTTCCAGTCACTAGAAGAGGGGGAGGACATCCTAGGTCCTGAAGAACCTAGCTCTAGTGTACTAGTTACACTCCTTTATCTGGCCAACTACACGTGTCTATAATAGAACGTCTGTAGTAAAGCTGTTAGCCAGATACAGTGCTGCTTTGGAGAGCACCACTGGACCAAGGATAAGCTACTTCTGCGCAAATTCTAAGGGTCAAGGATCATCATCCAAGGAATAGATATCGCATATGCATGGACCAAGGATAAGATACTTCTGCGCAACTTCTAAGGGTCAAGGATCAGCATCCAAGGAATAGATATCGCATATGCAGGTTTACAGACCATCGCGATGACTAAGCACAAATGGTCAGCCATTGACGTCACCTAGTTTTTGAGCATAAAAGTGCAATAGGAATGGGGATACCAGATTTAAATATTTATACCACAAGCGAACGATGTTGTAGTGTGGCTTGGGGGTCGAACACAGGGAGGCGTGTGATGTGCTTGTGTCAAAGAGGAACCGGTTCACCCTACGTGTGAGATAGCCCGTACGATCGATGGTTTGTCACAAAGTGTAAATACGGAGGATAAACGATAAGAAAGGAAACCTAGGACTTCGGTTCCACCCTATCATGTGTCCTTGCTATTACGACCTACAGATAGGAATACTATTAGATTTAGGGTTTAGTGGTGAGACGTTGCCTCTAAGAGTGGTACCAGCGTCCCATGGGCCCGATATTCCGGTCGATGCCCAGGATGATACGCTGGACTAACCGGGTTCGGTCGGTGGGCATTCCCATGTCTATTAACACCGGCCGACTCCGGGAGCACTAAGCTTGCAACGATTACTCCCAACATCTCATCCTGCCGTTTCCACACGCAAGGATTCAATGGCACGCTAAGGGCGTGAGCTGTGGCTAGGGAGTCAACCGTCAAGTTTATTACCCCTTGGCCCGACGGTCAAAGGCGGTTTTTTTCCTGCCAATGACAATGAAACACCACATGTAACCATCTAAATTCCTAATCCCTATCGAAATCCTAGTCCTATGGATGCATTAGGGAGAACCCACGAAGGGGTTTCCACCAAAATCCCAGATTTGGGAACTACTCACAAATCATAGCTAAAAAGCAATCTAAATGAAAATTTGTCATGCCCCGCTTCCCAAAAGTACGGAGGCGAAGCGTTACTAAGGCCCTCTTAGGCCGGAGCTGAGAGCTTAGACCCAATAAGCGTCTGTGGTATTCCACAATGAAGGAACAGGTCCCTGCAAGTTAGTACGGAACAATAAAAGTACTGAAAAGAAAGATCATATCATTTTATTCCAAAAATAATCATCCAAAGTATCGAGAGTCTAAAACGCCCGAAGGGCTACAACTGCAGAAAAGAAAACTACTGGTGCAAGCACCCAACCTAGACAGGAAAACAAAAGGTGCTACGCACCCAATCTAAACTGGAACAGAAACTCTGGAACAGCAACAAGAGGCCTCTAACTCTGGTCCTCCTCTGGGATGTACTCTGGATCAGTATCCTCCGGCTCCACGTCTACTGACAAGTCTGCCTCGTCGACGTACTCTGGCTCAACACCTGACGTACATCACCAAAAGAAGGAACTGTACGTCAGGGAAGGTCTACAAAAAGGGTCAGACCAAACTGCAAGTGTATCGACTATTTAACAATGGTTTACTGGTTGATTAGCATGCAGAGGTTATTATAGAGGAACAAAAAGAAAGTAAACGCAGCAGGAAAGTAAAACGTGACAAGTAGTAGTCGTAGCGTGTGCTACCAAACTACATGAATATCCTAACAGGTGTCAAGACAAATCGGGACATGGCGGGACAAGACAAGACAAGTGTGACACGAAAGGGTTCAGGCCTTACGGTTCGAGGGGGAACAGACCCTCTTACCGTGCGCACGCTCAACCCTACCCCAAACCCAAGTATTCAAGACATGACAAGACAAGGGATCACTCGCTCTAGCTTGGCGAGTGCCCTATTGCCCTCTGGGCTGTGTATCACGACAAGGGATCACTCGGAGAGTGCCCTATTGCCCTGTGGGCTGTGTATCAAGACAAGGGATCACTCGGAGAGTGCCCTATTGCCCTCTGGGCTGTGCAAGACAAGACGGGACGTGACAAGACAGGAAAGGTTATTCTAGGGTGTCCACACGCACGTACACACAAGATAGTCCTACGATGTCAAAAGTTGTTGTTTTTAGGCTCAGACTTCGGCGTCAAGTCTGAGCCGCCAAGGGACGTCCCTGACGCTATCATTTCATGTCCGGTTCTCTTTGTTCACAGTTAACAGTTTTAACAAACTAAGGCTTAAGCACGGCCAAAAGTGCAAGTGGATACACTTGCCTACGGTGTTGAGTGTGTCGTCCTCCCGGAGCGTCTCGTCCAAGCGTCTCGTCAGCGGAAGTCCGTCTGAAACAGGTCACGGCGACGGTGTCAGGTCGCATTGTTAATAAATCCTATTTAGGTTCGTTTCTATGTTATCGGGACTACCCTAATTGTCAGAGTCATGATTTGGTGTTTTAACAGCCTAAATCGACCACTACCCTATATGCACAGAAAATTGTCCGATGGTCGATTTTCTACAGTGAGCAGCGTTTTACTGATGCGGAAAAGTAAATTTAGTTACAGTTGTCCGATTTTAGTTAGGTTTTTGGTTTCGCTACGGGTGGGTTGCGCTACGAGTTTCGGGAAAACCAACCTCTCCGGGGTCTGGAGTAGTGTGGACGTAACGTCTGAACTGCAGGTGATTCGCGGTGTCTACGTCGTCTCGACTACGTGTAGCGTAGTGAGACCGTCCGGGCAGCGGACGAAGTGTGAGCTGCGAGCATGATCAGTCCAACGACAAAACAGCGAGCTACGGTGCGTAACGGCGACACGAAAACCGTTGGAACACTAATCCAAAGGTCGTTCGGCCTAGAAGTCGTCGCGAGGTGCCTCCGGCCTAGGGGGGTGCTCGACCGGATCTGTGAGGGCCAGCGGTGGATCGCCGGTGTGTATAGGGCGGCGGTGGCGGGCGTAGCGATCGGAAAAACAGCTGTGCGACGCTGGGGAAGCGCTGCGTGGTGGGATCAGGCAGATTGCGGCGGAAAAATAGCACGGCCTGCGACTGTGCTTGCGGTTGCGAGAGAACAGCCGCTGGTCGAGGCGGTCGTTGGGGCTGCAGATGGCGGTGGACACGCGGAAGGATCACGGAGCGGTGGCGGAAAAAGGAGGCGCGGCGGCGCTGTGTGCGGGGTGCGTAGCGACGGTCGGTGGGCTCACGAAAACAGGCGACCGCGATGATCAAAGGCGGGCGACGGTCTCGCCATGGAAGAGAGGGGAGAGGAGGAGGAGGCGTCGCGGGGGCCTCGGGCTGTCATGGCGGCGGGAAACCGCGAGGGCTGCGTTGCGAGGGGAGACGATGCTCGGGGAGTCGGGGCGCCATGGATCGGGACGGCGTTCGATCGCCGGCGGGGTCGGCGGGGAGGTTGAGAGTGAGGGAGAGGGGGAGATGGCGGGTTCGATTGGGGATCGCCGGAGATCCACGAGGAGATCGGTGTCGGGTTCTCGCCGGCGATCGGAGGGAGAGGGAGAGGGAGATCGGATTCGGGGGGGGGTCTGCGTTTTAGGGGGAAAAGGCCGGCGGCTGTGTAGAATTTGGGTTAGGGTTAAGTTAGGGTTAGGGTTAATGATTATATAAAAATAATAGGTGCTATATACCTTTATAATTCTAGTTAAAGGGGGAGATTAAAGGGATATGTGGTGTATAATTTCGGGTAAGTCTAGGGGAGGTTAGAGAAACAATTTAGGAAAAATTTTAAAACGATTTAAAAAGAGATTTAGCCAGATTTGGCTAACAATTTGAATTTCGAATCTGATTGGGGAAAATCGACGGTCGAGGTTTATCCGAGCGATATCTCTCAAACCGGGCGTCAGAAAAATAATCCGAAAATACCGGGGCGATCGTGGAGACGAGACGCACAGATCTACGGAGCCCGATCGTGCGTAACACCTACCAAAAATTAACGTAAAATTAGAAACAACATTTTTGAGTCAAATGACTAAAACGCCACTATCGTTCAAAATCGTTTTGCGAGAAAACGAACCGCGAAACGGCGTTTCCAAACATTTCTATAAAAACCTACACTCCTAACCGATCACAACAGCATAACACTTTGCATAAATCGGAACCCAGGAATAGCCAAATAAAATACGTGCACGTCTAAAACACGTGCACGCAGAAAATCCACAAGGTCGAAAAGCGACCGTTACATTCTACCCCACTAAAATAAAGATTCCGTCCTCGGAATCGACAACACTAATCAGTAAACAAGAAAGGATAACGCTCTCTCATCTCCTCTTCGCGCTCCCAAGTGGACTCTCCAGGTGATCCGTGACGCCACATCACTCTCACCAGGTTGACTACCTTATTCCTCAATTGCTTCTATCGACGGTCCAAAATCTGCACAGGCTGCTGGTCATAAGTCAGGTCCGAATGGACCGTAATCTCTGAGAAATTCACAGTGTGCGATGGATCACTGACGTACCGACGTAAATGGGATACGTGGAATACGTCGTGAACACCCTCCAAAGATGGTGACAGAGCAAGGCGGTAGGCCACTGCTCCCACACGCTCCAGCACATCAAATGCCCCAATATACCTCGGACTCAGCTTTCCCTTCCTCCTGAAACATATAACTCCGCGGTTCGGAGAAATCTTCAAGAAGACATGATCTCCTGGCTGGAACTCCAACGGTCTCCTCTTGGCATCAGCCCAATGCTTAAATCGATCCTGTGCAACTCTGAGCTTCTCCCTGATGTCTCTCACGACATCCACAGCTTCCACTATCATCTCTGGACCCAACAGCTCCCGATCTCCAATGTCATCCCAGCTCAGTGGCGATCGACATTTCCTTCCATATAAGACAGCAAACGGAGCCATGCCAATGCTCGCCTGATAGCTGTTGTTATATGAAAACTCCACCAAGTGAAGATGGTCCTCCAAAGATCCTTTTAAATCGAGCTTACAAGCTCGCAGCATATCCTCCAGTATTTGAATAGTCCTCTCGGACTGGCCATCGGTCTGCAGGTGGTACGCCTTGCTGAAACTCAGACTCGTACCCAAATTCTCCTGCAGACTTCTCCAGAACTGAGATGTGAACCTCGAGTCTCTGTCAGACACGATGCTCATGGGGACTCCATGTAAGCGTACGATCTCCTGCACGTACACGGTCTACGTCACAACTATCTCGAAAGAAAAATTTAGAAGAGAAATAAGGTAACATTTTACCTCTAGATATTTCCTCGCCAAGACTTCCGTAGACTGACCCACTCGGAAGGAGATGAAATGCACAGACTTAGTCAACCGATCAACGATCACCCAGACTGCGTCGTTCTGTTTCGGGGTCCGAGGCAAACCAGTCACGAAATCCATCGTAATATGTTGCCACTTCCACTTCGGAATAGGAAGCGGTTGTAGCAATCCAGCCGTACGATGGTGCTCAGCCTTCACCTGTTGGCATATCAAACACTTGGCAACGCTCCGTGCCACACTCCTCTTCATGCCAATCCACCAGTAATTCAGACAGAGGTCTTTATACATCTTGGTGCCACCAGGATGTATAGAATAGGGCGAGCTATGAGCCTCGCTCAAGAGCTCCTCCCGAACATCACCTGAAGGTACACAGAGTCTGCTGCCGTACCGCAGCGAACCATCCTCATGAATCACGAACTCCGTCTGTAGTCCAGATTCAACCTGCCTCCTGATCCTCTGTAGCTTCGGATCTCCTGCCTGTGCTGCCTTGATCCGATCCACGATCGTGGACTGAATCTGTAAATTCATGAATGAATGAACCACACCAGGTAGGACGACCTCTAAATCCATCTCTTTCAGCTCCTGCTTAATCCTCCAGTCGGCGGTATGCATCATCGCAGTAGGAAGTCTACTCAAAGCATCGGGCACTACATTCACCTTCCCCGGATGATACTGCAAATCTATCTCGTAGTCAGCCATGAGCTCTAACCATCGTCTCTGACGCATGTTGAGCTCCTTCTGCGTGAAGATGTACTTCAAGCTCTTGTGATCGGTGAAAATCTTCACGCTCTCGCTTAGCAAGAAGTGCCTACAAATCTTCAGGGCAAAAATCACCGCTGCCAACTCCGGATCGTGCGTCGGGTAATTCTTCTCATGAGTCCTCAACTGACGAGAAGCATACGTGACCACGTGGCCATGCTGATGCAAGACACATCCTAGGCCCTTCCCCGACGCATCACAATATACTTCGAAGCCTTCGCTTCGATCCGGCACTGCCAACACCGATGCTGTGGTCAATCTCGTCTTCAAGATACTGAAGGCCTCCTCACAAGCTTCTGACCAAAGGAACTCCACATCCTTCCTCATCAGCCTCGTCATCGGCTCTGTAATCTTCGAGAAATCCTTGATGAACCGCCGATAATAGCCTGCTAAACCAAGGAAGCTCCTGATGTCTGACGTTGACTGCAGAGTCGGCCAATCTCGAACTGCTCTGACCTTCTCCGGATCTACAGATATGCCATCACCAGACACCACGTGTCCAGGAATGCGACTCTGTCCAGCCAGAACTCGCACTTACTATACTTGGCATATAGCTTGTGTCGTCTCAGCGTCTCCAGCACTGTCCTCAGATGACAGCTGTGCTCCTCCTCAGACTTCAAATAAATCAGGATGTCGTCAATGAAAATAACGACAAACTTATCCAGAAAGTCATAGAAAATCAAGTTCATCAAATTCATGAACACAGCTGGTGCATTGGTCACGCCAAACGGCATGACCACGAACTCATAATGTCCGTACTTCGTCCGAAAAGCTGTCTTCGGAAAATCATCCTTCTTCACCTTCAACTGATGGTATCCACTCCTCAAGTCTAACTTCGAGAAAACTCTCGAACCTCCAAGCTGGTCGAAGATATCGTCGATGCGCGGAAGCGGATACTTATTCTTTACTGTGACAGCATTTAGTCCTCGATAGTCCACACACATCCTGCGGGACCCATCCTTCTTCTTCACAAGCAAAACTGGTGCACCCCATGGTGACACACTAGGGTGGATGAAACCCTTCTGCATCAACTCATCTAATTGCTTACGCAGCTCCTCGAGCTCAGCGGGAGCCATACGGTACGACGCCTTCGATATCGGTTGCACTCCCAGCATAAGATCAATACCAAACTCTAAAGCTCTGTCGGGTGGCAAACCTGAGATATCATCTGGGAAGACGTCGTCGAAGTCTCTGACGACTGTCGGTCGCTCGATCTCCATTTCCATCTGCATAGGTGCAACAATCGGCACCTCCGGCTTGGCCCGTGTAACGGCCGGTATTTTTAGTAGTGCTTTAGTCATGTGTATCGGTAATTTTCGTCCGTACGTTTCATGTTACGTGTATGCGACTCTGTATTTCCGTATTTACCGTATCGTTGTTAATTAATTATCACGTTTAATTAAAAACTTTAATTTAATTATCTTGTTAATCATCTTGTTATTTTTACTAATTACTTTCGTTAATTTGATAATTACATTTTATAACTTACTTAATTATTTAATTAATTCCTCTTCTTTCACACACACATTTCAAATTTTAGGAGGAGAAGTTTTAGCATGGTTCTCTTCCCTCGTTAGTCAACAAACACCCATTAAAACAATCTTAATCGTTCACGTTTTGTGATAGGGATGAAATCAATTCGTAGCCAGATGAATCCTCTAGCTTAAGTCAACAAACATCAATTAAAACCATCCCAATCCAACACCTAAACACATTAAAACTGTTCCCTGATGATTTCATTCTTAAGGCTATACTTCATCTGCAACGCATCATCTTCATCCCTGCTAATCACCCCCACAAACAAACCAGATTTCCCAAACAAACTCAACAGATTCAAATCCTTCTTCAACTTTCAGCAAACAACCAAAAACAAATTCCACAAACTCAAATCAGCCCTTCAACAATTTCTTCCCCAAAACCATGAACAACCCAAAATCCAAATTAGAAATCTAGATACAAGATCTGAAAATCATTTCAGATTCTTACAAAGATCAAACACAAAAAGAAATCACTTTCAGATCTGAAACTAAATCCTCAAATCCCAAACTTATTCCAACAATCAGATCTCACTTCATCCTCTCCTCCTTGGCCGGCCCCTCCCCTTACCTGCGCGCGCCACCCATCTGAACCGCCGCCGGCCAAGGCCCGCCGCCGCCTGGCCGAGTTGCGCCGCCCACCGGACCGCCGGCCCGCCGCGCGCCCAGCTGCCGCCGCCGCCCTGCCGCCTGGAGCCGCCGCCGTGAGCCTTCTCTTTCCGTCGCACGAGGTGAGGCTCTTCTCCTTGCGTTGTTTCATTTTGCTGCAAGTTGTTTTGAAAAAAAAAATAGAATGAAAGAAGAACCGAAGGAGAAGAGAAAGCAACAGAGAGACTTAAAGAGAGAGTAAGAAAGAGAGAGAGAGGGTTAGATAGGATAATATTTAATAATAGTAAGTTATAACCATGTAACTTTGTTATCCCTTTAGTCAAACTTAGTAGGTGGATATTAAAACCATGTTGACCATATAATTAAACTTATAATTAGTTTGTAATTAGATTAGTAAATTAGCTTGGTTAGTTAGTTAGTTTTTATTTTTAGTTTAATCTGATTTCATCATGTTAATATGATTAAATAATGTTACTATAATAAAATTGAATAAAATAATGTGTAACCTGTTTATATAACCCAATATAACCGCTACCCTAGCCAGTGAACCCCATAAAAATTAGACGAACCCAATTTAGGGGTTAACTTAATAGTTGCATAACTCGCAATAGATTTAGTTCGTTAATTCTCGTTTTAAACACTTTTGTTAATTATAATAAATGTTATTATTTAATGACGCAGATACGACTCGAACTATCTTACCGTTACTTGGACAAACCAAACTGTCCCAGTCAGGCAAGCGTGCAATTATTTTATGTTTTTGGTGATATCTGATGTTGTACACTTAATTGCTGACACATACACTCTTTTTAGAAATGCTAGAGTTAAACTCGTGTGCGTGTGTGTGGATCCCTAAACAATCAAAATGTACACACTTTGTGAATGGTAATGTTTCTAGACATGTATGGTTAATTTTAGAACTGTTGATACTTATAGAATGTTAAATGCCGTTGGCTCTCGTAGTTAAAATGCCGTTGGCTCCCGTAGTTAAATGTCGTTGGCTACCGATGTTACATGCCGTTGGCTATCGATGTTACATGCCGTTAGCTACCAGTTGCCGTTGGCTACCAGATGTTACTGCCGTTGGCTATTAGTTAATCTCGTCGGTCACATGTGATTACGTCACATGCGACTAGTCTGGACTCGTGTTCCAGTATATGGCGGATTAGCATCCTGGCACGTGATTCAGGAAAATACACTTGGGTGGGGTTGGTTCCCGGGCACTAGCCGGTAGTAAACGGATCGCCTTCGGGGGCACTTGAAGGTGTATTTATTTACTGTTCGTCTAACGGCGGGAATCTTATTCACGGACTTGCACACACAGTTTAATAATTGAAAAAGAAAGTTAATTACAGACTGATGTTACATTGCTCAACTGCCATGTTAATTTTTATAACTGAACCACCATGCTAATGTAACTTGTTGCTTTAACTACCATGCTAGTGTAACTATTCATAATTGTTTTAACTGCTTCAGTTCATTGAAATACATGCTAGTGTAAATTCTTTTAACTGCTGTAAAACTGCCATATATATAACTTGTTATATATATCTTGCCTTGGGTCATCTGACATCTACTTGCAGACCCTTGCTGACATACATTCATGTTGTTTGAATGTATGTCAGGTTACGAGACAGGTTATCTGGAGGACGAGTTGCTGGATCAGAGTGATCCAATAGACCAGGATTCTGCTGATCCTGAAGTCCACCCTACCGTGGAGTAGTGCTGATTATCACCGCTGCAGCTATTCACTTTTCATCGCTGTTGTTTGTAGGGTGTGTACCCACTTTATCTGTATCGCTATCGTTGTAGGCCATGCTTGGGGCCCTTTCTATTATTGTGTACTTTATCTGGATGTTGGCTTTAATATTTCTATTGTTCTGAGTTGCATGCAAGTTCCTGCGAAAGGTGTTTTCACAGACGCTTATTGGGTTCGAGCTTCACCGCTCCAACCTAAGCGGGCCCGCTCGTGACCTCGCCCCATGTATAAAGGGAAGCGGGGCGTGACAGGTTTTTGTGGTGGCCCATGCAGGTTCTTGCAATAGCGAAACTTCAGTACAATGGAAATACTAACAATGGCCAAAAACGTCTAGATTTATCCCGTACACAACTTAACCAAGTTCGTTTCTCAGCATGGCAGGAGGACACCACACCAGAAATGGAAATAGGACCGATAATGCAGCAAACGGAAGTGCTGATATCAATGTAGTCCTCGGAGTTATCAGGGGAATGCTGGAAGTCCAGCAACAGCTGATTCAGCAAGGACAACAACCTGCTCAGAATGCACCACCGCCACCCCCTCGAGCTGAACCAGGAGTTCGACAATTCCAGAATTACAGCCCAAGAGCTTCTCTGGAAAAGAAGGGCCTCTAGGAGCTGATGAATGGGTTCAAGCGACTGAAGATAAGCTGAGTGCTGCACGTATCCCACAGGCTGGATGGGTTGACGTAGCAAAGCTACAGCTGACCGACAATGCCAGGAGCTGGTGGCAACTGGAAGAGAAACGTCTGATCAGACCGATCTCTTGGGGTATGTTTAGGGAAAGGTTCGATGCTAAATACTTTCCCAAGGCAGCCAAGAGAGAGCTTCAACAACGTTTCGCTAACTTGGTCCAAGGAGATATGACTGTGGATGAGTATGAGGCTGAGTTTGCCATGCTTAGCCGTTTTGCACCTCATATGGTAGAAGACCCTGAAGATTGTGCATTTCAATTTCGCAAGGGCCTGAATCGCAAGGTCCAAGCCTTGATGACCTCAGCGAGACCGACGACACTTCAGGACGTTCTGGATTGTGCACGTGAACATGAGCTGGTAGAGAAACTCCCCGAGGGACCTTCAACTGGAGGAGGCAAGCGTCCCATGGAGCCGCCTAGGATGGTGCCTAGAGGAAACTTCCGACCTCCGCAGACTACACCATTCAAGAGGCCATCTACTTCTGCCGATCGATCGCATCTGACTTGCTACTTCTGCGGCAGGACTGGACACCAGAAGAAAGATTGCAGGAGGATGCTGAACCAGTGTCTGGTATGTGGATCACTCGCACATGCTGCGAGAGACTGCCCTCACGGCAAGGACCGTCGACCACCCACTGGAGTACCTGCACCTGCTCAGCGTGCAGTGCCTGCACCTGTTCAGCGAGGAGCACCAGAACCTGCTCAGCGTGGACCACCTCTGATCCCTCAGGATCGAGCTTATCAGCAGGTCCATCAGCCGAAGCGCCAGGCGTTCACGATGACAGCTGCGGAAGCTGAGACTGAGGATGACGTAATCACAGGTAACATTTATACCTAGTATTTATCTTTTACCATATATTAATGCTTGTTAGTTAGGTTTCATTTGCTAAGTTTATTATTTTCGTCTTAGGTATTATCTTAGTGGCCTCCCACCCGGCTCTTACTTTATTTGATTCCGGAGCTTCCCTGTGTGTTATATCACAGAAGTTTGTAGATAAACACTCGATCCCTACTTACCCACTTCCCAAGAGATGGAATATCACAACCGGAGGTGGCGTAGTGAGTGTTACCTTGGGATGCAAATCCTGCCCCTTAGTGATTTGCGGACATGAACTTTATGCAGACTTCATGGTCATGGATACATCCAACTTTGATGCTATTCTCGGCATGGTCTGGTTAGGGACTTTCTATGCTACTATCGACTGTCACAAAAAGAAAGTAGTATTCGAAATTCCCGACCATCCTGTGTTCGAATTTATCAGCGGTAGTCGTTCGCTCGAGCCTATCAAATTTCGGGCTCAGCCGAACGAAGCCATCCTCGCATCCATACAAGTCGAACCGGAGAAGCCTGCAGTGGTCCGAGACTTCGAAGATGTATTTCCAGAAGATATTTCTTGATTGACGCCTGATCGAGCTTTGGAGTTCAGTATTGATCTGATGCCAAATACTCAACCAATCTCAAAAGCGCCTTACTGTATGGCTCCAGCAGAACTTGAAGAGCTACGGAAGCAGTTGGATGATCTGTTGCAGAAAGGATTCATCCATCCAAGTGTGTCTCCCTGGGGTGCACCTGTATTGCTGGTCAAGAAGAAGGACGGATCGAGAAGGATGTGCGTGGATTATCGGGAGCTGAACAATGTCACTGTAAAGAATAAGTACCCGTTACCTCGCATAGATGATATCTTCGATCAACTCGGTGGATCACGAGTTTTCTCGAAGTTGGACCTCAGGAGTGGATATCATCAGGTGAAGGTCAAGAATGAGGATGTCTACAAGACAGCTTTTCGGACCAAGTATGGACACTACGAGTTCGTTGTCATGCTATTCGGTGTGACCAATGCTCCTGCAGTATTCATGAATCTCATGAATCTCATATTCTATGATTTTCTGGATAAATTCGTAGTGATATTCATTGATGACATATTGGTCTATTCGAAGGGCGAGGAAGAGCATGCCGGACATCTACGGATGGTTTTGGAGACGCTTCGCCGTCATCAGTTGTATGCCAAGTACAGCAAGTGCGAGTTCTGGTTGGACCGGATTGCATTTCTTGGACATGTAGTATCAGGCGAAGGTATCTCAGTTGACCCAGAGAAGGTTACATCAGTCATGAATTGGCCTACTCCTCGGTCAGCATCAGACATTCGGAGTTTCCTAGGATTGGCGGGCTACTACCGTCGATTCATTCAGGATTTCTCAAGGATAGCAGAGCCCATGACTCGACTGACGAGGAAGGACGTCAAGTATGTTTGGTCAGACACTTACGAGCAAGCATTTGGGACTTTGAAAGCAAAGTTGACATCTGCACCAGTTCTGGCTATACCAGATAGGACTGGTGGATTCGAGATCTTTTGCGATGCCTCAGGCAAAGGTCTTGGATGTGTTCTGCATCAACACGGTCATATAGTCGCGTATGCTTCTCGACAGTTGAAGATTCACGAGAAGAATTACCCGACTCACGACTTGGAGTTAGCTGTTGTTATCTTCGCTTTGAAGATTTGGAGACATTTCTTACTGAGTGAGAAAGTGAAGATTTTCACTGATCACAAAATTTTGAAATATATTTTCACTCAGAAGGAGTTGAATATGAGACAGCGCCTGTGGTTAGAGCTGATGGCTGATTACGACATCGACCTTCAGTATCATCCAGGAAAGGTTAATGTTGTACCTGACGCTTTGAGCAGACTTCCAACGGTCATGACTCTCACAGTTCAGTGGAGGTTACAACAGGATTTGTGTGGGATGGGCACAGAGGTTGTATTACCTAGAGTCACTTCATCGTTGATGAATATGCAGATTCAGTCGACGATAGTGGATCGGATCAAAGCTGCATAGTCTGGAGATGCTAAACTGCAGAAGATTCGAGTACAAGTTGAAGCTGGACTTCGGACGGACTTTGTCATTCATGACGATGGTTCCTTGAGATACGGCAGTAGGATCTGCGTGCCTTCTGGTGATATTAGAGATGAGTTGATGAATGAAGCTCATATCTCTCCCTATTCCATTCATCCTGGCGGTACCAAGATGTACAAGGATCTCTGTCTGAATTTTTGGTGGCATGGTATGAAGAGGAGCGTAGCTCGTAGCATCACCAAATGTCTTGTGTGTCAGCAGGTGAAGGCTGAACACCATCGCATTGCTGGATTACTTCAACCTCTGCCGATTCCGGAGTGGAAGTGGCAGCACATCACCATGGATTTCGTAACTGGACTACCTCGGAGCACCAAACAGAATGACGCGATTTGGGTTATCGTTGATCGATTAACCAAGTCTGCGCATTTCATACCTTTCCGAGTAGGACAAGCTACGGAGATACTTGCGAAGAAGTATATGGAGGTAAAATATCTTTCTTATACCTTTATAGCTTCTTTCTAGTATACGTCGTGATGTGAACGATAATCGTGCAGGAGATTGTGCGATTACATGGAGTTCCTGTGAGTATTGTTTCCGACCGGGACACGAGATTCACGTCTCAATTCTGGAAGAGTTTGCAGACGAATCTGGGTACCAGTCTGAAATTCAGTACTGCGTATCACCCGCAAACTGATGGACAGTCGGAGTGCACTATCCAGATATTGGAGGACATGTTGAGAGCTTGCTTGTTGGATCTCAAGGGTTCGTGGGAGGATCATCTGCATCTGGTGGAATTCTCCTACAACAACAGCTACCAGGCGAGCATTGGCATGGCGCCATTTGCTGCTCTTTATGGAAGGAAATGTCGATCCCCGCTGAGTTGGGATGACGTTGGTGATAGAGAACTGTTGGGACCAGAGATGATAGTTAAGGCTGTGGATGTTGTGCGTGATATCAGAGACAAGCTTCGGATTGCTCAGGACCGTTATAAGCATTGGGCTGATGCTAAACGACGTCCTCTGGAGTTTCAGCCAGGAGATCATGTATTCCTGAAGATCTCACCGAATCGAGGAGTGATTCTCTTTGGGAAGCGAGGCAAGCTTAGTCCGAGATACATTGGACCTTTCGATGTGCTAGAGCGAGTTGGAGAGGTAGCTTATCGCTTAGCACTACCACTGTCTCTAGTGGGAGTACATGATGTCTTTCATGTGTCCCAGCTCCGTCGTTATATCAGTGATCCCTCACACGCTGTGGATTACTCAGAGATCACAGTACGAACAGATCTGACGTACGAACAGCAACCAGTGGAAATCTTAGATCGACGTCAGAAAGTCTTCAGGACCAAGACTGTTGATCTAGTCAGAGTAATGTGGCGTCGCGACTCGCCAGGAGAATCTACCTGGGAGCGGGAAGATGAGATACGCGAGCGTTATCCATATTTATTCCATGCTCCTTAGTTGATAAGAATTCCGAGGACGGAATTTTCTTAAGGTGGGTAGAATGTAACGGCCGGTATTTTTAGCAGTGCTTTAGTCATGTGTATCGGTAATTTTCGTCCGTACATTTCATGTTACGCGTATGCGACTCTGTATTTCCGTATTTACCGTATCGTTGTTAATTAATTATCACGTTTAATTAAAAACTTTAATTTAATTATCTTGTTAATCATCTTGTTATTTTTACTAATTACTTTCGTTAATTTGATAATTACATTTTATAACTTACTTAATTATTTAATTAATTCCTCTTCTTTCACACACACGTTTCAAATTTTAGGAGGAGAAGTTTTAGCATGGTTCTCTTCCCTCGTTAGTCAACAAACACCCATTAAAACAATCTTAATCGTTCACGTTTTGTGATAGGGATGAAATCAATTCGTAGCCAGATGAATCCTCTAGCTTAAGTCAACAAACATCAATTAAAACCATCCCAATCCAACACCTAAACACATTAAAACTGTTCCCTGATGATTTCCTTCTTAAGGCTATACTTCATCTGCAACGCATCATCTTCATCCCTGCTAATCACCCCCGCAAACAAACCAGATTTCCCAAACAAACTCAACAGATTCAAATCCTTCTTCAACTTTCAGCAAACAACCAAAAACAAATTCCACAAACTCAAATCAGCCCTTCAACAATTTCTTCCCCAAAACCATGAACAACCCAAAATCCAAATTAGAAATCTAGATACAAGATCTGAAAATCATTTCAGATTCTTACAAAGATCAAACACAAAAAGAAATCACTTTCAGATCTGAAACTAAATCCTCAAATCCCAAACTTATTCCAACAATCAGATCTCACTTCATCCTCTCCTCCTTGGCCGGCCCCTCCCCTTACCTGCGCGCGCCACCCATCTGAACCGCCACCGGCCAAGGCCCGTCGCCGCCTGGCCGAGTTGCGCCGCCCACCGGACCGCCAGCCCGCCGCGCGCCCTGCTGCCGCCGTCGCCCTGCCGCCTGGAGCCGCCGCCGTGAGCCTTCTCTTTCCGTCGCACGAGGTGAGGCTCTTCTCCTTGCGTTGTTTCATTTTGCTGCAAGTTGTTTTGAAAAAAAAATAGAATGAAAGAAGAACCGAAGGAGAAGAGAAAGCAACAGAGAGACTTAAAGAGAGAGTAAGAAAGAGAGAGAGAGAGGGTTAGATAGGATAATATTTAATAATAGTAAGTTATAACCATGTAACTTTGTTATCCCTTTAGTCAAACTTAGTAGGTGGATATTAAAACCATGTTGACCATATAATTAAACTTATAATTAGTTTGTAATTAGATTAGTAAATTAGCTTGGTTAATTAGTTAGTTGTTATTTTTAGTTTAATCTGATTTCATCATGTTAATATGATTAAATAATGTTACTATAATAAAATTGAATAAAATAATGTGTACCCTGTTTATATAACCCAATATAACCGCTACCCTAGCCAGTGAACCCCATAAAAATTAGACGAACCCAATTTAGGGGTTAACTTAATAGTTGCGTAACTCGCAATAGATTTAGTTCGTTAATTCTCGTTTTAAACACTTTTGTTAATTATAATAAATGTTATTATTTAATGACGCAGATACGACGCGAACTATCTTACCGTTACTTGGACAACCCAAACTGTCCCAGTCAGGCAAGCGTGCAGTTATTTTATGTTTTTGGTGATATCTGATGTTGTACACTTAATTGCTGACACATACACTCTTTTTAGAAATGCTAGAGTTAAACTCGTGTGCGTGTGTGTGGATCCCTAAACAATCAAAATGTACACACTTTGTGAATGGTAATGTTTCTAGACATGTATGGTTAATTTTAGAACTGTTGATACTTATAGAATGTTAAATGCCGTTGGCTCTCGTAGTTAAATGCCGTTGGCTCCCGTAGTTAAATGCCGTTGGCTACCGATGTTACATGCCGTTGGCTACCGATGTTACATGCCGTTGGCTACCAGTTGCCGTTGGCTACCAGATGTTACTGCCGTTGGCTATTAGTTAATCTCGTCGGTCACATGTGATTACGTCACATGCGACTAGTCTGGACTCGTGTTCCAGTATATGGCGGATTAGCATCCTGGCACGTGATTCAGGAAAATACACTTGGGTGGGGTTGGTTCCCGGGCACTAGCCGGTAGTAAACGGATCGCCTTCGGGGGCACTTGAAGGTGTATTTATTTACTGTTCGTCTAACGGCGGGAATCTTATTCACGGACTTGCACACACAGTTTAATAATTGAAAAAGAAAGTTAATTACAGACTGATGTTACATTGCTCAACTGCCATGTTAATTTTTATAACTGAACCACCATGCTAATGTAACTTGTTGCTTTAACTACCATGCTAGTGTAACTATTCATAATTGTTTTAACTGCTTCAGTTCATTGAAATACATGCTAGTGTAAATTCTTTTAACTGCTGTAAAACTGCCATATATATAACTTGTTATATATATCTTGCCTTGGGTCATCTGACATCTACTTGCAGACCCTTGCTGACATACATTCATGTTGTTTGAATGTATGTCAGGTTACGAGAC
Source organism: Scilla litardierei (assembly GCA_030789695.1). Lineage (NCBI taxonomy): Eukaryota > Viridiplantae > Streptophyta > Magnoliopsida > Asparagales > Asparagaceae > Scilla > Scilla litardierei. Next base: position 128,430,602 of record CM061138.1, read on the forward strand.
AGGTTATCTGGAGGACGAGTTGCTGGATCAGAGTGATCCAATAGACCAGGATTCTGCTGATCCTGAAGTCCACCCTACCGTGGAGTAGTGCTGATTATCACCGCTGCAGCTATTCACTTTTCATCGCTGTTGTTTGTAGGGTGTGTACCCACTTTATCTGTATCGCTATCGTTGTAGGCCATGCTTGGGGCCCTTTCTATTATTGTGTACTTTATCTGGATGTTGGCTTTAATATTTCTATTGTTCTGAGTTGCATGCAAGTTCCTGCGAAAGGTGTTTTCACAGACGCTTATTGGGTTCGAGCTTCACCGCTCCAACCTAAGCGGGCCCGCTCGCGACCTTGCCCCAAGTATAATGGGAAGCGGGGCGTGACAGCCCGATATCTGATGGGCCCAAGCGACTTATCTCTGCAACGGAACTCGAACTCCGGATGGCCTGGAATCCTGAATACCACCCTTTTGCTGTGAAAATCGATCGAGGCGTGGAAATCTCCCAACCAATCGATGCCAAGAACGACATCGAAATGTGGCAGGTCATGGACAATGAAATTTGCGAAAAGCTCGTGTCCACTGACCACCAATGGAATCGATCGACAACCCAAGTTCACTGTCACCACTCCGTTCCCTGTGGTGATGTCCCAACACTTAGGGAGTGTATGGGTGGGAATGGAGTGCCTTGTTACAAATCTCCGGGATATGATGCACATGGATGCACCGGAGTCGAACAAGGCCAAGGCTGGGTGAGAGGACACTAGAATGGTGCCTAAGATATAAGAGAACTACGGTCAAACCAAGCTACTCTAACAAACAAGTCGAGCAAGCAACACTAATAATAAGATCTAAACTATGAAATGAAAGACTAGGATTAAAGAGTTACCTGCAATATCCAGCTCCTCAGTCTCAACAGCTGTCATGGTATAAGCCGGCCTCTGGGGTTGCACTGCTCACTGAAACATCTGCCTCTGTGGCACCAAGGGTGGTCCACGAACAGCAGGTCCTCTCTGGACTGGGGCAGGCGCTCTCATCTGCAGCAGGGCTGGCGCTCTAACAATAGCATTACGGGCTCTCGGACAATCCTTCGCAGCATGCGAGGCATCTCCACAAACTAAGCACAGTCCCAGCTTCCTCCTACAGTTGACCTGAACATGCCCTGGCTTGCCGTAGAAGTGGCACGGTCCCTTGTTCTGATTCTGCACTGGTGCTCCAGGCCTCTTGAATGGCACCGTCTGAACTGGCCTCATCGCCGGCCTAGCAGGTGGCCGGTACTGCTCCATAGGACGCTTCCCTCTATCAGCTGAAGGGTCAGGTAGACGCGATATAATCTCATGATTCTTTGCAGCATCTAGCACAGCTCTCATAGTCGTGAAATTCGCCGAAGACATAGAAGCCTGAATCTTCGGACGCAGTCCCTAACGAAAGCGATCAGCTCGCTTCTCCTCCTTCCTTACCATATGCGGGGCAAAACGACTCAGCATCTCGAACTCAGCTTCATACTCCTCGACAGTCATATCCCCCTGCTTCAGATCTATAAACCTGCTCAACAGCTCCCTCCTAGCAGACTTGGTGAAATACTTATCCTTGAACATCGATTCGAAGGTCTTCCACTCCACTGGCTTCTCGAGACGCCTCTCCTCAATGCATCACCAGTTCCTAGCATTCTCCATCAAATGCATCTTCACTATCTCGACTCGAGTATCATCAGGGATCTTTGCTGCTACAAACTTCTCCTCAGTGCTCTGGATCTACTCATCAGCAGCTAGGGGTCCTTCCTTCCCAGAAAAAGTCCTCGGCTGAAGCTCATTGAACTGCTTCACTCCTGGAGTAGCTCGAGGGGCAGGTGGAGGTGGTGGTGGTGCAAGTGAGGGAGCCTGGGCAGCACGCTAGGACTGCTGAACCAACTGATGCTGCACCTCCAGCATCTCTCTCATCGCGCCCAGAAACTGACGGAACTCTCTGCCCTGGTCTTCCGGAACTCCATCTCCTAAGCTCCCCGATCGGGTAGTACGTCGTCCTGCCATCCTATTGACAGAAGACATAGATTAGACTCGTATAATTACCGGATGATAATAAAATGAAGTTCAATACTTTGATTGTTCCGAATTTGCAGAAAGGGTGGGACCTGCATGGGCCACCACTAAAACCTGTCACGCCCCGCTTCCCAAAAGTACGGAGGCGAAGCGTGACTAAGGCCCGCTTAGGCCGGAGTTGAGAGTTCAGACCCAATAAGCGTCTATGGTATTCCAAAACGAAGGAACATGTCCCTGCAAGTTAGTACGGAACAATAAAAGTACTGAAAGGAAAGAGCATATCATTTTATTCCAAAAAATAATCATCCAAAGTACCGAGAGTCTAAAACGCCCGAAGGGCTACAACTGCAGAAAAGAAAACTACTGGTGCAAGCACCCAACCTAGACAGGAAAACAAAAGGTGCTACACACCCAATCTAAACTGGAATAGAAACTCTGGAACAACAACGAGAGGCCTCTAACTCTGGTCCTCCTCTGGGATGTACTCTGGATCAGTATCCTCCGGCTCCACGTCTACTGACAAGTCCGCCTCGTCGACGTACTCTGGCTCAACACCTGACGTACAGCACCAAAAGAGGAACTGTACGTCAGGTAAGGTCTACAAAAAGGGTCAGACCAAACTGCAAGTGTATCGACTATTTAACAACGGTTTACTGGTTGATTAGCATGCTGAGGTTATAACAGAGGAACAAAAAGAAAGTAAACGCAGCAGGAAAGTAAAACGTGACAAGTAGTAGTCGTAGCGTGTGCTACCAAACTACGGGACTAACCTAATAGATGTCAAGACAAATCGGGACATGGCGGGACAAGACAAGACAAGTGTGACACGAAAGGGTTCACGCCTTACGGTTCGAGGGGGATCAGACCCTCTTACCATGCGCACGCTCAACCCTACCCCAAACCCAAGTATTCAACACATGACAAGACAAGGGATCACTCGCTCTAGCTTGGCGAGTGCCCTATTGCCCTCTGGGCTGTGTATCACGACAAGGGATCACTCGGAGAGTGCCCTATTGCCCTCTGGGCTGTGTATCACGACAAGGGATCACTCGGAGAGTGCCCTATTGCCCTCTGGGCTGTGTATCACGACAAGGGATCACTCGGAGAGTGCCCTATTGCCCTCTGGGCTGTGTATCAAGATAAGGGATCACTCGGAGAGTGTCCTATTGCCCTCTGGGCTGTGCAAGACGGGACGGGACGTGACAAGACAGGAAAGGTTATTCTAGGGTGTCCACACGCATGTACACACAAGATAGTCCTACGATGTCAAAAGTTGTTGTTTTTAGGCTCAGACTTCGTCGTCAAGTCTGAGCCGCCAAGGGACGTCCCGGACGCTATCATTTCACGTCCGGTTCTCTTTGTTCACAGTTAACAGTTCTAACAAACTAAGGCCTAAGCACAACCAAAAGTGCAAGTGGATACACTTGCCTACGGTGGCGAGTGTGTCGTCCTCCCAGAGCGTCTCGTCCAAGCGTCTCGTCAGCGGAAGTCCGTCTGAAACAGGTCACGGCGACGGTGTCAGGTCGCGTTGTCAATAAATCCTATTTAGGTTCGTTTCTATGTTGTCGGGACTACCCTAATTGTCAGAGTCACGATTTGGTGTTTTAACAGCCTAAATCGACCACTACCCTATATGCATAGAAAATTATCCGATGGTCGATTTTCTACAGTGAGCAGCGTTTTACTGGTGCGAAAAAGTAAATTTAGTTACAGTTGTCCGATTTTAGTTAGGTTTTCGGTTTCGCTACGGGTGGGTTGCGATACGAGTTTCAGGAAAACCAACCTCTCCGGGGTCTGGAGTAGTGTGGACGTAACGTCTGACCTGCAGGTGATTCGCGGTGTCTACGTCGTCTCGACTACGGGTAGCGTAGTGAGACTCGTCCGGGCAGCGGACGAAGTGTGAGCTGCGAGCACGATCAGTCCAACGGCAAAACAGCAAGCTACGGCGCGTAACGGCAACACGAAAATCGTTGGAACTCTAATCCAAAGGTCGTTCGGCCTAGAAGTCGTCGCGGGGTGCCTCCGGCCTAGGGGGTGCTCGGCCGGATCTGCGAGGGCCACCGGTGGATCACCGGCGAGTACAGGGCGGCGGTGGCGGGCGTATCGATTGGAAAAACAGCGGCGCAGCGCTGGGGAAGCACTGCGTGGCGGGATCAGGCAGCTTGCGGCAGAAAAATAGCACGGCCTATGGATGTGCTTGCGGTTGCAACGGAACAGCCGCCGGTCGGGGCGGTCGTTGGGGCTGCAGATGGCGGTGGACGCGCGCTCGCGGAGCGACGGAGGAAAAAGGAGGTGCGGCGGCGCTGTATGCGGGGTGCGCAGCGACGGCCGACGGGCTCGCGAAAACAGGCGGCCGCGGCGATCAAAGGCGGGCGACGGTCTCGCCATGGAAGAGAGGGGAGAGTAGGAGGCGGCGTCGCGGGGGCCTCGGGCTGTCACGGCGGCGGGGAAACCGCGAGGGCGGCGTTGCGAGGGGAGACGACGCTCGGGGAGTCGGGGCGTCGTGGATCACGGCGGCGTTCGGTCGCCGGCGGGGTCAGCGGGGCGGTTGAGAGTGAGGGAGAGGGGGAGATGGCGGGTTCGATTGGGGATCACCGAAGATCCGTAAGGAGACCGGTGTCGGGTTCTCGCCGACGATCGGAGGGAGAGGGAGAGGGAGATCGGATTCAGGGGGGTTTTTGCGTTTTAGGGGGAAAAGGCCGGTGGCTGTGTAGAATTTGGGTTAGGGTTAAGTTAGGTTAGGGTTAAGGATTATATAATAATAATAGGTGCTATATACCTGTATAATTCTAGTTAAAGGGGGAGATTAAAGGGATAGGGGGTGTATAATTTGGGGTAAGTCTAGGGGAGGTTAGAGAAACAGTTTAGGAAAATTTTTAAAACGATTTAAATGTTGTGAGTTGAGGGAGGCCTTTGGCCTCCCTCCCCTCATCACTCTCCATTACTCCCCACTAAGTTAGTGGGGAGGCCCTTGGACTCCCAAATCAACATGAGAGTTTTATAAATATAGTACCATGGCTATTTGCCATGGTTAATCCTCTTCTAACACGTTATCAGCACATTAGCTCTCAATTCTTTGAGTTTTTTCTCTCGTACCTACGCGCTAAGGAATCTAATTGTTGCGGAGAATTGTTGCGGCGATTTTTTAGGCGTATCTGGAGCGGAATTTTGATCTACGGATTTTTTTTTCTCTATCACGATCGTCCCTAGATCTTTGATCTAGAGGTAATTTTTTCGATCATGTAGATAGTTACAAAATAAAGTTTGCTATGATTTTACAATGCTTTTCTATCGGCTTGTATGAATCTGCAACATTTGCTAAACATCAAAATTAACAAAAAAAAATTTAATAATCTGTCACTGGGGGCTCTGTCGGACCACCCCTACCACTGGATCCGTAGATAACTCCACCGCCAAATGAGATATTTGTAATGAGATAATCAGCTTTTAACATCAAAATTAAAATATCTTGTATAAGACATATTTCGTTATAAATATATTCTGCACCAAAGAAATATGTAATGATCTTGTATAAATGTCTAATGGATTGATCTACCATTATAAATATAGATGCAATGTTATCAGATCCGTAGTTAATTTATGTTATAATGGGTGTATTCACTTATTTATAATTTTTAATACATATTTCGTTATGTGTTTGCACACGTTATCCGATGCAATTTACCCAGAAGGGAATGTTCGGTGGCGTTTTTCTGTGTTCACGGTGCCTCTGATTTCGTCCGCCCCCTCCCCCGGGAGTTCTGGTCACCCCGGGCTACTTCTGTCCGTCGGCGCTAGCCGAAACCAGTAACAGATGGGGAGGAATTTGAGGGGACAAACTTAGGGTTTTTGGGATTCTTTGCATTCCACAACCCAAAAATGGGCTGAATGGCTGATTTTGCTTAATTTAATTAAATTTGATAGCCTTATTGTTGGGCCTTCAGCTCATTTGTGTCTACCAATAACTTAATAAATTCTATAGGCCTTCAACCCCAATTACTTAACCGTTATTATTTTTGCATACCAAATACGGGCCTGAAGCCCATTAATTCTTATTGCATTCCTTAAAAAGTTATTTAAATTTTTGCCACTTGGCATGTGGCCCACATATTACTTTTGATTTATTGGTCTAGAAGCTATTTTAATACAGTTTCTTAATATTTTATTTATGGGCCGGCAGCCCCAGTTTGGCTTTATACTAACTTTTTTGCCTACCAAATTTGGGCCTGAAGCCCAGTAATCCCAATTGCAATCTTCATTGTGTTAATTAAAATTTTGATTATTACAGTAGTTTAGCTGTTTAATTGGGCCTGAGGCCCAGATTATACATGAGAATAAGTTTTACGGGCCTGCAGCCACATTCAGCTTAATTATTATTCGGGTTTTCCCAATTGGGCCATAAGCCAAGTAAATCCAATTGCAAGCTTATTTTGTCAATTTAAATTTTGCCAATGGGCCTGAAGCTCAAGTATTAATGATATTTTACTTTGACTAATTCGGCCTGAAGCCAAGTTAATTAAATTGCAATACTTTATTTGTTAGTTTTTGGCAAATGGGCCTGCAGCCCAAATAATAATAATATATTATAATGATTAATATTTATGGGCCTGCAGCCCCATTCAAAATATTAATTTATTTTAATGAGCCTGTCGCTTCATATTGCTAAAATTATAACACTCTTGCATTATTATTAATTTATGGAATATTAGGATTTTTCCGAAATATAATTATCTCAAGGATCCTGCGACCGCTCTGCCGTTAGTAAACTAACCTAACGGTGTATGACGTCTCCCAGTGGTCCGAGAGATTATTATATTCCTGTGTTATATACATGCGTGGTTGTTTATTTTGTGCCTGTAGCATTTATAAACCGCGTGGATGTTTATGTAAGCTAAAATGTGATTTTTGGGATCGGCCAATTTGATACCCTTTAAATTCCTTGCAATTTTATTTTCTTTTTGAGAGAATTTGTAAGTGAAGAATATATGTATTTATGCCAAAGACCGGTGTACCGACAAAATGAAGACGGAGGGGTAAATTTGGAAATATAGGGACCTATTCTGGGTTTCTAAGTTGTATTTTTCTTTTCTTTATGGACTGTATATTCGGACTTTGGACTTTGTACATTTTTGGGTATCTGGCCGATCCCCACATTTTGCTTACTTTATTTGTTATGCGTGAATTTCAGTTTTAAATAAATTCATGCTTATTTTAAATTGCGTAGATAAATGGCAAAATTGGCAAGCGTCGATTTCGAAGTCCTTGACTCTGCAGGGAAAAATTACCTGAGTTGGCGAGTGGACCTGAAGTTCCACTTGCGTTCGATGGCCCTTCTTGGGTCCATTTTGGCTCCTTCCTCGGCCCCAGCAGCGGCCGATGCTTCTGCTGCATCCATCAGTGGCACCCCAACCACTGTATCCGATGTAGATAAGGCGAAAGCCATAATCTACATTAGAAAACATATAGATCGGACCTTAAAGGCCGAATACTTAACGGTTGAGGACCCAAAGGACATGTGGACAGCGCTGGAGGCACGGTATAAACATCAAATTGATGTTATATTACCGCGTGCAAGTTATGAGTGGAAAAACCTCAGACTTCAGGACTATAAGTCCGTCGATGAGTAAAATTCTGCACTTCATAATATCACCTAACGTCTGAAGTTGTGCGGTGAAGAAGTGACAGAACAACGCATGTTGGAAAAGACATTTACCTCGTTTCACGAGAAAGATGCAATCCTCATGCAGCAGTATCGTGAACGCAACTTCACGAAATTCTCTGATCTGATCTCTTGCCTACTTAGGGCAGAGCAGAATCGAGATTTACTGCTCGCCACTCATAACTTACGTCCAGCTAGTACTGCACCTATCCCTGAAGCCCACCACGTTTCTCCCCAGAAGTGGAAAAATAAGAAAAAGGCTAATAATAACAAAGGAAAAGCTGTGATGGAGAATGGATGAGGAGCACCACCCTCGTCCAGCAACAACAATACAAGAAAGAGTAACTTCATATGGAAGCAAAAGAACACTGACCAAGTGTCACTTCCTAAGAAGAACTGGGAGGATAAATGCCATAGATGGGGCATGACTGGCCATTGGTCCAGAATCTGCCGCACTCCTCGCCACCTCCAGAAACTATATCAGGCGAGCCAGAAGTCTCTGCCTGAAACAAACTTGGCGGCTGTTCAGCCACCAATGATGTTCACTGCAATAGACTTCGAGAACGACGACCTGCTCGATTAAGCTTCATCTTTTATCTATGCATTTAAAATTCAATGTTACTTCATCTTTAATTTGCTTAAGTTCGTCTTTTTCATTGAATTAAATAAAATTTCGTTTTAATTATAGATGAAGTATGGAATATTGTGGACAGTGCCTTGTTGCACTGGTGTAGCATTGATATTGCTCCCACATACAACGAGACTATAAGATGCAAATTCTCCTCATAAACATATAGGAAATCTCCAATTTTCAAGGATATTTCTTTTAAAGAAAATAACTTGAAAATTGTGGATAATATATATTGAATATCAATATGTAACTCGTCAAGAAAATGGCCAGAAGACCATCTACTTACGATTTCATTGGACCCCCGTCGGGCCCCTATAATTACAGATATTCATCCTATAGAAAGCCAACTTGACTAAGCACCAGAAGTGCCTTTCATTGCCATAGTTTTTAACTCTGGCAAAATGGACTTGGTCATCCTGGATCAACGATGATGGACGCATCATCAAATGAATCCATTGGAGAACCTGAAGATTCTTCAAAAGGTTGAGTTTTCTTGTCCCCCTTTGTCATAAGGGAAAACTTAGAGAGAGACCTTCCCTCCTGAAAGTGGGTTTAGAGTTTCCTAGCTTCATTGAGAGAATACATGGTGACCTTTTGCGGGCCTATTCACCCCGCAAATGGACAATTTTCGGTACTTCATTACTGTACTGATATATGCATCTACTAGATGGTCTTCTGTGTGCCTTCATATTCACTCGCAACATAGCTTTCTCAAAGCTAATAATGAGGGTGAATTCACTACTCATATCATTCAAGACTTCTGCCAAGCAACTTGCATTGAAATTGAACATCCTGTAGCATGTTCATACTAAGAATGGGTTATCAGAGTCTCTGGTAAAGAGACTCCAATGGATTTCACGTCCATTGTTAGATTCCAGTTGCCTGTTGATATTTAGGGACCAACAAGCTGCACTCCGCATCGCTTATCACGATACGGCCCGCTTGTGGCCATATCTTATTGCTGATGCCGCTTCCTTATGGTTTACCACCAAGTCTTGATAAATGTGAATTTGATGAGTAAAGTCTCATTGTAATAGGCACACAGTCTAAAGAAGCCTGAAGCTTCTGAGACCATATCATGGGATACATAAGTCCTCATCTCGTTATGATCCGCATACTTTTTCTGTGTGACGTTGAGATCCAGAAGATCCTTCACATTCAGACTAAAGTACATCAATTGACGGATAAAATTGCGGACAACCAGAAGATTGTTCGTTCACACGTACATGCTGCCAACACGCCAGCTAGGATTTACATTCCCAAAGATGGATGCAATCCACCGGCAGCAGAATTGGTTGTACCTCAATTGAAAAGAGGACGCCGGTCAGGTTCAAAATAAAAATTTCCTCATAATAGGAAGATTCCTGGATATATAAAAATGATCCAACCACAGGATGCTGAGCTCAGACCAGCAACCTCTCCCCTCCTAATTTTCCCTGTAGAGGAAACAACAGGAGAAACATCATTATATTACGTACGTACTGGAGAGGTACTGGACAGATATAGCATAGTCGTCGACGACGGTTTTGCTTTCGCTATTGCCATTCACGTCGCTGAATACGACGATGACGTCTACCCACTTTTCTATAGCGTAAACGCATAGAATGGCCAAAGTGGGACGAGGCAATAAGAGTAGAGCTGGACTCACTCTTGAAAAGCAAAGTCTTTGGACCAGTAGTCCATACACCTGAATGTGTAAAAACCTGTGGAATATAATTCGAATTTCATAAAGAAATTGAAATGAAGGAAATGTGATCATTTTCCTACTAAGCCTACACTTCTCTCCAAAAGCCAATACATGCAGCTCATGGACGTTGTGACTGCATATATATACGGCAATATAGATATAGAGATCTATATAAAACTTCCAGAAGGGTATACTCTACCCCCAGAGATGAAAGAGAAACGTAGAAACGTCTTCTCCATAAAGGCTACAAAGATCATTAGTTGATCTTAAGCAATATTCTGCCCTTGTATCTTTTTCGAAAGATCGTTGACAGGATTTATTATATTTGCCTTACATATGGTCAACTTAAAGCTAATAGGATCTCCAGCAGAGACCATTGAGATTTCAGATAGCTTTAAAGCGTACCTTGGAAATGAAAAACCTAGGTATACCGATCATCCTGACGATGACATTAATCATCCTGAAGATGACAATAATCATCCTGAAGATGACATTAATCATCTTGGAGATGAACCATCATCCTGGAGATGAACCATCATCCTGGAGATGAACCATCATCCTGAAGATGACATTAATCATCCTGAAGATGAACTATCATCCTGGAGATGAACTATCATCCTGAAGATGACATTAATCATCCTGAAGATGAACTATTATTAATCATGCCGAAGATGTCTCGGCTTACATATTAAACACCTTCGTGGTGGAACCCTTTCATATTCTTCATACACCTGGAGTTTATGAAGAATGATGTCCTTTTGCAACCTATTAAAAATGGATACTTATTTATGACACCTTTCAGTAGCTGAAAGAGGGGGAGGACATCCTAGGTCCCGAAGAGCCTAGCTCTAGTGTATTATCTGGCCAACTGCACGTATCTTTGATAGAACGTCTCCAGTAAAGTTGTTAACCAGATACAGTGTTGTCCTGGAGAGCAACACTAGACCAAGGATAGGCTGCTTCTGCGCAACTTTCAAGGGTCAAGGAATATATATTGCATATGCAGGTTTAAAGATCATCGCGATGACTGAAACACAATAGGCCGTCCACCTCCTAAATATATACACATCATTATCCAATGTCTACATCTTCTGAGAAGCTCATCATCCACGAAGCAAGTATTGAAAACGCTCAGCCAGGTCTAGCAGTACCTTGCAGACACACTGAAGACTGATTCAAAGAATACTTTAGTGGATTCATCTACCAACTTCGAAGAGCATTACACTCCAGAGCGACTCTGCCTTCCAATAGCCGCTAGATGAGTGAAACTTGTATAGATGAGTGATAATTGTATTTTCTTTCAGAACATGATGGATGTATAGACGAATAGGAGATGATTGTATAGATACATAGGAGATCTGCAAGTATAATTTGGGGTAAGTCTAGGGGAGGTTAGAGAAACAGTTTAGGAAAAATTTTAAAACGATTTAAAAAGAGATTTAGCCAGATTTGGCTAACAATTTGAATTTCGAATCTGATTGGGGAAAATCGACGGTCGAGGTTTATCCGAGCGATATCTCTCAAACCGGGCGTCAGAAAAATAATCCGAAAATACCGGGGCGATCGTGGAGACGAGACGCACAGATCTACGGAGCCCGATCGTGCGTAACACCTACCAAAAATTAACGTAAAATTAGAAACGGCGTTTTTGAGTCAAATGACTAAAACGCCCCTATCGTTCAAAATCATTTTGCGAGAAAACGAACAGTGAAACGGTGTTCCCAAAAATTTCTATAAAAACCTACACTCCTAACCGATCACAACGGCATAACACTTTGCATAAATCGGAACCCAGGAATAGCCAAATAAAATACGTGCACGTCTAAAACACGTGCACGCAGAAAATCCATAAGGTCGGAAAGCGACCGTTACAAAATCAACCGTAGAAATCATGATCAAGCGATTGAAATGAGGTAGTAGCAATGCTATAAAGATAGTATTAAAGTTTGAAAGCAATCAGAAGACTTACAAAATACAATAAAATTCCAGCCGTCACCGTACAAGAAAAAGACAGAAAAAATAACCACCCATTTTCAGAACCCTAGGTCAACTATTTATACAAATTGTCATCACTCGATCGGTTGAAGCATCAACCGATCAGGTGAGCTGCTTGATGCTTCGACCGTCGGCTTCGGGAGCTTCAACCGGGCACTGAGGAGAGCGGGTGGAGCCGTCGGTTGGATATTTGGGTCGATGCGGCATCAGGTGAACCGATCAGTTGAGCCTTCAATCGATCGGTTGGAAGTATCCCCAAAAAGACAGAGAGTTTTGTCGACTTCACACGGTCAGCGAACCGGTCGGTTGAGCTCTCCGTGTCATTGTTTGGAAAATTCAGTACAGATGAACCGATCGGGTGAGATGTCACCCGATTGGTTGGAATTCAGCTCCAAATGGCCGAGAGCTCTGCTGTGTTCAACCGGTCGGCAAACCGGTCAGTTGAGATGCTCCTCACTTCAGCCTTCGTCCGGTTCTGATATGCGTGCATCAACCGATCGGGTGGCTGTGTCCACCCGATCGGTTGAGGGCTGAGAAATGGCAATCTTCATCGTTTGACCCTCTGGATCGCGCGCGAATCCTCCCATTGCTCCGGGGCACATGATATCTTCATTATATGTCCCCAACGCTGGTAATCTCCTACAAATACACAAGAACACAAAGAAGTGAAAGAAAACTAGAAATCATAAGAAAATGGATACAGGACGATGGAAAACAACGAAAAATCACAAAGAAGACGTGTGTGATATATAAAATATAAACACACGTCAAAATCCCCCAAGCTGAACCCTTCCTCGTCCTCGAGGAAGACGAGCGAGAGTAGGAGCTCGGAGGGAGAAAATAGAAGGAGAGAGAGAAAGAGAAATCAAAATCCTAAATCGCCCGTCAGAGCCAACAAAATCAGACACGCCACGCTAAACAAGCATACGACAAAACACATCACTAAACCAAGGAAATATGAGTCCAAACAAGTGTCGTGGGCCCACGTGGTGAAGCGCGAGTGAGCGTGGTCGCGTGCTAGCAGACGGTGTCGCTATCTACATTGTGTAGTAAAGCTTCATATACACATATCCACGGAAAGACCCAAATATCGATTCGATTTGAAATAAGCGGAGAATAAATAGCTCAAGCATGCATGAGAACATAGTAAGAATCGAAGCGTATCATGCGTCAGGGACTCCACAGCTAGGGACTAGGAAATCACCACACTATCGCCTAGATAATAGCTAGAAAGTCCCTACTCCAAGTGCTTTCGAAAACGATGGATGTTGAGAAGGTGTGAAGTAGAATACTCGGTGCAAATTCTTGCCTTCCCTTTATTCTCGGTAGGTAGGAAAATATTCACACTGGAATTTTTTTTGGGTTTTGGATATATGTATTTGTTTTGAATTTTTGGCTATACACAATTTTTTTTCTTTTTTCTTTTCTTTTCTTTTTGGGTTTTTTCTCTCTTTTTTTGGATTTTTGGATTTGGGGATATATACATGTGTGTACTCTCCTAAGTGGGAGAATGGTACACGACGAGGGGATTTGCACCAAGTAAAATAAAAAATAAATCGGATTCTAAACACTTGGGCAAAGGAGATTTTTCTAGCTAATCAGAGCATAGGCTAAATGGGTTATCCTAGTCCTAATTGTGGAATCCCGACACATGCGAATTGAAGTACACGATATAAATATATTCATGCATATAGAAGCAGACATGAGAAGCAAATACCGCATATTCAAATCGAAGCATGATAATCTAGGGGTCATCCCAGGACAGGTATATAAATCAAAATCACAAAGTAGAAGCACACTGTAAGCTAGTCACGACACACGACTCACATAAAAGCTAAGTGGACCCACGATGCATGAAATGCAAGAGGACTCGACTTCCTAGGGTTAGTGAATGTGATTATCGAAGCCATGCTAGGTGTGTGTGTGATTCTGTGGCAATTCATCATATGGGGTCATTTCTAGGAGAGAGAACAAAAGATGAGAAAAAAAAAGAAAAACACAGCGAAAACGACTCAAAAACGAAAAAAAAAGACACAAATGACGCATGAAGTGCGACTCCCCCAAGCTGAAACTTGCATTGCCCTCAATGCAATAAAAGTAAATACGGGAGGGCAATGAAAATGGGGGGAATACGCACCGACACAAAGAGAATGAAAAACGAGAAAAACACACATACGAAACTGAAAAATAAAGGAGGAAAAAGAAATACAGAAAATAAAAGATAGAAAATCACACCACACGACATATATAAACAAGCACACCACGACGAAAGAACATGACAACACACACAAAATTCGAATTCCCCCAAGCTGGACTTGACAATGCTAGCAATATGATATGATCAAGATGATGCAGAAATAATGCTAGGGGGAAGTCAATCATAGCCGCTGTCGGTAGAATGGTACGGAGATGGTGAGGAGGGTGGTGAATAGTGGAGGAAGGAGTCTTCTGAGGACGAAGGAGAGGGTGTGCCAACAGGAGTTGGAGGGGCAACAGGTTGGATTACCGGTGGATCGAGATTTATTGGTGGATCGTGGTGGATAATGATTGCACCGGGTGAACCCATACACGGGTGCCAATCGGGAGGTTCCATGGGTGGAAAATTACGCGTGTGGCATACCAAGGATCCGGGTAGAACTCCCATGGTAGATGTGAAATGCGAATGGGGAGGCGCTCAGGAGATGAGGGTGGAAGGATGGCAAAAGGAGTGTTGGCAGGACTATAGAGGTAGACAGCACGCTCCTCACCAATATGAGTTAGTATACCGATATCGATCAAGTAGTCGCGATCGATACGGCTACGTCCCGGTAGAATAGGGAGGTGGGGGCAGTCGCAAAACACAACTGACAATAAGAGTGATCATCCCACCACATCAGATTGATCCAGAGGTTGCGCGGATAATGTAGGATCCTGTCGGAAGGACGATGTAGGATTGAATGAGAGGAGAGACTTGCGTTAGCGTACGCTGCGCTGTAGTCTCTAAACTTTGCCCTCGGATTCGCCACAACGGTTGGTACTTCGTCACAGAGGATCGAAGCAGCGTTTCCACCGTCTAAATCTCACTTTAGGAGAAGAACTTGATGGAAGGGAGAAGATGAAAGAAGGTTGCCTTATGCAAACTTATGGCATGAAGGATTAGCCTTAAATGCCTTACCCTTGGGTCCTATTTATAGGCTTTAGGGGTAGTTATTGTAGGAAATAATTAAATATAAGCTTATTAGCTTATATTAACACCCTTTCTTATCCTCTTCTTCATGCACTTATCAAGTGCCTTTATGCACTTATAATGTGACTTTTTCCACTTATCGAGTGGTCCTTTTCACACATGAAAAGGTTCCCATCACACATGCTTTCATGCACGCGACATCTGAGATCCGTAGACCCTCATACATCCCCTCATGGGTGTATACATGTCGTCCATATCGAACATCTCCCACTCACACTTGAGGGGATTGTAAGCAAATAGTTCTTATGTTTATCATACTGAGAAATAGACCGTGTGACCGTCATGCGCATAGAGTCTGCTGTTGTGCACTTGTTAGAGATACACAACACTCCTTGAGGTGCAAAGTTGAGTAGATCAACGCATGCTTTACCCTAGATTAATTCTTCACATTTCTTATACTTTATATTCAACAATTGAATCCCATCTGGATTACAATAGGCTGGCCAGCTTTGAATCTCTAAAGTCCAAATATGAATATGAAATTAATCTTCCTCTTTTTGCGATCCTTTCGATCTTGACTTGACTCGCTTTTCTAATATGCCCCGCCGGACCGAATTGACCATAGTCCATAAGCAACATGTTAAGATAGCGATCACCTAGTCAAATCTAAAGGAACCAATAAGAGTCCATAAGGGTAAGAAGTTTAAGACCCATGTGGTCTTTGGGTCTCACATAATAGTAAACACAATTACTATTCTAACCCAATGGTCAAATGCATACGTAGTATGAATACGTATTACAACATCACTCCTTTCCCAGGGAGCGTATGTCTTAATGATGTTGTAAGGATGATGATCAGACACCACAATGTCTGACTTTGAGTCCCTTTTACTACTCAGTAATTTCCTGGACCCACATCCTGCATAAGACAGATAAGATTTTAAAAAAATCTTCTTAGATCTTTTGTAAGCATCTATATGATGCAGATCTTTCATACGACCATTTTGTTTAAGTCATGACTCTAAATCATCCGTCTGACGATTTTGACTTTAAACAGGTCTCATCTTTATCTTATCCGTCTGATAGAATAAAGGCGGTTTCTCATGTGAGAGAGCCAACCTCAATCTGTCCGACATACTAGAAAAACATAGCTGAGATTAAAAGAAATGTACACAAACATTTTCAAGAAAATCATATGCAATGTTAAAAAAAAGAACTTATTCTTTTATTAAATTTGATCTTTCATAGACATGGGAATATACATTGATACAACTCAGCTCTTACGCAATCCTTGAGATGATAAGTGTTTGTAAAACACATCTCTGGGGATCGCCTTCGTAATCGGATCCGCTATCATCTCGTGCGTAGATATGTACCTAATGTCTACCTCCTTATTCTTATCATAGTCTTTTGCAAATTTGTAGCGGATATCAATGTGTTTGGTCTTACAATGGAATTTTGGATCTTTGACATAGGCTATAGATGCTTGATTGTCACTGTATATTGGTACATCACCTGAGTCACTTGCATCAATTAGCTTGTCTAAGAATCTCCTAAGCCAAACAGCTTCTTGGACCGCCATGCTAAATGCTACAAATTCGGCTTCCATAGTTGAAAGTGCGATGCCGGATTGCTTTTTGCTACTCCAGGATATTGCACCAGATCCGAGTAGAAAAACATGTCCTGAGGTCGATCGTCGCTCATCGAGATCACCCGCCCAATCAGCATCAGTGTATCCTTCAAGCCTCAAGGCATTTCCTTGATAGCATAAAGCATAGTCTGCAGTCCCTTTAAGATACCGCATTATCCTCTTAACCGCTTTCCAATGTGCTTGCCCTGGATTGGATTGGTAACGACTTACCATTCCAACGGCAAAACAGATGTCCGGTCTTGTACACAGCATAGCGTACATAAGACTACCAACTGCACTGGAATATGGAACTTTTTCCATAATTTCCTTTTCCTTTTGGTTCTTTGGACACATTTTCAGACATAAATTATCGCATTTGCTTATAGGTGTATCAATGGACTCACAGTCCTGTATATTAAAACATTCTAGAACCTTCTTTATATAAGTCTCTTGTGAAAGAGAAAGAAGTTTCTTCGAACGATTCCTTGAAATCTTAACTCCAAGGATATATGCGGCTTCTTCCATGTCTTTCATCTCAAATATTGATGAAAGCCAAGCCTTGATATCCATCACAAAGCTCTTGTCATTTCCGGCTATTAAAATGTCATCTACATATAGAGTCATAATAACATACTTGCTTTTGATCCTCTTGATATATACACAGTTATCTTCATCAAGCATGGTAAAACCATTTGATAAGACAACTTTTTGAAATCGTATATACCATTGCCTCGAAGATTGTTTAAGACCATATATGGACTTACGAAGTTTACAAACCTTATGTTTGTTTCCTTCTTTTACAAACCCTGTTGGTTGTTTCATATAGATCTCCTCGTCCAATTCTCCATTGAGAAAGGCAGTCTTTACATCCATTTGATGTAATTCGAGGTCTAAGCAAGCTACCAAAGCCAGAATCAAGCGAATCGAGGTAAAACGAACAACAGGTGAGAAGGTCTCTTTGTAGTCTATCCCTTCCTGTTGCGTAAAACCTTTCGCGACAAGGCGAGCTTTATATCTGTCTATAGAGCCATCAGCCTTATGCTTGATCTTGAGAACCCATTTGTTCCCAATAGCTCTACGTCCCCTGGGTAAGTTAACCAAGTCCCAGACTCGGTTAATTTTCATGGATTCTAATTCCTCCTTCATCGCTTCCATCCATTTGTCTTTTGCAGGGCATGATACGGCCTGTTTGAAAGTATCAGGCTCGTCATCTTCTTGTAGTAAAGTCATAAAGGTTTGTGGGAATTCATCCTCAAATCTTAGAGGAGTTAACCTTGTACGACTACTACGTCGTATTTGAGATTCTTCAAGTCCTTGTTGACTCGAATTTGTATCAATTCTAATATCACTCCCACTTGGAATGTGGTTAGAATTGCTCCCACTTGGATCATTATTCCCATATGGAATAGGATTCACATCATTCGTATCATCCATTGGTGAAGGTTGAAACGTATTTTCGTCTTCACCAAGAATTCTCCCACTCGAATGTGGTAATCCTTCTTGATCATAAATCTCAAATAGAGATAAGTTCTGACTTATCTCGCCCTGTCTTGGAAACTCATTTTCCAAGAAAGTAACATCCCTCGACTCAAATTCAATCAGTCCTCCATTGTCTTCCTGATCAATGAAAACATAACCTTTGGAGTTTTCTGCGTATCGTATAAAGATACATTTCCTCCCCCTTGGCCCAAGTTTTCCATATTTATGGGAGGAAATATGTGCGTAGGATGCACAACCCCAAGGTTTTAAAATGCTTAAGTCAGGAGACCTTTGGTTCCACAACTCATAAGGAGTGGAGCTAACTGATTTCGAGGGTACGCGGTTCAAGATGAAAGTAGCCGTCAATAATGCATCACCCCAAAAGGTGATTGGCAAGTTAGCTTGCGCCATCATTGAACAGACCATTTCCATTAAAGTCCTATTCCTCCTTTCAGCAACACCATTTTGTTGCGGAGTATAAGGCATAGCTATCTGATGAACTATGCCCTTTTCATCACAAAGTTCCTTAAAACTTGCTGATTGATATTCACCGCCTCTATCGGTTTGCAAGACCTTAATCTTGCGATCTAATTGATTTTCCACTAAACTTATATAGTTTTTAAAGCAGGTTAATGCTTCATGTTTGTGGGATATCAAATAGATATGTCCGAATCGGGTGAAGTCATCAATAAAAGTGATGAAGTAGGACTTTCCGCGTCTTGTCTTAACATTCATCGGACCACATATGTCCGAATGGATGAGCTGTAATGGAACTTCGGCTCTTGTGCCGGTTCCAAACCGCTTGCGACAAGATTTTCCTACAAGGCAATGTTCGCAAGTCGACATTTCGACCTTTGAAACATTGGATAGAAGGCCACGTTTGGCAAGTCTATCCATACGTGTTGGTCCAATGTGACCAAGCCTTGCGTGCCAACAAATTACATCAGATTCACAAACCGAGGAATTTGTAACAAGTAAATTTTCATTAAAATTAGAGGAATCATACATAGTATTTAATACAATGAATCCCTTAAAAACATACCCAGAACCAATTAAAGAATTATTACAAGATAGGTCCACATTACAATTATGAAAGAACCAACTATAACTAAGACCCATTAATACAACCACAGATATAATATTCCTTCGAATATCTGGAGCGAAGAGGACATCATGAAGTAAGATAGTGCGGCCGTTGTCCAAGACGAGCTTGCACGTCACAACGCCTTTCACTTCAACACGTGTGTTGTTTCCTACATATATCCACTTCGTTCCTTGGGATATCCGGTGATACTCCACGAAGGACCGTCTGTCCCTTGCTATGTGGTCGGTGGCACCTGAATCAATTATCTAAAATGGATTAGATTCTATAAGAAATATTGAACTAGAAACACATATGTAACTAGTATTATTATAAGTTACCTTGTCACCTCCATCCGTACAAGAACGGGCATAGTGACCTAACTTGTTGCACTTGAAGCACTTGATCCTCTTCAAGTCTTTCTTCTTGTGCCATTTCTTGTTCCCACCCTTCTGTTTGGGTTTCTTGGTAGACGCTGGTTGCCTTTTATGTTCATGATCATACTTCGAGCGATTTTTACGTTTCTTTCCCCCGTGCGAGGAACTAGCAACCATGTGCACTTCTGCACTTGGCTTGGCGGCCGCAAGCCGCTCTTCCTCTAACTCGAGGTGCTTAGAAACATCACTGAAATTCTTGATGCTCTCATTATGAGTGAGATGCATCTTCATTTGTTCCCATTCGATTGGTAGGGAATGTATGACCGCTTGGATTTGTTGCTCATCAGTGAGCACATGACCTGCATCCTTTAACTCTGAAATAAGATTTGCCATGTGTCGCAGATGCATTCCCATGGAATGATTTGGGCGCTTTTTGTATGAATCGAATTTTATAGTTAAAGAGCGAAGTTTGGTCACCGAGGTGCCACCAAACTTCTCCTCCAGCTTGGACCATATGTACATAGCTAGGTCATGTTCTCGGAAGATTCGCATTATGTCGTCTGCCATACTTGATAGCAACATAATGCGAGCAATTTTATTCTTCCGAGACTAAGCATCAAAGGCTTCATTGTCTCTTCTGTGTTGGGCCGTAGTGCCTAACTCAGGTTCAATCATTATGTTCGTTAGAGTTTCGAGCACTTCTTGCTCCTCTAGAACATATTGTATCTTTATGGAGCATAGTTTGTAATTATCGCCGTTGAGTTTTTCACCTTTGTTCAACTCAGCGACAATATTCTTAGTAGCGGAAGACATTTTAGCTTTAAAATGCTGCAAAAGAAATAAAAACAAGTTCGATCAAAATCATTGCATAAAATTTTATATTTGATAAGTTACTTTCGAAAAGTATTGAAGATGTTGCTCTAGAATCGGAAAGGTCATTACAATGCCAATCACCATCTAGAACAACCTTCAATATTTTCCATCACTTTATCAAACAATAGTACTCTTATAGTACTTGCAGCAGAAAAGCGTTTTTGAAAACGTATTTTTCAAACGTATTTTGCAGCGGGAGGTAGTGGCCTGCCCCGGACATTGCCGGAGTCGAGCCGTGGTCGTGCCAAGTCCGGATTCCCCTTGCATGGGGATTTGCCGTATGCAACTGCCGTCGGTCCCGTATGGACCGGCCATGCAGACCCCCCATTTCCTTGGTCGAGACCGGGGCTCGGCCAGGGCCGGCCGGGGCTCGGCCAGGGCTCAGCCAGGATCGGCCGGGGCTCGACCAGGGCTCAGCCAGGGCCCTGGCCCCCTCGGCCAAGGCCACTGCCCTGGCCGGGGCCAGGGCCAGCCAGGGGCCCTGGCCCCTCGGTCAGGGCCTCTGCCCTGGCCGGGGCCAGGGTCGGCCAGGGCCGGCCAGGGCCCTGGCCCCCTCGGCCAGGGCCTCTGCCCTGGCCGGGGCCAGGGCCAGCCAGGGCCCTGGCCCTCCTCGGCCAGGGCCACTGCCCTGGCCGGGGCCACGGCCGGCCAGGGTGCCTCTGCCCTGGCCTTTGCCAGGGCCGGCCTTGGCCCTGGCAGAGGCCAGGGCCGGCCGGCCTCCTTGGAGTCCGGTCGTACACCCCCCTATGGGGGGTGGTCTTGGTTGTCATTGGCCGAAGCCAACCCCTTCCCCTTTGGGTAGGGGGCGTATAGCCACCATGACCCACATGGCCATGGTGATCATGCACCAAAGAGATCTTCTTCTCCGATGAGAAGTTTTGGTAACCATCATCTTCTCCGATGAGACACCCGTTCATCGAGAAAGTGGTTATGCTTTAATGGCCGTGTGCCAAAAAAACACACTTTCGCGGTCGTAAACTTCACACTCCACATGAAGAGAGTTCACATTCCCTATTGAATGGAGACTCAACATCCATGAAGAGTGCGAGTTTGGCGAGATGAACAGTCAGTTCTTCTCGTCACGGAGAGTTCTTGCCATATCCGTAATGACAAAAGACCCTAACGTGAAAAGAAAAACTTGTACGTTCTCTCTGTCACGATGCGCTCCTACCATATCCATAATGGAAGGAAACTCATTCGTGAAAGAGACAACGTCGCATTCATCGGTGAGACCAGAGCGAACCCGTGTGGCTCTAATACCAATGTAGGATCCTGTCGGAAGGACGATGTAGGATCGAATAAGAGGAGAGACTTACATTAGTGTACGCTGCGCTGTAGTCTCTGAACTTTGCCCTTGGATTCGCCACAACGGTCGGTACTTCGTCACAGAGGATCGAAGCAGCGTTTCCACCGTCTAAATCTCACTTTAGGAGAAGAACTTGATGGAAGGGAGAAGAGGAAAGAAGGTTGCCTTATGCAAACTTATGGCATGCAGGATTAGCCATAAATGCCTTACCCTTGGGTCCTATTTATAGGCTTTAGGGATAGTTATTGTAGGAAATGACTAAATATAAGCTTATTAGCTTATATTAACACCCTTGCTTATCCTCTTCTTCATGCACTTATCAAGTGCATTTATGCACTTATAATGTGATTTTTTCCACTTATCGAGTGGTCCTTTTCACACATGAAAAGGTTCCCTTCGCACATGCTTTCATGCACGTGACATCTGAGATCCGTAGACCCTCATACATCCCCTCATGGATGTATACATGTCGTCCATATCCAACAGATAACAGATAAGATCTCGTGGATGATCCAATGAGCGGTGTTTATGGGTAATGGGATACGTCCATGAATCCTATCGTGGGACATGTCGTAAAGAAAGAAAAGCTCATCCCGAGACACCGTGGAAACATCCACGTGGGAGAAGATGGTGTTGGCAAGGAAGCAATGGGCGAAGCGGTAGCATGGATGAATGATGTATGAGGCAAGAGCTACCGATGGAAAGGTGGTATACCGGGTGAACCGTTGCCAAACACCATCATCCCGAAAGTAAGAAAAGATATCATACCGATCATGAGTTGAACATTCAACAAGACGATCGGGGTGAGGGAAATCAAGAATATTGTTAAGCTCGGCAAAGCTCATAGAATAATTGCCATTGAAGGCACGGAAGGTGAAGCCACAATCGGACACTTCGAGGGAACTGAGGAACTCGAGTGTGAGATTCCTGTGTGTGTGTGCATGGGCACGCAGAAGGAAGTTGCAACCAATGAAGCGAAAAAGTGTGCTGACACCCCTAAAGAGTCCAAGAGATTCGAGAGTGGGGGAATCGGTGAAAAGAGTAGGTCGCATGGGGTGATGAAGCAGGGCGTGCAGACGCGCAGATTGCTCTTCAGAAATTGGGTCAATGCCCAGGAATGATTGGGGAAAAGGGCCGTGTAGGGGGTGTCTACGTGAAGATGAGGCAATCTCTTTTCCCTTCCCAGACATGGTGATGACGTGGAGGGACAATGATACAGCGGGGGTGTCTATGATGATGATAAGGCAGATGAAGCAGATAGACACAAATTCAAGACATTGCATATAAGGAAATAAATATGAAGAGTGGAAAGAAATTACCCAACGATGATGCAAGTCCAAACTCTTGAAAGATTCCACGCCGTATAAGGGAACAATCTGGGGAGCCGCCGCTCGCTGATCCGTCAAGGAAGAAAATTTTGAAAATGAGGGCTAGGGTTAGGGTTTCGACGAATTATGGGGGAATGTGGTCAATGGGAAGGATATTGATGGTGGGGGAGTAGGGGAAAAGGATGGGGGTGTGATCTCAGTGGTGGAGGGATCAATGGGGAGATCAATTTGGAAGGTGGGAGGAAGGAACGTGCGAATTTGAAATGTGGGAGTCAGGTGAATGAGTTCGGGTGGGGCGTATGTATAAAAGCGTTGGCGAACCGATCGGGTGAGGGTTCACCCGATCGGTTGGGTAAATTTTCAAAATTCCTTGTCGGTCAACAGCTACAGGTCAACCGATTGGGTGAGATCTCACCCGATCGGTTGACCGCTTCCCAAATTTTCCCGAGAGCACTGTGCTTTTCACCCGGACATCCACCCGATCTCGGCCTCGGCTCAACCGATCGGGTGATTTAACCTCAAAAATTTCCGAGGGCTCTTCAGTGTCACCCGATCTTCCACCCGGTCATCCTCATATGCCACCCGATCGGTTTGCTGTTGCGCTGACACAAGCCATCTTTAGACACGGTCCAACCGACTTGTTGATTCATCACCCGATCGGTTGGAGATGATTTCCTGCACAATTTCAAAGATTAACCTAAATTTCCCGACGGAGACCCCCATTGCTGAATTTATTCACTAAAAATTAGAAAAATAATCCTAAAAATAACGAAGAAAGTTTAGAACATGGGTTGCCTCCCATGAAGCGCTGTTGTTTAAAGTTGTTTGCTCGACTCCTCATTTAGTGGTCAATTCGGATCCGGAGGATTTGTAGATGAGCCATCGGTCGTTGGAATTCCGACCGGAGAGATTGCTGGTTCACTAATCGCATAATGTTTTAGACGCTGCCCATTGACTTTGAACGGCTCATCTCTTCCCATTATCTCAATTGCTCCGTGCGGGAAGACCTTGGTGACGCGGAAGGGTCCCGACCACCTCGACTTGAGCTTTCCAGGAAAAAGCCTCAGCCTCGAGTTGAATAGGAGAACTAAGTCTCTTTCCTTGAATTCTTTCTTCAGAATGCGCTTATCGTGCCACCGCTTCAACTTTTCCTTGTAGATCCGGGCGTTTTCGTAAGCATTGAGCTGGATCTCGTCAAGCTCATTCAGTTGTAGCTGTCAGTGGCCTCCAACCTCCTTGCCGTCAAAATTCAGATTCTTGATGGCCCAAAACGCTTTATGCTCCAATTCCACGGGCAGATGGCATGCTTTCCTGTAGACAAGTCGGTAAGGGGTTGTGCCGATCGGAGTCTTGAACGCAGTCCTGTAAGCCCAGAGTGTGTCTGAAAGTTTCGATGACCAATCCTTCCTAGAGTTGGCCACCGTCTTCTCCAGTATGCTCTTGATCTCTCTGTTCAAAACTTCCACTTGGCCGCTTGTCTGTGGATGATAGGCACGTCCGATTCGGTGTTGCACCCCGTACTTCTTCAAGAGAGCTTCGAATTTCTTCTCTATAAAGTGGCTCCCTCCGTCGCTGATCAAAACTCGAGGCACGCCGAATCTCGGGAAGATATTGTTTTTAAAGAATTTGGCGACCACTCGGGAATCATTAGTGGGGCTGGCTATCGCTTCCACCCACTTGGACACATAATCCACGGCTACCAAGATATACTGATTCCCAGAGGACGAGGGGAATGGTCCCATGAAGTCGACTCCCCACACATCAAAGATCTCGACCTCTAAAATGTAGTGCTGAGGCATTTCGTTCCTTTTGGAGATGTTTCCTGTTCTCTGGCATTTGTCACAAGCCTGGACATAAGCGTATGTGTCCTTGAAAAGGGTCGGCCAATAGAATCCACTCTGTAGGATCTTCGCCATTGTCTTGTAAGCACTCGCATGGCCTCCACACTGCTGATCATGGCAATGAGAGATTATGGAGGTCGCCTCAGTTTCGGGAATGCACCTTCGTATCATCCCATCGTTACAGGTCTTGTACAAATAGGGGTCGTCCCAATAAAATTTTCGGACCTCGTGAAAGAATTTCTTCTTCTGCTGATAGCTCACGTTGTGGGGGACGATGGCGCATGTCAAATAATTGGCGATGTCGGCATACCATGGAGTCCAAGCGGAAGAGACGGAGAAGAGATGCTCGTCAGGGAGCGAGTCGTCAATGGGAGTAGCATCCGGATCGAGAGTAGGCATTCTAGACAAGTGATCGGCAACGACATTCTCTGCCCCCTTCTTGTCCTTGATCTCCAAGTCGAACTCCTGGAGGAGGAGAATCCACCTTATGAGCCGCGGCTTAGCCTCCTTCTTGCTCAAAAGGTATTTAAGAGCCGCGTGATCCGTGTGCACAATTACCTTGGCACCAACAAGATACTGCCGGAACTTGTCTATGACATAGATGACAGCTAGCAATTCTTTCTCTGTGGTCGTATAGTTCCTTTGGGCTACGTCGAGGGTCTTGCTCGTATAGTATATAACATGTAGATTTTTATCCTTCCTCTGCCCCCAAAACGGCCCCAACTATATAATCGCTAGCATCGCACATTAACTCGAATGGTAGACTCCAGTCCGACGGCTGAATCATGGGTGCGGAGATGAGAGCTTGCTTCAGAAGGCGGAAGGCTTCCATACACTCGTCGTCGAAGATGAAAGGCGCATCCTTCACAAGGAGTTGAGTCAAGGGCCTGGAAATCTTGGAGAAGTCCTTTATGAAGCGGCGGTAGAATCCCGCGTGCCCTAAAAAACCACGGACTCCCCGAAGGTTAAGTGGAGGCGGAAGTTTTTCGATCACTTCTACCTTTGCCTTGTCTACCTCGATCCCCCTTGAAGAGATGACGTGCCCCAATACAACTCCTTCTTGGACCATAAAATGGCATTTTTCCCAGTTCAGCACTAGTCCTTTATCCTGGCACCTTTCCAAGACTTTTGTCAGGTTGAAGAGACACGAGTCAAACTCTGTTCCGTAGACGGAGAAGTCGTCCATGAAGACCTCCATTATATCCTGGGAGTAGTCGGAGAAGATTGCGGACATTAATCTTTGAAATGTAGCCGGGGCGTTGCAAATCCCAAACGGCATTCTCCTGTAGGCATACGTCCCAAAAGGACAAGTAAAAGTCGTCTTCTCCTGGTCATCATTATGGATGTGGATTTGCAGAAAGCCTGAGTATCCATCCATGAAGCAGAAGTAGTTGTGCTTCGCCAGCCTCTCGAGCATCTGATCAATGAAAGGAAGAGGATAGTGATCCTTCCTTGTGGCCTTGTTCAGTTTACGATAGTCGATGCACATCCGGTACCCCGTGACGGTCCTAGTGGGTATGAGCTCGTTTTTCTCGTTGCGAATTACCATCATTCCTCCTTTCTTGGGTACAACGTGCACCAGGATAACCTAGCGCATGTCGGAGATAAGATATATGATCCCCGCATGTAGGAGTCTAATAATCTCCTTCTTGACCACCTCCATCATGATGGGATTCAGTCTTTGTTGTGGCTCAATTGAGGAGGC